>CM054060.1:74598428-75198428 GCA_028641055.1 Alopecurus myosuroides | reverse complement strand
GTTACCGGTGATGAAAAGAATATAACTAGTAAGCAGATAATATAACTGGGCCAAAGACCTGTATTCACAGAATTCTGGAAAGCCGCACCGAGCTTTTCCGTAGTCCCAGTGGCAATCTTCGTTTCTTAACGGACCTCGGAATGCTGTTTATCTATAGTTAGAGACCTGAATTTTTTTAAACTGAACTCCGTATTGCAAGAAATGAAACTTAAGCAAACCTTTTGTCACAAATTTTGATTTCGAATGAGGGTGCATGTCATGCCACATCTCAAGCCACAACTCCCGCATAACTACTGGCATCCTAACAATATTCCTGTGATTTGCTGTTCAAATAAGAAAAAACTTGTGTCATCTCGCAAAAAGGAAATCCTCTGTATTGGTGTTTCATAGCAAATGCATATTTATAGAGGAATGGATACAAGTTCTGGAAAATATGAGAACACCATACTCACATGCAGATACTCCTGACTCAAGTGTAAACATGTATGTAAAAACATAAACTTCTAAAGGAGTCCCTCATGGCAAAACAGAGTAGCTGTACACGGAGGAGTACTATAACCTAATTCTAAAATTTATTAGGGAAAGAAATTCCGGTTTTGCACCTTTGTCAAGCTCCCAGACTGCTGTTCTCCATCCTGGAATACTTTCAGCATCTTCATAGTAGGTTATGTACTTCATATGTGGAGCCCTTGTCATGTTTGGAAATAGATCCTGACCATGATGGTGCTCAGCATTCATGTTTGTTTGTATATCAGACCCATCATGTTCTGCCTGAAAAAGTAACAGGAAGGGCGCAAGAAAATAGTCAAAACAGTTTGATTAAACCAAAACAAGGATATTAACAGCCAGGCCTTCAGTTTGCACGTTAAGAATATAATACCAGCAGGCTGAAACTATAATACCTGTGGAGCCCTTGTTATGTTCACTTTTGGCCCAAGCCAATGTTTGCACAATGAGAGGGAGTTGTAGGATACCTGCCATGAAAAATATTCAACTGCTAATCGAGAGCAATTTCGTTTGTTCAATCAGAAGAGATTGATTTTGGGTAGGAAAAACATTTGGTAAAACATACTGTTCCATCTCCACTGGAATTGTTTGGCTTTCCGGAAACAGAATGACCTGATCTGGTAAGGAAGAACAATATTACAAAGAGGCCCAGATAAATATTTCTGAAGACCAAATTTTGAAGTCTTGGAGTGGCTGTAACAGAAAAAACTCGGCGTCCATAAATAAAAGGCAAGAAAAACTATTAACGGTGAACAAGTGACACCGACGTACTTAATTACTAAAGCAGGAAAACTTGTTATGAACATGTCCTAACCTACCAGTTTCTTTACAGACGAATCATTGGATGCATTTTTTATATCCAGTATGCCCCAACATTCAATGAGCGCAAACATGGAATAGATATCAGAAAATAAAGCAAACTAAATGTCGTGAAATCCTAAAAAATATCTCAAAGTAACAATGATATTATCAAATGTGCAACTTTATGACAGAAACTGTTTCTTTGGACCCTCTAGATGAAACAAGTCAAGTTGCAGTCACACAAACACTCTTTCTAGGGAAACCCCTTCACAAAGCAGCCATGCAGAAAGAAAGACAGCAAAGGTACTTGGCTGAGATGAGCACTGAACTTTTGAAATCAAGATCATTGATACCTGCCTTGACAGTAGGGACCGTTCAAACTCATAAATCACATCTGTTACTATCCAGTTATCTGGATATGGTTTGCCACTTGGTGCGAAAAAGTATCCTACCTGCTTGATAAAAAGCCATGAGTGACAGGTGGCAGCTTTCACAACTAAAGAAAAATCCACGACTATACCTCAGTCTTAGAATCAATGCCGTATATGCAGAATACATTCTTTATTGGCGGTCTCTCCCAGGGCGTGAGAGGATTGAGAACTGGGTCACCCTGGTAGTACCTGAGATCAATAGGGATCAAAATACAAGGTCTTATATACTACTTTTGGTTATAAGCTAGACTTTGTTTGGTGGTTGACTAGTTAGTGTGCACTGTGTACCATATTTATATCAAGCAACCTTCAAAAATTTAGTATATCAAGCCTGCACTTCTTTTTAGACACTGGTGAATTACGATGTAGAAGCATTGCAAAAGACATAACTAAAACTTACTTCTCCAGCTGATGAAGAAGTGCTTTGCTCTGTGGGTCATAATCCAGAATAGTTTTGAACAAAGTACCATCTGAAACTTCTCTGGCAGAAAATGACAAGAGTGTTGGCTTTCCACACTCCATGCTGGATGTTCCGTCCTCTGTTATGTCCATAGTGGATGGATACGCATCTGTACCTGTAAGGTAGAAAGAGGAAAGACAAAGGCAATGCAACTGCTTAATGAAAAGAACTTAATATCTGCAAGAACAGAAAGTGATTTTATAAAGAACCTCGAACTGTAGGAACCTCGATACTGACGAGGGTTGTGGGCCATCCAGAGTAGTCTGAATTATACTCCATCTCATCGCATTGTTGTCTGTGAGGATAACCACCCTTTCCCTCAAAAAAATGCTTCCAGTATACATTATCAGCTTTGCAATATTTTGAGAATGGCAAGAGCCACAAAGAAGCAGCAAATGAATTAAACATCATCCGTGCTGTACCCTGAAACCAATATAGAATTTTAGATGAGTAAAAGTGGGAATTTAAATCATATAAACAATATTCCATATGATGCTATTGAACTTTTTCGCAAGCTATGCACAAAAGTGACGACTCTGGATACTGGACACAACTGGAATTCTTAATGATACTATCTAAAACACAACATAAGACATGCTGCACCAAATCACATCATATGAACAGGCCAGGTATCCAAAAACATACTATCAGGCCACAGTAAATATCTAGGGCCAGAATTCGAAGCCTATGAATCAAAAAATAGAGCAGAAGAACAAGGAAATATATATACTTATATTTATAAATTCAGTATTTGAAGACATAATTTTCAACTGGGAAACCTTAAATTCAAGACTTAACCATGTTGCAAAAACAAATCTTCCTTCCACTGATGTTTTTAAAGGACAGTTTGACTTTAATGTAGTCTCCAAAGTTGCCCAAAACCAACACAGGTGGGTAGGTAGAGAATAAAGCCTGTCCATTAATTTCTCTTACGGCATATTGTTAGACTTTAACATGATGGTTACATGAAAGTATATTTAATAAATAAACTAATGGTAAGATTGTTGTGTCACTAATTCTATATGGTAACATTATGGCAATAGAATAAGATATACTGAAACTCACCTCAGTGACTGGAAGACCAGACGTTGTCCCAGAGAGAGTAGCTCTAATTGATTCAGTAGATCCGAGAAGAGGAGCACCTGAAAAAAAAAACAGGAAGCATGAGGAAAAGAAACAGTTGATGATGAATTAAAGATTTCTCGTTGACGTACCAACTGCAAAGTATGCATGTATATGTTTGTCGAGCCACTGGATGTAGTGCTTTGGAGCAATTTCTAGTTTCAACCATTCCAAAAAGTACCGGAAAACGTTGTTTCCCATGGAATGAGCAAAAACCAAAGATGGCCCTCCTCGAAGTTTCAATGCAATTTCAAAAGTTAATCTGCATATGAAAGAACTTTTGAGCATCAAACACCAAGCTCTCTCCACATATAGCACTATCAAACATTGTACAGCTAACATATTTGCTTAAATAAAACTAATCATTCTTTTACAACTTCATGGGGATATGAGAAGTGAAAATTAGCATACAAAATTTTATCACTTAGGAATGAAATATTCTAAGGATTCATGACAGTTACTGTCAGTTACTGCAATGTTCTTGTCAGCTACTGCAAACCGATATTCCTCTATTCACGAATTTATGACATCTGGGACATCTATCCGACATGCAACCTTGAATGGTACTTATATGAGTGAGTTAGTAACAAAATTTAAATCGTATACTAGGAAATATCTTTCATGGCTATTGCATTTTAAACTGACCAATCTAAGCACTTTGATATATGAACAACCAAAGTTAATAAAGTTTGTTAGCTGGCTTAAATGCCCACATATTTATAAAAGGAGGTAGCACGTCAGACATCAGAAGTATGCTCAGCACTTATGGCGTGATAAGAAACTTAAGAAAACATTCTACAATGCATAACTTAAGTATTATTATGAATGTGGTCTGGTGAGCTGGAATGTGCAAGGTCATTAGCAGTATACAAATGTACATGGCTGCCACTTAGCCATGTACATTTGAAACACCAAACACAATCACAAAACTGAACTGAGAGTGAAAGAATTGGTATATCTATGAAAAAAGGGGTAAAGTATTACAAACTTTAATTTATGAAAGTACAGGTCCCTCTCCTCAAGCATCGATGGGGGTAGCCTCCAATCATATGGAACGGCAATGATAGCATTAGCTTCAATGCCAAACTCTACACACCATTTGACCCATTCTTTCCATATTGAAGAAAGAGGACCTGAAACCTTGTCAATAAGACCGCATTAGTACGCTTAAAAATCGATCATTGCTCTGTTTCTTTTTTCTACGGAGAAAGGAATGGATGGTTTGACAATACACTAACAAACATGATAAATGTAAACGTGGGCAATTGTTTTCTTCTTCTTTTTTGGAATAACATGGGAAGAAGCTAACTTAGGAAAATGTGTAAGTTCAAGCCTATATAGGCTTAGGCCTGCCCCACCGTTAACGAACCACACGGTCGCGCCATAGCAGTTACGCTTTTTTCCTCATTTCATGCAAAAGGGTTAACCTGAGGTTGAAAACTTCAAATGCATTTGACACTGGGTATAACTCCCTCTCAACTAGCAAGGTGGAACTAAATTAAATGGTCTTTCCCTACATGGGCTTTAGTTGGGCATCTGTTTTGTTCGGTTTGGGTCTGACACCATGGAATGTCAATGAAAGTACGTGTACAAGGTTGTTATTTGAGGAACAAATCTACATGGATTCTCTTCGAAGATAAAAAAAATGTTCGAAGGAACTTTATCATCTGATCTTCATTAGATCAAACAAGAGCAGTTACACCTATGGATGGTCATGTTTTTTCTCTGTTGCTTTAACATAAGTATTCTGAGTGAATGAGGCAAAGAAATCAAAATTATTATGCAATGAAAGCTTACAACAGAACAAAGAACATGATCTGTTCCTGACTAGTGACTACAACTGGGCATCCCAGTGATTACAACATCACTGGATGCCATATTTGTTCATGGTTTTGGACTTTTGGTTTGGCTCAACTGTGTAAAAGAAATGAAATGTGAAAGATAATAATCGGCCACATTAAAGATGACTATGCACTACATAATACGAAAACTAGTACTAAAAAAGCTAAGGTATATAGTTCACCTGTTATGTAACCCGGGTCCAACTCTGTAATTGCAGAAAGACCACTATCCGGCCTTGACTTGCATTCTGGATGGTCTGTCTGGTTATAAGGGTCAAGCAGCATGCATTTAAGCCAGCAATTGACAGCAGAGAAAAGCTGCACCATATTGAACATACAAAATTAAAAATATTAAATTGATAAAATATTCATGGGAGCAACCTACCAAGTACATTATCATCTATGTTGAGCAAAATAGCAAGTACACTACTTCTTTTGAACATGCTAGACACCATTGTAATACGCAATCCTAATGTGGCCAAACAAGGACTTGTCTTTTGATGATGAGGTTAGTCACACAGCTGTTTATTCTGGAACGAGGCTAAGCAAGCCAGCTAGAGTTGTGTCTTTTCAATTTTGAGAGCTGAGGGTGAAAATCCAAGCGGTAGGTGAATTGGTAATTGTAGAATTATAGTTACGGTGTTATGAAATTAACCACAGAATAATTAGTAAATGTAGTTTTCTCCGAAGTTTAGCACAGATTCATCCTATGCACATACTGAGGCCAGACAGGATCCAGTGGAACGGTTCAAATCAGTTACTTAGTTCACTACTCCCCTAACAAACCTGAAAAGCTAAGTTTGGAAAGGATGGACCGGGCTAACAACTTTAGGCCAACAAAAGCTGTTCCTAAGTCTAACTTGCAAAAAAAAAGCAAATACCCAAATCAGCGCAGATTTATTCTAGTCAATCGACCAACCAGGAGAACAGGTACGCACAATAATAATCCTTAGACGACAGAAATCGGTAAAACTACATTCGAAGTAAAAAAAAATACTAAAACTAGCACAGCAGTCTGATATTTCGAGACAGTTGGTACAGCACACGATCTCGACCTTGGTGGAGTCGAGCCAGACGGCGTCGAGGGGGTTGAAGTCGAACGGCGAGTAGGGGCAGTCCAGCACCGACCACGCCCGCAGCTGCGTCGACGCGAACCCCGGGATTATTATACCCGATAGCTTCCGGTAGTCGAACTCAGCCTCGCCTTCCCCTATTCCGGCGCGCACGCCCACGGCTGCCGCAGTCACCATCGCCACCGCGATAGCCATCGCGCAGGCGAGCCGGTCAGATCGGAGCCGCCATCGAGGCATTTCGAGGTGATTTTTGGTTGTTCCAGTCACAGATTGGTCGACTGGAGTGATATTCGCTAGGCGTTTCGGAAGGGCAGAGGGGGAGCACGGGTGGGACAATCTGGCCCGTCCGTTTTGAAGGTTACGGGCCTACGGCTGCAGATCTCTTCATTGGTGTGGTAGGTACAAATTGGAGGGGGAGCACGGGTGGGAATAGATCTGTCGTTGTATAGGCTGTCTCCGGATGTCTATACATGATATAGAGTAACTTTACATCAAACCTGACCACCTGGGCCGTGCTTTGCGTGCCAGCACGGGAGTCTGCGAGCACGGCCCGTCAGGGGCCTGGCCCGGCACGGATTAAACGGGCCGTGCCTGGCCCGTCTAACGGCGTGTGCCGTGCTTGTGCCTCCACCCTGAGCACGCGTGCCTCTCAGGCCCGGCACGTGAAGACCCGTTAAGGCTACCACGAGCGAATCTTTCCCCGTTCCCCTTGTCGTCCTCATCCAGTCAACGTTCACGAGCGAATCGAACGAGCGAACCCTAGCTTGCTCATCTCCGCCGTCGGCCCTCCGCCCAGTCTGCTCCTCTCCGACGCCGGACAAACACTGTTCCCCTCTCCTCCGGCGCCCGTTCCTGTCCCCTCTCCTCCCTCTCTTGCGTGGTGGTGCCCATTCCCATCCCCTCGACAGCGAAGACGACGGAGCTGCGCCTCCTCCCCTCGACGACGGCCCTGCGCCTCCTCCCGTCCCCTGGATACCTCCCCTCGACGGCCCCTGCGCCTCCTCCCGTCCCCTGGATACCTCCCCTCGACGGCGGTGACAGCCACGTACGGTGAAGACGAAGACGGCCGCGTACGGTGAAGACGTGTCTCGCGTGCCCGTGCCGGCCCGTTAGGCTCCGGTGCCGTGCTAGGGCCTTGAGGCGAGGCCTGGGGGCCGGCACGGCCCGGCACGCTTCGCTTACGTGCCGCCCGGTGCCGTGCCTGGCCCGTCTATGGGTTTACGTGCCCGGGCCATGCCGGGCCGGCCCGTTGGCCAGGTCTGCTTTACATACACCTACGGTTGAAACTATTGTATATGTCCTTAGACAAACTCTCGCAGACAACGTGTTTTACAGGCGGGGTTCGTGGGTTCTGTTCCGCCGCGGTAAAATTGAACACTAGAACAAAAAACACAAAATTTAATCATTTCAACAATATTCTGCTCTATCGCTTTGATTTGTGGGTTATGTTCCGCCGAGGCCGAATTGAACCCGTGAGACGAAAACACAAAGTTTAACCATTTTAGCACAATTATGTAAAGTTCATCACAATTACGGCATAAGTTTAACAACTAAAATAGTTTAGACAAAAGTTGACGGAAACTAACATAGTTTTGGACTATGTTTGAGTAAATCACATTGAAATTCTCACTACATCGTCATCAAATCAATTAACACCGCAACCACCATGCTACATCCACCCTTTGACAATATCGTTTGCCGATTTGATCATTGTCGTGAATAGGGTAAAAAAAGTGCTCTCCCAAGACCGGATGAAGACCTCGTCTTCCAATTGGGTGTAGTTCATGGCCCTCGAGCGTTTGTTCGCTTGAGATGTTTCGAACACCGTCTCTTCAATCTCCTCCACCTCATCTCCTTCTTCCTCTCCGCCGCCATCAACGCCACCATCCATCCTGTCATAACTGAGGCATTTCTTCAATGTTTACCGCGCTTTCATTCAGAATTTTAACGTAAGTAGAAGTGGGTATTTCAGACAAGTTCGAGCTATAAATACAAATCACAATTTTACAGCAATACTCGAATTTGAAGCAAACCGGAGAGAGAAAGGAGAATCATACCTCGTTGCATGCATTTCTTCAAATATTTGTCAAGCAGCGGCGAAATTGTCGGGTGTAGTTGGCAGCACAGTCAGTGGATTCTTCCGTTTGACCACCGCCTTTTGCGCCTTCGACAGTTTCACTGTCCTGGACGCGTGGGGATTGAAGAAGTGGCAGCAGCATCGGGTACACTAGCGGGGCCACAAACATAGGTGGCAGCAGCGACAACACGAAGAAAAAGCAACCGTTGCACATCTGCTTTCCGCTTCGTGGGGTGATGCTCTCAGACGTGATCAAGGTATGTTGTAGTCTAGTGGAATTTCCCCCCAATTGTGGAACCAGGGTTTATCTACCAATATGACTTTGAAGACTTGGAGAAGGTTGCTTGTTGTCTCGCGCATCAACAAGCGTGAAACCTACACACAACACACAAACCCTTTCTTGTCCCCAAATTTCCGAGAAGGTTGTTAGTCTCCTCGTCTTACTAAGAACTAGAGAAATAAACATATAGGTAATAAAAAGTAATAAAAGTAAAAATAGTGCTACAAGGAAACAATGATGAAAGTGTTTGAAAGAAGGTTGTATTAATAAGAAAAATAGGAACGGGGGCATAGTTTCACTAGTGGTTTCTCTACAAAGAAAACAAACATGTTGGGTGAACAAACTACAACTGGGCAATTGATAAATCATGAACGTATAACAATACTATTGTGACGAGATATAGTTCACGGGTTCTAACATTGTAGACATTAAGTCAAGGCATATGGACCGCTATCCAGCATACATCCATATCTAATAGTCCACCTTAAGAAAGATATCTAGCAAATCTATCTGGTATTCAATTGCAGCAACGGAGTGATTGCTTTATGTGCAACACAATTGCATTAAGTAAAGTACGTAATGTAAGCAATGGTTCTCGCCCGTAGACAAAAGCACCGCTTTTTTCTCCCTAGTGGAAACAGCACATCCCCTACCCGTCACATTTTTGTCACTCGAGCATAGATGTAAGGGGGGCATGAACACACTATCTATCATATAAACCCTCTCTTGGAGGGAAAACAACTACGTGGCCAAGATATAAACACCGGAGATCATTGCAAGACAACATTAAAACTCTCTAAAGATATAAGTGAAGCATCTCAGTTTAACATGAAAAAAGTAATCATAATCTCATGGTTCATCAGATCCTAGAAAACACAACATGCACAATTACATAACGGTTGTCACGATCATGTGAGGCAGCTCACAAGACTAGCAACTAGCCACTACTATGGACCCGTAGTCCCAAGATGAACTACTCACGCATCATCATGGAGGCGGTCATGGCGATGATGAGGCCTTCGGTGACGATTCCTCCCCCCCCCCTCGACAGGGTGCCGGAACAGGGCTGCAAAAGCCCTAGATTAGCCTTTCGAGGTGACGACGCCTGTTTGTATGTTTCGTGGAAAATATCTCCATCCCTGAACTCTTTAGGGCTTTAGGGTTAAGGAAAATTTATAGGTGAAGAGGCGGTGTGACGAGGTGCCGGGGACACCAGGGGAACCCAGGTGTGATGTCTATGCACTCTTATATTCTTGTAGACAGTGTTGGGCCTCCAAGTGCAGAGGTTTGAAGAACAACAGCAAATTTCCCTTAAGTGGATCACCCAAGATTTATCGAACTCAGGGAGGAAGAGGTCAAAGATATCCCTCTCAAGTAACCCTGCAATTACGATACAAGAAGTCTCTTGTGTCCCTAACACACCTAATACAATGGTCAGTTGTATAGGTGCACTAGTTCGGCGAAGAGAGAATAAAATACAAGTGATATGGATGATTATAAGTGATAATAGCAATCTGGAATAAAAATGGAAGCAAGCAAACATGTAGCAGAACGGATTGTAAACGGTGTATCAATGCTTAGAAACAAGGCCTAGGGATCCTACTTTCACTAGTGGACACTCTCAGTAATGATAATCATAGTTGAATGCATAAATATCATCTCTTCACTATGCTACAACGAACCACTCTCCGGTTGAATAACAAACACCAATTCATTGTGTAGGGATGTAACAACACTCCTCAAGTTTGTATTCCCATGTCTAGTTAACCCCGCGTTGTCACTATGAGCGCCCTAGAAGGTACTAAACAAACGCCACAATTTCATGGGGTCATCCAACACAAGGTATAAATATCATGCTAAACCGCATGGTGCACACATTGTCACCTTTACACCGTGATCAAAGTGTTTACGGAGATCTGATAATAAAACCACACGAGTAGCATAACAGATGAAGAGTACATCTACATATTCAACTAGATTAGAAAGCTCATGATCACATACAGATCACACCACTGGAGAGAGAGATGAACACAAGCTACCCGTAGATCCCTCAGCCCCGGGGGAGAACTACTCCCTCCTCATCATAGGAGATAGCAACGACGATGAATATGGCGGTGGAGTCCATGTAGATGGATCCGAGGGGCACTTCCCCATCCCGGCAGGGTGCCGGAACAAAGATTCATGTCCCCTGAAACTTGTCGATGGTGGCGGCGGAGCTATGGATGTTTTTGGTGGAAAAGGCCGATATATTTAGGGTTGATGCATCATGGAGTATATATGGGCGAAAGGGTGATGCCGGGGGGTGGCCAGGAGGCCCACACCACCTGGTGGCGCGGCTAGGGGTACCCGCGCCACCCCATGGTGTGGACACCCTGTGGCCCCCCTCCGGGTCTCTTCGGGACTTCCGGGACCCTCTGGGACTTATAAGACTTCTGGCTTTTGAAATTTCCAATTCCGAGAATATTTCCAGAACAACTTTTCTGAAACTAAAAACTGCAGAAAACAGGGAACTGGCTCTGTGGCATCTTGTCAATAGGTTAGTCCAAGAATCGATAAAAATGACATAAAGTGTATAGCAAACATGTGGGGAATAATAAGAAAACAACATGGAACATCGGAAATAAAGGATACGTTTATGACGTATAAACATCCCCAAGCTTAGTTCCTACTCTTCCTCGAGTAGGTAGACGATAAAAACACATAATTTCTAAGGTGACATTCTACCAACATAAACTTGATCATCATATTAATGTAAAGCATGTAAACTAGGATCAAATGAATAAAGGTTGTGGTTTATAGTTGATATCAAATAGAATAATGTATAAACCATTAGGAAAAATAAAGTAGAACTTTTCAATGAATCGATACTAAAAGACAATCCACTGTGCAAAGTATATTAAAGATGATTTAAGATTCAAGAACAGCAAAATAATCATACAAGGCATCAAACTCTCACAACAACTCCTGTTAGGATCAAGTCAAGTGACAACAATATGCACGTAGGAAAACCCTTCAATTAATTGTGCACTCAAAACAAGAAAGCGTTTTGTGTTGGTTCCTAGCACCAGGATGTTATGGATAAAAGAACGTTATGGGGGGTTTGTAAGGTCAATGGAAGAAAGTCTCACACAACTGAAAGTGATCATTAGACAAGAGGAAGTCTTATAATCGAAGTTATGCAAGGAGTAGTGATTGCCACACAACGGATGCACATAGAGCTATAAGTGTATGAAATCTCTCCAATGGAACTAGTGGGGGTGCATCCAACTTCCTTGCTCATGAAGACCTAGAGCTCTTTTGAGGAGGCTCATCATTGGAATATACAAACCAAGTTCTATAATGTAAGTTCCCCACATAGTTATGTAAGTCATAACATGAAAACTCTCTCCAAACTGAAGTAATGATGCCAACCAAGCACAAGTGTGGAATAAATGATAGTAGTGCTAACCCCTCTCTCTTTATTATCTCTCTTTTGCCTTTTTTTCTTTTTGGCCTTTTCTCTTTTTTTTATTTATAACCTCACTGGTAGGGGCAACACTCTATTTTACAATGAATCATCACACTTTTAGTACTCATAACTCAAACTGAAATATCTATGATGTAAATAAAACTAAATGCTCCTGCCAATGTAGCAGTATGCAAAATAACAATGAAGCATGACAAGTAACATAATGATGATGGATGTTGTATGGCAATATATCTCGGAATGGCTATGGAAATGCCATGGTAAGTAGGTATGGTGGCTATTTTGAGGAAGATAAATTTTGGCTTATGTGTAGAAGAACAAAGTTCTCCCACGGGGTTTGGATGTACTAGCGAAGTTTGCACCAACTCTCAATGTGAGAATGAGCAATGCACAATACGAAGATGCTAGAAAATATGGATGGTGGAAGTGCCAGAAAACCGCAACATAGAACTCACAATTTTAAATATTCCAAATAAAATCATGATATCACAAGGTGAAAGAACATAGTTCCTAAATCCTATTTTGAGTGTTTGATCACAACATATGGAAGGACTAACGTGTACCCTAAGTTTACTCAGAGAATATCGTGGATAAAATGCAACCATATCTCCCCGTGGAACTCATACAATGAAAAACAAAAATGGAGAAAAGGTTAAGAAAAGAGAGAAGAAAAGGAGAGAAAGAAAAAGGGGGGGCCGGCCTGGCCGGACCCCTAGGCCGGGTTGGTCGGGTTGTGCCCCGGCCTCGCCCCCTCTCCACGCCGGCCTCAGGCCGGGCTCCAGGCTGGGAGGCGCGGGTGGGTGCCCGGCCCCGGCTGCTCCCCACGCCGGCCCCGGGCCGGCCCCCAGGCCGGGCGGCTCATGCGGGTACCCGGCCTTGGCCACGCCTCCACGCCGGCCTGGCCGGCCTGCCAGGCCGGGCCACCTCCAGCCGGCCTGCCCCCTGCGCCCACGCCGGCCCCAGGCCGGGGTGGGAAGGGCCATCCGGCCCCTACGCGATCCACGTCGGCCCCAGGCCGGGGTGGGTTTGCCTCCAGCCCTGGCTGCTCCAGGCCGGCCTGGCTGGCCCCCTAGGCGGGGGGGGGGGGCAGTGCCAAGTGGGAAATACCCCTCCCAACGACCGTATTTCGTCCCGGTATAAAAGGGGTCTTTCCCCTACCTTTTGGAGTTGTCAATCCCACTCACTCTCTCTCTCTCTCTTTCCACCATTGATTGACCAAGCTCAAGCTCAAGAACAAGCAACTCCTCAAATCCCCAACCGAAGCTCGTGATACTTTGGGATTTGAAGGAGACACCCCCGATCTACAACTCCACCAAGTAGATTAGAAATCAACCCACTCATCCCTTAGGGATCTTGTCATTCTTAGTTCATTGGAGCCAAGAATCTTGTTGCTCTTAGCTCATCGGAGCTCGGAGCCTTGTTGATATCCCCGGTGCTTTTGTACCTGTGGATCTTGCTTCTCGGAGTCTTGTGGCTCTTGGGATTTGGTGAGGACCCTCCAATCTTGTGGAGTGTGCCTCGTCCTTGTAAAGGTTCTAGTTGTCAACCTCAACGGCAACATAGTGATTCGAGCCTACCCACATCGGTGGAAGGACTCAAAGGAGATACGGTGTGGCATTTGAGGCCTACTCGGTGTTCCACTTTGGTGGCACCGCACCGCTCCAACGGAGATTAGCTTCCATCGGGAAGTGAACTTCGGGATAAATCTCCGCGTCATTATGTTCGGTTATTCCTCAACTTACATTTACTAGTTGCTACTAGCTTAGTCATATATTTACCTTGTGCTAGTTGTACTTGCTCAACATATAGGATTGTTCACCTAGTTGCATAATCTAGATAATCTATATTTGAGAATTACCTTGTTAACTTGAAAAAGAAGCTAAAATTTGTAGTTAACCTATTCACCCCCCCCCCCCTCTAGTTAACCTCTCGATCCTTCAATTGGTATCAGAGCCTCGTCTCTTTATATAGGGCTTTACCGCCTAAAGAGGAGGTAAGGATGGTAGATGATCCTGTCACCATGGATGGGATTCAAAAGCTAATCCAAGCGATGATTGATAGTTCCGAGAAAAAGATGGAGAGACTAATAAAAGAATTGACATCCCCATCTAGTCAATCTAGAGAAAAGGTTATCTTAGATGAACATGGAAACCCCATTCCAACTAAGGAAGGAAGCGCAACATCTTCACCTTTAAATGCTAGTGGTGGAAATTCTTTTGGCTTTGCTTATAAAAATGCTCCTAATGTTCAACATCCACATGTTAATCATCTTGGTCCACCTCCTTTGGTGGATCGGCATCATTTTACTAATTGGAAAGCTTCCATGAAGTCTTACATGTGCAGCTCTTCAATGCAAATATGGAGAATTGTTGAAAAATGATACGAGCCAAAGGATCCCGCAAATCTAAGCTCAAGTGACATCATAGACGAGAAACTCAACGCTCATGCTTTGCACATGTTGGAGAGGGCAATGGAAAAGGAAGGAGTTGAGCACATCCGGTCCTTCACAAGTGCAAAGAAAGCTTATGATGGCCTTGTTGATATGTTTGACGGCAACGTCAACCTCCAAAGGTCCAAGAAGTCAATCATTCAAAGAAAAGTCGAACACTTTCACTTGAGTGATGGAGAGAACATAGAAGACATGTTTAGAAGACTCAAGGCTCTTGTAAATGATATGAGAGATTGTGGATTCACGGATTGTACGGAGAATTGGGTCAAGGAGAAATTTCTACTCACCTTGATGCCATACAATGAAAACATGGTGATGAATATACAAGCACGGGACGACTACTTGGACCTATCCCCCAATGATGTCTTGGGTCTCTTTATCACTCTAAAGGTCATGAAGCAAACTTCCGATGATGTCATGGCCCGTGTAAACGGAATGAAGAAATCCTCTCTTGCCTTGAAGGCCAAGGTCATTCCCCATGAAGATAATGACTCAAGTGATGATGGTGGATCCACTCATGAGGTCTCCGAGAAAGACATGAAGACATCACATGAAGAATGCTTGGCTCTTGCTCAACACAAGTGGTGGAAGAAAGGAGACTTTAGATCCAATGCCACCAAGAATAAAGGGAAGGAAGTCTCAAGCATGAAGAAAGCAATAACTTGCTTCAATTGTGGAGATTCCGAGCACTTCGTTGCCGAGTGTCCCTTCAAGAGTAGAATTGAGAATGGAGGAAGACTCATCAAGAAATCCACCTTCATTCCCAAGTCCAAGAACTTCATCAAGAGAGGCCCTCCTAGGGCATTGATTGCAAAAGAAGTTGAGTACACATCTGGTGGTGAAGAGAGCGACGGTGAAGGCGAACAAGTAGGTATGGCGGCCATGGCTAGGGGCGTCGTACCTCCTAACTTAAGCTCTCTCTTCTCCAACCCAAATGACAACAAGGGTCCTTCAAGTCACAAGTGCTTCATGGCCAAGGGTATATCCCCAAAGGTGACTCCTACTCTCAAACTCGCAAACTCCTCTACTCCTTCACTATTAAATTGTGTTGAGGAAGATCCCTTGGTAAACTTTGTAGAAAAACTAGAAGGAGAAACTAAATCTATTTTTGCCTATCTCATGGATAAATTAAGTGAGGCACATGGACTAATTGATGAACATGAGGAGAGAATAATGCTACTTGAAAAGTTTGCTCGTGATGACGCTAGTAAGATTGAGAAGCTTGAGAAATCTCTAGATGAATCAGATTGCTTTATAGAAAGCATAGAGGAAACCTTTGCAATTGACATAGCTAAAGTAGAACTTGATTGTGAACATGCTTTTGCTAAGGTAACGGAATTCATGGCTTTAAATGATGCAACTAACCAAGGTTATAATGAACTCATTAAGGAATTTGATAAGCTTAAAATTGATCATCGAACAAGCTCAAATGAGCTCAAAATCTTAAAAGGAGTAAAAGTTGTGAATGAAAACTCTTGTGTTACTAACCCTTTGTGTGTCAAGGCAACTCTCATTGAGGAGAACAATAGGTTGAAGGAACAACTCAACAAAGGTCTTGCCACATGCATCCAAGGGCAAAAGAACCTTAATGATCTTTTGAGTAATCATAAGAGAGTTATTGGCAAAGAAGGCCTTGGTTTTGGTTCCACATCCAAGGTGGCTTACAAGAAGAAGTCAACTACCTCCACTAACTCTATTGTTTTTGTGAAGGAGGGGGAGTTGGCTAATGATGAAGATGAGTTTTATATTATTTCTAAAAGTATTGTTCCTATGAACACTACTACTCACAACAACTTTGCGAGAAAGTACAACCCATCTTATGTGCTTCTTAAATCTATTAATGGTCACGTTTATGCAAAGTATGTAGGCACTTCATATGGTGATGATTATAAGCATGCTATTTGGGTTCCTAAGACCCTTGTGACTAACAAAAAAGGACCCATCCAAAAATGGGTACCTAAGACAAGAAGTTGATTCATTGTAGGGTTGTATCTTTGGTGGGACATCATGGATGATTGATAGTGGTTGTTCCGCACACATGACTGGAAGCAAAGAAGTATTCGAAGATTTGAAACTCCAACTTCTCAAATTTTCTCATGTAAATATTGGTGATCGCTCACAACTTAAGGTATTGGGACATGGCAAGGTGGTCATTTCTCCGGATTCATCCATTGAGAAAGTCCTCCTTGTTGAGTCCCTTGGCTACAACCTTCTTTCCGTCTTGCAACTTTGTGAATGCAATTTTACATGTGTATTTGGGTGTCATCATGTGCTTGTCCCTCACACTATTTCTCTTAAGGTAGCCTTCGTTGGATTTGTGGAAAACGGTATGTACATAGTGGATTTCTCGAAAGAAACTACACATATCGCCACATGTCTAACGGCTAAATCCGACGTGGGGTGGCTTTGGCATCGCCGCCTAGGCCACGTCGGTATGAGAAATCTACAAACTGTTGTGAAGGGTGAGCATGTGGTAGGACTAACAAGTGTGAATTTTTCCAAAGATCGTCCTTGTAGCTCTTGTATTGCCGGAAAGATGCATGAGAAGAATCACCCCAAGAAATCAATCATCTCCACAACAAGGCCCTTTGAACTTATTCATTTGGATCTATTTGGGCCTCCAACATATGATAGTATTGGGGGCAAGAAGTATTGTTTGGTAATTGTTGATGACTATACAAGATACACTTGGGTTTTCTATATCAAGAAGAAGAGTGAAACTCAAGAAAGATTCATAACTTGGGCCACCGAAGTGCAACGCCAATATTACACCAAGATCTTGTCTATTAGGAGTGACAATGGTTCCGAGTTCAAGAACTACACCATTGATGGATTCTTGAGTGAAGAGGGGATAAGACATCAATATTCCGCTGCGTACACCCCTCAACAAAATGGTGTAGCGGAGAGGAAGAATCACACACTTATTGATATGGCAAGAACTATGATGGCCGAGTTCAAATCCCCATATAACTTTTGGGCCAAAGCCATAAAAACCGCCTGTCATTTATCTAACTGACTCTTCCTTCATCTGATGATTGGCATGACTCCATATGAGCTCCTAACCGGTAACAAACCCAACCTCAAATATCTTCGAGTTTTTGAGTGCAAATGCCAAGTTTACATAAAGGTAACTAGATTGTCTAAGTTTGATTCTAGAACTTTTGAAGGCATTTTTGTTGGTTACGCCACGAACTCCCACACTTATAGAGTCTACAACATATCCACCGGGTGTGTTGAAGAATCTATGAATGTGGAATTTCATGAGGATAATGGCTCCCAAGTGGCGCAAATTGATTGTGATGATGTAGGTGATGAACCGTCCTCCATAGCCATAGGAAGAATGGGTGTAGGTCCACTTATACCCGTTGAGGGACACCTTGTGGCAAATGAGGATGGAACTAGCTCTACGCAAGTGGAGCCCTCTACATCAAACACCAATCAAATGGTAGACCAAGAGCAAGAAGAAGACCTTCATGTGGATACCTCTCATCAAGAAAGTGATCAAGATCCACCCAATGATAATGGTGGAAATTATTTTGGTGTTTAGTCACCAAGAACTCCAATACGAATGGGAAATGGTCTTGATGAAGGAAATGATGAGGATATTCCTCCCAATGAAAATCCCGATGATGCACTAGTTCATATCATGACTCGTCAATCATCAAGATTGCAACAAAAGTCACTATACCAAAAGAACATCATTGGTGGCTTGGCGGAAGAAGTGTCTCCACTCGTGGACAAGTACTCAAGTTTTGTGGTATTCATTCATATGTCTCTCATGTTGAACCTATCAAAGTGTATGATGCTCTTGAAGATGAAGATTGGGTTCAAGCTATGCATGAAGAGCTCCATAATTTTGAGAGAAACAAAGTATGGTCACTAGTGGAAAGACCCAAGGATCATAATATCATTGGAACTAAATGGGTGTTCAAAAACAAGCAAGATTCTCATGGGCAAGTGATTCGCAACAAGGCTCGATTGGTTGTTCAAGGCTACTCTCAAGTCGAAGGACTTGACTACGGTGAAACTTTCGCTCCCGTAGCTAGACTTGAATCCATTCGTATATTACTTGCATTTGCCACTAGTCATAACTTCATCTTGCATCAAATGGATGTTAAAAGTGCTTTTATAAATGGTCCTCTAAATGAAATGGTATATGTTAAACAACCTCCGGGATTCGAGGATCCCAAGTATCCTAACCATGTATACTTCCTCCATAAGGCTTTGTATGGCCTCAAACAAGCCCCACGTGCTTGGTATGATCATTTAAAGGAGTTCTTAGTGGATCGTGGTTTCGTACTTGGGGTAATTGATCCCACTCTCTTTACCAAAAGTGTAGATGGACATTTCTTTGTATGTCAAGTATATGTTGATGATATTATATTTGGATCCTCTAAAGTGAGTTTTGTAGACCAATTTGCCAAACTAATTACAAGTGAATTCGAGATGACTATGATGGGAGAATTGAAGTTCTTTCTAGGTTTTGAAATCAAGAAATATCATGAAGGGACTTTTATTTGTCAAGCCAAATATATTCAAGACATGCTCAAGAAATTTGATATGAACAATGCCAAACCATTACCTTATCCAATGACAACAACCGTGAATCTTACTATGGATCACGAAGGTATACCGGTAGATCCAAAACTTAATCGTTCTATCATTGGATCTTTGCTTTATCTTTGTGCATATAGACCGGACATTATGTTTAGTGTGGGTTTGTGTGCAAGATTTCAATCTAACCCCAAGGAAAGCCATATGATTGCGGTCAAAAGGATTCTTAGGTACTTGGTTGACACTCCCAAACATGGTCTTTGGTATCCATCAAACACAACTTTTGATCTTGTGGGATATTCGTATGCGGATTGGGGATGTGACAAAGTGGATGGAAAATCAACCTCGGGTGCTTGCCAATTCCTTGGTAGGTCCCTTGTGTGTTGGTCTTCCAAGAAGCAAAATTGCATTGCCACCTCCTCCACGGAAGCGGAGTATATTTCCGCCGCAAGTTGTTGCTCTCAACTCCTATGGATGAGGCAATGTCTTAAGGATTTTGGAATTAAGATTAAGACAATGCCTGTTTTATGTGACAATGAGAGTGCTATAAATATTGGTCACAATCCGGTACTTCATGGCAAGACCAAGCATATTGAGATTCGGGATCATGTGGCCAATGGAGATATCTCACTTTCTTATGTCAACACCAAAGATCAACTTGCCGACATCTTTACCAAGCCTCTAGATGTGAAGAGATTCAAACAATTGAGGAGTGAGCTCAACATCGTATGTGCAAGCAATTTTAGTTGATTGAAAATCTTGCATACACACCCTTACTATACTCTTATTTGGATTCTAGATGTACGCATAGACATAGGGGGAGTGTAGCTAAATCAATGAGCCAACGCTACCTCTATAATGCATAAATAAACAAAGCATGCCAAATGATCATTTCAAATGACATCATGTGCTTTAATGATGAGTCTCGACAATGCACCCAAGATATAACTTCGCGGTGACATATCTAACATACTCATACATGGTGGCTAAGGCCACCGCCCAAAATTTGGTTTGCTTTATATCAATGAGACATTTGTGTTTGTGCTTCACTCATTTGCATTTCCATCTTTCATATTTCATTTTGTATCCAATGTTGCTCATTTTTCACCTTTTCTATCCATTGGATGCAAATGAAAACATCATACTCATGTAATCATACTCATTTCATTCGTGCACATGGTCAATTAAAATTGCTACATAAAACATATGGTATGCTAGAAACAAACTTATGAAAACTTGTTATTAGAACACTAGCCTCAATTTTTTTTGTTTGTTGTTATAACTCTAGTTGGGGACAACAATTTAAAAAAAAAACCAAACACAAAAAAAACAAAAAAAAAACGCTGGCTACCCTCCCCCGTCGGCCCTGCCCTCTCCCGCGCCGGCCCCAGGCCGGGGGTCAGGCCGGGGCGCTCGGGCAGGTGCCCGGCCTCGCCTTGCCACCGCGCCGGCCCCAGGCCGGGGGTCAGGCCGAGGCTCTCGGGCTCCCACCCGGCCCCGCTCCCCTTCGCACGCCGGCCTGGCCGGCACCCCAGGCCGGGCACGCACGCACGCACACGCACACGCACACAACTCACACACGCACCCGGCCCGGCCCCGCCCCGCCGCACGCCGGCCCCAGGCCGGGGTGGGCAGCACACCACATGCACGCACACATGCCCACAGCTCTCCCCCACCCAACCGCACCCACCCCCACTTCCTCATCTTCCTCCTCCTAACCCCCTCCATTAGAGCCCCCATTGGAGCTCTCCTTCCCCCCACCTCCCTAGCCCATCCCCTACCACTCAAAATCTCGGATCCGCAAGCCCTCGTCCTTCTCCACACTCTCCTCCACACGGATTTCTCTTTGGCACATTATTGGGGGAGATCGGTCCACTTGATTTTTGGGTGATTTTTTTTTGGAAGATGGCTACCAACTCGGGTAATCTCTTGGGACTACTATGTATCGTGTGTATGTGCTTGCTATCTATCAGTGTGCTAGTGTGTTTCCTTAGGTTAGGATTTTTTTCCTCTCATGTTCATGCTAGAGTTCATGTTCATGCTAGAGTTCATGATGTTCATATGCCACTAGATTCGTTCTATACCATGGTAATTTTCTCTCATATGCTCCTCATAATGTAGTCTTATGGTACCATGATATCTTTCACTATGCGAATGATTCTCTCATGTTAGGCCATAGTTCACAACTTACTACATTCGTACTATGGTTCTAGTAGTATCATGGTTCTCTCATATTATGATTACGTTATGTTATGCTATGCCATAATTTTCCCATGATATTGGTTCTCATGCCCAATACATAACTACACTATATATATAACTTCTATTCTCAATAAGACCACAAACACAACCGTATCCTACTCTTTACACATGTGCTATGACATAATTGTGTTTGTCCTCACTAGTCCCTTGTTTCACTACTATTCATGGAATATTTTTTTTAACACAACGACCATGTGCACTCATTCTATTTGTCCATATCCATGCATCATTCGTTTCATGTGATTCCGATACTCACCGCTCTCTTCGTCCTCTCAAGAAGAGTGCTGCTGTTGTTGCTGGGTCTACTCCCTCACGGAGACAGGGTTCTTCTATTCCGGTCAATCCAAATGAACTCGTGGTCAAGAACTGGGGTGGTCTCAGTGCCACTGACTTTAAGAATGCTAGGCTGAATTTCAACCCCTATGAGTTTGGCCAAAGTACAAGTCCCGACCCTCGGTTTTATTGCAAGATGCATCAGGTCATGTATGATTTCATTCTTGGCAAACTCCAGAATAGCTATGTGGATCAACATTTCTTTGATGTGGAGTCTGCTCGCACTAATTGGCCCTGTGTCATGGAACTCATGGATTTCCACGGTATCACTCTTCTCATGGGTCCCAATAATGCCCATCCATTTGCCCCTGAGCTGATCAAGGAGTTTTATGCCACTGTTTTCTTCTCATCTGGTGAGGGCACAAGGAATCCGAGTACATTGACTTGGATGAGTGGTGGTGTTAAGTGTGTTGCTACCATGGCAGAGTTTGGTGCCCTTCTTGGTCTCCCCGTGGTCAACTATGATACTATGTACAACTTTCGCATTCATGGTGATCCCAAGAACATTATGAAGGCCAAAGATGGTATCCGTCATTGCTATCCAGAAGGTACCGGCTCTATGCACATCCCCAAGGTCAAGTTCTTCTCTGAATATTGGTACATTGTGCACACCATTCTCTGCAATACCATCAATGTCAAATATGGTGAGAAGGGTGAGGTCCGCAAATGGTTGATATATCTTCTCTTTCACATTGAACCCAAGATGAAGAGCAATAAGCAATTGGACGTTCTAGATTTCATGTGGAAAGAGATGAGGTCCGTGGTTCGTGGCAAGAGGGTGCCCATCTATGGCTCTTACCTTCAGATTCTTATTAAGACCAAGATTCCAGTTTGTCTCATCAACAACTATGACAAGGTGACTCCCAAGAAGTCTGTCCTTATCACTGAGGCTGAGGCTGGGTTAGCTGCTGCTCAACGCCCTAAGCGCACCCGCACACTGTCCTCTGCACCAAGTACATCTCAAGGGGTCCGTCGCTCTCCTTCTCCTGCTCCTACTGGCCCTACTACTGACACTTTCAGCCTTAAGAGGGCCCTCTAGAAGATGAACTGCTTTTTCATTGACAAGCAGCAGCAGGACTATGAGGCATATCGCAAGGGCAAGGCCTCTAGTCGCCGTCAGCGTGCCATCATGACATCTCTTCAGATCCCCCTCAGCCCTCCTAGCTCAGATGAGATTCCAGATGATAAGTGGAAGTCCCAGCACACATACCGGCTTAGTGATGACGCTAGTCTCTCGGCTCTTTTGCGGCGCACTACACTACTACCGCTAGCTCCAGTCAGGCTGCTCCCGAGGACTTCACTGTTGAGGATGATGACATGGAGGGCGACGAGTGATTGGACTTGCATCTTTATCCCTCTTGGTGTCTGATGCCAAGCGGGAGAAACACTCACGCATTTCATTGCATTTCATGAATCTATTTGTGTTTTATCCTCGCTATTTGTTTCCTTTGCTCTTAGTTGATGCTATTATTTGTGTGGTTTGTTGAACCTTGGTACTATTGTAAGACTATGTCCTTATTTACCTATCGTACTTTCTACCTATCTATTATGCGTGTGATATTTGATATGTTGAAGATCATAGCAAGATTATTACGTTATCTATCTACTCACTATTTGATGTGTTGAAGCCATAATGAGGGTTGTCTCTATCCATCTACCACTATGAGAAGAATGCTATGGTGAGATCTATCTTATGTTAAATACTATCACTCATCTAGAAGATAACATTATGCCTATACATGTGCATCTCTAATGCTAAAATCATGATTGGATAATCCTCACACTTCACATAGGTATATCATGGTTACATCACATACCCTATTATCTTATAAAACATAGTGTGAAGATGAAATTATGTTCGTTGCACTCCATATGATAATCAAATATATATGTCTCATGTTTGGGCACACAAATAGGGGGAGTATGAATATAATTCTTATCTCTTCGCAAATTGCCATGATAAATTGTTCTTCATGCAAATCCGTATGTTGTCATCAAACATCAAAAAGGGGGAGATTGAAAGAACATAGTTCCTAAATCCTATTTTGAGTGTCTGATCACAACATATGGAAGGACTAACGTGCACCCTAAGTTTACTCAGAGAATATCGTGGATAAAATGCAACCATATCTCCCCGTGGACCTCATACAATGAAAAGCAAAAATGGAGAAAAGGTTAAGAAAAGAGAGAAGAAAAGGAGAGAAAGAAAAGGGGGGGCGGCCTCCCTGGCCGGACCCCTAGGCCGGGCTGGTCGGGCTGTGCCCCGGCCTCGCCCCTATCCACGCTGGGCTCCAGGCCGGGAGGCGCGGGTGGGTGCCCAGCCCCGGCTGCTCCCCACGCCGGCCCTGGGCCGGCCCCCAGGCCGGGCGGCTCGGGCGGGTACCCGACCTCGGCCACGCCTCCACGCCGGCCTGGCCGGCTTGCCAGGCCGGGCCACCTCCAGCCGGCCTGCCCCCCTGCGCCCACACCGTCCCCAGGCCGGGATGACCCAGGCCGGGGTGGGAAGGGCCATCTGGCCCCTGCGCGATCCATGCCAGCCCCAGGCCTTTGCCTCCGGCCCTGGCTGCTCCAGGTCGGCCTGGCCGGCCCCCTAGGCCGGGGGGGGGGGGACGCTGCCAAGTGGGAAATACCCCTCCCAATGACCGTATTTCATCTCGGTATAAAAGGGGTCTTTCCCCTACCTTTTGGAGTTGTCAATCCCACTCACACTCTCTCTTTCCACCATTGATTGACCAAGCTCAAGCTGGAGACACCCCCGATCTACAACTCCACCAAGTCGATTAGAAATCCACCCACTCATCCCTTAGGGATCTTGTCATTCTTAGTTCATTGGAGCCAAGAATCTTGTTGCTCTTAGCTCATCGGAGCTCGGAGCCTTGTTGATATCCCCGGTGCTTTTGTGCCCGTGGATCTTGCTTCTCGGAGTCTTGGTGGCTCTTGGGATTTGGTGAGGACCCTCCAATCTTGTGGAGTGTGCCTCATCCTTGTAAAGGTTCTAGTTGTCAAACTCAACGGCAACATAGTGATTCGAGCCTATCCACATCGGTGGAAGGACTCGAAGGAGATACGGTGTGGCATTTGAGGCCTACTCGGTGTTCCACTTTGGTGGCACCGCACCGCTCCAACGGAGATTAGCTTCCATTGGGAAGTGAACTTCGGGATAAATCTCCGCGTCATTATGTTCGGTTATTCCTCAACTTACCTTTACTAGTTGCTACTAGCTTAGTCATATATTTACCTTGTGCTAGTCGTACTTGATCAACATATAGGATTGTTCACCTAGTTGGATAATCTAGATAATCTATATTTGAGCATTACCTTGTTAACTGGAAAAAGAAGCTCAAATTTGTAGTTAACCTATTCACCCCCCCCTCTAGTTAACCTCTCGATCCTTCACAAGGCATAATGAAAATCACTCCAAGAGGGTATGTGGCAGTGAGGAGTCACTGTTGGCTACCCCGACCGTATCGTGTAACAGAAAGCCATCACGATTGCTATCAGCAAAGGAAGTCATATACCATTATCCTATCAACTGTATATTTGAGTGTGGCACAGTTTCAAGATTTTAGACCAACCATTAATTGTTTTTTACTTTACTAAACTAGAAAGTTTACCATTAAGCACATTAACATCTCAAAACAACAACAAATAATCAAGTGAAATAGTTTAGTGATCTACAAGAATATGCAAGCTTTTTCATTATACCATCTACCACATGTAGCATTTTCTATTTCCTTTAAACACCATACAAAATATGTTTTAACAAAAACTCTCTAAATGATACAGAAATCAAGCATGAGAGTACGTACACAAATCTACTAAAACTAATAGCTCCGAATAAGAGATGCATGAAAACAAGGTCTAAACGCAGTACTAGCAAAAAGTGAACACTCACAGAACAATAAGAATGAAAACTAGAGTGTTCTAAGCAATGAAAACGGAGTGTGTCTATCTCCCACACAAGTATGATAGGTTCCAGTGATATTAATGCATCAAGGAAAACAAAAGAAAACTCGAACGAAAAATAAATGACACTCCAAGTAATTTTCATATGATGTGACCGAATCAAAATATAGTTTCACGAGAAGTGACCTGATAGATAGTTGATGAAGAAGGGGATGCCTTGGGAATCCCCAAGCTTAGATGATTGAGTCTTATAAAAATATGCTTTGATGAACCACGGGGGCATCTCCAAGCTTTGACCTTGCACTCTTCTTGATCACATATATCACCTCTTCTCTTGACCCTTGAAAACTTCCTTCACACCATACTCAAATAGTAATTCGCATTAGAGGGTTAGTGCAACAATAAAAAAATCCATTGGTTCTGCATGGCACAAGTGATATTGATACTTTAAACATTAGCTACAACCACTGATTTTTCGTGAAGCAAAGAAATCCACTTGACATCGCAAAAGAGAAAATGCAAGAAAAATGGTAGAATCTGTCAAAACCAGAACACACTGTAAAGACGAATTCTTTCGAGACACTTACACTACTCAAATAAAAAACTTAAATAACGAAAAAGTTACGGAATTAGCTGAGGAATAAATACAAAAAAATTCTGGTCATCCTGATCTTTCTGGATTTTTCACGATTTTTTATGGTGAAGAGTAGAAAAAAAAATTCTGCGCAGAAATCCGAAAACCAACTCCAACTCTCGTCAAAAACCTTACTTGGCACTACTAAAACATGCAAAGAAAGATACAAAGGAGTTACTACAGAAGTATACAACCCATTGACTCAAAGAAAACAGAGAAAAGCAAAGCAAAAATAAAAAAATGGGTTATCTCCCAAGAAGTGCTTTTCTTTAACGCCTTTTAGCTAGGCATGATAATTTGAGAAGATGCTCACATAAGAATTATGAATTGAATCAAAAGATATAATCAAGAATAAAATGTAAAACAAATTTAAGTCTAACCCACTTCCTGTGAAAAAAGAATCTTGTAGAAAAACAAGTCATGAAAGCACAAAGCAACAAGCATACGAAAACAAAACAAGTGCAACTTCAAAATTTTCAATATAAAAAGGGGAAACTTAATATTATTGAGATACATAGAACTATGTTTCCCTCTCTCATAATAACTCTCAGTAGCATCATGAATAAAATTAAGAATATAACTATCACATAAAGTATTCTTATCCCACATGCATAAAAGAATTATTACTCTCCACATAAGCATAGTCATTCTCATTAATAGTAGCGGGAGCAAATTCAAAAAAATAGCTATCATTATTATTCTCATCACCATAATCATGAAATATAGGATGCATAGTATAATCATAATTAATTTTCTTCTCAAGAGTAGGTGGACTGAAAATATCATATTCATCATTGTAATCATCATATATTGGAGGCAAAGTATCATCAAAGAAAATTTCCTCCACAAGACTTGGGGGACTAAAAATATCATATTCATCAAAAATAGCTTCCCCAATCTTAGAATTTTCTATAGCGTTAACAATAATGGTGTTCAAAGAATTCATACTAATAACATTGCTACTAGCATGCAAATAAAGCTCCATAGGTTTTTTAATTTTCTCTTCAAACACTTCATGTCCTAATTCAAGATATAGATTATAAAGCCCTCTCATATTTTTGTTGTTTTCAATTAAGACTAACTAGTAAAAATAAAAACAAGCAACAAGTAAAGATAAGCCTAACTAGTGAAAATAAAAACAAGAAACAAAAAGATATAATTGCAGAATCTAAAGGAAATAACTTCGAGCACTCACACCCGAGGATGTGAGAACCTTTTACCTTACCTCCCCGGCAACGGCGCAAGAAAAGAGCTTGATGTCTACGCACGCTTCTATTCTTGTAAACAATGTTGGGCCTCCAAGTGCAGAGGTTTGTAGAACAGCAGAAAGTTTCCCTTAAGTGGATCACCCAAGGTTTATCGAACTCGGGGAGGAAGAGGTCAAAGGTATCCCTCTCAAGCAACCCTGCAATTACGATACAAGAAGTCTCTTGTGTCCCTAACACGCCTAATACGATTGTCAGTTGTATAGGTGCACTAGTTTGGCGAAGAGAGAGTAAAATTCAAGTGATATGGATGATTATAAGTGATAATAGCAATCCGGAATAAAAATGGAAGCAAGCAAACATGTAGCAGAACGGATTGTAAACGGTGTATCAATGCTTAGAAACAAGGCCTAGGGATCCTACTTTCACTAGTGGACACTCTCAACAATGATAATCATAGTTGAATGCATAAATATCATCTCTTCACTATGCTACAACGAACCACTCTCCGGTTGAATAATAAACACCAATTCATTGTGTAGGGTTGTAACATCACTCCTCTAGTTTGTATTCCCATGTATAGTTAACCCCACGCTGTCACAATGAGCGCCCTAGAAGGTACTAAACAAGCGCCACAATTTCATAGGTTCATCCAACACAAGATATAAATATCATGCTAAACCAAACGGTGCACACACTGTCACCTTTACACAGTGATCAAAGTGTTTACGGAGATCTGATAATAAAACCACTCGAGTAGCATAACAGATGAAGATTACATCTACATATTCAACTAGATTAGAAAGATCATGATCACATGCAGATCGCACCATGGGAGAGAGAGATGAACACATAGCTACTGGTAGAGGCCTCAGCCCCGGGGGAGAACTACTCCCTCCTCATCATAGGAGACATCGGTGGAGTTGATAGAGATGGATCCGGGGGCACTTCCTCGTCCCGACAAGGTGCCGGAACAAATATTCCCGTCCCCCGAAACTTGTGGGCGGCGGCGGTGGAGGTACGGATGTTTTTGGTGGAAAAGGCCGATATGTTTAGGGTTGATGCATCGGGGAGTATATATGGGTGAAAGGGAGATGTCGGGGGGTGGCCAGGGGGACCCGCGCCACCCCATGGTGTGGCCACCCTATGCCCCCCCTCCGGGTCTCTTCGGGACTTCTAAGACTTCTGGCTTTTGAAATTTCCAATTCCGAGAATATTTCCAGAACAACTTTTCTGAAACTAAAAACAGCAGAAAACATGGAACTGGCTTTGTGGCATCTTGTCAATAGGTTAGTCTGTAAAATCTATAAAAATGACATAAAGTGTATAGCAAACATGTGGGAAACAATAATAAAACAACATGGAACATCAGAAATTAAGAATACGTTTATGACGTATAAGGTGTGGCCTAGGGTAGGGCCACGCCTGGCACCCCCCTGAGGGCCTCCAGGCTCCCCTCCGGGTCTCCTTTGGTGGTTGTCTTCGTTCTGAGTAAAAACTAATCTCCATGGATTTTCATCCCATTCCATGAATATTTCTTTAAGAACTTTTCTGAAATACAAAAACATCAGCAAACAACAACTCGCATGGGCATCTTGTTAATAGGTTAGTGGAAGAAAACATCCGGAAAACAAAGGAAAACATGCAGAAAAAAATAAAGGCATTGGATATAAAAAAAACATGGAGCATCAAAAACTGTAGATACGTTTGCAACGTGTCATGGGGCAGCGCTGGACGCTGCCACCGTTCTGGGACCAGCGACAGCGACGGATGCATACGGCGAGATCTGACTGGTGTGGTGGACCAGACTCTGGCACCGCCACGATGGGACAGTGACCAATGAAGTCTGGGAGGCATCCATTACAACACTTGAAGGCCACGGCGAGGTGGGCCGGAGAGAGGGGAGTTGTTCAGCGGCAACAGTAGAAGGGAGAGGGAATTTGCGCTCCTGAAATTTCCCTCCCGCCAACTGCCTCCTCGCGATTCAGGGCACCCTCAGGTCGGCAACGGAACCGGTGTTTTCATAGGTTGAAAAGGGGAATTCTTTGGAGCCCTAAAAAATTTATAGGTCAGTGCAATTTGCGGGTTCTGGTCTATCTGTTTTTTCAGGCAAAAAACTGTAAGCAGCGGTTATTTTACAGTTCCGGGGCTTTTATAGGCTCTGCTAGAGTTGCTCTTAGAGCATCTCCAATGCGCCGACCCATTTGGGGCCTGGTTGTGTCCCTATTTCATCTGTCTGGGTCACCAAACGGACAAGTGTCTGACCCTTGTCCGACCATTTATGGCCACTAAAGCCGGCGCATCGACCCATTCAGTTCGCTCGTTCAAAAAATATATTCATGAATAAATATAATATCATAGATTTTTACAAGAATCGTGTCAACTAAATCAATAGGGAAATTAATTGTTATTCCCCACATGAACCCACATATTTTTAACCGAATCATCTTGAAGTTTCATGTGAGCATCCCGATCACGCATTTCTTGATGAAATTCAATGAACTACTGAAATATTTCCGGCCCACCCTTAACCTCAACCAACTCATTTTGAAATCGCTAAC
Organism: Alopecurus myosuroides; assembly: GCA_028641055.1. Lineage (NCBI taxonomy): Eukaryota > Viridiplantae > Streptophyta > Magnoliopsida > Poales > Poaceae > Alopecurus > Alopecurus myosuroides. The sequence goes on along the minus strand of CM054060.1, from coordinate 75,168,466 downwards.
CCTGGTCATAGAGGTCCTCGTCACGCTCATCCTCGACAATCATGTTGTCAATGATTTCACAAGCAGTCATCACCTCCCACATAGTGTTGAGACTCCATGTCCTAGCAGGATGACGAACAATAGCCCAACAAGATTGGAGCACACCAAAAATGTGCTCAACATCCTTCCTAGCACCCTCATGTTATTGGGCAAACCTATCCCTCTTATCAACTTGGGGGTTGGGGTGGTCTTCACAAATGGACCACCAAGGATAGATACCATCTGCTAGGTAGTATCTCTTGTTGCATTGGTGGCCATTGACCACATAGTTCACCTCTGGGGCATTGTCTTTGGATATCTGACAAAACACCGTTGACCGATGAAGCACGTTGATGTCATTGTGGGTGCCAGCCATGCCGAAGAACGAGTCTCAAATTTATAGATCTTGTGATGCCACCACTTCAAGAACGACCATGCACTCCCCAAAGTGTCCCTTGTACATTTCCTGCAAAGAAAATGAGGAACTATATCTATGCTTCCAAGTATGTCAGGGAATCCTCTTTGCTCGTTAACGGACAGAAGTTGAGCCGCATCTTCAACATTTGGCTGTCTCAAGTACTCATCGCCAAACACCACAATCATAGCTTTCTAGAACTTGTACATTGAGTCCAGACAGGTAGACTCACTCATACGCATGTACTCATCAACAAGATATCCAGCAACCCTATATGGAAGCATTTAGACAGCAGCGGTGCATTTTTATATAAGGATAAGCCAAGCTTACCGCGAGCATCAGAAGTAATTGTTGTGTGTAGGCACCTCTTCGTTGGGAGACCCCAAGAGGAAGTTATGAAGAGTATAGCAGCAAGATTTTCCCTCGGAAAGAAACCAAGGTTTAATCGAACCGTTAGGATAAATAAATCATTTCTGAAGGTTGTTGGTAGCTGATGTTGGCAGGACGCACTACCAGTCTCAACAACAACGTGGAATCTACACACAACACAACCAAGATACTTTGCCCCAAAGAAACAGTGAGGTTGTTAATCTCACCGGTTTTGCTGAAAACAAAGGATTAGACGTATAGTATGAAAAACAGTGTTTATTTGCAGTGAAAGAAATGAGAACAATGATTGCAGTAAAAAGAACAATGCTTGTAGTAGGTTGTATTACTAGTGTACAAAAATGGACCGGGGTCCACATTTCACCAGTGGTGTCTCTCCAGAGAAGATAGATAATATGCTGGGTAAACAAAATACAGCTGGGCAATTGGCAGAAATAAAAGTTGCACCGTAGAGCATATACAAGACATGATGATTACTATGAGATTCATGCAGGAATTACAACATGATACATAGACCGTAATACAACTACGTCTATGACTAATAATCCACCCCCATGACGTTATCCGAGCAATATTTGGGTATTAAGTTGCAAGCAACATATTATTGCATTAAGTAAAGTGCGTAATGTAAACAATAGAATTATCCTTAGACAAAGCATTGTTGTTTTCTCCCTAATGGCAACAACACATCCTCGATCCTTCACGTTTATGTCACTAGGGCACAAATGTAAGGGAGGCATGAACCCACTATCGTACATAAATACTCCCTCTTGGAGTTACAAGCATAAAGTTGCGGAATAGTTCAAAATGCTGAAGAATGGTCAATCTATTGGATGGGAGGAAATTGTACCTATCTTTTATTCCAAATTCTATCCTCCCAGTGAGATTCATAAAGATCGGAATCAAATATATAATTTCTGGCCTCGTGATGGAGAGAGTATTGCCCAATCTTGGGGAGAATGAAGTTATTAATGATTAAATGTCCCGTTCATGAGCTCCCGAGTAATATTGTTATCAATAATGTTCATGCAAGGCTTTCTCTTCATGATAAGGATTTATTGGATGCTTCTTGTTCTGGATCATTCACGCGTATGAAAGAAGAAGCTAAATGGGACCTTCTTGACCGTATTCAAGAAAATACTGAAAGATGGGAGAATCACAAAGGTAGAAAGTCAAGTATAAATTATGATTATGAATGCATTAAAGCTTTTATGGGAACCAACAATTTCTATAATCTTAGTGTTGTTTGTGGTCTTGCTTCTCAAATCTTTGCAAATTGTATTAAAGCCTTTGCTTCCTATCTTGATATTCCTATAAAGGTGTTGAACAAATATTATGCACCTTATAAAGATATTGTTAATTGTGTTCCTGCTAGAAACATAGAAGTTCGTGCTATTAATCCTGTTGTACTAGAACCTTATATTGAGAAAATGTATTTCTCTGCTAAGGTAAAGGAACATTCTAGTGTGGTTAACAAGAGTATAAAGAAACCTAGAACCTGATGAACAAATAACTGTAGAACCTACAGTAGTTATGGTTAAAGATCTTGTCTCTGAAAATGTAGAAGATGGACGCATTGTTTTCTGTGAGGATGCTTCTAATATTTTTTTCACACCCCAATATACCTAAGAAAACTAGTGTTCTTGTGATATTGGTGCAAGTTCTAGTGCTATTCCTTACAAGCTTTATAAATAAATCATGCATGAAATTGGTTCTTATGAACTTGAAGATATTGATGTGGCTATTCAGCTTGCTAATAGAGAAACTATCTTTCCGATTGGTATTGTTAGAGATGTAGTAAAACTAAATATCCTACTGATTTTCTAGTACTGGGTAAAGCTACTAGTAAAACTTGTCCTATAATTTTTGGTAGAACTTTCTTGAACACTTGTGGCGCTGTTATAGATTATAAGAAAGAGAAAATATTGACTAAATTTTATGGAAAATCTTATGAGTTTAAATTTTCTAAATTTTCTATAGCTCCTTATGAAACTGAATTGCCTAATGAAAATTTTAGAGTTGAACAACTTGCCTCTATTTCTCTTGCCCCTAACAATTCTTTGCACCAATATATGGAGGACCATGAAAGTGAGGTCTTTATGGAAGAACGAAATGAGATTGACGATATTCTTATTCTTCAACCAGTGATGCTGAGACACAATTTACCTGTGGGAGATTTGGGTACCACGTTACCACCCAAGGAGGATCCTGTTACTATTAGTTCTAAACTTTCAGGCGAAGAAGAGGAAAGATTATTGGGAATATTGAAGAAACACCAAGGAGCTATTGGATATATCTTGATGATTTTAAAGGGATTTTCCCTACTATATGTCAACATGTTATTAATATTGAACCAGATGCAAAGCCAGTAGTTGAACATCAACACCGTTTAATTCCTAAGATGAAGGAAGTGGTAAGAAATGAGGTATTAAAACCCCTTGATGCTGGTATTATTTATCCTATTGTTGATAGTAGATGGGTAAGCCCTATGCATTGTGTCCCTAAGAAAGTTGGAATGACTGTTGTGCCTAATGAAAATAATGATCTTATTCCACAAAGAGTAGTAGTTGGTTACAGAATGTGCATTGATTTTAGAAAGGTTAATAAAGTTACTAAGAAGGATCATTGCCCTTTACCTTTTATTGATCAAATGCTAGAAAGTTTGTCTAAGAAAACTCATTTTTGCTTTCTTGATGGTTATTCTGGGTTTTCCCAAATTTTTGTTAGGGCAAAAGATCAAGAGAAAACAACCTTTACTTGTCCTTATGGAATTTATTCTTATAGACGTATGCCTTTTGGTTTGTGTAATGCTCCTGCTACGTTTCAAAGATGCATGTCTTCTATTTTTCATGGCTTTTGTGAAGAAATTGTGGAAGTATTGATGGATGATTTCTCCGTCTCTGGAACTTTTTTTGATAACTGCTTGCACAATCTTGATAAAGTTTTGCATAGATGTGAGGAAACTAATCTTGTTCTTAATTGGGAGAAATGCCACTTTACGGTTAATGAAGGAATTATTCTTGGACTTAAAATTTCTGAAAGAGGTGTTGAAATTGACAGAGCTAAAGTGGAAGCAATAGAGAAAATGCGTTGTCCCAGGGATGTTAAAGGTATTCGTAGTGTTCTTGGCCGTGATGGTTTTTATAGGAGGTTTATTAAAGATTTCTCGAAAATATCAAAGCCTCCTAATAATCTTCTTCAAAAAGACGTACCTTTTGTTTTCTATGACGATTGCAAGGAAGCTTTTGAAACTTTAAAGAAGGTTTTAACTACTGCTCCTATTGTTCAGCCACCTAATTGGAATTGCCTTTTGAAATCGTGTGTGATGCTAGTGATTTTGTTGTAGGTGATGTTCTCGGACAGCGAGTAGATAAGAAATTGAATGTTATTCATTATGATAGTAAGAATCTTGATGCTTCTCAAAAGAATTATGCTACAACTGAAAAAGAGTTCCTAGTTGTAGTTTCTGCTTGTGATAAATTTAGACCTTATATTGTTGATTCAAAAGTCACTATTCATATTTATCATGCTACTATTAGATACCTTATGGAAAAGAAAGATGTTAAGCCTAGGCTTATTAGATGGGTGTTGCTTTTACAAGAGTTTGATTTGCATATTGTGGATAGAAAGGGTGCTGAAAATATTGTTGCTGATAATTTGTCTAGAATGGAAAACATTGCTTATGACCATATTCCTGTTAATGATAGTTTTCCAAACGAACAACCAGATGCAATAAAAGTAAGCTCTCGAGATAGTCCATGGTATGCAGATTATGCTAACTTTATTGTTTCCAAGTATTTGCCTCCAACATTTACAGCTCAACAAAGAAGGAAATTATTTTATGATTTGAGGCATTATTTTTGGGATGACCCACATTTATATAAACAAGGAGTAGATGGTATTATGCGAAGATGTGTTCCAGAATATGAACAACGAGAAATATTGAGAAAATGCCATGGTAGTGCTTATGGAGGACATCACACTGGAGATAGAACCACACAAAAGGTTCTACAATCAGGCTTCTATTGGCCTACTCTCTTTAAAGATGCACGTAAATTTGTTTTAGCGTGTGATGAATGTCAAAGTGTTGGTAATATTTCTAGACGCAATGAAATTCCTATGAATATTCCCTTGTTATTGAACCTTTTGATTGTTGGGGATTTGACTTTATGGGTCTGTTTCCTCCTTCAAATGGTTATACTCATATTCTTGTTGTTGTTGATTATGTTACTAAATGGGTAGAAGATATTCCTACAAAGAGTGATGATGGTGAAACCTCATTAAAAATGCTTAAAGATGTTATTTTTCCTAGGTTTGGTGTGCCTAGATATCTTATGACTGATGGAGGTTCTCACTTCATTCATGGTGGTTTTATAAAAACCCTTGCTAAATATGATGTTAATCATAGAATTGCTTTAGCTTCATCCCCAAACCAATGGGCAAGTAGAATTATCGAATAGAGAAATTAAATCTAACTTGCAAAAGACCGTTAATACATCTAGAAAAAATTGGTCTAGTAAGTTGAATCATATTTTATGGGCTTATAAAAGTGCTTATAAAAATCCTATGGGTGTGTCTCCTTTAAAATGGTTTATGGAAAATCTTGTAACTTGTCTTTAGAATTAGAACACAAAGCTTATTGGGCAGTGGAATAACTTAATAAATATTTTAAACTTGCTGGTAAGAAAAGAATGCTTGATTTGAGTTCTTTAGACGAATGGAGATGTGAAGCTTATGAAAATGCTAGCATCTTGAAAGAGAAATTTAAACAATGGCATGATAGGAGAATTCTTAAAAGAGAGTTTCATGTTGGTGAGGAAGTTCTATTGTATAGGTCCCATCTCAGATTTTTTGCAGGAAAGTTACTCTCAAGATGGGAAGGACCTTATGTTATTGAAGAGGTGTATCGTTCTGGTGCAATCAAAATTACTTACCTCGAAGATAACACTACACAAGTGGTGAATGGGCAAAGACTCAAACATTATATTTTCGGAGAGTCTTATGATGAAGATGTTGATACTATTCAAGAGGTCACCCGGAAGAGTTCATAAGGGAAAAAATTCCAGAAACTGCAGATTTTGTTTTCGAATAGGTAACAATTTTGTTAATAAAAAGTCCGCGGATTACTTGCCAATTTTTATTTTTATCATTTATGGAAAATATGAAATATTGAACCGAATAAGGGTAGGAGATGGTGCCCGAGGGCACGACACCACCTGGGGGCGTGGGCCCACCCCTGGCCACGCCACCCTATGGTGTGGGCACCTCAGAGCCCCTCTCCGACCCGTTTTTTGACCTGCACTTTCCTTTCGTTACGTATATTTTTGCTATATAACCCCCCGGACCCCCCGAGGTCCATATACCGTTTTCTTGTCGTGTTTCCGTTTCGATCTGTTTCTCCCATATTTCATCTTCGGATTTAGAGCCACGATGTCCTCTTTCGGACCTCCCAAAGACAATTTCTTTGTGAACGTCGTCAACCCGTATATGAAAGAGTTGAAGATGCATCCTAGTGAGTTGCTGCTTAAAGATGGGGTGGTGCTGAAAGAAGATTTTTGGCGTCCTAAAGGGGAAGGCAGCCCGGAAGCTAGCATGGAAGAGTTGGAGCAAGAAGTCTTTAGGTACAAGAAGATGGCGGGGCGTGAAGTGGACATCATCCACAAAATAAAGATGGAACTGATCGCCGAGCACAAGAAGGAGATTTCAAAGCTTTGGGAGGAGATATTCTCACTCACCGAGACCACCAACAAATTACAAGCACAACTCTACGACGTGCAGAATCAAAATTGTGAGTATGAGAACAAGGTTAAACGTATAAGTTATGCTGCCAGTTTCAGGATATTGGAGACCAAGTCATCATTTGTTGATGGAGAGCCTTTACCTTGGAAGTCTGATGATGGGAAGGATTCACCACCACCACCGAAGAATTAATTCGTCATTGGTATTGGCATCCCCTTGGCTCGTTCCAAGCTTGGGGGAGTGTCGCGGTATCACACCTTTATCTTTCAACTTTTTACTTTTTAGTAGAGTCATATCTGTTGGAACGCGTAGAGATAAGCAAAAACTTTTCCTACGCGGTGCTTCCAAGATCTAGCCGAGGTAGAAGGCCACGAGTATTACCACTAGACGCGCAGGTGCGGATTATCGATGCAGCGCGTCGGGGCAGTGCAGTCCCACGATCCGGTCCGGCCGATCCAATCCCTCGAACGTCGAAGTGTTGAACGTACAGCACCTCTGCCGGTATCCACACGTACGAGGAGGAGCTCCGACGGCGGACTGCTAGGTCCGGTGCGGCGGCTGGACTGAGTGGGGCTAGGCTTCCCAACGCATGGGAGAGTGGACTAACGTCCCGCTGGGCAACCTGCGCCCCTCTTTATATAGCGTATGGTAATGGGCTTCACAACACTTGTGGCCCATTCCCTCTGTGAGTCTGACTCACAAACGGGTCCATTTCCGGTTCGGGTCCAACCCGACCAATACTTGCTCCCGCTCTTAAGTGTGCGACCCTGCAGGCTCATGGCGACTTGGACACGATTGGAGTCCAACTCCAAATCGATCAATCGGTAGCGGCTCCTAGCAGAACGTGCCGACTCCCAAGTACCATTGAGTCATGACGACATACCTTTCAATGTGACATTCATCTTAGTCCCTTTTGCCTCACGATATACCTTGTCGAGCTATAGGCGATTTATCTTCATCCCTTAAATAGCTCAACTCTCTTCTCGATCTGTGACATGTGATTCATCTGACTAACTCTTAGTCAACCGACACAGTTAACACTTAACTGAGTCGCGCATGGCCATGCTTCCTGAATCATATCACTCGAGAGGGCCCAGAGAATATCTCTCCATTCGGAGGGGCAAAATCCCATCTTGATTATCCACATCACGCAGCTTGCTTCTCATTCGACCCGAACTCTGCCTTTATAGTTGCCTTGTCACAGAACAACGTTTGACAGAACCTAAGTCGGTGATCCACAACTTGGATTGTGCGACAACCTCAGGTCTAAGGATTACATTGATTGATACATGCAAATGACGACTTGATCGTTGCATCTCAATGTGGGTCAGCCCGACTTGCTAAACTCTTTAGCCAAGTCCATGAACGTTGGAATGGCATCACCATGCCCATGACAAGTGGAACCGTGTCATCAGCCAACACTCACATTAGTCTAGGGTGTGTGTCCAGCACAACCTAAATGACCAAGGACAATCTAGTATGAACAACATGAATATATAGTTCCACAATCGAATCACATATTCAATGACATATATCAGATGTTCAAAACAAGGACAACTTAATAAATTTATGAATACAGTGGGAATTACATCATACATGATTGCCTCTAGGGCATATTCCCAACAATATCATGAGTAGAGAAGTTATCATATAGGATGGTTTGCAGTGTGGAAGTATCTCTCTTTAGTTGGTTATCGTTGTATCCATTGGTTTGAGTTGTCGTTATGGAATATTAATGAGAAGTTTCATCATTTTCTACACTTTATTTTAGCTTGTGATTTCTATTATATGGTTGATCTTGTTATTAGTATTGGTATCAATATTGGAGCATCAAGTTAATCTAGTTGGTTTTGTCAAACTTAGCATTGGTAAGTAGCAACAATACTTTGAGGCTTAAGTAGAAAAGAGGGAGTTGCATGTAGATATATTATTCCATGATCTTTCTTTCTTGTTGCTCATAAGCTTAGTATTCTCGAGTTAAGATTGTTTGTACTTCCAAGGAAGATTGCATGATTGGTTCTATCATATGTATATATTTTTTGTTTTCCCTTAACTCTTATGCTTGCTACCCAGCCTTCCTAGACAGAAACATGTACCGAGAGGGAATGCTTCTCGTGCATCCAAACCTTGAGCCCCAAAACCATGCCTTTTGTGTCCACCAAACCTACCTATATGTGGTACTTAACCGCCACTTCAATTAAATTCCTTGTGTGCTACCTTTAAACCTTCAAAATTACACCTATTTTGTGCCCCGGTTTTAGCTCATGAGGACGCAAATAGAGAATCTTTATCTCACTTGTTGATTGGACTTTACACACCTGGACTGGTGTCTTCATCCGCTTATCCAATCGCTAGAAGAGCTGACGGCGGGGTGCCCAGCCCCAAACTTTTAATTACAAAAAAATATCTTCACTATTTTCCCCCCTGATTTATCAATCAAAGCATTATTATTTTAAACAAACGAGAAGAGGGATGATCTGCTGATTTCAGTTAGCGTCCTTCAATGGGAGACGCTCTTGTAAGGTTTAGTTGGCTTGTGACATACTGTATTTTCTGTTTCTCATTTGTTGACATAAACATAAACCACTCTCAATTTTTTTCGATGCCTCTGTTTATGAAATGAAAATCTCTATCACATGAGTTAATCCTGCTTACCTCAATGGATTCTTTCATTTCCTTGGAACAAAGTGTCAAGGCTATCCCAAGCCTCCTTGGAGGTCTTGCATCCTGAAAGTAAAGTATGGGCACCTAGAGGGGGGTGAATAGGTGCTACGACCAATTTTAATTTTTCTTAGAGTTTAGGCTTGACACAAAGGTAAATTCTCTAGATAATGCAACTAAGGTGAATTTACCTATATGCAAGGATAACAACAATCACAATGCAAGTACAAGTAAATGGAGAAGGGAACGAGGTAACCGATATGAAGCACACGGAGACACGATGTAATCCCGAGTTCCTCCTTGTTAAGGGAGTACGTCTCGTTGGAGGGGTGTGAGCTCGCCACGAAGGCATACTCAACGCCACAAAGGCCTCACCTTATTCTCCGATGAACCCCGTCACAAAGGCCTAGTCCACCATCCACTATTGATCCCCTTTGAGGCGGGAATCGAATCCTCTACAAACAACTTGGGGCACACACCCACAACCAAATTGGGGGCTCCCAACAATCTTGAATCACCAAGAGTAGCAAGATGCCTAGGTTCTCCACAAGAGGAAACCCTAGGCTAGATCCCTCAAGCTAGAGAGGGGGAAATGAAGAACGGCTCCGCGAAGATGTAGATCTGGGCCTTCTCCTTCAATCCTCCAAAGATCTTCGAGTTTATGGGAGGGATTGGGAGTTATTGCGGATTTGGTGAGCTCTTAAATGCTATTGAATGCTAAGGGGAAGAACTAGAGATCAAGGAGGAAGAGGAGGGGTATTTATTCCCCCTCCTCAAATCTAGCTGTTTGGCTGGAAAACAGGTACCGGAATATCCAGTCCAAGTTTGGACCGGAATATCCGGTCGGGATATTCCTCAGATCTGCTCGAGTTCGTTGACTAAAACCGAATTATCCGGTTGCCTCTGAATAATCAGGTATGAATAATCCAGCTGGCTTCTGTCTTGCGCAGGCAACTGAACCAGATATTAGCTTATGTGAGTTTCATCTCCAGTCCTTAGCCAATTTTCGAGCGGAAATTCCACAACCGGAATATTCAGTACGATATGAATAATCCGGTACCAATATTCCGGCTCATCTCTGTCCCAAACTGGACACAAACTATCCTAACCGTAATATCCGGTTTAACAGAATAATCCGGTTGCTCACTGTCCCAAATCTCTTAGCCCCATCTTCACCGATCTTTTCGGTAATCGATGTCGATGTTAAGTATAACACCTGCACGCTAAACACCTCGATAAATAATGTACTTAGTATTGTTAACTAACACACAAAACACCGGGAAAACGAAATGCACTTTAAATCTCTCCCTTTTTTTTGTTGTAGATGACAATACTAAGATTTGCAATAGAACCTTGACGAGAACATGTTTGAAACAAAATGGAAATGTCTCCCCCTATCTATATGCACATCTTTTGTTTGCCTCAAATGCAATAAGTGCAATAATATACGGAGAGCAATTTCCAACAAGTAGCAAACATGCTAAAGTAACAATATCACCAATATGTTGAGAATAAGAGAGAAATATATACCTTGTGCGTAGAGATGATAACAAGAATACCCAAGCACAACAATAGATAATATCCTCAACACATAAGATAGATAATCCATGATAACCAATAACATAGTCTCATAACACATGATAGCACATAGTTTTAAACGAGACAATAAAACGAAAATAGTTCACGAATAAGACTAAATGGACACAAGCTCTCAAGAAGTGGTAAAAGCATACGCTTGTGCCCGAAACCCATGAAAATCCCCGTAGTCTAATACTACTTCTCCCCCTTTGGCATCGAGACACCAAAAAGGAGAGAAACAGTGGTGCTAGCGTCCCAACAACGATCTAAGAATTTGAATGCTCAGACGACTCTCCAGCTGACACGTCAGAAGCACCCTCAACCTCCCTCTCCAGATCCTCGTCCACGTCCTCATCCTCCTCATCGAAACCATCACCAGCATGAGTCCTAGAAGAAGCAGAAGTGGTACGGAGAGCCTCCTCAATACTCTCCCAAGGGATACTTTCACTGGCAGACCACTGAGAATAAGTCTGAGGAACAAGTGGAGCAGGAAGATCACCAGTAGCACCACTTACGTGGTGAATAATATGACTCTGAGTGCTAGACAAAGTTGTGTCCCTGCGGTAGGCCTGGTACTTCTCCTTGTGAATATCCACCTTCATGCATAACACATTGCGCTGAAACCAGGAGAGCTTCCTGACATTGCGCAGAATGGTGGAAGAAACAACTGAGCACTAGAAGGGGCCACACCTTCCATAGAGGAACCACCCTCAGGAGGAGGAACATGAGCACATACTACCTTGTTCCTCTTGATGTACAACTTCTTGAAATGATGTTCTTCCATGGGCAACTCAGAGAAATCCCTCTTCATAACATCCTTGGTCAGCATCGTGATATATGGTCCATACAGTATGGTGTTCCCACCAATCATAGCATTGCGCAACTCATGGAAGATGATGTCCATGACATCCACAGTATAAGAAGCAGTAGGGTCCTCATCCTCAATACACTGCTTAGCCAAAATGAGAAGATTGCACAAAGGACTGGTGAGAGCATCATTGTTACCTCCACTAGGCACCAAGAAAGACCTCAAGAGGCGCACGAGCTGATGATAGAAGGGGAGGAGCCCTTCCAGCTTCCCAATAGCAAAACCTGGAGCATACATATCTGCCATAGATCTCTCCCTCTGAGGTCTCGGTAACCAAGTGGAGGGTGAGAGCTGTACCGGTAACCAAGAAGGCGACCCAATCTGTGAAAAGGAATCTCACAAGGAGTGGTCTGAGTCATCCACTTTAGAGAGCAAGGAGAACCAGAGTCGAAAACCAGTGTGGACATGAACTGAACAATGAGCTCGGTGTTGTAGGGGTAACGGGTCTCCAGAAGCCTCACAAGACCAAACCTCTCAATGATACTGGCAGCATCAGCAAACTCTTCCTTGTCCCTGATCAACTGAAACCTGGTAGGATGCATCTGACAGATAGGGAACTTGTAGTCAGAATAGATGTCAGCATAGATATGAGACTGCTCCAAGCACCAGAAACGAGCATCCTCGCACTCCACATCACTAGGGGTGTTGTACCAATCCTTCTGCCTGATCTGAGCATACTTCTGAGTGCTAATATCTGTCTTGTAGTTCTTCCGAGTTTCCTTTCCTTTCTTCTTCCTTGATGGCTTCGAGGAGAGAGTCTTGCTCTTGGCAATAGTTTTCCGGGGAGGGCGAGCATCACCGGGATCCTCATCACTAGTGTCCTTGTATGAAGGACACTTGTCAGGGCGAGAGCCACCTGTGAAGAAGAAATATAGAGGAAGCAATAGGGGTAAGTGCACATATGTCAAGCAAAGGAGGAATCATACGTCCAAAAAATAGGGAAGATTCCATGGTATGATCGAGAAATAACTCTAGTTAGGATCAAACTAGGACTGATGAAATTCGGTACTGCACTCAACCGGACATTCCGGTTCAAAACTGAACCGGATATTCCGGCTGCTCGACAAAACACAACCGGATATTCCAGTTCAAAACTGAACCGGATATTCCGACAGCATGAAAACAACACTAGATTGATTGTAAACTAGATTTGAAAACTAGATCGGTGACATGTGAATCTAACCTATTGTCTCTAGCATGCATATGGTACCCTAAGGAGAAATTACTACCAAGCATTGTAAACAAAAACACAAATCCATGGATGGGTATGGTTATGGCACCAAGATTCAAAAGGATTTGAACTTTACCGGCTTCCACGGATGAAGATGCTTGGATGGAAATGCTCCCGAGGAGGAGGGGAACAAGATCCGGGCAAGAACTCGCAGATCCCGTGGAGGAAGTGTCTCGGGGGGGGCAAGAATCAAGGCGACAGCGCTTGGGGTGGAGAAGAGGAGTTGGGGGACAAAAGGCAAGAACTACCTCTCTCCCCGTACCCCTCTGAATAAGTGGAGATGCGCCGGACCGGATATTCCGGTTCGAGTTTGAACCGGATATTCCGGTACCACCCGAATATTCCGGTTCAAAACTGAACCGGAAATTCTGGCTACCATCTGATTCGAAACTTCCTAGTTTCAATGGAATGAAAAATGTGCTAGATAGAGTTTGGTTTTTGGGTAGGAAGGCTTAGGATAGAAACACCAAACTGAAAGTAGTACTGCTCAAAAGTAAGAATCAAACAAACAAAAGACCAATCGAGTGATATTTTCCTACGAAAGAACACTTAGAAGGGGGAAACCAAGAAATGCAATGAAATATCAAATAAACCCCAACTAAGATCCAACTCTTCACAAAGAAGAGTTTGGTGGCCTAAGCCACCATGTATGAGATCATGGTATGCAACCGCGAAGATATATCTTGGGTGCATCGCCAATTCTCAACATTGAAGCTCACAATTCAACATTAGAAGAAAAAGATAACAATGAATTTTTGCTATGGGCATAATGGGGGGAGGGAGAACCCAATGTGTTAGGATAACACTCCCCTTATGTCCATGCCTACACCTAAACCCAAACACGTCTTATATATAGGGGTGTGTGCAAGATCCTCAAGTCAAACTCCTAGAATCAATGTTGTTTAGTTCATTCCTCAAGAACATGAATCTTGCATCGTCGAGTGGCTTCGTGAAGATATCCGCGAGATTGTCCTTGGTGGGCACATAAGCTAGTGCAATATCACCTCTTGCCACATGGTCTCGGATGAAATGATGACGAATCTCAATATGCTTCATTCTTGTATGTTGCACAGGGTTGTAGGCGATCTTGATGGCACTTTCATTGTCACACATGAGAGGCACCTTATCCAAATGAACGTCATATTCCTTGAGAGTTTGCCTCATCCATATCAATTGGGTGCAAGCACTTGCTGCGGCTACATACTCGGCTTCGGCGGTGGAGAGAGATATGCAATTTTTCTTCTTGGAAGACCAACTCACCAAAGACCTACCAAGAAATTGGCAAGCCCCAGAAGTGGGCTTCCTATCATCTTGATCACCGGACCAGTCGAATCTGTGTAGCCCTTGAGAGAGATTTGTGCCCCCTTTGGGTACCACAAACCAAACCTTGAGGTATGAACCAAATACCGAAAGATCCTATGGACCTCCACTAAGTGGCTTTCCTTAGGAGTCGCTTGATACCTTGCACACACACCTACACTCAAAACGATATCGGACCTAGATGCACAAAGGTAAAGCAAAGAACCAATCATAGAACGATACAACTTTTGGTCCACATCTTTACCATCCGGGTTGCGCTTGAGGTGGCACTTGACTTTCATAGGACATGGCTTTATTTTTTCACCTTGGAAATTAAACCTCTTGAGCATGTCTTGGGTATACTTGGCTTGAGAAATGAAAGTCCCACGGGCCAATTGCTTGATCACAAAGCCAAGGAAGAATTTAAGCTATCCCATCATGGACATCTCAAACCTGTCAGTCATAAGCTTAGAGAACTCATTATTGAAAGCTTGGTTAGTTGAGCCAAAGATAATATCTTCCACATAGAGTTGGCACATGAAAAGCTCTCCCTTTACTCTCTTTGTGAAGAGAGTGGGGTCGATCTTCCGAACTTCAAAACCACGGTCATCCAATAACTCACTAAGGTGCTCATACCACGCACGTGGTGTTTGTTTAAGTCCATAGAGTGCCTTATCGAACTTGTAGACATGGTTAGGTAAGTTGAGGTTCTCTAACCCCGGAGGTTGCTTAACATATACCTCCTATTTGAGTGGACCATTCAAGAAAGCACTTTTGACATCCATTTGTTGCAATTTGAAATTATGCAAAGATGCATAAGCAAGGAGGATACATATGGACTCAAGGCGAGCCACGGGAGTATAGGTTTCATCAAAGTGAATGCCTTCAACGTGAGCGTAAACTTTAGCTACCAATCTTGCCTTGTTCCTTATAACAATTCCATGTTCATCTTTCTTGTTCTTGAATATACACTTAGTGCCAATAACATTGTGGAAATCTTTGGGCTTCTCAACTAATCTTCAAACCTTGTTGCGCTCAAAGTTATTGAGATCATCATGCATAGCTTCAACCCAATCAGAGTCCTCAAGAGCTTCAAACACTTTCTTTGTTTCCACCATAAATATGTGAGCTTGATGTTCACTAAAATGTGCCAATTGCCTTCTTGTGGATCTTCTATCTTGAATATCTTCCAAGACCTTATTGTCTTGGGCATCAATTTTCTTCAAAGCTCTTCTTATCCTTCTAGCACGACGGGCTTCGATCTCCTCATTATTGCGAGGAGGAATATCTTGATCATCTTGATCGTTTGGGTCCCCGTCTTGACCAACTTGGCATTGATCATCATCATCATCATCATCATCATCAATATCATAAACTTCAACATTTGCTTCGACTTGAGGAGGAGAGGATGAGGATGGTTGATCTTGGCCTTGACCTTGACTAGCATGAATGATAGGAGTGGTTGCATGTTGCGTAGTAACTTGATCAATGAGAGGAGGGTCTTCAACATGTTCTTGGGTAGGTGCAACACTTGTATCCTTGGCTTGTTCTTCTATTGTAGAAGAGGGCTCCACTTGAGTAGAGCATAATCCTTCTCGAGTCGCCATAAGGTGTCCCTCAATGGGGCGGAAAAATCCCACACCCATCCTTCCTATGACTTCTTGAGGCATTTCAACATCTACATTAGAAACATGAAATTGCGCCACTTGGGAGCCATCATTTTCCTCGAAAACCACACTACAAGATTCTATGACAATCCGTGAGGATTTTTCAAAGACTCTATAGGTGTGGGATTCGGCACCGTAACCAACAAATATACCCTCAATAGTTTTGGATTGAAATTTAGACAACCTAACACCCTTGATCAAATAGAAGCACTTACAACCTAATACACGGAAGTAGGAGACGTTGGGCTTATTGCCGGTGAGGATCTCATATGGAGTCTTGTCTAAGCCTTTGCGGATGTAGAGGCGGTTGGAGGAGTGGCATGCGGTGGATATGGCCTCGGCCCATAAATATTGGGGAGAAGAATACTCTGCCAACATGGTCCTTGCCATATCCAAGAGAGTGTGATTCTTCCTTTCGGAAACACCATTTTGTTGAGGAGTGTAAGTGGAGGATTATTGATGACAAATGCCCTCATCACTAAGGAATTCATTCAAAGTGTAGTTCTTGAACTCCGAACCATTATCACTCCTAATAGCCATGATTAGCACATTGTGTTGATGTTGCACTTGGTTGGAGAAGTCGATGATGGTTTGTTGAGTCTCGCTCTTGCACTTGAAGAAATAAACCCTAGTGTATCTTGAATAATCATCGACAATCACCAAGCAATACTTCTTGCCACCAAGACTTGCCTCGGGCACGACACCAAAGAGATCAACATGGAGAAGCTCCAAGATCCTCTTTGATGAGATAATGGTCTTGGCATTGTGAGCGGCATCATGCATCTTTCCTTCAACACACGACCTACAAACGCGATCTTTGGAAAAGGAAACATGTTCTTTTAGTCCGAGAATAAGTCCACCTTTGTGAAGACTTTGCAAAGTTCTCATCTTGACATGGGATCAGCAGCGATGCCACAACCACCCCACGTCCGCCTTTCCGAAAAGACACATTGATTGAGAGTTGGTAGACTTCGAAAAGTCCACCACGAACAACTCATTTTCAACATGTACCATGTACGCAACATCAATAGTCTTGCTCCTCAAAAGTACCACAATATCTTCATCAAAAAAGACGGAGAAACCCATCTTTCCAAGAGAACAGACCGAAAGTAAATTGAAACCAAGGGATTCGACAAGCATGACGTTCACGATAGTAATATCGGGAGCAATCACAACCTTGACGAACCTCGATACCTTAGACGATGACGAGTCTCCATAAGTGATGGTTGCTTGAATGTCATTTGGGCGCAAATCCGTCACAAGTTCTTTGCTTCCGGTCATATGGCTAGTGCATCCACTATCAATTATCCATTTAGACCCACCGGAAGCACAGTCCTGGAAGAGATCATTGACTAGAGTTAGGACCCGAGGAGGGTCCCTTCATGTTAGCAACAAGGGTCTTTGGAACCCAAATGGTATATTCAATGTAACCCTCAATAGGACCAACATATTTAGCTTGCACAACACCATAATAATCAACATATAAGAAATGGTGTGGATTGTTAGTTCCCGCGGAAATTCCACGAGTAGTGTTGTCCCTCATGACACTACTACTCGAAGCAACCTTGCTTGCTTGCGCGGGAGTGCTACGAGTAGTGTTGTCCCTAATGACAATACCACCCGAGGCACCATTGTTGTCCTTCTTCTTGCTCTTCTTCTTGTTGTTCTTTTTCTTGGCAACATAGCCTAGACCTTGCTTTCCCACTTGTTTCCTTGGAGCACTCAATTGTGGTCTAGCAAAAACCACATTAGATCTAGGGGCAACCACTTGTGGGATAGAAATCACAACCTCCTCAACTTGAGGGCCTTTTCCCTTGAGCCTTGCTAGCTCATCCTTTAACCTAGCATTTTCCTCAATAATATTCGCATGATCACAAGAAGAAGTAGAGGTGCTAGGATTGTTAAGTTGATTAAGTTGAGTTTGAAGTTATTCATGCAACTCTTTGAGGGAAGAGTGTTGGCTCTCCAAAGCTTTGTGGGCCTTTGTTAGATTTTCTAAATCCTCGGTTAGTTTACCATGACCAACACCAAACTCAACCTTATCCTTTTTAGCCTTTTTATATTTAGCAATTGCAAGGTCACATTCCTTAGTGATATCAAAAACAAGTTCATTATGTGTTTCTTCAATAGATTCAAGTTCCTCCTCAAGAGAAACTCTACCATCATTCTCTTCCTCAAGAGTCATAGAGAGGGGTGCTATCGCATCCGCATCCCTTCTTTCAATCTCACCTTTCTTCTCAAGAGCTTCATGGTACTCTCCTAATTGGCTCATGAGATGATCGAAGTAGTTCTTGGTCTCCCCTTGTATGTTAGACATAAAGCGTTCCAAAGAGAGAATTTCGTCTTCTACTGTAAGAATAGCAAGATTTTCTAGTTCACTTGGGGTCTTAGAGGTGGGAGAAGGTGACACCTCCGAGGCCTTAGGCATGAAGCACTTGGCATTTGGGTGAGGATGATTTTCATTGGGAAATTCAAAGAGAGATGAAGACGATGGAGTAGAAGCAATAGCAAGAGCGGCCAATTCACTTGTGGTTTCTTCTTCTTCATCACTCCCGGAATCATACTCCTCTTGAGTCACTAGCACAAAATTGGTGGGAGACTTCTTGTTGAATGGTTTCTTCTTGAAATGAGGTTTCTTGTAATCAACCTTGGACTTGTCCTTGCCAATGAGCTTGCAACCATGGAGTTCTCTATTTTCATAGGGACACTCCGCAATGAAGTGGTGCTTATCTTGACAATTGAAGCAATACCTCACTCGTTGAGTCCCATCATTGCCATAGCGAGACTTGGTGTTCTCCTCAACATATGCCTTGGCCTTGGGGGATTCCTCCAAAACTTTTGCAAGGTGAGAGCAATGATGTCTTTGAGCACGGGGTCATATTCTTGATCCTTCAATGGAGCCAACTCCTCATGGCACTCTTCTTCATACTCAACCTCCCTTGACACAACCTTGGCCTTCAAAGCAACTGATGCTCCTTTGTGCATTCCTATTGCCCTAACACGGTTGTCAAGAGCATTCTTGGTTCGCACTTGATAGCAACACACCTCTTGCATAACTTGAGTTGAGGTCAACTAAGAAAAATCATGTATTCCTTGAATTCTCTTCAAGTCTGTGGGCTCAAATGGCATAAGAGCAATCATGTACTTCCTCTTGATCCAAGCATCATCAATGTACTTGGCACCAACATTGTTGAATGCGGTGGCAAGAGTCTTGAGCCTTCAGTACCTGTATTCATGGCTCTCTCCATCATGCATATAGAACCCTTCTGCCTCATTGATCATGGCATCATACATATTCTTTTGCATGCTTTCATTGCCCACAAACATGACGACAAGAGCGTCCCATGTTTCCTTGGTGGTGGAATATTGTTGAAGACGAGGCATGTGGTTAGGACCCACGGCTTGTTGAAGAATAGACAAGGCGGTGTAGTTGAGTTGACAATATACGACTTCTCTTCTTGTCAAATTCTTGGGGTCATGTGGCTTGTATCCATCTCGAGTGACCCTCCAAAGTTCTATACAAGAAGAGTTCAAGTGAGTTTCCATGTAATATTTCCATTCACTAAAAGAGTATGCATCAATTTTAGGTGGATCTCCTCTAGGGATTATATGAGGATGTGTTACGGGAGGATCGGGAGAATAACGTCCTTTGACGGAGTGATATTATCCATCACCACTCGTACCATTTTCGGTGGTGTTTTCAGCGGAAGCATTTTTAGGTAGATCACCATCTACCCCTTTCTTGGCGCCCTCCGGGGTTTCGTCCGGAGGAGATGAGCTGGTGACCTCCGGTCCCTTAGGATTCATGAATTGCATCAAGACTTGACTCAATTCATAGATTTTGGTCTCCATGGATGAGGTCAATGAATTTTCAACTCATTGAGATCATCCATAGAGACATGCACCTCGGAAGCGACGGTCTCCGTATCATCGACCATACTTAAACTCTTAGGCGGTTAAGCCCGATAGAAGAGCCGAGGCTCTGATACCAATTGAAAGTAAAGTATGGGCACCTAGAGGGGGGGGGGTGAATATTTGCTACGACCAATTTAAATTTTTCTTAGAGTTTAGGCTTGATACAAAGGTAAATTATCTAGATAATGCAACTAAGGTGAATTTACCTATATGACAAGGATAACAACAATCACAATGCAAATAAAGGGACAAGGGAACGAGGTAACCGATATGAAGCACACGGAGACACGATGTAATCCCGAGTTCCTCCTTGTTAAGGGAGTATGTCTCGTTGGAGGGGTGTGAGCTCGCCAAGAAGGCCTACTCAATGCCACAAAGGCCTCACCCTATTCTCCGATGAACCCTACCACAAAGGCCTAGTCTACCTTCCATTATTGACCCCCTTTTAGGCGGGAATCGAATCCTTTACAAACAACTTGGGGCACACACCCACAACCAAATTGGGGGCTCCCAACAATCTTGAATCACCAAGAGAAGCAAGATGCCTAGGTTTTCCACAAGAGGAAACCCTAGGCTAGATCCCTCAAGCTAGAGAGGGGGAAATGAAGAACGGCTCGATGAAGATGTAGATCGGTGCCTTCTCCTTCAATCCTCCAAAGATCTTCGAGTTTAGTGGGAGGTTTGGGAGTTATTGCGGATTTGGTGAGCTCTTAAAGGCTATTGAATGCTAAGGGGAAGAACTAGAGCTCAAGGAGGAAGAAGAGGGGTATTTATACACCCTCCTCAAATCTAGCTATTTGGCTGGAAAACAGGTACCGGAATATCCGGTCGGGATATTTCCTCAGATCTACTCGAGTTCGTTGACTAAAACCGGATTATTCGGCTGCCTCTGAATAATCCGGTTGGCTTCTATCTTGCGCAGGCAACTGAACCAGATATTCCGGATGCCCCCGAATAATCGGGTACCAATAATCCGATTAGCTTCTGTGAGTTTCATCTCCAGTCCTTAGCCGATTTTCGAGCAGAAACTCCACAACCAGAATATCCGGTACGATATGAATAATCTGGTACCAATATTCCGGCTCATCTCTATCCCAAACTGGACACAAACTATCCTAACCGGAATATCCGGTTTCCTAGAATAATCCGGTTGCTCACTGTCCCAAATCTCTTAGCCCCATCTTCACCGATCTTTTCGGTGATCGATGCCGATGTTAAGTATAACACCTGCACACTAAACACCTCGATAAATAATGTACTTAGTATTGTTAACTAACACACAAAACACCGGGAAAACAAAATGCACTTTCACATCCTCAGATCTGAGTGAGATGCTCCCATGGGAGAGCCTTTTGAATGATGTCGAGAGCAGTCTTTTTGAGTTGAGACTCAATGTCCTCTCTTGGAGACACATTTATTTGACTCCATTTCGAACTTTCAAGAAGAAAATTCATTAGTGTTAAGCATGGGAGGAAGTCCAACATTTAAAATGTATGGCATTGAAACAATGGGATGGATAGTGTCGTAGTTGGGAGGTGGTGGAACTCTTGAGTTAATACCCGAACCATTAGCCGAGTGAGACTTGGGGCCCTTGGCTTTATCCCCAACCTTAGCCTTCTTCGCGGCTTTCGTCTTGTCTTTGGCAATGTTAGCTTCCATTTTGGCAATGCCCAGAAGAGATTCATCTTCCGAACCTACCTCATCGAAAACAAAGGGAGGTTCCTCGGGCCCTTTAGGTTTACCCATCATGTCCTCCAACATCTTCTTTATGCTAGAGACCTCTTAACCAACACTACAACTAACTTTGGACAACTCAGTTTGGATGGTTCTAACCGTCACTTGTAGGTTAGCTATAGTGTAGGCCATTTTGGAGATTTCCTCCTTAGAAGACTCGGAGTCATCTCCGTTGACCAGAATGCTCTTAGGCGGTTAAGCCCGATATAAGAGACGAGGCTCTGATACCAATTGAAAGTATTGTATGGTCAACTAGAGGGAGGGTTGAATAGGTGACTAACATTTTTCTTATTTTCCTTTCTAGTTTGGGCTAAACAAGTGAACACAAGGTTGTCTAGATGTGCAACTAGGTGAACAACCTATGTGATACGATACAAAGTACGCAAGAGAAACAAAAGGTAAATCACAAGATAAACCACAAGTGTAAACAAGGAGACAATGATATTATTTCCGTAGTTCCTTCCCAAGGGAAGTGCGTCTACGTTAGAGAGGTGTGGAGCCACGTAGGCTCTCCAATAGCACCGGTGTGCTCACCTTGTTCTCCTCGAGCTTCTCCGACGAGGGAGATTTTCGTTTCCACTATGAGTTCGATTTGAAGGCATTGACCAAACATTTACACAAGGTTGAGGCTACTCCACAAGATGGATGGGGGCTCTCAACAATCCAAAACTTCTTGCAACAAAGTGGAAGCTCCAAACACTATGGTTTCTTCTAGGGTTTCTAGGCCCCAAAGAAATCTCAAGATCCGCTAGGATTCAGTGGGTGGATTTACAATTTCATTGGTGGAATCACGAATCTAGCTCTCCTCAAGCACTCCACAAAATATTGGATCGATTGGGTGGATGGAGTGGGAGATCTAGTAAGTTTAAGCTTGCATTAATGGAGGAGAGAGAATAAGAGTGAAGCTTGGCATTGAATGAAGAAGACGATCCTATTTAAAGCTCCCCAAAAAACGGGCCGTTGGAGAGGAATCTTGCACGGCCAGAATTTCCGGCCCTTCTACCGGAACTTCTGGACCAGCGGAAATTCTTCAGTCTTCGTCACCCTTTCTTCAGTTTTCATCCCCGCACAATCGGAACTTCCGTTGTTTGGGCGGAACTTCCGAAACGCCAGAACTTCCAAATAAAGTTTCGGTCCAACTTCCGCTTCATATATCTCAACATCAGAGAGCAATTTTGAACTACGGAACTTGGCTCAAAAATTGTAGAGGAACTTCCGGAGGTCAGAACTTATGCTCGCTAGAGCGGAACTTCCGACACACCGGAACTTCCGGCTAGGCTTCCGACCCAACTTCCGCTTCATAATTTCAATACCAATAACAAATTGGAAATGACGGAAGTTGGAGCGGAAGTTCCTCTGGAATTGCCGTCTGGCGGAACTTCCAACCGTTTCACTGGAACTTCCGCTACGTGAAGAAATGTCAGGAAAAGTTCCCGAATCTGCATACATTAAAAACACGTATCATGTTGTATCAATCATCAAAACCTATTAGGGAGACATATGCACTTTTACCACCGGTACTGGTGCTATCCAGCTTAGGCTCCCTCGCCGTACATCGGGGTGGGCAGTGTGCGTGGGGGATTGGGGGTGAGGGGATTTTTTCTTGGTGTCTCCCGGGCAGGCGTCGAGGAGACGAGCAAGTAGGGAGAAACTGTAGTGCGCTGGGAAGACCGGTTCCACATGTACGGATATGGAAGCCGACATGAGAATCTTTTAGATCCAACAGTACGATCGGACGGCTACGGAGGCGGGAATTGTGCCTTGGGGACGCTCAACACGCAAAAAAAAAAAAAAAGAACCCCGGGCCGGCAGATGAATACTCGAAATTACTTCGGCCCAATAGCACATGCAGGCTCATTCATTGGTAATAAAGTCCTAAATCTGAGGGCTGCTTCTTCTTCTTCCTCTTCCAGTTCCAGTCTTTACTTCCTCCACTCCACAGCGAGCGGCGCGGCGCGGCGCGGAGATGACGACGACGGCGAAGCTGACGTACATCGTCGGGAAGATACTGGGCAAGGTTCGCTGGATCACCCCCCACTAAACGCCCTAACTGCTCCTCTCAAGGTCTCGTTTCCCAGTTCTTAGCGCCCGCTCACCGGTGGGCGTTTCTCTCTCTCTCTCTCTCTCTCTTGCAGAAGGAGGAGGCGGTCCAGGAGCTGTACGTATCCATGCGGGCCAAGGTTCGTTTCCCGCCGCCCGTCGCCCTACTCTGCTACCTGTTCCAGCTGTGAGGGTTTCTTGATTAGGGCGCGCTACTGATGCTTCAGGGGAACCTGACCCAAAGGGAGGATGGGATGCTCCGGGCCTGCATGATCTTCACCACCGTGGGCCACACCGTGGCCACTTCGGTGTTCGGTATCGCTACATCGTTTGCTGCTGGTAAAGGTGAATAATCTCCCTTCGATCTGTGATGCCACTGGTTTACAAGTTGCAGTCTTGCTAATTGAGAAACAGTTGGTTAAGCTGTTGTTATAACTTAGCCTGCAGCGTCAGATATTGCCACTTAATAGAATCGTGCTATAAATCCACTTAACTAACCTCTATAAATTTGCGTGTGTTCTCAAATGATGCAAATTGTGTATTGTTAGATTAAAATTTGAGTACAGTCTTTTTCGAGTCCTTTCTTGATGTATATGCAAGAGCCAGACCAGAGGAAGTTTGTGTTCACAAGTGTAAATATAGCACCGGCACACGACAACGGCATGGTGATATGATGCTCGGTTTTGCTAAATCTAGGTCGCCTGAGATTAATTGTGTCGAAGTCGCCACCCTGAACCCTCTGATCAATAGATCATAACATAATCATAGTATCATACATGTTAAATGTGCCGAACACTGTAGACAGCAAAGAGTTGCTGATGTCTAATTTTTGTTTCTTTATACCTACCACAGTATGGTGTGACCTTAATGCCAATCGTAGTATTTATCAAGCTGGCTCGTGGAAACCTTCTGGCAGCCCAACAGCCTACGATGTTTTTCAAATTTCACATTATAAAAATACATGATATGTAAAAACTGAAATACTACTGTTAGATAATGACAGTTTTTTCTTTGGAGAAAGAATAGCCTATTCCTGCTTTCCAAGGAACCATGTGTCCTCCGACGAACTGTGTTGTTTCAATTGGAAGATATTCCACTGTTTCTTTTTACTGCCCAGTACACACTGTACTTCTTTGGTTATTAACATGTGCATGGGCGTACATGAGAAATTTGTGGCCCAGTGCAAAATCTAAAATTAGGCTTTTAGTAGGAAAACATAGCGACAGACTGACAGTACTGTTCTCTACTAATTACACCTTATAAAAAGAATTGGTCTTGGCACCTTAACTTCTAATAATCTAGGTATCTTGATGTGATATTTTAGCAAATTCTCTACTCCTAAGTGCCACCTCAAGATAATTGCAAGAAGGCATGAAGCTCCTATTATGTAGTGCAGTTTTTGGAAGTAGACAAAAGACAAAATATCCAATCATATGCTTGCAATTCATCCAGAAAATCTAGAGCTTCTTTGTATTGCAAGAGTGAAAAATCTATTGAATGAAAAAAACACATGAATTTGATGGTACTACACAATTCGGTCTTAAAAAAACCCCATTAAACCTGGGCACATGTAAGCAATCTATACATATTTAACCTTTTTATAAGTATCAGAGCCATGCATATTCTGCGAAAATGCTGCAGGGCCTTCAATTGATTCTGGGGCAAGATATTAAATAATGAATTGCCTGATTTTATACATGTTGCATATTTCTATTTTTGCTCCATGTAACCACAATTGACTGGCGAGAACTTGCCAAGAGAAAAGTGACATGAATTGAACCTGTTGCTCTTAGCTGCATCTTCTACACTCGAATTATCTTATTTTAGTTTAATTAGTACAACCCCTTAAGATAAAAAACGAAAGCAAGCCTCAGGACACATAAAACCTCCGGCTATTTGCTGCATAATAAATAAACTAATATTTAAGTTACCCAAGTAATCTTTATGCTCAAGAAGGTTCGCCAGCCTTAATTTCTTGGTGGCCTGTGTGGGTGCTCGCCCTCACGTGCCAATATACACGCATTCTTGCTAGTAACAATGCTTTGTATTTTGTCATTGTTATTACTTAAATATACTGATATGCCTGCAACACCTTGCCTCTGCTACATATAAAACATTGCCGCTTAGTTTATGGAAATTCCGGCTGTAGTATGGGTCGTTTCAGCTTGGTTGTATTCTATTAATACGTAATTGGCTTTTCTTTACAAGTACACCTATTTCCTTTCAAATAAATGGAAACAGAATACTTTCAGTGTAAATCAACTTTTGCAGCAGATTAAGCTGCAAATACTGTCATTGTTGAGATTCCTTGCAGGGACTTGCTGTTGGTACCACAAATACTTACATTTTGTTCCTGTTCTGCAGTACATAAAATTGTTGGGGGTCAACCTGTGCCTCGACTAATAAGGCTTGGAGTGGGTGTTGGTAAGGCTATGAATCTGGCACTGGCCATTGTATAGTGAAAGTGGCATTCAAATGCATAGGAAAGCTATATATTTCCGAGTTCTTAAAATATACAGTCGCAATGCTGGCACAACTTTCTGACCAATTTAGCTGAGAACTAGTAAATACTTGGTTTGCCATTTCAGTTATAAATGTTAAAATTGAATTGATACCCATTTAACACATTCTAGGAACTAGAAACAATCTGGGGAACATAACAACAATATGTACTAGCTATTGGACTTCTGCAAGATTGATTTCATAATTCTTATTCGAAAAATTCAAATGGGAAGGGTACATGTTGGCTACTCCTCGGGATAATAGCTACGCCCAGTGTGCATTATGTATCCTCTGTTTACTGTAAAAATAACTTGGCGTAGTTGAGGAAGCATGCAGATACACACATCAGTAGATGATCTTTTTAAAAAGAAAAGATTAAATTGAACCTTCTAGCTGCTAGTGTATTTTTCCTGGCCTGACAGAAAAATGGGTCTATGGAATGACCTTGGGCACAACCTTCAAAATTATTCAATAAATTGAGTCTTGTTTTTTCTTGTGCGTGCACTAAACTTTTGCTTTTTCTAGTAGAATGCTAATCTGATAAAGCAATATTCCAGGCACTGGTTTGCTCGCAGGGCAGATGATGTATTATTCAACAATGCGGACGGCTACTTTACACATATTGAGCAATGGAGAGGAGCGGTTGAAAACGGAGCTAGCTAATATGTGTGGTTCATTTAAATCACAATGCTTTATTTGTTTCTGTGGCGTGTGTACCAGCTAGCTAACTGCTTGTTTCATTTGCAGAATACTTACTAAGCATACTGATGACAAATCAGCGGTTGAAACCGTACGAAAGCATGGCTATGCCGAGCAACTCTACATTGATGAACATCAAGATAAACTGCATTTCAGGTGGATCCCACGCAACTTGAATGTTGACGGCATCTCTTTGGAAAGGCTGAAGGAGATTGCAGCAAACAAATCAGAAGAAGATAA
The DNA here is from genome assembly GCA_028641055.1 of Alopecurus myosuroides. Classification (NCBI taxonomy): domain Eukaryota; kingdom Viridiplantae; phylum Streptophyta; class Magnoliopsida; order Poales; family Poaceae; genus Alopecurus; species Alopecurus myosuroides. The sequence goes on along the minus strand of CM054060.1, from coordinate 75,141,473 downwards.
GGCCAAAACAACTTCTGCAGAGACAACGGTAAAAAACGTGAGTTACAAGTTACAACTAATCTTGTAGTTTGTCAGAACCGATGACAAAGGGAGGTATTCTTGTTTCATGGAGGGAAATCTATGCATCCTTTGGCATGCAAATATTTATGCCTTTTTAGCATCCACACTACTGAAATAAATCGCGACAACTTCATTCTTCACTTTATGTTAATGTTTGTAGAAATCATTTGGGGTTCTCATGGAGGACCCATTGGCTTGTATATTGGGGTCTTCAGACAGCGACATGGATAATCGGGATGATGACCCCCCTAAGCGCACAGCTACAATCCTCAGCAGAAAGGACTTGCGAGCTCGGAGGAGAAGACATCGGCATCATCATCGGCATGCGACATTGTGAAAGTCCGACAGTATCACTTCCCTACTTGGAGCAGAGATATCTGATGGTGGTCCAATATTACCACTTCCATTCGACAGTTTCGCAAAATGCAAATTTGAATATATTTTATTAATCGATCATGTGAGCCTGAGTTACTGCAAATTATTTCATGTGGCAATATGTCGGTGCACTTTTCTCTTGTATTTTTCGTTGCACCAACTCTGAGGCTGCTGCTGTATCTCAAAGTGTAGAATGTAATGTACTTGCACTCCAGCTCCCAATCCGGACAGCCTGTTGTAGATTCAATGGCTAGAAATCATCCGACAGTTAGGCTACTGTAATTCGACGAGAGGAAAGTAGAAAAAAGCAGAACTGAACAAGACTGCGATGACTGCATTTGAACAGAGAACCACATTGGATGAACAAAAAGAACTGGATTCAGGAGCACTGGATGATAAAAAAGAACTGGATTCAGGGATGTATTCGTTCTTCTGACAACCATAGCAAATTCGGTAAAAAAAAATTTACAAATTGTGACTTAATTCACACAGCTAGAGGATAAGATGATACAAATCTCTTCTCCTCGTCTGTTACTCGGATCTGAACCGTATATCCCTAATGTGAACAGAGCTTTTCTGATGCAAATGGTTTCTACCGCACATATGCACATAACAGTAGAATAACTCATTGACAATATAAGACAGCTTATCTCTGATGATAAGTTAACATCCAGGCAAAGCAAAATCAACCAGGTTACACCAGACGGAACATAATTCCATGGGAAGGGCTATAAACTAAATCAGTTAAGCACGAAATTGCTCATGGATATATCTGTCTGCCAGCATCACGCAACACATTCAGCAGAAACTGTCAGTTCTAACATGATCAGCAGCAAGCTAAAGCTAAATAAATAAACCATACAGAAGTGCATCTGAGCAAGAATTGTCTTTTGCATCAACTTTCTGAAGGTCGGCATGCACCAGGAACTCTGACCAAAAAACAGTGCCTTCCATAGCATGTGGAGACTGCAAGTCTGCAACAGAGGACTAACCATGTGTTTCCCGATGGGATCAAAAGGGCCCCCGGTAGAAAACTCAAAACCTCCTTCCTATCTTCAGTAAACACTAGCGCTTAGAAGTTGCACCCGCCAAGAGCCGCGGTGCACGCGAAGGGGTCCCTTATGGAGAAATCAGATCCTGTCTTGAAGTTCTGGAACCACTTGTCTTCGCCTGCTCGAAATGTGCTCTCCAAGAGCAACAGCGAACAGTCTCGGCTGGCCCATTTTGCAGCAAACAGAGGTTTCACCTTGGAGTTCGCCTCGGTCACTGAAGTGAAGCTTCCCTTGCTATACACGATCACCAGCTTCGTCAGCACCCGCGCACTCTCCAGGAAGAACTTAAGGAAGGAAAGCTCGCCTCGCTCCCCTCGGAAGCCATAGAAGACCATCAGCTTAATGTGCGATTGCACACATTCGATGGCACCAACCTCCTGCCAGAACTTGTTGTTCAGCTTGCCAGTGGGCCGATAAGTCTCCTTGGACTGTAAATTGGTTAAATCAGTAAGAAGTTCAGCTCATCTCAAACCAGAAAGTAAAAACTTTGGCTCCAGATGGATGCATATCGATGATGCTAGGACACAAAGTTGGAAATTGATGCGAAGTTAAGAGAGTGCGGTGTCACCTCAAGATGAAGCGTCTCGACATTGGGAAAGCATCTGAGGAAGCTGGGCACCATCTTAGCATTGTTGCGGATTGCAAAGTACACTTTTAAGCCAAGGATTTTGACGCTTAGGACCATGGTGCTTCGACTCGCCTTTGTCCCAGCCTGGAATTGCACACAATTTTGTGAGACAAGTTCACACATACAGTATACATAAAACATAGTGTGGAATTGAATAAATAGACATCATTGTATGCACCTTGATGACAGTGTTGCCGACCATTAGCATCTGTACTTCCGGGTCCAAATAGCCAATTAAGCTTAGCGTGGGGACACGGCCAATCTTGACGAACCTGGGCAAGTCATCGCGGACCGATGACGACCAGATGATGAGCCTCTCCAGGTTGGGGGCGTCCTTGACTGCGATGTTCAGGTCAACTGCTTCGATGATCTGCAAGCACCGGAGGCTACGGCTAACGATGTTTAGGTGCCTGACCATGATGTTGACATAGATGCATAAAATCTCCAGCACGGGGCTCCTGGCAAGGATGAAGTCCATATCCTCTCGCCTCAACATGGCCACGCAGCAGAGGCCGAGCTCGCGGAGGTACGGGAATGCTGCGCCGCGGATGGCCGTCGTGTCAGGGAACTGAAATGCACCGAGGTACAGGCGGGTGAGGGTTGTCATGCCGAAAAAGGTGGGTGGGAGGGGCGTATCGAGCGGCCACGGGCGGCTGACGAGGACGAGATCCTGGACGCCCTTGACGGCGAGAGCCGGAGCCAGCGAGCGAGCAGGTCGGGGTACTCATCCAGGTTGCTGCAGATGAGGTGGACGCAGCGGAAGGGCCCTGCGTGAGCGTCGAGGATGCTGGAGACGGCGTACGCGACCCGGCGCGCATCAGCGCGCGCGACCTGCAAGCTCGAGCCGCTTCCTTCGACGGGGAGGAGGTCGGAGTCGATGAGCACGAGCGGGGCGGAGCGCCAGACGCCGCGCCAGCGGCAAGAGAGCGCGGCGGTGCGCGCGCCGTCCTTGACGGGGAGGCGGGAGACGATATTGCGGAGGATCTCTTCAGGGAGGGCGCTAATGCGGTCGCCGCTGTCGTGGGGTGGGGGAGAAGGGTGGCGCGGTTGGAGACGACGGGCGGAGAGGGGAGGATGGAGTGGAGGCAGGAGAGCAAGGTGGCGATGTGCCCACTTAGGCCGTTCGTGACTACGGATGGCAATGGGCCCCGAAACCCGCAAACCCGACGGGTACCCGCCTTAAATGGGGAGGGTTTGGTAAAATGTTAGACCCGCCAGGTCTAATGGGGCGGGTATGGAGGTGGCAAACCCGTACCCGCATACCCACCGACCCGTTCTAAGTCCTAATCATATCCCTAATAATCCTATGGCTAACCACACATCCACGAGCTATGGATCACACAACCCACACATCATATGTACGCGCTGAAATATGGAGTCCTGGAGACAATACATGCACACACGTGTCTATTCCCACAAAGCTCATCCAAATATTCCATTGTTTTCCCCCATATGTGTCGATGTCGCTCCTTAGATGGGTACCCGTTGGGGCCCCGATACCCGCCGGGTCATGGGTTTGGTAAGAAGTGAGACCCGACAAGTTAAATGGGGCGGGTATGGGGGGCGTCGACCCGGCCCCGAACCCGGTGGGTGCCATCCGGATTCGTGACCACGCCGCCCTCCCGCAGCAGGGCCTCCGACGCGGCGTCCACGGGGAAGGCCCGCACGCGGCTGTCCAAGTACGCCGCCGCAAGGCTACCGTCGGGCGGCGCTCCGGCACACCGGGGCCCATGGGAGCACCTGCACCGAGGTCCCTCGTGCGCGCGATACATTCGGACTGGTGGTCGTCGCCGCCGCCGCAGTCGCTGCCGGAGAGGTAGGGTTTGGGATTTGGGGGTTTTCGCTTGAAATGACGAGGGCGGAAGATCCTGCTTTGGGCGGGGACAGAGAAGAATTTTTTTTTGATAGTGAGAAGATAGTTTTTTTTTTTATAAAACTCTCACTATATATTAAACAGAAACCAAGGTTACAGGTACAGATGGACTATAAGGTGTACCAAGCCACATATGTCTACCTATTTCTAAAGAAAGTCCAAACTTTGCTAAATTATGAGCTTCTGTATTTAGAGATCTCCTCTCATGCACCACTACACACCGATCAAGTGATCTAATCCTCCTCTGAACCTCTCGAACAATCGATCCATTCGCTCCCAAACCACTCTTATTTAAAGATTCCACCACATTCTTGCAATAAGACACAAGATGTACTTGGTTTAGGTTCAGATCAGTAGCTAGAGACGTACCCTCCCTGCATGCCAAAGCTTCAAATACCTCAGGATCACTTATACCTTCCACCACGATCAAAGAAGAGCCCAAATACGTGCCATTATAATCTCTGCATATAGCAGCAGCAGAGCATACTCTACCATGTCTCTCAACAGCCCCATCCACATTTATTTTAGCCGAACCCATTGGAGGAGGAACCCATCCGAGAGCTGTAGGGTTTTGAGCTGTAGGTATATTCGAAGAGCACCTATTTGCATCTTCATATTCTCTAATGTATCTTCCAACGAAACAATGGATTGAATAAGGACTTTGGAAGATATCTTCATGGATAACCTTTCTCCTTGCCGACCAAACAGCCCAGAGTTTAACAACAACCCGAGTAAATTCATGTTGATGTAGAGAATCATTAAGAATGAACAACCACTTTTTTTGCATTGATCTCACCGCAATTCTGTATTTTTTTCAAACAGGTCATCCTCCTCTAGTGACCAAACACTTCTTGACATTGGGCAATCAAGAAGGAAATGTCTCCAGGAATCAACATCTCCACATAGAGAACAATTGTTAGCAGCTGCCATATTACGATTATGCAAAACATCCGCTGAAGGTAAAGAACGCTTCGATAATCTCCACACAAAGAATTTGATTTTTGGTGGCACCTTTAACTTCCAGAGAGACTCCCAGGATTTTGTCTCAATAACCGTATTAGAGGGGCCCCCAGGCTGATTGCCTTGCTGAATTTTCTCAGTAATGAGCAAACGATAAGCGGATCTAACCGAAAACAATCCGCTTTTCTCATACCTCCATCCCCAAAAATCCTCCATAGGACAAGTGCAAATGGGAATGGATTTGATCATTGAAGCATCCATAGGAAGAAATACCTGGTTAATCAAGTCACTGCGCCACCGAGCTTCTGTGTGATCAATCAATTCACTGACACGTTGAGGGGAGTTAACTCGCAATGATAATAATGGTCTTGGCATAGATAACCGTGGCAGCCAATTGTCCTCCCAAATGCGTGTTGATTCACCATTACCAATCCTCCGAATGAGTCCTTTTTTTCAGGACACCGAGCCCCTCAAAAACTGCTCTCCAAATCAGCGATGGATGGGAGCCCAAACTAGCATCCAGAAAATAAGAATTAGGGAAGTATACTGCCTTCAAAATTCTAGCACTCAAAGAACTCGGGTCCATGATAATCCTCCACGCCTGACGTTCTAGAAGAGCAAGGTTAAAAAGTTCCATGTCACGAAAACCAAGCCCTCCCATGTACTTAGGCCTTGTCATAACTTCCCAAGAAACCCAATGCACCTTCCTCTTGCCTCTTTTACTCCCCCACCAGAATTGCCTCATCATTGAATTCAGGTGCTCACAGAAACCTTTGGGGAGTTTGAAACAAGACATAATAAATACCGGCAGTGATTGAGCAATAGATTTGATGAGAACCTCCTTTCCACCCGCAGATAACAATTTCTCAAGCCATCCTTTCACCTTATTCCAAAGCATATCCTTTCAAGAATTTAAATGTGCCACTTCGAGATTGTCCCACCTCCGTTGGCATTCCAAGATATCTCTCAGAAAGAGACTCATTATGTACATGAAGTACATTTTTAATCCATTCCTTTAAGTGATCCGGGCACTGCTTACTGAAGTGAATAGATGATTTTTCCTTATTTATTCTCTGTCCCGAGGCCACACAATAAGTCTCCAACAGATTTGATAGCTCTTCCGCCCCTTGAACACTTGACTTAAAAAACAACAGGCTGTCATCTGCGAAAAGGAGGTGATTCACCGACGGAGCCGATGGAGCAACCTTGATCCCATTCAAAAAAGATGACGGTAATCGAAATTTTAGGAGGCACGAAAGGCCCTCTGCTGCTAATAAGAAAAGGTAGGGTGAAATAGGATCTCCCTGCCGAATACCTCTTGATGGCTTAAACTCCTCAAGTTTCTTCCCATTAAAAGAGACTGAGAACGAAACCGAACTCACCATGCCCATGATTGTAGCTACCCAATTATGATCAAAGCCAAGCTTCTTCATCATAGCCTCCAGATAACACCACTCAACCCTGTGATAAGCTTTCATCATATCAAGTTTAAGAGCACATGTGCTATTTACCTTGGCCTTACTTCTCTTCATGAAGTGTAAACATTCATAAGCCGCAATGATATTATCAGTTATTAATCTCCTCGGAACAAAGGCTGATTGCTCCTCAAATATGATATCCGGAAGGATTTGTTTCAATCTATTCGAGATAACCTTCGAGGCAATTTTGTAAAGAATGTTGCAAAGACTGATCGGACGAAACTGAGAAAGGGAAGTTGGGCTTTGTACCTTCGGGATAAGAACCAAAACCGTATGATTAATAGATTCTGCACTCTCTTCTCCCTTGATAATTCTCAACACGGTTTTTGTCACATCCGTTCCACAAACATCCCAATGACGCTGAAAAAAGTGAGTCGGGAAACCATCGGGACCCGGGGCTTTAGTGGGAAACATTTGGAACAAAGCCTCTTTTATCTCAATATCCCTATAGGGCGCAGTCAGTAAGTCATTCATCCCCTGCGTCACTTTCCGAGGGACATGCAATACTACCTCCTCCATCTCTACAACCCCCTACGAGGTGAAAAGATCGTTATAGAAATTAGAGGCAAGTTCCTCCATCTCCCCAATGTCTTCGGTCATCAGACCATCAGCCTTCTGCAACATTTTTACGGTATTCTTCCTTCTACGCATGGATGCCCTTAGATGAAAAAATTTAGTATTCTTGTCACCTGACTTTAGCCAATCTACTCTTGATCGCTGTCGCCACATAACTTCCTCCCTCTTGTATAACTCGAGTAGATTCTCATTGATCTTGAGCTCCACATGGCTCGGGCCACTTCTGCCAGGGGAGTTCCGAAGCATAGCAAGCTGGGATTTTAGCTTTTTTATTTCCAACCTTACATTACCAAACGTACTTATGTTCCATAGCAACAGATCTTCCGCGAGGCCAGTCAACTTCCCCTTGATATCATCCACCGATTCAATGGGGTTACCCGACCATGCACTTGTCACCTTGGACTTCAACTCAGCGTGCTCCTCCCACATAAGTTCATAACGAAAAGGCCTACTGTGAGTTGACAATCTCGGTGAATCCTCAAACTTCACCAGGATGGGGGAATGATCCGAAGAGGCTGCTGTGAGGTGAGACACCATCGACATAGGGAACTGAGCACTCCACTCCGCGGAACCCAGAGCTCTGTCTAGCCTCACACGGGTATACGATCCACCGACAACCTTTTTCTCGAAGGTCCAAAAGTGTCCAGTAAAACCAATATCCATCAGTCCACATATATCCACAGCATCTCTAAACCCCTGTATCTGGGTATTAGAACGTTGTCCAATCCCTTCATACTCCGAGTGACGCAAGACCTCATTAAAATCACCGACGCAGAGCCAAGGTAAATTGCTAATGGAACTGATGTTTTTGAGAGTATCCCAGGTCTTATGTATCTCATTTGTTTGAGCCTCTCCGTACACACAAGTCAGCCTCCATGGTAATGAACCTGCCTCAACAATTTTCAAATCAATATGGTAACAGGAATAACCAATCACATCCAGATTTATTCCATTGTTCCATAAAATACCAATACCTCCACTTCTACCCACACTATCAATCGCAAAACTTTGATCATAACCTACTCTTCTTGCAAGACTCTCTGTTCTACTTTTACTAATCTGAGTTTCTAAAAGACAAAAAAACTTGGGGGCAAAATTATTTGCGAGATCCCGGATCTCATGAACTGTCGTGTCGTTGCCCGCTCCACGACAGTTGAAACTAATAAGACTCATTGCTCCCGGCAGTACCCCCCTTGGAGGTCCGCCGATCTCTTCTCATTGATCTCATCACCACCATCATTTTCCCCCATCTTAACCCTCTTCGGATCTCTCTTGGGAGGGGGGCTAGGAGGGACAGAGCCCTTGTTAGAAACCTCAAACATGGAGAGGAGATTGCCCACTTGGCTTGCAGAAGGACCTCCCAAAGGCAAAGCCACCCTTTTTCGGTTTCCCTCTTCATCTGTTTCTTCATCTCGCTGTATCATGTCTTGATCAACCCCTTCCTCTCCTCCTCCTTCATTTGCATTCCTTCTCCCACCGAAACCTCCACGGCCACGGCCTCTACCTCCTTGACTCCCTCTAGACCATGAAGGTCTACCCGATTCTCTGATACTCCAAGAGGCTCGGAGGTCTTTGTATATCAAAGCCGGCGGTGGATGGAGTCCATCGCCATGCTCCTTGAAGACATGTCCCATCATACCGCACACAGCACACCAATCAGGTAAATTTTCAAACTTAACCATAAAGATTTCACGCTTCCCCGCCCTGCTGATCGAGACGTGGTTACGGAGTGGCTTGCGAACATCCAGCTTCACCTTGACCCGTACAAAGTTACCCGCAAAGTCCATAGACGCAGGTTCAGAGGCGATGAATTCTCCAACTTTGGACGCCAAAGCCTTCACCATCGGAAGGTAACCATTAGGTAAATCATGGATTTGAATCCATATATTGATAGAGTTCAGTTCAATCTTCGATGGTTTGGTGAAGCCATCATAAGCAGCCAGCACCACCGGATTTCCCCTGAAATTCCACGGGCCACCATCCATAACCTTCTCCCAATCTCCAAGGCACTTGAACTGGATAGTATAGAGGTTCCCCTCCAGAGTACGGATGCGAGCTTGCTGGGCCAAATCCCACGCCGTGATCATGTTCTTCTTGAACCAAAATTCGCTATACTCCTTCTCAGTATAAACTCTCGCAATTGCCAGCCATCTGACTGCCTCATCCGGTCGCTCGACCACTTCTTCGAAGACAACGTCGTCCAAGTCTGCCTCCTTGATCCCCAACTGCTCCATCATCGACTCTAGGTCACTGCCTCCCTCTCCCCTAGACGATCCTGCCGCCATGCCTCGAATCGTCGCTGGATGACCCCGAACCCTAACAGAGAACGTCACCGAGAGGATCCCAAGGCCGGGTAGCGAGTCACGTTCGCCCCTTAATCAGCCCGAAGATCTCTCGTCGCGATCTCGCCAGGATCGGGGAAACAATCTCAACAGCGAACTCGAGTCGCCCTCGAATCGCCGAGAGTACAGATAACCCTAACCAGAGGGAAAACTCTCTTTCGATAGTGAGAAGATAGTACTCGGTACAAGACAGCGCTGTGCACAAACCTGGCCACCTGGGCCCGTGCCAGCGTGCTGACCCGCGAGCACGCAAGCACGGCCCGCCTGGGGCCTGGCACGGCACGTGTCTTGGTGGGCCGTGCTCGGCCCGTGGCCCGCCTGGGGCCGTGCTGGGCCTGGAGGCCGAGCCCGCGTGCCGGCACGAGCACGGCTCGTTTAGCGGTGGCCCACGACGGCACGCCAGACCCAATCGCACGGTGCAGCTGATAGCAGCCCAACAAGCAGAAAAAACCTATTTTCGGCACTTAGGGGCATTTTTAAGCGAGTTTAGAGCCTTTTAAGCGAGATTTGTCTAGATTAGCCTATTTTAAGCAGGATTTCGAATTTTTTGGCAAAAATAGTCAAAACAGGCACGTGGGCCAAAACAGGCACATGGGCCTAATCGTGCCGTGGGCCGGCACGTTTAAGTCAGGGGCCGTGCCTGGGCCTTTAGGCCTGGCCCGTGTGCCAGCATGGCACGACCCGTTTACTAAACGTGCCCTGGTGGGCCGTGCCGTGCCAGGCCCGCCAAACACTAAACGTGTCTGGGCCGTGCCGTGCCGGCCCGCTGGCCATGTGCACCTGCGGTCGTGTGCTAGTGTGTGCTACAGTACTACCATAGGCGAAAGAATCACAAATTTGACAAACCTGTCACATTTTTATACCGCCTCGGACTCTAATTAATTGGCGTGGATTTGTTAAAATATAGATATATCTAGACATATTTTAGTGTATTAAATCTAATACGATTAATTTGAATGGAGAGAATTATAGTTTATATTTTAACGGTTTTGCTATTTCTCACTCGAGTGAGAATTAAGTTGACCTCATTCAACTCGAATCCCATTAGATTTACATCGTGCTTCGTGCGTGCGGGCTGTTAGTCATACATGACTTGTAACTCATATTTCCCCAGTTGCACAGGGGGTGTCACTTAGTTGTAACTCAGATTTCATAAGTTGCACATACAATTGGCTTACCATCTGAGTAAGAACTAACTTAATTCTCACTCGAGTGAGTCCTAGTCATTTCACATTTTACCATCTGGGTGAAAACTAACTTAATTCTCACTTGAGTTAGCCCTAGTCATTTCCATATTTTAAAAGGTTTACGATAATTTAATTTCATGACACGGACATAATTCATGTGGCATTGACGCATTGTTGATCAAATTAGTACTACTCAAAAGTTAGCGAGCTCTAACTCAGATTTTGATCACTTAAGGTGGTGTTTTATTCTTTTTTAAAGATTTTTTTAAAATAATAGCAATAATAATTTTGGATGTATCCCATGATGTAGTCCACGGACTGTAAAATCATAACGCGAAATTCTTTATATGCTACACAAAAATAACAAATTTAGATGTAATCAAAGTATTTCAATTCATATATTTATAGAATAACAAGATTTTTTTCAAATTTTTCTACAACTTTAAAATATGATTTTGAATTTTTTAAATACAAGGAGGACTGGTGATGCAGTTGCATACCTTATTAATGTCCGATCTTCACGAATTGAGTCATAAGCAGAAAGAAAGTGGCCGAAGCAAATTGAAGAGGGAAAAACTCAAATAAACACAAGAATAACTGGCAACACCTATTTAGTACGATCTTCCGCTAATAAACCCCACGAGCAGCCCTTGAATCTCACGTACCAAACCAATCTCATTCTTGATGAAACAGCTTACCCTCCCGGCCGGTCCAGCGAGACAGCTTAATCCAAAAGGAAAGATCAGAGATGCAGTAGAGAAGCCACATGCAAGCTGGGTAGCCAAATGACTACACAGATTTTGGCCAATCCCCAAAGAAATCATGCAAAAAATAAATGAAAAATTATACAAATATACGTATTTTGACTACACAGAGCCGATGCTCTGGCTTCGCCGATGCCGAGATACACCGCTAGAATCTCAATGAGAAAGAGTGGCAACACTGTAGGGGGCTTGATATGTCTGAACATACAAATCTATGAAGTAGTTTCCCACTTCAAGAGAGATGGAGAAGGATAGTTCACAAGTTAATCTTATGTTATCCCTAACCCGGGAATTGGGGCGCAAGGGGTGAGTGAAGGGGATACATGGCCATCTCGGGCAGAGAATCTGCTCGCAGTCAGGTCACTTACTCCGGAGACTCCAGTCCGGCGAGGGTTGGAAACTCCGGTTTTGCAGGGGGAGAAGACTCTGTTCTTGCAAGGGGGCGGAGACTTTGCATACTCTGGACCCCCAATCATTGGCAATGCCTATTTGTAGCGATGGGAGCTAGAGCTCAGGCTAGAGACTCTGGTGTGCGTCAGGTCGAAGACTATAGTCTCTTCAGCTTCTTCTTGATCATACTCTTGTCCATCTTCTCAATCATCCTCGACAACATCTTGGGTATCATCCAGAGCATCTTCAGCCACCTCTTGGGGACCTTCATGGGGGCTCTTACCTAAGCACACAAAGCATATCCGCTTGAGATAGTGGTCCATTCATCAAGATATTGAATTCATAGACGCATAAGAGCGAGTTTACCTTATCATAAGAGCAAGTTTACCTTATCATGTATGGCTTTGGTACGCGATCTTGTCATAGGGCCAATGGGTGTCGTAGGTGTGCTTGGTGGGATTGATCGGGCTGCATCAATTGGAGCTCGAGAGCATTAGATGTTGATTCCCTAAGTGATATGATTAAAAATGTTCAAGAGTTTAGACTAGTTACTCGTCAGGTACCTCATTTATATGAGCATGACATAGCCATCCTCCAGTGTGCAGATGATACCATTTTATGTTGAATGAGGGTTTTAAGAATGCTAGGGATTTACAATTTCACTTTTCTTGTTTGAGCAAATGTACGGTCCTAAAATCAATTTACTAAAGGTGAGGTGTATTGCTTAGGTGCTTGTGTGGATTCGGTCGTTGTTTATGAAGAAATTTTACTTGTATGTCTATAAATCCTCCTCTCAAATTTCATAGTGTTCCAATAGATAAAAAGAAGCTTTAAAATACGAATTGGAAACCTATTGATGATAAGTTGGAGAAAAAACTTGGCGGTTGGCAAGGAAAATTTTGGATGTTGGTTCAAGATCTATCTTGTTGAACTAATGTGTAACCACTATTCCCTTTTACATGATGCCATTTTATAGGCTTCCTATAGGGGCTAGGAACATATTTGATATTTTTAGGAGTAGCCTTCTTTGGCAGGAAGAACAGTTTGTTCCCCAAAATACTTTGGTGGGCTTGGTGTCCTTAATCTCGAGTTAATGAATATTAGCTTACTTGTGTAAGTGGTCGTGGAAATAAGAGAACGAAGATGGGCTGGCAACAACTTCTTAATAAAAAAACTATGCAACGAAACTATGACTCATGCTAAAGATAAACCTGGTATATCTTAGTTTTGGTTAGGATTTATGACGGTGAAACACGGTTTCCTTTGATCTATGGTAATAAAGGGACTCCTATATGGGAAGATTTTTGGCATGGGAATACTTCCCTTGCTGAGGCCTTCGCTAGATTATATGACGTGTCATCTAACATGAATATTAAAGTGGATAAAGTCATCCAATCTACGGATGCATGCCCCATTTTTAGAATATGTTTGTGGGGAAATTTAGCTCATGGCTGGAATAATCTCCTGATAGTTGGGCATAAAGGTTTTACTCTTAACCTTATACAATTCCCTTCAAACATGGGCCCGACAAATTTTAATAGTTATGGTCTTCGACATTACCTGCTAACAATTTAAAACTTCTTTGGCTGGTAATGTGAAAAAGGACTTTGACAAAAGATGATACGAGGAGATGGGGATGGGAGGAAGAACCCGATGTATGTTCGGTGCATATGATTAGATCATAGAACATTTGTTTTTTATATGCCCCTTGCTTTTGATTCTCCACCCCAACCTACCTCTATAGATGAGCTGGGCAGATGGATTTTAAACTTTCAAGGGTGTGAAAACGTTGCTTCAAAAGTGTGCTTAGTTGCTATGTTTTGGTCTATTTGGAAAACAAGGAACAAAACTTTGCTTTGAGAACATTGTGCCAAGTAACTCTTTGTTATATCATCTACCCCCTCCGTATCGAAATATAATATGTTTTAGTGTTTTCTAGACAACACGTATCTCAACATGTTTTAGTGTCTAGACACGTTTCATGTGAATCTACACAATGAAACGTGTTTAGATACGTCTTTTTTTAGAAAACGCTAAAACAGTTTACATTTCGATACGAATGGAGTATTACATATGTCATGGGATTGACGATTGGTTGATTTTGCAGAAACCAAAAGTTCAAAAGGTGCTGCCTGGCGTAAGTGATCTTCTGAAGATGGCAGTCAGAGATGTCTTTTAATCGGTTGAAGGGGTGGGTGCCGTTAATGTCGAAGACTCAATAATGGTTCAGCTTCATCCGTGGGCTCTTCGGGTGTTTGGTCGCAGCTGCAACCCTAGTTTCTATCTAGCTCCCTGTTCGTTTGGCAATCTGTACTTAAGACTTTGGTTTCTGATAGATTTCCGCATTAGAAGTTTATCCGCATTCTGTAGAAAATGTTGTGAGAAGGAACTGTTGTCAAACTCTATGTTTCATCAATGAAGCTGGGGTGATCCCCATTCTAAAAAAAAAAAAAATCGTGATTGGCCCACAATTAGCAAAACCTTTAGAATAAAAAAAAAAAAAAACCAAAGGTATATCAGCAGCTCAAATGAACGGAATGGATTGATCTTATCAGACGACCACGGCAATGCAAGCGCTTACAAATCATTCAGAAATAAAAACTCCTCACAGTTTATTTCCCCCGTCAAACAAGAAGGCAGGACAGACAGACATATGCCTCGGTACTTTGCTTCCAGGAGTGCAAGCATAATATAGTCTTTGGTGGTGTCCTTGGAAACGGCTTTCTCCAGCGGGACACTGTTCCTCTTCTCGTAGGCCTCCTTATCAGCTTCAGGTCCACCTTGGCGCGGGTGGTTATGATCCTTGTAAGGTTGTTCTCGTCAGAGCCGACGCCTCCGAGAGCCAGCCAAATTATCTTCTCGAAGTACCTGTCGGGACAGTTGAAGCACCTTATGATCGCCCTCAGGGTCGCCAGGGAACTCAACCTTGGGGTCCTCCTTCAGTCCTGCTAGTGTGGTCAGTAAACAGCATCATGAGCTACGGAATGATTTCTCGCCAAAATGTAAGGCGTAAACTAACTCTTCTACCGGCAAGTTATTGTTAGAGGAAATTGTGTGCATCGATAAGTTGTATTGATCATGCACGTAGCACATATATAGGTACAAGGGGTGTGACCGGGTCCAATCTCCTAATACATACAGGGGGAGATGGACTCTACAGATACAACGTACAAATCCATCCTATATACGTACATGCATATTCAGTAGTTATCATTTCAACCATGCTAAATATGTGCGAGCCAAGTGTTTAACAGTGACAGTGTTAATGAATGCAATAAATCAGCTGAATATATAGTTCTGGTTCTGAATGAAAAAGAGACCTGTAACTGAAAGGAAGTGCATAGTAGCCATTATTCACCTTATTGATGGGATGACTGAACTGATCATTGTAGTGTTGAATGACGAATGTTGCAAGTAGCTGAGCTTTGCTCCTTGTAGTGAGAATCCTGATGATTTCCTCATCACCATAAGCCTTGTCATGGATCTTACCTTGGAGTGCATGTCCGTTGTTTCGGATCTGAATCATATCCTTACTTATTTGAACAGAGCATGTCTGATGCAAATGGTTTCTACTGCACTTAAGTGCATAAAAGCAGAATAACTCACTGACAACATAAGATAGCTCATCTCTGATGAGGCGATGACAAGTTAACATTCGAGACAAGAAAAATCAACCAGGATACATCAGACGGGGCATACATTCCAGGAAACAAGCTAAACAGAATCAGTAAAGCACGAAATAGCTCATTAATGTATCTGTCTGCCAGCATCACGCAATATATTCAGCAGAAACTTAAGTCCTAACATGATCTACAACAAGGCAAAGCAAATAAATAAACCATACAGAAGTGCATTTGAGCAACAGTTTTCTTTTGCATCAACTTTCTGAAGGTCGCCATGTACCAGGAATTCTGACCAAAAAACAGTGTGCCTTTCATTGGATGCAGAGACCACGAGTCTGCAACAGAGGACTAACCATGTGTTTCCCGATGAACTCGAAAGGGCCCCTGGCAGAAAACTCGAAACCTCCTTCCAATCTTCAGTACACACCTTGGAAGTTGCACCCGCCAAGAGCAGCAGTGCGTGCGAAGGGGTCCCTTATAGAGAAATCAGATCCTGTTTTGAAGTTCAGCAACCACTTGTCTTCACCTGCTCGAAATGGTGTCTCCGATACCAACAGCGAACACTCTCGGCTGGCCCATTTTGCAGCAAACAGAGATTTAACTCTGGAGTTCGCCTCGGTCACTGAAGTGAAGCTTCCCTTGCTATACACGATCACCAGCTTCGACAGCATCCGTGCGCTCTCCAGGAAGAACTTGAGGAAGGAGAGCTCGCCCCGGTCCCCTCGGAAGCCATAGAAGACCATCAGTTTAATGTGTGACTGCACACACTCGATGGTGCCGGTCTTCTGCCAGAACTTACTGTTCAGCTTGCCAATGGGCGAATAAGTCTCCTTAGACTGTAGAGTGGTTAATCAGTTAGAGATTTCAGCTCATCTCAAACTGAAAGTAAAAACTTTGGCTCCATATGGAAGCATAAGCAATAGACATCAATGATGCTAGTGTGAAAGATGGAAAACTGATGGCAAGTTAAGTGAGGGTGGTGTCACCTCAAGATGAAGCGTCTCAACATTGGGAAAGCATTTGAGGAAGCTGGGCAGCATTTTTGCATTGTCGCAGATTGCAAAGCATACTCTTAGGCCGAGAATCTTGACACTTGGGACCATGGTGCTTCGACTCGCCCTTGTTCTAGCCTGCAAAATGCACAAAATTTTGTGCGACGAGTTCACAGTATACATAAGTATACATTATGGAATTGAACAAACAGAAACTTTTACAAGTTTGTATGTACCTTGATGACGGTGTTGCCGACCTCTAGTGTGTGGTTTTGTGGTTCCAAATAGCCAAGTATGCTTAGAGCGGGGGCATGGCCAATCTTGACCACCCTGGGCAAGTCATCACGGACCATTGATGCCCAGATGATGAGCCTCTCGAGATTGGGGGCGTCCTTGACTGCAATGCTCAGATCAACACTTTCGAGGATCTGCACGCACCGGAGGCTGCGACTGACGATGCGTAGGTCCTTCACTATAATGTTCAGTTGGATGCATAAGGTCTCCAGCATAGGGCTCCTGGCAAGGATGAAGTCCATGTCTTCCCGCCTCAGCACGGTCACGCAGCAGAGGCCGAGCTCGCGGAGGTACGGGAATGCTGCGGTGCCCCGGAGGCCCGTCGTGTCAGGGAACTGGAAGGCGCCAAGGTACAGGCGGGTGAGGGTTGACATGCCGAAAATGGCGAGCGGTAGGGGCGTGTAGAGCGGCCACGGACGGTTGACTAGGACGAGTTCCTGGACGCCCTTGACGGCGAATAGCTGGAGCCAGCGAGCGAGCAGGTCGGGGTACTCCTCCAGGTTGCTGCAGATGAGGTGGACGCAGCGGAAGGGCCCCGGGTGAGCGTCGAGGATGCTGGAGACGGCGTAGGCGACCCGGCGCGCATCAGCGCGCGCGGCCTGCAGGTCTGAGCCGCTCCCGACGGGGAGGAGGTCGGTGTCGATGAGGACAAGCGGCGTGGAGCGCCAGACGCCGCGCCAACGGCAGGAGAGCGCGGCTGTGCGCGCGCCTTCCTTGACGGGGAGGCGGGAGACGACGTCGCGGAGGATCTTGTCAGGTAGGTCGCTGATGCGGTCGCCGCCGTCGTGGGGTGGGGGGAGAAGGGCGGCGCGGTTGGAGACGACGGGCGGAGAGGGGAGGACGGAGTGGATGGCGGAAAGCAGGGTGGCGGTGTGCGCGTCTAGGACGTCCGGGTCCTCGCCGTTCTGCCTTTGCAGGGCCTCCGACGCGGCGTCCATGGGGAAGGCCCGCACGCGGTTGTCCAAGGCTGCCGCCGCAAGGCCTCCGTTGGGCGGCGCTCCGGCACACAGGGGCCCATGGGAGCACCTGCACTGCGGTGGATGGTCGCGGTACATTGGGGGCAGGTGCTCGTCGCCGCCGCCGCAGTGGCTGTCGGAGTGGTAGGGTTTGGTATTTGGGGGTTTTCGCTTGAAATGCGGAGGCGGAAGAACCCTGTTTTGGGCACCTGCGGTAGTTTTCGCTGCCGGAGTAGTAGGATTTGGGGATTTGGGGGTTTCCGCTGCCGGAGCCGGTTTTTTGTTTTTTGGGAGAAGATACAGCGGGCCTGCTCAAATGCGGACCCAATTTGGTTCGCATTTTGTCTGTTTGAGTAGCCGTCCGCTGTCCTCGGACACGGCCCGGACCAGGTGCCCCCAGTGGGGCTGCTCATACCAAAACGGACCATTTCATAGATTTAGTAGGGCCCATAGGGGCCCATAGATTTACAACCTAAAAAAAAAACATAAAAAAAACGTCTAGCTAGGGCTAGACGGCCAGTGGCATGGCGGCTGCCGGAGTTGCCCTGGAGCTCCTAGTCATCTAGGATGACGTACTCCGGGGTGTCGGGGGCGAGGTGGGGTGGGAGCGGGGCGGACCTCGCCCCCTGCGGCGTGGGAGGCTGGGTGGCCGGCTGGGGCGGCGGCAGCTCCGGTGGTGGCGCATGCCACTCCCACTGCATGCCCACAAGGGGCTGGAACCACCCCGGGACGGGCGCGTACTCGTCGCGGCCGTCGTCGTCTACCTCTTCGTTGTAGGGGTAGACGTCCACCTCCTGGGCGTGGATGGCCGCCACGGCCTCATCCACGGCCCTCCGCCTCCTCCGCGGCCTGCTGGGCGGCCACCGCCGCGAGGGCGTCCGCCAGCACGCGCTCCTCCGCCGCGGCCGCTGCCTCCGCCTCCCTCTTGGAGGCCTCGATGGCCATGGCCAGCTGGAGCTCCTCGTTGGGCCCGGGCTGGGCCATGGCGACGTCGTCGTCGTCCTCCTCCTCGTACCACTAGGGGGGTTCCTCCAGTGGTTCCTCCTTGACGACCGGGGCGCGGTCGCCAATGCGGAGGGGGCGGTGGGGGGCGGTGGAGGGGCGGTGCCACGCCTCGCCGGGCGTGGAGGTGATGGCGGCGGGAACTGCGCCGCCCCGCGGGCCTGGCGCGCACCGAAGTACGACCTGCGGCGCAGGTCGTGCTCGTCGGTGAACCAGGTGTCCCAGTGGGGACTGTCCACCGCGAAGGCCGGGTGGCCGCGCAGGTCCGGCGGCAGCTCGTCGCGGCGGCGGTGGATCTCCACCTCCCGCTCCATGCCCGAGCGCGGGACCGGCGGCACAGGGATCCTGTCCCTGTTCAGATGCCACCCGTCGGGGAGGTGGACATCTGGCCATGGCACTGGGATCGCGCGATCCCAGTACCATTGGCACCTCCTCTTATTGAGGTAGGGCCGGTCGCGAACCCTAGCGGGCACCAGGCGGAACGAGGCTGCCGGGCCCTAAGAAGAAGGAGGGGAGAGGCGGGAGCGGGTGGGAGGGGTGGTGGAGGTGGGAGCGGGGGAGAGGGCGAGGGCGCGCGGCGGCGGCGTGAGCTGCCGGCCTCGTGGTCATTCTTGCCGCGCCCCCAGTTGAGCCAGCTGCGGCCCATGGTCAGCGGCGAGGGAGCCGAGGGGGGAAGAAGGAGGTGGTGACTGCGAGGAGGCAGTGAAGGCTCGGGGACTGCGAGGAGGCGGTGCGCGTGGGGATGGACGCGTGGCCGCGGGTCCCATTTAAATAGGACCGGTGGGTAGCCAAGCCGTCGCCGCGGTCACTGGCCGGCGGGCCACCCCCTTTGACCGAAAAGGGGCGCGGCCGCGCGCGCGCGTCCGTTTCGCGCCCGCGGGCTGCTCAAATCTGACCCAAATTTGGTCAGGGTTTGAGCATCCGCGGACTGAAAAGGGACCAGGCCGTGGGTTGAGCAGCCCCGTTGGGGCCTGGTTTTGTCCGGGCCTGCTCAAATCCGGCCAGTCCGGGCCAAATGAGCAGCCCCGCTGGAGATGTCCTAAGAGTGAAATGCCTCTAGGCGCGTAGCGCGTTTGGTGGCCTTGGAGGCCAGACCGGTGTAGGGAGCTGCGAAGGTAGGCCGCCAAAATGTTGGCCCGCACGTATCTCCGGCCGCCCCAAGGCCACTTTATTTGCACCGGTACATCGTTTTTCATCCAGTCACGCCTCTATGAGTTCAAATGGCGCCGGATTAGGCAAAAACAACGTCCGGGCGAACCAATACCAAACCCAATGCGCCGGAGGGCAACTGGTGTGCCGGATGAAGGGGAAATGGCACGAAACCGCGCGAAAGAAGTTCCCGTCGTTTCGCTCGCCTGCGGCCCTACCCTCTGAGTGAGCGAGATTTCTGTCGTCCTCATCGCCTCGGCTGCCGCGCGCATTGACGCCTCCGATCAGTCAAGACGACACACGATGCGTCGGAGCAGTCCAATCGTCCACGCGGCAATGTTATGGCGTTGCCGCCGCCGCTTCGTCTATCCCGCCCGCTCGCCACTACATAAACCTAGCCCCCCATAGTCATTCTCCTCGCCATTGTCCTCTGCTTCTCTTCACTATTCTCCTCGCCATTCTTCTCTGCTTCTTCTCGCCATTCGCCATGGTTCACGGGTACCCCTCGCCGGCGCGGCCGCCAATGGTTTCGGACTGCCGAACCCTCCACCTTTGGGACGCTAGGCTACTGTACGAGGCCAACTTCCACGCGCCCGGCATGTACGCACCGAGGACATGGCGGCTCAGCGCGGGCGGCGTCCCTGTGCCTCTGTCGCCGATCGTCCCCGAGCGCGTCGCCAAAATCGAGAAGATCCGGGCGCGCATATCGTGGGAGTAGCGGCGTCATCCTCAGTGGCATCCAGCCAACCACGCCTCGCAAACGGTGTATTTTGAGGAGCGCTTCGTGGCGGAGCTCGCTGAGATCCCCACCGGCGACGCTGTTTCGGGGCGCAACAACGTCGGGGACCGCCGCCTCTGGTGGAGCAAACTCGGGAGCACTCTCTCCCGGGTCCTCGCCCACATTGAGCGCCAGATGAGCAGGGGAGGAACCGCCGCATGCCGGCGGCTGCTCCTGTTCCTCTTGCTATCGTCAAGGCGGACTCGGAGCCAGACACTCGTCATCAGATATGCTCCTCCTCAGTCCGCGGGCGATGTCATACTCCTCTCCAACAACGACGACGATGACAACGCCTGCCCTCCCCCGTCGATGTACCTCGGCGACCCAGGCAGAGCAGCAGCAGCGCCCCGAAGGCCGAGCCGTCGAGCGACTCCGATGACGACGATGACTACACCAGGATGTACAAGGCTCTCGGCATGTATTAGCCGTCTTTTTTTAATCGTGTCTAGTATGTAAAAATCTCCTATATTTAGCCAACTTCAATGAAATCGTCTAGTAATTTGCCAAATTTTCGCTGTTTCCATAGTTTTTGCCGAATTTCGCCATGTTCGCTTGGGGGCATGGCTGGGAGCTGACGCCCCCAGGGCGAAAAAATAGCGTCGGGCGCACCCGGGAGGCGCTATTTGGCGCTGAAAAACGGCCCTAGGGGGGCGAACGGCTAGAGATGCTCTTAGTCCCGCTAGGAACGAACGATTCGGCGGTTCCTCTGGAGTCAGGCTGCGGGCATGCGAGGAGCGGCGTGCGAACTGCTGCAGGTCAGAGATGGTGCGAGCTCCGAAATTACGGCGGGACAAATTCGGTTACTGCCTGCCCAATATAGCCCTAGTATTTACACTCATCGTCTCACCACCAAATCCAAGACCGCCATTTTCACTTCCAAACTCGCGCGCTTGGAACAATGGTTGGATCTACGTTCACTCCACTGAAGGAAAGGGCGACGGCGATGGCGACGCCGCAGATCGTCGGCAACAAACCGGGTCCATGCTCATTTCCCAACCGTGTGATGCATTCGCACTTTCTAAATCCCTCTGAGCTCGTTCTATCCCTATAAGCCATGCAGACATATAATAACTTTTAATTTCTTATGAGAAAAGATACAAATAAAATATATAATTGTTTAGAAAAATATAATCTAAATGTTTGTCAACTTAAATTTTTTTGATGAAGTTTAAATTTACACATTATTTGTATTTAAATTAATTCATTTTAAATTGAGAAAATAAGGAATAATTAAGTAATTTAGAAAAATACAAGTTGTATATCAAATTGCTCAAAAAGACAAATGCAAACTATTTATGATATTTTCAAAGTCATTTGAACATGTTTTAATATGAGCAATATTTGAATAGTCATTTAATTCATTTAAAATTGGGAAAACTATTAATTTATTCAAATCTTTTTTAGAAAAATTCAAATAATATGCCAAATGAAAGATAACAACATTTTCAAACCAATTATGTCTAGAACAAATTATTTTGTTTAACTTATGAATTCTATTTTTAGAAGTATAATGAAAGTCTATAATATTCCAATATAACCATAAATAACTATCACTACACTATTCTCACTAACATTAAACTCCTGATAAGTTTGCACTTCATCACCCTCATCACAAACATTATTGGATTACAAGATGGTAGAGTTGATTGTGTTATACACTCACTTTCAATTAGGTTCCTTTGTTTTAGCTCTACACCTTTCATCAAATTAAAAGGAAAACTTGCCTGTTATCTTTTGTAAGTTATTTCTTATTGATGTTGACTTAGTACCAAACCAATTGATCAATACTTTTACTTTAAATATGATAACAGTTGATTTTTTAATTAAAAGTGAAACACACGTGAGTCTAAAATAAGTAACAATCTAACATAATTAAGTAAATCATTTCAATCTTCCAAACCCTAATGTCATTAACTCTTCAAGTGAATAAAGTCATCACCACAAGTATGAAACAACTCTAAGTCACCTAAAACCAATGTGATTGTGGTATCACATAAAACGTAGCTTATACTTGTAATCTGGGATATTTCTTCAGGGTATTTTGCGATGTATCTCGTTACTATGCATGTATCATCTTGCCAGTGTTTTCAGTAGTCCTTACTTGGACTACTTTGCTATTTTTAAGATATCGGGATTCCCATGCGACCCTCGAACCTAGAAGGACATGGATTATTATTATTATTTATATCTCAGGCAAGTTCATCATTTGCTCATATCCTTTGAAGTATTTTCTAAGAACTATTTTCAAAACCCTGTTGTATTACCACCTTAGCCTCAAAATAATGCATGATCCTCTTTTTATAATAATATGAATAATTGAATGACTACCCGAGTGGTAGTGTTCTGTTTGGTGGGAGGATGGAACTATGGTAAGAAGAATCGGTCATTGGAAGGATCCATATGCATGGGAAAGTGATACTTAAGATATAACAACAAATGTCGTCAGAGTTCTTGCGTCGTAAATACCGCGTTGATCATAGGTCTTCTATGGGGCGAGTAAGCCAGTCGTGATCTTTTCCCGTTCACGTGTCAACGGATTGCTAGAGCCGTACATTGTAGGTTGATACGTCTCCAACGTATCTATAATTTATGATGCTCCATGATGATATTATGCCAATTGCTACATGTTTTCTCCCTTCTTTATGTCATTTTTATCGATTTTCCGGACTAACCTATTGACAAGATGCCACAGAGCCAGTTCCCTGTTTTCTGCTGTTTTTAGTTTCAGAAAAGTTGTTCTGAAAATATTCTCTGAATTGGAAAGTTCGAAACCCGGAAGTCCTATTTTCCTTGGAAGCATCCAGAAGACCGAAGAGGAGACGAAGAGGGGCATTAGGGGACCCACACCATGGGCTGGCGCGGCCCCCCTGGCCGCGCCAGGGGGTGGTGTGGGCCCCCCAGAGCTCCACTGCCTCTGCTCTTTCGCCTATTTAATCCCCCCGGATGGAAAAAACTAAACATCTGATCAAATATCCCTAAAAAGTTCCGCAACCGTTGTCACCGTCAACCCTAGATCAGGAGGGTTCTGAAGCTATCTACGGCACCCTGCCAGAGAGGAGATCATCACCGGAGGCCTCTACATCACCATGCCTGCCTCCGGAATGATGCGTGAGTAGTTCATCCTTGGACTACGGGTCCATAGACTAGCTATATGGTTGTCTTCTCCTCATATGCCTCCATGTTTAGATCTCGTGAGCTGCCTAACATGATCGAGATTGATCTTATGTAATTCTATGTGATGTGTTTGCTGGGATCCGATGAATATTGAACTTATGCCAAGTTGATTATAGTATTTATTTGCATATGTTATTTGTGATCTTGCATGCTTTTTGTTGCTAGTGGTTGCTCTGGACAAGTAGTTGCTAGTGACTCCAAGAGGGAGTATTTATGCTCGATAGTGGGTTCATGCCTCCTCACCACCTTGCTCGAGTGACAGAAACATGAAGGGGGAGGATGTGTTGTTGCCATTAGGGATAAAACAACGGTGAGAGTGCCATCGTGCATAATCATTGCTTACATTACACACTTTGTTTAATGCAGTTATCTGTTGCTTGCAACTTAATACCTAAGGGGGTCGGATGATAACCTGAGGGTGGATTATTAGTCATATATGCAGTTGGATTACGGTCTATGTATATTGTTGTAATGCCCGCACTAAATATCATAGTAGTCATCATGTCACGAATGTGCACTACGGTGCAACCTCTATTTGTCAATTGCGCAACTGTAATTTGTTCACTCAGCATGCTATCTTTTATGGAGAGACACCACTAGTGAACCTATGAACCCCGGTCCATTTTCCTATACTGTTAAACCAACCACCACAATTTCCTGCATTCTTTATTTACTGCAAGCATACATTATTTTCCACACTATACGTCCAATCTTTGTTTTCAGCAAGACCGGTGAGATTGGCAACCTCACTGTACCGTTGGAACAAAGTATTTCGGTTGTGTTGTGTGCAGGTTCCACGTTGTTGCTGACACCGGTGAGCCATCACCACCGTCAGTGGCATCAACCTTCAGAAGGTCCTCTTTCTCCTACTGGATTGATAACCTTGGTTCTTAACTAAGGGAAATTTCCTACCGTTGTGCTCATCACACCCTCCTCTTGGGGTATCCCAACACACAACATCAAGGAAATTTCTGGCGCCGTTGCCGGGGACCAAACAACCATATATAAGAAGACTTCCTCCCGCCACAGTCGCCATCACAAGCAGCATAGGTCTTGCAAGACTACATGCACATGGGTGGGTCCCTTAATTCCCATGGGCTCTGGGGTCTATGATCGTCTGCCAGGGGAGCCTAGATATCTATCATGAGGGGTAGAATTAGGGGTAAACATGTGTGGCATGAAATGGGTAGGCATGTGTTGTGCGGAGAAGCATGGTTTGGTTTGGATAAAAAACCGGGCCCCACACCTATGTGGGTGTGGACAGGAACTCGAGCCTGGTTGTGCAACATGGTATTGATCCCCTATGGGTAAAGTAACGCACCTCTGCAGAGTGTAAAATGATGTGAAATGTTACCCCCTGTTCTGGGAAGGAGCTGCGAACGCTGCAGAAAATGAACTACATGAAGTTCTAGCTCGTGTGAAGATTTGGCGGGCATAGTTTTCAATATTAAAAGCAATCTCTTGAAGAAATATTTGCAAAAACTTGCATTAACTTATGACTCTTTAGAGTATAAAGTTGTAGTTAGTGCATCGAACTACCCACTGTATATAATGAACTTGTTGAGTAAAACTCGTTACTCATTCGTTCCCGTTTGACCCTGATACGTCATAAACGTATCCCTAATTTCTGATGCTCCATGATCATATTTTTCCAATTGCTACATGTTTTCTCCCTTATTTATAGCATTTTATACGTTTTCCGGACTAACCTATTAACAAGATGCCACAGAGCAAGTTCTCTGTTTTTCTGTTGTTTTTAGTTTCAGAAAAGTTGTTCTGGAAATATTCTCGGAATTGGAATATTCGAAGCTCAGAAGCATCCAGAAGACCGAAGAGAAACCGAAGAGGGGCAGCAGGGGGCACACCATAGGGTGGCGCGCCCCCTGGCCGCGCCATCTATGGGTGTGGGCCCCCCCGGCCTCCACCGCCTTCGCCCTTTCGCCTATTTAAGTCCCCCGGATGGAAAACCCTAAACACCTGATCAAAATCCCCGAAAAAGTTCCGCAACCTCTGTCACCGTCAACCCCAGATCAGGGGGGGTTCTGAAGCTGTTTCCGGCACCCTGCCGGAGAGGAGATCATCACCGGAGGCCTCTTCATCACCATGCGTGCCTCCAGAGTGATGTGTGATTAGTTCATCCTTGGACTACGGGTTCGTAGCTGTAGCTAGATGGTTGTCTTCTCCTCATATGCCTCCATGTTTAGATCTCGTGAGCCGCCTATCATGATCGAGATTGATCTTATGTAATTCTCTGTGCTGTGTTTGCTGGGATCCAATGAATATTGACCTTATGCCAAGTTGATTATAGTCTTTATTTGCATATGTTATGTGTGATCTTGTATGCTCTCCGTTGCTAGTGGTTATTCTGGCCAAGTAGTTGCTAGTGACTCCAAGAGGGAGTATTTATGCTCGATAGTGGTGTCGGGGGGTTACCCCCGAGTAGGGGAAATGCAAGTGCTAAAGGCAAGATCAGAAGGGCTATTTGACTAAGTAGGCTGGCTACCCGGTGATTGCTACCCGGTAGGCAGCTATCCGGTCGTGCACACCAATGGCTAGAAGGAAGAATCAAGGAAGTTGTGTTCCTCCGGGTAGAGGAGTTGGTCCGAGTAGAGGGAGTGCTTTCCTACTCGGGGCAGAAGTCAATGGAGCCGTTCTGACAAAGGATTCCGCGTATCCTGCGTTCGTACGGCGTGCGGTTCAACTTACGGAGCGCGTGATTATCCGCGCTCCGGCGTGGCTACAGTACGGTAGGCGCCTGTCTAGTCCTGTCACTGACAGAGGGGACAGGACAGGGCTAGGGGCCTACCCTATCTCACTGACAAGGGTGGACAGGTCCCATCTCCGAACGGCGCGACGACTTACGGGGCAAGCGTCAGCGGGAACCCGGAGGCGTGCGCGGTTCTGCAGTGCTCCCGTCCCATCAAGATGTACCTTTTAGTCTTATTCTATTTGGCTCGGCACCAGTATATAAGGTGCCCTGCCCCCTTCTGTGAGAGGTTCGACTCACTGGTTCGGAACTTAGGCATTGCTTCACTTCACACCGTAAGAACTAGAGAGAAGAGTGGCTACTCGGCTCAAGGTATGAACTGTACTGTGGCTACTCGGTAAACACCATATAAAGAGAGAGGTAGGAGTAGGGGTGTTAACTCCACACGAGGGCCCTGAACCTGGGTAAGATCTTGTTGTTTGCAGTGTTCTTGACTTACCACACGTGGCTACTCGCCGTGTGATCCCTCCCCGAGCACCTCCAGCGTCCATCAGCCCCAACTATAGCCATCCCATGGCATCTGCTGTGATACCACCACGACAAGTGGGTTCATGCCTCCTTGTTGCCTTGCTCGAGTGATAGAAACATGAAGAGGGAGGATGTGATGTTGCCATTAGGGAGAAAACAACGGTGAGAGTGCCCGCGTGCATAATCATTGCTTACATTACACACTTTGTTTAATGCAATTATCTGTTGCTTGCAACTTAATACCTGAGGGGGTTCGGATGATAACCTGAGGGTGGATTATTAGTCATAGATGCAGATGGATGTCAGTCTATGTATCTTGTTGTAATGCCCGCACTAAATAGCATAGTAATCTTCATGTCATATTGTGCACTATGGTGCAACCTTTATTTGTCAATTGCCCAGCTGTAATTTGTTCACCCAGCATGCTATCTTTTATGGAGAGACACCACTAGTGAAACTACGAACCTCGGTCCATTTTTCCACACTGTTAAACAAACCGCAACAATTTCCTGCTTTCTTTACTTTCTGCAAGCATACACCATTTTTTGACACTATACGTCTAATCTTTGTTTTCAGCAAGACCGGCGAGATTGACAACCTCACTGTACCGTTGGGGCAGAGTATTTTGGTTATCTTGTGTGCAGGTTCCACGTTGTTGCTGACACCGGTGAAGCGCCAGCACCACCTTCAGTGGCATCAACCTTCCAAAGATTCTCTTTCTCCTACTGGATTGATAACCCTGGTTCTTAAATAAGGGGAAAACTCCTACCGTTGTGCTCATCACACCTTCCTCTTGATGTTCCTAACAACGCAGAGAAAGGATTTAACTCTGCCAGCAATCAGACCCCCTGCTTACAGTTGAAGCCCTTGAGGAAGGTCTTCATCGTGAAGCCAGAGCTATCTAAAGAAGCTAGAAGGAGGATAATCCTATTTAGCCAATGGAGCATCATCATAAACAATGTCGGTGAAGGAGAAGCTATCAAGCTGAAGGAGGAGTACATTCCCGTACTTAGATTCTCATATGTCATATATTAGGGCTGTGATCAGCCGTAGTGGAGTAGGTTCTGAGCTTGAGTTATTCTCCAGCTTAGAGTATGAATTGCTTCTTCTGATGTTTCATTAGCACGAAATCTTCTTTTGTACTTCAAAGAGATATTCTTGAGATTTGTAATGAATATTTGTATCATATAGCTTTGCTTGGACCTGCTATGTTTCTGTTGTACCACTCTGAGGGATGTAATATTCACGGATAAGTCCTTCTGTGAGTATTATGTCAACGACTTGTGCACTACACATGAAGTGGTGTGTTGGGTCACCGCACATACTCTTCCATAAGGCATGATTATTCATGTCGCTAGATTGACATTGCAGGGTGATTGAAACGCACACATTATGAAAACATCTAGAGCCTCAATATAAACTTATTCCATAATGTTGTTGAAGAGACCAACTATAAAGAGTCCCAAATCTACTGAAGCACTTCTCGGGACTATACGCGATATGTCAGGGGAAACTCGAACGTTCTAGGATTCTCAGAAGTTTGTAAAAATATCGATATGCCGTCGGAAACAAAACAACAAACCTTATTGGGAAGTTGTCATAAGTAATCAAAATTTTGTAGGACTTTCCAACGTACTTGCACAAACTTATGCAATGCCTGCACTCGCCGGTGCTCTAGATCAAATCTTATACCTACGTATAGACCGCTATTGGGTTGCGTGTACATGAATTTAAAATTTCGCCATGCAAGCTACGCAACCGCCAAGATCTATCTATGAAGATACAAGCGAATAAAAATTCCAAGATCTAGTCATCGAGATCATGTACCATACACCGTAGAAGTGGAAGAGGTGTTGGTGACGATGTCGATGAAGTCTGTTGAAGATCCTCACGCACAAGCCAGTGGGTGAGCCTGTTGCCGACTCCCCGTATCCAATACCTTGATACAACAGAGTGAGGGTCACACGTGTTACCCCTCTGAGAGTATGCACACATATTCCAGGACCCAGTCGGCAGTTCTTTGTCGTCCAAGATCAGACGCCACAAGTATATATGAAGGTGGAGTTCTCAACACATGAGAGAGATAGATAGAGAGAGAGAAAGTAATTAGAAGCTAGATCTAATTGGGAGAGCACACCTCAAAACTCCGATTAGAAAAAGATTCAATTCAATTCGAAGGGCTCTAATTAAAATCTCTTATTAGGCCCTATAATTCTACTAGAGAGAGAGATAGAGAGAGAGAGAGAGAGGCTTGATGTTGGGAATATGCCCTAGAGGCAATCATGTATGATGTAATTTCCAATGTATTCATAAAGTTATTAAGTCGTCCTTGTTTTGAACATCTGATACATGTCATTGAATATGTGATTCGATTGTCGAACTATGTATTCATGTTGTTCATACTAGATTGTCCTTGGTCATTAAGGTTGTGCTGGACACACACCCTAGACTAATGTGAGTGTTGGCTGATGACTCGGTTCCACTTGTAATGGGCATGGCGATGCCATTCCAACGTTCACAAACTTGGCTAAAGAGTTTAGCAAGTTGGACTGACCCATATTGAGATGCAACGAGCAAGTCGTCATTTGCATGTCTCAATCAATGTAATCCTTAGACCTGAGGTTGTCACACAATCCGAGATGTGGATCACCGACTTAGGTTCTGTCAAACGTTGTTCTAAGACAAGACAGTTATAAAGGCAGAGTTCGGGTCGAATGAGAAGCAAGCTGCGTGATGTGGATAATCAAGATGGGATTTCGCCCCTCCGAATGGAGAGATATTCTCTGGGCCCTCTCGAGTGATATGATTCCGGAAGCATGGCCATGCGCAACTCGGTTAAGTGTTAACTGAGTCTGTTGACTAAGAGTTAGTCAGATGAATCATATATCACAGACCGAGAAGAGAGTTGAGCTATTTAAGGGATGACGATAATTCGCCTATAGTTCGGAAAGGTATATCATGAGGCAAAAGGGACTCAGATGAAAGTCACATTGAAAGGTATGTCGTCATGACTCTATGGCACTTGGGAGTCGGCACGTTCTGTTAGGAGCCGCCACCGATTGATTGATTGAGAGTCGGACTCCAATCGTGTCCAAGTTGCCATGAGCCTGCAGGGTCGCACACTTAAGAGCGGGAGCAAATGTATTGGTCGGGTTGGACTCGAACCGGAAATGGACTGAGTTTGTGAGTCGGACTCACAGAGGGAATGGGCCACAAGCGTTGTGAAGCCTACTACCACTCGCTATATGTCGGATATATACTGAATAGGGGTATAGAAGATGGTAGACAAAGAGCCGGACTACCAGGGTGGCCTACATGGTAATGGGCTTAGGTCCATTGGGCGGCCCAGTAGTCCGACGCGCAGAAGCCGGATTCTAGAAGAACCCGGATCACGGCCCGCGTGATCTGGCTTGGAGGAGAAGACGGATTCCTTGCTTTCCAAGTTACAAGTTAAACGTAGTCTTCTAGGTTTCTTATTCTGTAAGCCCTAATCCGGCTATTATATAAAGCCGGACGGGAGATAGATAAAACAAGTACAAGTTAGACACAAGTTCAAGCTATATGCAACTCGCCGAGAAGCTCATCCTCTCCGAGAAGCTAGATCTACACCCTCACATTGTAACCCTGATAAACGGGCTTTAGTCCCAATTAGTGAGAAGTGCAGGAGTAGGTACGCCGTACTGTCGCGACGTACCGAACCTGGGTAAAATCCCGTGTTCTGTGTTACTACGCTATCCCGTTACCCCACGTCTCTACCGTAGTCTCATGGCACCCCCGTCTATGAAAACTACTACGATATCTCGACAGTTGGCGCCCACCGTGGGGCAAACGACGTCAGGCGTGAAATTCCGATCTGGGATACTTGGCGGAATTGGAAGATCGATCACTGTCGGAAGCTTGGAGTTCGACGACGACGTCGGCCGCTTCCTCGACAACGGATCCTATATACCGGCGCAAAACCACCTGGTAAGTGCCTGCGTGTTACCGATCGGATCTGCTAACATCTTTATCGGACTAACTGCAGAGGCAATGGGGTTTTGCGGTGGAAGCAAATTTATCCCACCCGCCCTATACCCAGTCGAAGACGACTATGATGCCGGATTCTGCTCAGATCGCCGACAAAAAAGTGATACACACTTTATCGGCATGGTGCAATCCGAAATCGCTGAAAACACGGATGACGGAAATCCCGTGCAAGAGGCAGACAACAACCTACCCGTCATAGAGACGGAAGAACAAATACCCGTCACATAGACGGAAGATCCGACATCCGTCAACCAGACGATGAACTCGGAAGCAGAGTCCGTGCTTGCCGCCATTGAGGCGAGGTTGGAGTCGGAAACCGGATCGGATAACTTCGACTCCGAAGACGAAGACGAGGATGCCTTCGTAAGAAAGGTTAAGTCCTTTCAAGAGGGATTCCATGAAGTGCTAATGGCAAAACCAGCTGATACAACGGGTGCCGACAGCCAGGAAAGCCCTAAAACCCCTCCGCCGGTGGAAGAGAGAGAAGACGGAGAAACTTCTCCGATATTCCCCAATGTTAAGGAGATGACAGAGGATGAGCCTGTCAAAAAACCTCCCTCTTCCAAGAAAAAGCACCGTGCTTCTAAAAAACTCCAATACAAACTCCGGAAGAAAAAATCAGCCGATCTCGCTGATGAAAACCTGGAAGTAGGAGATGTTAGCGGCACAAAGCCAGCGGAAAAGAAATCTAAGGAAATCACTGCTCCGCCAATGACGGAACAGGAAGAGCAAGAGCTATTACAAACACCAGTGGGACCAGATGAACCCCCTGAGATGCTGGAAGCCAGGAGACAAGCTTTCCAACGGCAACAGCAACATCTGCTTAGATCTCGGCAACATCTCCAACAAACCCATAATGACATCAAAGTCATGAAGGAAGAAATAGAGGAGTACGAGAGAAAGCATAGATCCGCGTTAAAACCTACTAGGTTACCCGGAATCGCAAAACCGGAAGAATTGCCGCCAAAAGAAAGGTTTTATAACCCATCTTGGCAAAAGCAGTTAAACGGCAAAGATGCCAAGGGCGAACCAATATACAAAACCGCAGCGGAAAACGCGGAAGCAGCGTTCGCCATCCTAAACAACGATCTGTACTCCAACGGGGAAAAACTCCAAGGGGTGTATGCTTTCCTAGGAAAAGCATTACAGCAGCAACAGAGAGGTCAAGAACGATCAGGGAGGCTGCATGATAATTCCGCCCTCTGCAAAACAGCTACTTGCGCTGCTGGAGCACCTGGACCGGAAGAACCCGGAGATTCGGATAAAAAAGAGGATCCGAGAAAAGACAGGAAAAACCCAGACAACCGGGACGCAACGTCTAGAATCGGACCTCATCTCCCGAAAGATGGATATAAACCACACGATCGGGAAGACAAACACCGGAATGACGGCAAAATAATGCCACCTCCGAGAAACCCAGCTGAAAAAGCTGGAAGATACGATATACCTCACAGACGTGAAAGATCCTGGACACCTCCTAAGGATAAGGAAAGGCATAGAAGCAGAACTCCGCCTAAAGGACGTGAACACGGAAGAGATAGAGATAACCTCGGAAAAGCGCGTCCGCGCAACAATGGAAACGAAAGGAGCAGATCCTCTTCTGTCCATTCAGCCGGGAGATATTCTGCACACATTGATAGAGCAGAAAAGGATGATTTATACTTTGGTCCTAAGTGTTTTACTGACAGGATCCGAAGGATAACCCTGCATTCTGGCTTCGCCAAAGTTGGTCCAACCTACCAAAAATATACCGGCAGTACAAACCCGGATACCTGGCTCTCAGATTATTATACAGCCGTCCAAATCAACAATGGGACAGACCTGGAAGCTGTCAAGTTTCTTCCCCTAATGTTGCTAGACGGAGCCAGAGATTGGATTAATGGTTTACCATCAAGAACTGTCGACAGCTGGGATGATATGGCTAGAGTATTCACTCAGCATTTTCGGGGAACATACAAACGCCCAAATAGCATCAACCAGCTGAACCGTTGCACCCAATTTGAGGACAAACCATACGTGGATTTCATCTCCAGATGGACTGCAATAAAGAATAGTTGCTCTGGAGTAACTGACGTACAAGCAATGCATGCTTTTGTCAATGGCCTAAAACCCGGACTCGTACCGTTCATGGTTGGTTCTAAACAGCACAAAGATCTCGGATCTATGCTTACAACCGCTAATGAGCATGCTGCAGCCGAAGATGATATCAGAGCAAGAGGAGGCAATATTGAGTCACTAATACTCGCCAAGAAAACCCCTCGTTCTGACAAAAAAGGAACTCCAGAGTCAACGACAAAGCCCAAGGAGGTCAACATAGCCTTTGGAGGAGAAAAGGCGAATAAGTGGAAAGGCCGCAGTCCAGATCCAATCAATTACACTCCCGAAGAATGGGAGAGAATTAAGTCGGAACCCTGCGTCCACCACTCGCAATTTGGGAAACCAACCCACACAAACGCGCAATGCCGGCTAAACAAGCATATGAAAGGCAATGCAGGATCCGGAAATAAAGGGAAGGGTTCCAAAAGGAAACCTGCCAAACAAAAGCCAGAAGCTGAAAAAGAAGACAGTGAATCGGACACTGATGACAAAATCCAGGAACAACAGCGAAAGGGCGAACCCAAATTTCCGAGAGTTGACGGAGAAGCAATGCTAACTTTCTTAGCAACCCCGTCAGCAAAGGTGGCAAAAAGAACACTTCGAGAAATAAACGCGGTTGTTCCGGCAACTCCGAAATTCTTGAAGTACTCCAACACACCGATAATCTGGGATCAGTCTGATCATCCCGGAAATATCCCTGAACCCGGCACACAAGCTCTTGTTGTAAGCCCTATTGTTCAAAATACTAGGCTAAGAAGAGTGCTGATGGACGGAGGATCCAGCATTAATATAATGTACCTGGATACACTGAAGCACTTGAAGATCTCCGAGTCCCAGCTCAACTACAGCAATATACGCTTCCATGGCATTGTTCCTGGCAGGCAAGCACGATCCCTAGGAGAAATTTCCCTAGATGTCACCTTCGGAGATAAAGATCACTTCCGGCAGGAAAAAATATCCTTCAAAGTAGTGCCGTTCGAAAGCGTGTATCACGCAATACTCGGACGTCCAGCTTTCGCCAAATTCATGGCAAGATCCTGTTATATCTACAACAAGCTGAAAATGCCAGGACCCAAAGGAGGAGTAATCACCATAGCCGGTGATTTCAAGCTGGCAAATGAGTTGGAGAAAGAAAACGCCCTTTGCGCTCAGAGAGTTATAGCAAAGGAGGAACTAAAGGAATTAGCCAAGGAGGTATCGCCGAAAGAAATGCCGGCAGGAAAAGAAACTCGGAAGCCAACAGATAGTTTCAAGGCGTCCGAGAATACAAGACAGGTAATCCTAGATCCCAAAGATCCGACAAAATTTGTCGTCGTAGGGACTGGGATGACCGACAAATAGGAAGGCGAGCTCATCAAGTTCCTCCGTGAGAACTGGGATATTTTTGCCTGGTGTCCAGCTGACATGCCAGGCGTACCCAGGGAACTTGCTGAGCACCAACTCAAGGTTATTCCCGGATCAAAACCCGTCAAACAAGGTCTTCGTCGTTTTGACGGAAGAAGACGGAAGGCTATTGGCAAGGAAATTATCCGGCTTTTAGCAGCGGATTTCATCAAGGAAGTAATCCATACTGATTGGTCCGCAAATCCGGTCCTAGTACCGAAGAAAGACACCACTGGTCTTAGAATGTGTATAGATTACACAGGATTGAACAAGTTGTGTCCGAAAGATAGGTTCGCATTACCGCGAATCGATCAAATAATAGATGCCACTGCAGGCTCCGAGCTTTTATGCTTTTTGGATGCATACTCCGGGTACCACCAAATACGCATGAAAAAGGAAGATCAAATCAAGACTTCTTTTATAACCCCGTATGGGACGTACTATTACATAACCATGCCTTTTGGCCTGAAGAACGCAGGTGCAACCTACCAGCGTTGCATGCAACGCTGTTTGCATAGTCAAATTGGCAGAAACGTTCATGTTTACGTGGACGATATCGCTGTCGTAACCAAGGAAAAAGATACACTCCTTGAGGATTTGCGAGAAACTTTCGAAAACTTACGCACTTACAAGATGAAGTTAAATCCATCTAAGTGTGTATTCGGGGTTCCCTCAGGAAAGCTTCTGGGTTTCATTGTTTCCCACAGAGGAATAGAAGTTAACCCGGAAAAGATCAAGGCAATCTTGAACATCTCAAAACCTACATGTGTAAAAGATGTCCAAAGATTGACGGGTTCCGCTGCAGCCGTCAGCAGATTTATCAGTCGGCTGGGGGATAAAACCTAACCACTCTACAAGCTGCTGAAAAAGTCCGACAAAGTCAAGTGGATTGCGGAGGCCTGGGAACGTCTAGAAAGTTATGTACCTTTCCGTACTTAGTTCAATTCTATGTAAACATCTTTTGAGATCATGAAATAAAGTTGTCGGAATGCTTTCATCCATATTCTTTATAAGTGCAAGGTGTTCCCGCCTCATCTATTTCCCAATGATCTCAAAAATTTCTCAATGTTAACCCGAATTGTGCTTGTGTACTCGGCGTTACAAAACTGAATGATTTTTCAGCCTGTTAACGGCTAAGGGAAACTTGAATTGCCTGTGTGCCCAAGTTTCACTTAAAACTTTCCTTGATTTCTCTAAGTCTTATCTGATTGTGTGCGTGTTGGGTTACTGGAACTAGTTAGTAAAAATGCCTTTAGCATGGTCCATGTTTCCGAGTTTCAAAAACTGCTTGGTTCGTCCCCAGTTACTCGGCATGAAGATTCATATTGCTATTTGAGCCATTTCAAACACTAAGGACAGTTAAAACATACACACCAGAGAACTTAGAAGATAAAGGAATGATAAAACCCAAAAACTTGCAAAGAATTTCATAATTTAAACTGCAACAGACGGAAGTTTCATTCATACAAAAGAAGCATTACATTTTGGATTACATTAAAAGAACAGTAATGCTCCTATTGTCTATTTTTTCTATCCAGGTTCCAGGTAACCCTTCAAGCATCTGACTCCTCCTTGCTGCTTTCGTTTTCGGGGATTGGAGGGATCTCCGCTTCTGGATAGTTGACGGAGATATTTACCATGGAGGCAATCTGGGTGGCGTGGCCCTTGACTTCACCAAAGATGGTGTTTCGCTGCATATCCGTGTATCCTTGAGGGACACCGGACGCCACGCGCCAGGATTTAGCACTAGGGTAGTGCATGCGCATGAGGCCAAGAGCCATGCGCGCACCACCCCGTGCAGCGGAGCGAAGGAGAGATTACTTAGACTCCGCCACCTCCATGATGGCACCCGGAAGTTTTTCAACCTCCGAGCACTCCCCAGATTTTTCGGGAAGAAACTTGTCTACCAGCTGCGTTGCAGCAGCCTTCATCAAAGTCCATGTCTCCCCGAAAGCTCGGATGCCTGCAACCCGAGTGCCATCTGGGGTATCTCCTGGTTTTTCCAATAACACACCCAAAAGGGTTAGACGGAAAAACAGAGAAAAGTAAAACATGGAAAGATGATAAATGAGTCAGAAATTTACCGATGAGCTTGTCGATCTCGGAAACTTCCTCCAGGCGAAGGTTTAGAGCGTCGGTCAAATCCTGAATGGTGGATTTGTCCTTCTCCGCCTGCTCGGAAGCCTTGGAATTAGAAACTCCAAGGGCCAGATTACTGGCTTCCAAGTCTTGTTGTGCTTTCACAAGGTTCTTGTGAAGCTCAACATTCTCCTTGCGGAGAATTTCGGCATTGCCAGAATCTTCTGCTGCTTGTTTAGCCTGAGCTAATGCAGCTGAAAAGAAAGGGAAAAATCCGAGTTAGCCAGCTCCTCGGAAAAAACTTAGGCAAATAATTGAATCGGAAATTTCAGAAGGAAAATGTTTACCTTGTGTTTCCGACAGTGTGAGCTTAGCTGATTCCAGCTCTGCTTCCCTTTCTTCAAGAATAGAGAGAAGACTTCTAACTTCTTTATTCTTGATGCTAAGCTTCTTGAAAACTTCCCTGTTGATGGCTTCGGAGGTTTGCTGAAACATAGCAAGGAGAAGAATGAGTACAAAAAGCATCAAAGCAAAAAGCACACATTTTAATTAATGCTTGGGGGCTAGAGTTATATACCTGGCTCATGCGCTGCAAACCTGCCAAGTTTTCTTTGAACTCTTTCGCGTATTCCGCGAAGAGATTCCCGGCTGCGTCCAAGCCGTCATTGATAGCTTTGAAATCCTTGTCAAAGGTGGGAATTTCCTCGTCGAAAGTCCGAGGTAATTTTCCCACCTCTGGAGCCGCCCTTTCCCTCGTGTCCGTGTTGGACACAATGGGCTGGCTGGGCTCTGGGGGCTTGGTGGTGGGGGTTGCAGTACGCTCTTCCGCCATTGTGCTTGGCGTGCCCGGGGCGACGGCGGGAGAAGGTTGGCTGCCTCGGCTGGAAGAAACCTTGTGTTTCTTCAGCTTCTTCGGCTTCAGGGTGGAAGGTGGCAGGCTAAAAACATAAAAACCCGGAAAAGGTTAAAACACCGGAGATGGATGAAAAAAGTTCCCATCAAAGAAAAATCCAGAAGAAAATAACCTGGAAGTGGCGACGGGGATTCCGTCAAGATCGATAATTTCTTCCGAGGAAGTTATTTTCTTGCGCTTGCGACCACCTGTAGCGGCGGTGCGCAGCGCATCTAGCTCGGCCTCGGAGGCTAACTCCGAGTCTGGAAGATCCACAAGCTGTCGGAAGAACCAATCAGAATTAGAAGGTAGATTATCCGAGAATTGTAACTGTACCCAAATGACTGAAAAATTACCTTGGGAACCGGATTTTCGGCCGTGTACATAGGCCGACTGTCGGGGGGTTACCCCCGAGTAGGGTAAAGGCAAGTGGTAAAGGCGGCTTACAGAAGAGAGGTTTGGTCGGGTAGCCGACTACCTGGTACTCGCTACCCGGTCGACTGCTACTCGGTCTCACCTCAAGATGACCAGAAGGAGATATCAATCAAGTTCTATCCTTTCGAGTAGAAGAGTTGGCCCGAGTACATTTGGCAGGAACAATTGGCGGGAACCTACTCGGGCCAGAAAGTCAAAGGAGCCGTTCTGACACAGGATCCCGCGTATCCTGGGTCCGTACTTGGCAGCATTCGAACTACTGTTCATCTGGGACCGGCCTGCCTGACAGTGACAGCATGGAAGCAGGCCGTGGCAGGATAAGGGGGGGGGGCCTACTCTGTGCCTAGGTACAGTGATACCAGTCTGTCCCCTAGTTTTGCCCAACGACTTTCCAGATGAAGCCAAGGTTAGGAACCAAAGCTGTCAGCGGGAACCCGGAAGAAGGACGATGTGCACACTATGTCGACACTTGTCCATGTTTGGACGTATCCGGCTGGGCACCAGGTATATAAGGTGCCCCGCCGCCTCCTGCGCGAGGCATGCTCACATTGAACCCTAAAAACCCTAAGTTCTTGACCTAGCTCTACCCGGAGAGAGGAGAGTGGCTACTCGGTAGCGATATCATTTGTACTGTGGCTACTCGGAGAAACATCATAATACATACAGAGAGGCAGGAGTAGGGGTTTTACCTCCTCACGAGGGCCCTGAACCTGGGTAGATCGCGTTGTTTGCAGTGTATTGTTCTTACCTCACGCGGCTACTCGTCGCGTGATCCCTCCCCGAGCACCTCCAGCGTCCTTCGTCCCCACATCTTTAGCCATCCCATGGCATCTGCCGTGACACCACCACGACAGTTGGCGCCCACCGTGGGGCAACCAGCGGCGCTGGCTGGAGTTTCTGTTCGGACGGGATCTTCTTCCGCGGAGCGCGTGGTCTGTGGCCTTGTCCATAGATTCGGCTCCTTCGACTTCGTCACCGACAACGCCGGCTGTTTCGGCGGCATGGCCATGCCTGAGGGCGGCTCGGTGATCTCCTTCGGCTCTCACCTCGTCTACGTCGCCACCGTCGCCAACAGCGCGTACCCCGAGCTGGTGCATGACGCGGAGGATCCTCCCGCGGTGATTGCTGCTCGCGGAAGGCCCGCATGCAGCTCTGCGAGCTGCGCTGAGGTGATGGTGACGGGTTTGGTGGCAAACACTGGCGCAGCTGCTACTGGCGCTGCGGCCGTCATCGAGGAGGTTGACGAACCGCCTGCTGGTGGCAGGACTCACCGGCCCTACGAGAGGGAGAACAACTTGCCGCCTTCCACTTCTACGGTCATCCCCGCGTCTGCTGCGCGAGCCGGTATGCCCACTCCCACCGACATCGAGCTCCTAGCCGCTAGGGAGCAGCTCGAGCGGCAACGCCAGGAGCTGCTTGCCGAGCAGGCGGAGTTGGAGAAGATCAGGCTTGAGCTGAGTCTAGACCAGCTCGAGTACAACAAGGCTCACGGCTTCACGCCAGTCGCCAGGAGGCCTAGCAGAGTAGGCGCTACGCGGCGTAACTTGGGTGTCGAGATGGCAACGGTTGCGGAGGTGCCCGCTCAGTCCGCCACCGCGAACACCTTCACAAAGCCAAGGTATAGCACACCCGCCAAGACGCTCAGAGCTGCAGAGGCCGTGGCTGCCGAGTTGCCACGCCTGGATGGAGAGGCGCGTCTCAGGCAGCAGGAGAGGCTCAACGAGTTGGTGTTGGAGGCCGCTAGGCAGAACGAGGAGTTCCGGAAGGCCAACCCGGGTGCTGGAGCTTCGCAGGTGGTTCACTCGCACGCGGCTAGATCTAACGATCAGGCCTCATCTCCGCATCCTAGCCGCGAGAAGAGCCGCAGCGGGCGCTCGGGTAGAGACAGGCAAATGCAGGTGTATGACCCGGCTGCTGCCGCGAAACAGGTTGCTGTGCCGCAGCAGCCCGGGCGGGAACACAACGCTGCAAGAGCAGGCTCTCAAGCCCATCAAGCTCAAAGCCGTCCCCGAGATGCCGCGCATCCAGGTTCTTCTCGGCAACCCGCAGCTCAGCCTACTCGGCAGAGGCAGCAGCCACGCCCAGCGGCACCAGTCGCCAACCCGGTGGAGCAGCCCGCAGCTATGCAGATGGATAGGTATGATGATGGCTACTCGGCTATGGAGATGGCTGGTTATGATATTCATGACCGTGTTGGTGAGCGCGTGTTGGCGCCTGGAGATGCAAGGCACCAGCTGGACCGTATCAGCTTGTCGGCGCGGCTAGAGAGCACGGGTCCCCCTGGCCCCGAGTGCTTTGGGCCACGCATCATGAACGAGCCTTCCGTGAAGGGCTTCCAGCTTGCAAGAGGCACCAAGAGCTACAACGGCAGCACCAAGCCTGAAGATTGGCTCAATGACTACGTCACCGCGGTCCATATCGCGAATGGCAACAGGAGATGGGCGGTGCGCTATGTGCCGCAGATGCTAGAGGGTCCAGCTCGCACTTGGCTCAACAACTTGCCCAAGAACAGCATTAACTGCTGGCTGGACTTCTCGGATGGCTTCATCAGCAACTTCACGAGTACATACAAGAGGCCGAATAGGCCACAGCAGCTGTCAGCTTGCAGGCAGCGAGAAGACGAGACGGACCGCGAGTACCTTACTCGGTGGAGCACTTTGAGGAACACCTGTGAGGGTGTGAATGAAGCACAGGCCATTACCTGGTTTGCGCAGGGTTGCCGACATGGCAGCATGCTTTGGCAGAGATTGCAGAGGGAGATGCCGAGCACTCTGGCGGAGACCATCAAGATTGCGGATCAGTACGCACTCGGAGATCCTACTCAGCCACTGATGGACTCCTCTGAGCCGAGGAGAAACTTCAACAGCAGCAAGCGCAACGAGTTCCGCAACAAGCACCGAGTAGATACTCGGTATGATCCTGAAGAGGTGAATGCAGTGAATGTCGGAGGCGGTGGTGGCCAAAGGCAGAAACCTGCTGGAGCCTACGGGCAGAACCAGAACCAGGGCCAAGGCAACAAGAAGCCATTTCGCGCCTCTCAGTCGGGTAGCGGGAACTCCGAGCAGCCGAAGAAGTTTGTCTTCGATGACATGAAGGATGGCCCATGCAGCTTTCACACTCACCATCCCTCGAGGCCTGCTAACCACACTACTCGGCAATGCGAATGGTGGGATGTGATCAAGAGTGATGGCTTGCCTCCTCCTCCTCCTCTGCCAGACGCCAATGCTACTATTCAGCCTACTCGCGCACCCGCGACTCGGCCGCCAGTGTACCCGAGAAGGGAGAATGTGAACCAAGTGGCTTTAGGAGCCAACCAGAACTTCAACAACGAGAGATACCGCAACAACAACAACAACTACAACCGCAACAACAACAACAGAGGCAACAACAACAACTATCAGGGCAACAACAACAATGGCAACAATGGGGGCAATGGCTCCAACCAGTACCAAGAGCACCATGAGAGCTATATGATCTTCACGTCCGAGGCAGTCGACAAGCAATCACAGCATAGGAGGGCCATGGAGGTCAGTGCAGTGATTCCTGCTATTCCTCACTACATGTATTGGTGTGATCAGGAGATCAGGTGGACCCGAGCAGATCATCCCAAGGTGATGCCCAACCCGGGTACCTATGCCTTGGTGCTGGATCCTACTTTCTTGGGCCCCGAGAAGAATGTGAGGTTCAGCAAGGTGCTAATCGACAACGGCAGCAGCATCAACATTGTGTACAAGGACACGCTCGAGAAGCTTGGCCTGGCCGAGAACATGATGCTGCCTAGCAAGACCACCTTCCATGGCATCGTGCCCGGGATCTCATGCAACCCGATTGGCCGAGTGTGGATTGATGTGCTATTCGGTACCCGGGAGAACTGCCGTACAGAGCGTCTGCAGTTCGAGGTGGTGGATCATCAGAGCCCCTACCATGCTCTACTCGGCAGGCCTGCTCTGAGCAAGTTCATGGCCTCTACTCATGTGGCTTATCTGAAGATGAAGATCCCTGGTCCCAATGGCATCATCACCATCGCTGGCGACTACAAGAAGTCCATGGAGTGTGCCTCAGCTAGCTCCAAGCTGGCAGAGTCGATGGTGATCGAGGCCGAGAAGAAGAAGATGTACGAGGTGGTGGCCATGGCTCAGTCCGCACAAGCTGGCGCACAAGGTGTGCCGAGTACTCAGCATGGTACTGCTTTCCAAGCTGCCAAGGAGACCAAGACAGTCCAGGTCGACCCCGAGTTCCCCGACCGCGTAGCCATCATTGGTTCCGGGTTGGCGGAGAAATAGGAAAGCGAGCTCATCCACTTCCTCCGTGAGAATCGGGATGTATTCGCCTGGACTAATGAAGATCTACCAGGAGTCCCGAGGGAGTTGGTTGAGCACTCTTTGCATGTGCGTCGTGACGCCAAGCCAGTGAAGCAGG
This sequence comes from Alopecurus myosuroides, assembly GCA_028641055.1. Lineage (NCBI taxonomy): Eukaryota > Viridiplantae > Streptophyta > Magnoliopsida > Poales > Poaceae > Alopecurus > Alopecurus myosuroides. Next base: position 75,099,254 of record CM054060.1, on the reverse strand, counting down.
CTATGCGCCGTTTCGGAGATGAGAGAAGGAAGGCCATCGGTGATCAGATCACCAAGCTGCTGATAAGTAACTTCATCATGGAAGTGCTGCATCCGGATTGGTTAGCCAACCCGGTCATGGTCGAGAAGAAGAAGGAGGATCCCAGGGCTGCCACCGCATGGCGCATGTGCGTCGACTACACCGACTTGAACAAGGCATGCCCCAAGGATCCTTTCCCGCTACCTCGCATCGATCAGGTGATCGATTCCACTGCTGGTTGTGAACTGCTGTCTTTCATAGATGCCTACTCTGGTTTCCACCAGATTGCACTCAACCCTGCTGATCAAATAAAGACTGCTTTCATTACCCCGTACGGGGCTTATTGCTATCGTGTCATGTGTTTTGGCTTGAGGAATGCGGGTGCAACCTATCAGAGATGCATGCAGAAATGCTTGCACGACCAGCTCGGCAAGAACGTGCAGGTGTACGTAGATGACATTGTCATCAAAACGAATAAAACACATACTCTGCTTGCCGACCTGGAGGAAACCTTTGCTAACCTACGCAAGTACAAAATGAAACTGAACCCGAGTAAGTGCACCTTTGGTGTACCGGCTGGAAAGCTACTCGGCTTTCTGGTTTCTAGTCGGGGCATTGAAGCCAATCCTTCTAAGATAAAAGCTATTGAGAGCATGTCTTTACCGAGATCACTGAAAGATGTGCAGAAGTTCACGGGTTGTCTGGCATCTCTGAGCCGTTTTCTGGGCCGAATGGGCGAGAAGGCTCTGCCTCTATACCAGCTGATGAAGAAAAATGACAAGTTCGTATGGACTCCGCAAGCGGATGTAGCATTCAATGAGCTGAAAGCAATGCTGGCTAGCGCTCCTGTCTTGGCTAGTCCGCTACCCAAGGAGCCTATGCTGCTGTACATTGCTGCGACTAACCGAGTAGTCAGCGTGGTGATAGTGGTGGAGCGAGAAGAAGGCAAGAGTGTGCAGCGCCCAGTCTATTATCTCAGTGAAGTGCTGTCCAGTTCCAAGCAAAACTATCCGCACTACCAGAAGATGACATATGGTGTGTACCTGGGCGCCAGGAAGCTGAAACATTATTTCCAGGAGCACCCCATCACTGTCGTGAGCTCTGCCCCCATCTCGGATATCATGGGCAACAAGGAGGCGAGTGGCAGAGTAGCCAAGTGGGCAATTGAGCTAGCAGCATACGCTCCCGCGTATACGAGAAGAGAAGCCATCAAGTCTCAGGTCCTGGCGGAGTTCCTTGTGGACTGGGCCGAGATGCAGTATGAACCTCCTGCTCCAGTTTCAAATTACTGGAAAATGCACTTTGATGGCTCGAAAGTAAAGGAAGGCCTTGGTGCTGGTGTCGTGCTCACGTCACCCAAGCGAGATCAGCTCAAGTATGTGTTGCAGATTCATTTCAAGGCATCCAACAATGTAGCCGAGTACGAGGCAGTGGTGCATGGTTTGCGAGTAGCAAAGGAGGTTGGTGTGCAGCGCATTATATGCTATGGCGATTCAGATCTGGTGGTGCAGCAAGTCTCAGGTACCTGGGATGCTTTGGATGCCAACATGGCATCGTATCGCTTCCTGGTGCAGTCAATGACTGGGTTCTTCGAAGGCTGTGAGTTTCAGCACATTCACCGAGCAGAGAACGAAGCAGCAGATGAGTTGTCCAAGTTGGGATCTTCTCGGCAATCCATCCCGGCGGGAATCGCCTTGGAGCATTTGAGGAAGCCATCCATCAAGCCTTCCCCCAACTCGGAATCCATCTTTGTTCCTTCTCTGCCAAGTGAGGAATCTGATCCAATGGAGATTGACTGGGAGAGTGCTGCAGGGAACCCGGGGACTGCCGTCCTCTACTCGGGGACTGCCACTCCTTACTCGGGGACTGCCACTCCCTACTCGGGGACTGCCACTCCTTACTCGGGGACTGCCACTCCTTACTCAGGGACTGCCGCTCCTTACTCGGAGACTGCCACTCCTTACTCGGGGACTGCCATTCCTTACTCGGGGACTGCCGCCCTCAACCCAGAGGCTGTCGCGTTCATTGAAGAAGTTCTCGCCAATCGGTCTGGGCTGCAAAGAAGCGCTCCTGCTCCTCCTGTGCAACCGCAAGAGCCTGTCCCAATGGAACTGGACGAACCAGTGTTTCCCATACGGGAGACACCGAGTTGGGCCATGCCCATATTATCCTTTCTAAGGGACGGCATTTTACCTGAAGATGAAGTAACTGCGAGGCAGATTCAGAGAAGATCCAAGGGATACACTATTGTCCGAGATGTGCTGCACAAGAGAAGTGCCACTGGCGTGCTGCAACGTTGTGTGAGCCCGGAAGAGGGAGAAGAAATTCTGGTAGAGATACATCAAGGGGAGTGTGGGCACCACGCCTCATCTCGGGCTTTGGTCAAGAAAGCTTTTCGGCATGGCTTCTACTGGCTCACTGCACTACAGCAAGCTGAAGATATTGTGAGGAAGTGCAACGGCTGCCAGATGTTCGCAAGTAAGATTCACATGCCTGCTTCCGAATTGAAAACAATTCCTATCACATGGCCATTTGCTGTTTGGTGCTTGGATATGGTCGGCCCTTTCAAGCCGGCTAAAGGCAATATGACACATATCTTGGTCATGGTGGACAAGTTCACTAAGTGGATTGAGGTCTGCGACGGACAGAGGTCTGACGACAAGGACCGCATCGTCCTCGTTCTCGTCTTCGTCCTCATCCTCGTTCTCGTCAGCAACATCATCTGCGGACAGAGGAAAGAAAAGGAGCAAGTCAGAAACAATAATCGGTGGATTGGTGTTTCTTGAGAACAAGCAAAGCAAATGCGCAATTACCTTCAGATTCGTCCTCCGGCCAGTCGCGGAGAGATGATTCGGCCTCGCGTTTCTCTGTTGTGGGGGAGCGTGGGAGATTGATCTGATCCGCGGCATCGAAGGAGGGCACATCGTCCTCCTCGCGATCGGCAGAGAAGTTGCCATCGAAGCGCTCGCAGCTTTCAATTTTCTGGCGAGTAAGGATCTGAAAAACATAGAAGGGTCACAGATTAGCCGAGTATCAGGAAGAAATTCTACTCGGATAGGCGTGCAAACACAAAGCACACTAAGCCTAGGCAGCTCACTGATTGTTTCTACCCGGATAGGAGTGCAAACACAAAGCATACGAGGCCTAAGCTTGATTGTAGAATATCCTACACGGAGGGCGTGCAGGCGCGAAGCACACTAAGCCTAAGAATTGTTCCCGAGTAGGCTACCCGACAAGGCGTGCAAGTGCAAAACACACTAAGCCTAGGTGATTCGGCTAAGTATCCTACTCGGTGCAGAACGCAATTGCTACTCGCGGCAAGAAGAAGAATTACCTACTCGGAAAGCATATGCAGAAACAGAGTAAGGAGGACGTACCCGCTCAATCGGCTTCGTGCGGCTATACGGGACGAACCCGTACTGCCAATTGTCGCTGAGGCCTGTCATCAAGATGGCCCTTGCGTGCCCGGGAACGTCGATGTTGTCGATCTCGATGGTTGTCGTCCTGGTGCAGTCGCGGGGGCCTCCCATGTAGCACATGAGATGGCAGCGCTCCTGCAGAGGCAGCACTCGGCGCTGAATCCAGCAAGCCACCGGATCATCATTCTTGAGGCCTTGCTCTATCAGCCAGCCTAGCCTCTTCTTTATCTCGATGGCGTTGTCGTCATTGGCGGGCTTCTCCTTCTAGTTCTTCCCGGTGGGAGCACGGAGGCTCCAGGCGGGAAGGTTGATCCTGTCATTCACCTGGGCTCCTTCGGCGGCGGGGATGTTCTTCACATAGAAGAACGTCTTCTGCCACAGTCGAACGGAGTCCAGCCCCTTGATACGGGGGTGGTTCGTCCCGGTCCGCTGCACCATCATGGCGCAGCCGGTGTCGGTTGCGCGGCCGACGCCCGCGCTGTCCTTCTTCCCGACAGTCTGCTGGCAGAGGTGGAAGTACCTCAGCCAGGTTTCCGACGTCGGGTGGATGCCGAGGAAAGCCTCGCACACCACGGCGTGGTAGGCGAGGAAGACGACGGCGTTCGGCGGCAGATGATGCATCTGAAGGCCGAAGTGGTCAAGAAACTTACGGAGGAACTCGGAAGCCGGCAGTCCGAAGCCGCGCTCGAAGTGCGACATGAAGACGACGCGCTCACCCTCCCGCGGAGTTGGCACGACTTCATTGTCAGGCGCCCGGCACTCCATGCCGGGAGGAACTCGCCTGGTATTAACGAGCCAGGCGAAGTCCTCACTGGTAACGATTGAGCCCGCCCAGCCGGCTTTGGCCATTGTTGCAAGCGGGAGGAATGGAAAAGATTGGACGGAGTTGGTTGGGCGAATTGAGTCCGCGGCGGCGCGAAAGCTTGCGCGGCGGCGGAGAGCTCGGTGGCGGAGGAAAGCAGAGGACGAAAGAGGAATAGTGCAAGGGAAGGGGAAAAGGAAGTTACCGGCGGGGGTATTTATACCCTCTCCGCGATTTTACCGTTACCATCGGCGTAGTGGGATCGATTGTGGCCATGATTGCTGTGTGGTGGGGCCTGTGGCCGAATAGAAACGCACGTAAGCGCGGAACGCGCGCGTAACGGCCACAGTAGATCCCACGATCAGATCGTGGCCTATTATTACGATTGATGGGACATAACGAGCCGGTGGGCCCGCCCCGTGAAAGCTGGGCGCGTGGCACGATGCGTTGTGGGCAGCGAAACGACAGGGTCGTGGATGCTTGACACGCGTCCGGTTGCGGCACGGACGGCTGGATGGTGCTCTGCGCTGCAGAGATGCCAAAGGAGAAATTCTCTAAGTCCTTTTACTCGGTCGCCGAATAGAAGGCTGGTGTTACTCGGAAGACACAAGACTCAAGGTACTTTTCAGAGTACTACTCGGAGGCCTTTTACTCGGCATCTTGAGGTTCAAGAGCTATGAGGCAAAAATTAGTTTTAAGCTGGCAGAGCCTAGTGAACGAGTTCGCGAGACTCAACCAGCTTCGGGGACTGCTGTCGGGGGGTTACCCCCGAGTAGGGTAAAGGCAAGTGGTAAAGGCGGCTTACAGAAGAGAGGTTTGGTCGGGTAGCCGACTACCTGGTACTCGCTACCCGGTCGACTGCTACTCGGTCTCACCTCAAGATGACCAGAAGGAGATATCAATCAAGTTCTATCCTTTCGAGTAGAAGAGTTGGCCCGAGTACATTTGGCAGGAACAATTGGCGGGAACCTACTCGGGCCAGAAAGTCAAAGGAGCCGTTCTGACACAGGATCCCGCGTATCCTGGGTCCGTACTTGGCAGCATTCGAACTACTGTTCATCTGGGACCGGCCTGCCTGACAGTGACAGCATGGAAGCAGGCCGTGGCAGGATAAGGGGGGGCCTACTCTGTGCCTAGGTACAGTGATACCAGTCTGTCCCCTAGTTTTGCCCAACGACTTTCCAGATGAAGCCAAGGTTAGGAACCAAAGCTGTCAGCGGGAACCCGGAAGAAGGACGATGTGCACACTATGTCGACACTTGTCCATGTTTGGACGTATCCGGCTGGGCACCAGGTATATAAGGTGCCCCGCCGCCTCCTGCGCGAGGCATGCTCACATTGAACCCTAAAAACCCTAAGTTCTTGACCTAGCTCTACCCGGAGAGAGGAGAGTGGCTACTCGGTAGCGATATCATTTGTACTGTGGCTACTCGGAGAAACATCATAATACATACAGAGAGGCAGGAGTAGGGGTTTTACCTCCTCACGAGGGCCCTGAACCTGGGTAGATCGCGTTGTTTGCAGTGTATTGTTCTTACCTCACGCGGCTACTCGTCGCGTGATCCCTCCCCGAGCACCTCCAGCGTCCTTCGTCCCCACATCTTTAGCCATCCCATGGCATCTGCCGTGACACCACCACGACACCGACTCTCTGTGTATTGGTCGCGCGATGCGACCAACTGATTGATGCGCCGCCTAAGTTCCTTTGCGGGCCAATCTTTGGCGGATGTCCGCATTGGATCCTTGACTCCCGTGTATTCGCACAGGAGACGGCCGCTGTGGTTGGCTAGTGGCTGGATCCGCCTAATCAGCCAGCATAGAACCGTGTCCATGCCGGTTAGAGGCGGATCCATGGAGGTGAGCTTGGCGATGCGCCTCTTGATCCTTAACAGATCTGGCGGCAGAACTTGGACGGCTTCTGTTCCCCAGTTGTCCTGGGGAACGGCGGCAGAATTCACAAAAGGTGGAACCCCGACGGCCTTTTTAGGAAAAGGCACGTCGGGATGATAGAAGAAAGAACCCGTCCAAAATTTGACGGATTCTGAGGTTTTGATCTTGGGGAACCAATCCTCTCGGAATCTCCGAAGAGTGAAGGATATGGTCCCGCAAGTTGGGAGTGCGCCCTCCGAAGAGTTCCGCTTAACTCCAAAGCAGTACATCCAGAAGTCTAACCTAGGTTCTAGCCCTAAGTAGCCTTCAAACAAGGCCTGAAAGCCGGCCATGTATAGAATGGAATTGGGGGGAAGATTGTGGGGCTGGATGTTATAATGAGAAAGAACTTGGAGGAAGAAAGAAGAAGGCGGAAGCCCCATACCTCGCAAGAGGTGGGAAGTGAGAAGTACCCTTTCGCCGTTCTGCGGCGTTGGCTCGGTCTCTTCCTCCGGAAGCCGCCATTTCTTCTTAAGTACCAGGCCCTCCTTTTCCAAGTTTGGAAGGAGAGCCGGAGGAATACTGCAGGCAATCCAGTTGCCTGCAGATTCAGCTTCCTCGTCCGCTCCGGCGGTGGCGGCGGCGGCGGCCTCCGCGGCGGCAAGTTCGTCGCCGAGGAGCTCGATCTTTTCCTCCACCGTTTCGGGTGCAAACGGTGGGGTTGTCGTGGCACTTGATGACGCAACATCCGCGGTGGCGGAAGAGTTCTCCCCGCCCGCCGTGGAGGCTGTAGTCTTCCCCGGCTCGCCGCCGGTGTGCTTCTGTGATCCCGGCTGCGGATCCAGATCGCTGACGAGCTCGTCGATGGCGGCGCGGGTCGGTGACGACGGCGAGGAGGCCATCTTTTGGTGGCTCTTTGCGTTCGGCGTACGAAGGATGCGTGCGTTGGGACAGGGCTTGCTCTCGAGCTCGCGTTCGCAGCAATGGCGTGGACAGTGAGGGAGTGAGGAAAGTTTCTGATGAGGACGATGATGGCTATTTATAGCCGGAAAATCGTTTAGATACGTGCCAACGGCTCTTTCGACCGTTGGATGTTCGACGCGTGTCGATCGCCGGAAACTACGGGAAGTAAAACGGCAGGGGAATGATGGCTATCTCCTCGTTTCCCGTGAGAATCTGTCATAGATACGCTGAGGGGTTTCCCGCGTGGAACCAAGCGGCGCTTGCGTCAGCATGTTTAAGACGCTGACGTTATGAGTTCCTTTTCCGCGAAGGATCGCGAGAAGAAAAGCCGGACTTTCATAGTTCCGAGTTTTATGTTACCATCTCCTTCAAAAGGAAAGTAGAAAGAATCAAGACTGCTGAATCAAGATTTCCCGGACAAAATGTATTTGGCGAAAGACGGAGAATCAGAGTTTTGATCCTTCCTGGGGGCTACTGTCGGATATATACTGAATAGGGGTATAGAAGATGGTAGACAAAGAGCCGGACTACCAGGGTGGCCTACATGGTAATGGGCTTAGGTCCATTGGGCGGCCCAGTAGTCCGACGCGCAGAAGCCGGATTCTAGAAGAACCCGGATCACGGCCCGCGTGATCTGGCTTGGAGGAGAAGACGGATTCCTTGCTTTCCAAGTTACAAGTTAAACGTAGTCTTCTAGGTTTCTTATTCTGTAAGCCCTAATCCGGCTATTATATAAAGCCGGACGGGAGATAGATAAAACAAGTACAAGTTAGACACAAGTTCAAGCTCTACGCAACTCGCCGAGAAGCTCATCCTCGCCGAGAAGCTAGATCTACACCCTCACATTGTAACCCTGATAAACGGGCTTTAGTCCCAATTAGTGAGAAGTGCAGGAGTAGGTACGCCGTACTGTCGCGACGTACCGAACCTGGGTAAAATCCCGTGTTCTGTGTTACTACGCTATCCCGTTACCCCACGTCTCTACCGTAGTCTCATGGCACCCCGTCTATGAAAACTACTACGATGTCTCGACACTATATAAAGAGGGGCGCAGGTTGCCCATCGGGCATGTTACTCCACCCCCATGCGTTGGGAACCCTAACCCCACTCAGTCGAGCCGTCACACCTGACCTAGAAGTCCGCAGTCGGAGCTCCTCCTCGCACGTGTGGATACCGGCAGAGGTGTTGTACGTTCAGCACTTTGATGTTCGTGGGATTGGATCAGCTGGATCGGATCGTGGGACTTCACTGCATCGAGGCACTTCATCGATAATCCGCACCTGCGCGTCTAGTGATAATCCTCGTGGCCTTCTACCTCGGCTAGATCTTGGAAGAACCGCGTAGAAAAGTTTTTGTTTATCTCTACGCGTTCCAACACTTGAGAGACAATTTCTCACAAAATTATGTTTTGACTCAAGCCTTGGGGGTCCTTCTATAGTTGGAGGTAATGGAGGACATACCAACCGGGGAGGAGTCCCACTTTAGCTTAGGAGGAGGGCTTGATCGTACCAACAAGGTGGCCGCACCCCCTCTCCTTGCTGAAATTGGATTGGACTCCCCTAGTGGAGTCCAACTCCACCTCCACCTCCCCTTTCCTTTTTTTTACCTTTTCTTTTCTCCTTTTTCTCTCCAACTAAATCTGGGAAAATGCACGGAAGAGATGTGTCAATGCATGGTGCCATGGGGCCCACCTGGCAACCCTAGAAATTGGGTACGGCCGTGAGGGAAATTCCTGCCCCCTCCGACACTCCCCCGCCCCTTCTCGGTTTTTCCTGAAACTTATCTAACAATGTCAGAAATATATTTCCGACTTCCCAAGAAATCTCATGCCCCTCTACACTTGCTCTGTAAAGTGTACAACCTCAATTTCACTCTCAGAACAACTCGAGAATAAATTCCGGTAGTAATAGAAATTGTTTCTATTAATCTGGGACATCTAATACCCTCAATATAAATTCTATCCGATGTATAAAATATATCTATCACGCATAAACATCATTCCAATGATACTCCTTATTGATCCGGACCTACCGATATACACATAAACTAGCCCTAACTTAAGCGTCTTTCCCCTACACGTTCGATAGTGTGTGGATATGAAACTGGAAACTCTTCCCTTTTTAATAATAAATAGCGGGCCATGGACACACATATTGACTCCCACATACTATACGAACAAACTGGTGAGCCTGTTGGCCATTATACAATTTTTTCATTACTCATGATACCGAACTTACCCGAGACTATGTATTCCGGTATTGTCGTGAAACAATCTTTGGTTCACTATACCTTTGTATTTCTTGTTAACCGGTAAGAATCCTTTTAATCGTTACTATATTATGATATCCCACATGATGTATCGTCATGAATTGTCTGTAGAACTTATGGATGTCAAAAACACCGAGCGTGCCCATGCTTGTATTTCTCTTTTTACAGAGGAGTAATTCCCATATGAGAACATCGAGGCAATATAATCTTTTAGAATTACCTAGTGGTTACCATTATATTCACCCAGTTTACGGTGTGACTCTAGATAGTCCCAAAGTAAAACCTCTAGAATATATCACCCCTATAACCTCATGGTCAAAGGATACATTGTAATTAATCGTGGTGTGATATCAAATTAAGGACAAAGTTGTCTTAATGGAATCTCTTAGCATATCAATTATTAGGGTATGCCCAACCATATTGTTCCTTTTCAACAATATGTTATTCAATAATCCTAACATGAACAAGTTCATGACCACGAAAACACAATCATCAAACATTCAATAAATTAGTTGTAAAAAGCAAGACTAGGTTTCATACTTTGTTCATGATACTACACGTGAGCGTGAGTTTTCCTCTCAATCTCATATTCAGGAGCCACGTCTGTTATAGCATAGTAATATGAATTATAATTATGAAACATATGTACAAATATTATTGTCTTTTGGGCATATATCCAACATGTGTGAAGTTACAGAGTGCTCCTAGAGTTGTGTCACTAGGTAGGAGATGAAGTAGTCCCTTAGGGATCGATCCCCCTCTTTGGGGCTCTCGGCCTGCCTTATATAGAGACTGGCATGCCAACTTATAGGTGGGACCGACTGAGGAGGACGCGGGCTAGGGCCCACATACTATTGCTACACATATTTCGCCTTCAATGAGATCAACCACGGTGCGAGACGTGCGGGCGGCCGGGGACTGTGGGCGATGGAGGCGACCAAAGTCTCTGGTACGGCCGCCTGCATTAAGGCGTCCGACGCAATAAACATCATGGGTGTTGTCCCATCGAGCTTTACCGCATCCCTCCTTGTCGGGAGGACGGCTAGCGGAGGCCTACTCTTCCATCTGGTCGATGTCTTGGGGTCGACCGATGCTTGGGCAGTCGGCCAGCCGGGTAGGCATGGAGAGCAAGTGGCTACCGCCTAAGGCCATCCGGCCATGCTTCTATATCAGACCCTTCTTCGTGATATCTTCATGTCCGCGGTCACCCAAGGGTCATTCCCCCGATACTCTGGGATGGTGATCAACTTAAATTTACTTTTACAAGAACCTTCTTTGATGTCATGATGATTCAATGGCATGTGTTACTTGCTATAGCTAGGAGTATTTCCCTTTCTACTAATGATGACCAAATTATCTGGCGTTATGAGTCTAAAGGTGTTTATTCCTCTATTTCTATGTATGCTCAAGTTAACTTTAGAGGGGTCACACGAGTTGTCCTGCCTGCAGTATGGAACTTGAAAGTTCCTCTTAGTATCCGGTTTTTCTTCTGGCTCTTTTCCCAAAATAGAATAATGACTAGAGATAATCTAAGAAACAGAGGAATAGTTAAACAGTTAGAGTGTAATCTTTGCAAAGGTATTGAATATGTCAAACATCTTTCCTTTGATAGTTTCTAGACTGCATCGGGAGGATGTGTTTGAGGTTTTTGACATATATGTCACTAATTTTGAATCGGTCGCTTCCAAATGGTTTTGTAATAAGAAGTTTCTGCAATTTAATGTAGTAACTTCAACTTTCCTTTGGGATATCTGGAACCATAGGAACAACTTGGTGTTTAACAAGGTTTCGTGGATTAATATGAAACAGGTTTGGCGCCTGGTTCTGATGTATCTACGAAACAGGCAAAAACCATTCAAAGATCTGATGCAGGGCAAGATTGTGTTGTTCATGTAAAGGATGTGCTGCAAACTGAAGATGCCACATAAGTTGTGAGAGATATGAAATGTAAATCCTTTGAGTGGACCACATCTTGGAAGACCGAAGCCGCAAATGCTGCTCATGGAGGCCGTGTTGTACTCTCATATCTTCCGAGTTATCCGGAAGAAAGCGGCTCAATTCATGTTGAAATGTGATTCTGCGTCTCCTGTTGCACCTGACAAAACCTCGTAGACCTCACCCCGTCAGGGTTGGGTGCTCGTTTGTTTTGCTGGATCTATGCTCTCTCCTTGGTTCTCTCGTCATTATGTTGACAAGATGTAGCTCGTACTTAAGGCCAAACTGTTTTTAGGCTGTAGTTTATTCATGTTTCTTTTGTCACTACCGTTCGAGACTCATAGTTTCATTTATATAAAATGGAGCCGGGGTTGTCCCCAGATGATCTAATAAAATGATAAGGTCTTTTGGAGGTTGGGACATATAGTTTTTTCTGTTAAAACCTTATATAATGCCCTTCAAACAAGGAGAATTCTTTATTTGACACTCTCTTAAAATCATGTTCCTTATTTGACACCGGAGAAATTTTCTTCCCTATATGACCTCTAGTCTTAATTTGTTTCCCTATATGACACTCTAGTGCATTTTGTACACATGAAAAGACCCTTTTACCCTTGTGTATAATGTGACCAGAAATATGTACAAGATAATAACTATACACAAGGAATCTGTCGGTTCACACAAGTAAAGAAAAGAAAATGCTGATGTAGCCTAGAGGTTGTGATATTTGAAGCTATCTATTAAGATCAAAAAAAAATCTTTAGCCTCTAATGTGGAAAAGGACTTTGAAATTGAAAGAAGACAACCCGAGGATGAGGGATAGGAAGGAGCAATGTATGTTATGTGCAACTGATGAGAGCATAGATCATGCGTTTTTTATATGTCCCATTGCCAAATTTGTGTGTGTGACTTTTGAATGTCCTTTTGATTCTCCAATCTCCACCCCAACCAACCTCCGTAGATGAGCTGGGCCGATGAATTTTAAACTTTCAAGGGTGTGAAATTTTGTTTAAAAGTGTGCTTAGCCGATATGTTTTGGTCTATTATGCAGGTCATCTTGCGGTGCACAGCTACGATCAGTTCATGGTCGCCTCTACAACGTGTTGAGCACCACGACCTGTTCCCGGAGTTGTCTACTTGGTTGGAGGATTCGGTAAGAGATTTTTTTTCCCCAACATGGATGGCAACAATAGTCTACGTGCCCTTTGTCAGCGTTTCTACAATTTCTTATTATGATATGTAATTCGTCTTTTTTACTTTTTTTTTGAGACTTGCGAACTTGTGAGGGCCGTGTGCATTCTAGTTATGCAGAGGCCGGGTGTAATGCTAAAACCTCTTTAAGTAATAAAATTTCCTTTATCTAAAAAAAATGTTTAGGTCTATTTGGAAAACAATCAACAAAGCTTGCTTTGAGCACATTATGCCTAGTGAAACGTATGATATCGACTGATTACTTTATCACTGGATTGATAATTGGTCGATTTTGCAGAAACCAAAAGCGCAAATGGTGCCGGCGTCGCGGCATTGATCTTCTGAATATTGTCATCAAAGATGTCTTTAATTGGTCAAAGGGGCAGGCGCTGTAATGTCGAGGACTCAACAGTGGGTGTTTGGTCGTGATTGCAACTCTAGTTTTTATCTGGGTCCATGTTCGCTTGGCAATCTATACATAAGACTTCCCATTTAATCAAAAAGAAAAACTGAAACTATGATCAGCTGACAATTAGAAAAACACATTGGTATTTTGGGTAGCTCAAATGAACGAAATGGTATAATTTTATCAGACGAGAACAGCAATGCAGGCGCTTACAAATCATCCAGAAATAAAAACTCCTCGCAGTTTAACACACTTTTATTCCCCCGTGAAACAAGAAGGCAGGACAGACAGACATACGTCTCAGTACTCTGCTCCCATGAGTGCAAGCATAATATCTTCGTAGTCTCTGGTTGTGTCCTTGGAAACGGCTTTGTCCAGCGGGACACTGTTCCTCTTCTCGTAGGCCTCCTTGATCAGCTTCAGGTCCACCTCGGCGCGGGTGGTTATGATCCTTGTAAGGTCGTTCTCGTCGGTGCCGACGCCTCCAAGAGCCTGCCGGATGATCTTCTCGAAGTACCTGTCCGGGCAGGTGAAGCACCTTATGATCGCCCTCAGGGTTGCCAGGAACTCATCCTTGGGATCCTCCTTCAGGTCCTGTTAGTGTGGGCAGCAAACAACACCATGAGATACGGAACACTTTTTCACCAAAATTTAATGGGTAAACTAAACTCTTCTATCGGCAAGTAATCATTTTAATCACGCTAAATTTGTGCAAGGCAAGTGTTTAACAGTGACAGTTTGAATGAATGGAATAAAACAGCTGAATTTACAGTTCATCATTAGAGTAGTTAGCTGTGTATTTGCCTTGCTGGTTCTGAATGGAAAAGAGAACTGTAACTGAAAGGAAGTGCATTGTAGCCATCATTCACCTTGTTGATGGGATGACCGAACTGATCCCTGTAACTGTTGAATGTTGCAAGTAGCTGAGCTTTGCTCCTTGTAGTGAGGATCCTGATGATTTCCTCATCACCATAAGCCTTGTCATGGATCTTATCTTGGAGTATCTTGGCTTCAGAGTGTGCCAACGAGGTGTTCACTTCTGGGCCGTCATAGCGGTATGCGCTCACAAGAGGCACCAAAAGCTGAGATGAAGAAATAACACATCTCAGTTTGGGGACTACAGGTGTTCTTTAGCGGCAATACTGTATGCAGTTGAATATTTCAGAATTTGAATCATTATTTTTATCTGGATCAGTAGCACATCTAAAAACTGAACGCATATCGTGCTATCTAGCTTAATTGAAGAGTAGCATGGCCAATCAACCAACAAAATGCACTTACAAGACGCAGTAAAACCTGATATGTATTAGCATTTTTTTATAATTGGGGAGTGTAGGTGTTCTTTTAGTAGCACTAGTATGAAAAAATTAATTGGTTTCAGATTTTAACCACCATTAATATCAGGATCTGTAGTATATCTAACAAATAAAACGCATATCATGGTAGTAATTGTAATCGTAACCATAATAAGATGGGCCAATCAACCTATGACGCAGAGAGGCCACCGGCAAATTAAGATACTAGTCGAGATCTTGCTTTGATGAGTTGCAACAGTATAAACATCTCGGAAGGAAATCATCTAACGGATAGCATCGGTGCATCTAGAACAATCTTATCAGTGTCCAGAGCAGAAAAATGGAAAAGCTGCATTAGATCAGCTACATGAACATAATTATTCCTTATCGGAGAGAAAAATGAACAGAATGATTAGATGGTAGACCAGTCATCTCCACGGCACACTTATACTACTAATCATGACGGCAAGAGGGTGCAACGTTGCAAAGAAACTGATCGAGCACATTACATCATGATCAGGTCAGACGACACTATGAGTTACAGATTCATCAGATATTAATCCACGAGCAGGAGTATTATTTTTACAAGAGATTGTGATATATGAAATGTTATCTAGGCCCGATTTTGACAGATGAAGATCAGTCGCACAGACGGAGAGCGATCTCGGCGGGATCGGAAAAGTCACACACACACACATATGAAGAGGTGGTGACGTAAGTAGCAGTACCTTGCGGAATTCTCCGGTGACGTGCGCGGCGACGTCCTCCTCGAGCGAGCGCTTGAAGCGGTCGTGGTAGGCCTGCTTGGCGGCGAAGGTCTGCGCGGGCGTGCGCGCGCAGGCGATCTCGACGAGCGCGCGGCCCCCCGCGTGCCACTTCTTGGCCTCCTCGTTGGCCAGCACGGCGTCCCGCTCCGCCGGGTCCAGCGTCCACTGGATCACGGCCCTCTGTTCAATGGTCACGCGAGCCGGATCAGACAGAGAGACACGCGGATCGGGATGTACAGTACACTACACTTGGCGCCTCGGTGGATGGATGGATCGGCGCGCACGGTACGCGGTTTCCGATGGTGTTGATTGAAATTACCTCGAACTTGCCGTGGATCTCGTCGTTGAGGGCGCGGAGCAGCTCCTTGCCGTAGGCGTGGGCGTAGGCGGCGCGGATGGCGCGGCGCTGCGGGGCGTCGCGGTGGGCGAGGATGGAGATGATGAGCTTCTCGTTGGTGCCCCAGCCCTCGAAGGCCTTGTGGAGCTGCTCGCAGTCCTCCTCGACGGGCGGGTAGCCGGCGGGGAGCTTGAGCGTCGCCATCTGGATCGGTTCGTGCGGTCTCTGTCTCTCTTTCTGTGTGTGTCTCTGGCGCGGTTTGGGGAGCGAGTGAGGCGCGGTGAGCGGGCGCCGTGAGTCGCGGCGCGGGGTTTTATGCTGGTCCGACGCGACGAAGGTGCCGCGCGCGTCGCGGTCACGATGCCGGTGCCGGTGCGTCCGCGCAGCGCGACATGGACGGACCGACCGACAGTCCCGCGGCATGGACGTCCACACGGGAGGGCCCAACCGCCCGATGCAGAGCAGTTGAGAGGTTGTTGGTAGTGGTACTGCTGAGATCGATCCACTCACCCCGCCACGTTGTGCTCTGGATAAAAACGAAAGCGACGTAGTGGTAGACCGGAGCGGACACGATGGGCTTATTTGGGATTAAGTTGAATGTCAACATCGGCTTTGCTCGATTATTGGGATGCAGCAGGATGTGCTGGCCACCATGGCACCATCTTTTGCCTACAAAAACAATGACACGATGAGACGCAGTCTAGTCGTTTTTCTTTGTTTTTTTTTTGACAGAGTGGATTTTCTTTGGAGCTAAGCTATCCCGGACGGCACGTTCATTTCTATTTTCCTCAAAACATTGACGCCGACGGCATTCCACGGTTGACTTGCGTATAATTTGGGCCCTAAGCACAGCACGGGCCTGTAAGGAAGGCCGGCCCAGCTAAGCTCAGAACTTGACCAGACCTACGATGTAAGTACAGTGAATCGCGGAAACACTATATAGCGCCCATAGCACTACGTAATACAGCACGCCCATGTAATTTTCTTAGCTGGGCCGGCCCATTAAACGAATTTAATTCGCGAAAATAGAGGTGCAGCGTGTGGGGAGGGGGTTCAAACCTGCGCCCTCTGCTTCCGATCGACGGGGCGAAGCCACTGGGCCACGCTACGGCTTGTGCATAGTTTGCTTTTTTAGTTTTTTATAGTTTCGTTTTTTCCATTTTCTTTTACCATTTCTGTTTTCTTATTTCTGTTTTATTTATTTCTTTTCTGTTTTCTTTTCCTTTCTATTCGGGAACTTTTCGTTTTGAAATATGTTTAAACAAAATTTCGAATGTGAACAAATTTCGAATTTGAACAAATTTCGAATTTGAACAAAGTTTCAAGAAAAAGGAAAGAAACTGGAAAAATGAAAAAAGGATACAATAAAACGTCTAAACAAAGAAATGTAGACACAAACGTACCCTTAGCGCATTGGTATTGCGTTGCAGCCCTGAGCGGCTCGGCCTACGAACCTAGGTTCGATTCCCCGATCCACCTTTTCCCACGTTCTTTTGATACCAAGTAAATGGGCCGGCCCATAACGCGTTGCGTGTGGACGACTCCTAATATGACTCGCATTAGGCGTCACATAGGGGAACCCGTGAATCAGGCTGGGCTGCCTATCAACGATATCCTCCATATGCTACTATTTCTCCTTTAATAAATTGGGGAATCCAATATGAATTATATGACGTGGATCGTATCATTTTTTTTTTGAATTTCTATACGTGCAATCAGAATTTACTAGTATACCCGTCGCCTATGGCCTAGCCCATCGGCAAATCGCCTTTGTTTGACCACACAGAGGGCATCGAACGAAGGACATTTAACATACGTTCTCACCTAGTCTACCGTATGAGTCCGCCCCTCGACCGCCATTTAACATACGTTCTCCCTAATCTTCATCGGTTCCTACTTCTCGACTGTTCAGGGTGATGTTCTCACTCTTTCTGTTGCCCCTCTGGCCTTCTCCTCAATCCCCTTCTTCTCGTCTTCTCTGAGTCAGGACCGGCAATCCCACACCATGCTGTTGTACCGCCCCTGCCCCAACGCCTCGGTTCTATATCTGTAGTGCCTTATCCCTGTTAAACTTAGGTCAATACCTTTCTGATTATTTCATTAAGGATTGGGATGTAATTGGTGCACATGCCAAGGTTTATGTAATTTAGATGTCAACTGCTACTCTCGGTTGATTAATTGCTGCAAATTTTGTCTTTGCCGTTGAGAACAAGATGTATATGTTTTGTTTTTTCATGAAAAAATATCATCATGAAATTTCCATGTAATTATCCATTATTTTGTGAACTCCGGGAAGAACATGTAGATCCAGGTCTACGACCCGGCTCGCGCCGGAAAACGGTTTGTTGTACAGGGCCAGGCCGGGCAGCGACATGTTGCTCAAGGGGGCATGCTGCCAACCGAGTTCAGGCAACAGGGAACGACCGCAACCGAAATGGTCCTTCTCGGAAGCCAGTGGTCAACCCGGCTCAACAACAACCCGGTGCTGGGCGTCAAGACCGATACAATGATGACTACTTGGCAATGGAGCAAGTCGGGTATCCGAGATATGATCACCATGCAGATGCAGGAGCACTTGGTGCTCGATGGGGGCCCCGAGTGCTGCAGCCGACTGATGCAAGATACAAACTCGACAAAATCTATCTATCGGAGGAGATGGAGGAGCAAGGCCCTCCGGGACCGCTCTGTTTTGGTCCCCGAATCATGAATGAGTCGGTTGTGTCCAAGTTCCAGCTGGCTAGAGGAACAAAAACTTATGACGGCAGCACCAAGCCGGAAGATTGGTTGAATGATTATGTCGCTGCCGTGCACATTGCTAGTGGTAACCGCCGGTGGGCGGTGAGATATGTGTCTCAAATGTTGGAGGGCCCAGCCAGGATCTGGCAGAACAACTTGCCAAGATACAACGTCAATTGCTGGCTGGACTTCTTGGATGCTTTCATTAGCAACTTCACCAGCACGTACCGGAGGCCAAACCGACCACAACAACTCTCTGCGTGCAAGCAGAGAGAAGAGGAGATTGTCCGAGATTATTTTACTCGGTGGAGCACATTGAGGAACACCTGTGAATGGATGAATGAGTCCCAGACCATTGCCGGGTTTGTGCAAGGATGCAGGCATGACAGCATGCTTTGGCAGAAGCTGCAGAGGGAGATGCCGAGTACATTGGCCGAGACCATCAAGATCGCCGACATGTATGCTCTCGGAGATCCTACACAGCCTTTGCTGGACTTGATTGAGCCGAGTAGAAGGCATCACGGCAATGATGGTGCCGGATCCTCCAGGCGGAATGACCGCCCGGACTACCGGAACAAGAGAAGAAATGACAGACCGAATATCCGCTATGGCTCAAACCATGTAGCCGCGGTCTATCAGGATCAACCTGATGCAGGCAGCATCGAGAGGCAAAAGAACATTGCGCCCCTGTATGGGCAAAACCAGAACTACAATAAGAAGTGGACGGACCAGAAGAAGCCCGGATATGACCAGCAAAGGTTTACCTTTGAACTGATGAGAGATGGGTCGTGCAGCTACCACACTCGGCATCTGAGTAGGCCGGGGAACCATACTGCCAGGCAGTGCAGCTGGTGGGACTGGATTAAGAGCGAAGGTTTTGGCCGATTGCCTCATCCCCACCTCTGCCAGCTTCGGGTTCGAACATTCAGCCCATCCGGGCAGCAGCCCCAAGACATGCAGAGAACCAGAGGAGGCCCGACAACATGAACCAAGTGGACCAGGGAGCCAACAACAACAACAATAACAACAACTACTACTACTACAACAACAACCGCAATAAGAGCAACAACAACTACTACAACAACAATGCTGGCGGCAAAGGCCGAAATGATTACCAGGAGCACAACCAGAGCAATATGGTGTTCATCACCGAGCCGGGTGACAAGCAGAGCTTGCGCAGACGTACAAAGAAGGTTAACGCGGTGATGCCCGCTGTGCCGCAATACATGTACTGGTGTAAGCAAGAGATTGTCTGGTCACGGACGGATCATCCCAAGATCATGCCTAACCCAGGCAGTTATGCCTTGGTGCTGGACCCAACCTTCATTGGGCCCGAAATCAATGTAAAGTTCACCAAGGTACCGATTGACAATTGGAGCAGCATCAACATTCTGTACCGAGATGCAATGGTGAAACTCGGTATTTCCGAGAACATGCTGCAACCTAGTCGGAGTACCTTACACGGTATTGTGCTGGGAGTATCTTGTGCCCCCGTAGGCTAGATTTGGATCGATGTGCTTTTCAGCACCCGAGAGAACTGCCGAACTGAATGCATGCAGTTCGAAGTGGTTGATCTTTAGAGCTCTTATCATGCTCTACTCGGCAGGCAAGCCATGTCCAAGTTCATGGCCTCTACTTATGCGACCTATTTGAAGATGAAGCTCCAGGGTCCCAATGGCATGATCGCCATCTCGGGTGATTACAAGCGCTATCTGGAGTGCGCATCAGCTGGATCTCGGTTGGCCAAGTCATTGGTCATTGCTTTCGAGAAGAAGAAGATACATGAGGTGGTGGCCATGGCTCAAGCAACTCAACTCGGCATGCCCGGGATGCCCAACCCTCAGCACAATGCCACCTTCCAAGCCACCCAGGAGATCAAGAAGGTCCAGATCGACCCTGAGTTCCCTGAACGTGTGTCCATCATTGGTGCCGGGTTGGAGGAGAAATAGGAACGCGAGTTCATCCACTTCCTCCGTGAGAACCGGGATGTCTTTGCATGGTCCAATCAGGACCTGCCGAGTGTCCCAAGGGAGTTGGTTGAGCACTCTTTGCACGTGAGGCCGGATGCCAGGCCGGTGAAGCAAGCTCTACGACGCTTTGCTGCAGAGAGAAGAAAAACCATAGGTGACAAGATCACAAGGCTGCTAGTAAGTGGATTTATCAGGGAGGTGTTGCACCCGGACTGGTTGGCTAACCCGGTCCTGGTAGAGAAGAATAAAGATGACCCAATCGTTGTTGTGGTGTGGCGTATGTGTGTGGACTACACCGACCTGAACAAGGCATGTCCTAAAGATCCATTTCTGTTGCCCCGGATAGATCAAGTGATCGATTCCACGACAGGGTGTGAGCTGTTGTCCTTCATAGATGCATATTCTGGTTTTCACCAGATTCCTCTGAACCGGCTGATCAAATAAAGACTGCCTTTATTACCCCTTACGGGGCTTATTGCTATCGTGTGATGTGTTTCGGCTTGAGAAATGCAGGGGCCACATACCAGAGATGCATGCAAAAATGTTTGCACGAGCAAATTGGTAAAAATGTGCAGGTGTATGTGGATGATATAGTCATCAAGACCAAGGAGAAGCACACACTCCTAGAAAATATCCGAGAAACATTCACGAATGTGCGAAAGTACCGGATGAAGCTGAACCCGACCAAGTGCACCTTTGGTGTCCCGGCAGGAAAGTTACTCGGTTTCCTTGTGTCCAGCCGAGGTATCGAGGACAACCCCTCCAAGATAAAGGCAATTGAGAACATGTCTATACTGAGATCATTAAGGACGTGCAAAAGTTTACCGGTTGCCTAGCTTCCCTTAGTCGGTTCATTGGGAGAATGGGGGAGAAGGCTTTACCTCTATACCAGCTTATGAAGAAGAGTGACAAATTTGCCTGGACCCCGCAAGCCGATGTGGCTTTCCGAGATCTCAAGACCATGTTGGGTACAACTACAGTTCTGGCGTCTCCTTTGCCTAAGGTGCCCATGTTGCTCTATATTGCAGCTACCAACCGAGTTGTTAGTGTGGTGGTGGTGGTAGTGGAGCGAGAAGAGGAAGGAAAATCTGTGCAGAAGTCCAGTGTATTATCTCAGCAAGGTGATCTCCAACTCGAAGCAAAATTACCCTCACTATCAAAAGATGACATATGGGGTCTACATGGCTTCCAAGAAGCTCAATCTCTATTTCCAAGAGCATCCAATGACAGTGGTGAGTACTGGCCCCATCTCGGAGATCATGGGAAATAAAGATGCGAGTGGCCAAGTAGCCAAATGGTCCATTGAGCTGGCTGTTTACACCCGAAAGTATGCGAGAAGAGAAGCCATCAAGTCTTAGGCCCTGACGGATTTCTTTGTTGATTGGGCCGAGATGCAATATGAGCCTCCAATGTTGGAAACAAATTACTAGCGAATGCTTTTCAATGGCTCCAAGGTGAAAGAAGGTCTTAGTGCCGGTGTTGTGCTCACCTCACCCAAGAATGATCAGCTCAAGTATGTCCTACGGATCCATTTCGCAGCATCCAGTAATGTGGCCGAGTATGAAGCCATAGTCCACAGACTGAAAGTAGCCAAGGAGATTGGTATCCGCCGAATAATATGCTATGGTGACTCGGACTTAGTGGCTCAGCAGGCCTCTAGGACTTGAGACGCGTTGGATGCCAACATGACATCATATTGGTTCCTTATCCAAAACATCTCGGGATTCTTTGATGGATGTGAGTTCCATCATATCCACCGAGCTGAAAATTATGCTACTGATGCTCTGTCCAAGTTGGGTTCGTCTCGGCAGTCCATCCTAGCAGGAATCGCTTTAAAGCATCTCAGGATATTTGGGATTAAGTTGAATGTCAACATCGGCTTTGCTCGATTATTGGGATGCAGGATGTGCTGGCCACCATGGCACCATCTTTTGCCTACAAAAACAATGACACGAGGAAATGGAGTCTAGTCGTTTTTCTTTGTTTTTCTTGGACAGAGTGGCTTTTCTTTGGAGCTAAGCTATCCCGGACGGCACGTTCATTTCTATTTTTCTCAAAACATTGACGCCAACGGCATTCCACAGTTGACTTGTGTATAATTCGGGCCCTGAGCACAGCACGGGCCTGTAAGGAAGGCCGGCCCAGCTAAGCTCAGAACTTGACCAGACCTACGATGTAAGTACAGTGAATCGCGGAAACACTATATAGCGCCCATAGCACTACGTAATACAGCACGCCCATGTAATTTTCTTAGCTGGGCCGGCCCATTAAACGAATTTAATTCGCGAAAATAGAGGTGCAGCGTGTGGGGAGGGGGTTCAAACCTGCGCCCTCTGCTTCCGATCGACGGGGCGAAGCCACTGGGCCACGCTACGGCTTGTGCATAGTTTGCTTTTTTAGTTTTTTATAGTTTCGTTTTTTCCATTTTCTTTTACCATTTCTGTTTTCTTATTTCCGTTTTATTTATTTCTTTTCTGTTTTCTTTTCCTTTCTATTCGGGAACTTTTCGTTTTGAAATATGTTTAAACAAAATTTCGAATGTGAACAAATTTCAAATTTGAACAAATTTCGAATTTGAACAAAGTTTCAAGAAAAAGGAAAGAAAATGGAAAAAAATGAAAAAAGGATACAATAAAACGTCTAAACAAAGAAATGTAGACACAAACGTACCCTTAGCGCACTGGTATTGCGTTGCAGCCCTGAGCGGCTCGGCCTACGAACCTAGGTTCGATTCCCCGATCCACCTTTTCCCACGTTCTTTTGATACCAAGTAAATGGGCCGGCCCATAACGCGTTTGGTGTGGACGAGTCCTAATATGACTCGCATTAGGCGTCACATAGGGGAACCCGTGAATCAGGCTGGGCTGCCTATCAACGATATCCTCCATATGCTACTATTTCTCCTTTAATAAATTGGGGAATCCAATATGAATTATATGACGTGGATTGTATCAATTTTTTTTTGAATTTCTATACGTGCAATCAGAATTTACTAGTATACCCGTCGCCTATGGCCTAGCCCATCGGCAAATCGCCTTTGTTTGACCACACAGAGGGCATCGAACGAAGGACATTTAACATACGTTCTCACCTAGTCTACCGTATGAGTCCGCCCCTCGACCGCCATTTAACATACGTTCTCCCTAATCTTCATCGGTTCCTACTTCTCGACTGTTCAGGGTGATGTTCTCACTCTTTCTGTTGCCCCTCTGGCCTTCTCCTCAATCCCCTTCTTCTCGTCTTCTCCGAGTCACGACCGGCAATCCCACACCATGCTGTTGTACCGCCCCTGCCCCAACGCCTCGGTTCTATATCTGTAGTGCCTTATCCCTGTCAAACTTAGGTCAATACCTTTCTGATTATTTCATTAAGGATTGGGATGTAATTGGTGTACATGCCAAGGTTTATGTAATTTAGATGTCAATTGCTCCTCTCGGTTGATTAATTGCTGCAAATTTTGTCTTTGCCGTTGAGAACAAGATGTATATGTTTTGTTTTTTCATGAAAAAATATCATCATGAAATTTCCATGTAATTATCCATTATTTTGTGAAATCCGGGAAGAACATGTAGATCCAGGTCTACGACCCGGCTCGCGCCGGAAAACGGTTTGTTGTACAGGGCCAGGCCGGGCAGCGACATGTAGCTCAAGGGGGCATGCTGCCAACCGAGTTCAGGCAACAGGGAACGACCGCAACCGAAATGGTCCTTCTCGGAAGCCAGTGGTCAACCCGGCTCAACAACAACCCGGTGCTGGGCGTCAAGACCGATACAATGATGACTACTTGGCAATGGAGCAAGTCGGGTATCCGAGATATGATCACCATGCAGATGCAGGAGCACTTGGTGCTCGATGGGGGCCCCGAGTGCTGCAGCCGACTGATGCAAGATACAAACTCGACAAAATCTATCTATCGGAGGAGATGGAGGAGCAAGGCCCTCCGGGACCGCTCTGTTTTGGTCCTCGAATCATGAATGAGTCGGTTGTGTCCAAGTTCCAGCTGGCTAGAGGAACAAAAACTTATGACGGCAGCACCGAGCCGGAAGATTGGTTGAATGATTATGTCGCTGCCGTGCACATTGCTAGTGGTAACCGCCGGTGGGCGGTGAGATATGTGTCTCAAATGTTGGAGGGCCCAGCCAGGATCTGGCAGAACAACTTGCCAAGATACAACGTCAATTGCTGGCTGGACTTCTTGGATGCTTTCATTAGCAACTTCACCAGCACGTACGGGAGGCCAAACCGACCACAACAACTCTCTGCGTGCAAGCAGAGAGAAGAGGAGATTGACCGAGATTATTTTACTCGGTGGAGAACATTGAGGAACACCTGTGAATGGATGAATGAGTCCCAGACCATTGCCGGGTTTGTGCAAGGATGCATGCATGACAGCATGCTTTGGCAGAAGCTGCAGAGGGAGATGCCGAGTACATTGGCCGAGACCATCAAGATCGCCGACATGTATGCTCTCGGAGATCCTACATAGCCTTTACTGGACTTGATTGAGCCGAGTAGAAGGCATCACGGCAATGATGGTGCCGGATCCTCCAGGCGGAATGACCGCCCGGACTACCGGAACAAGAGAAGAAATGACAGACCGAATATCCGCTATGGCTCAAACCATGTAGCCGCGGTCTATCAGGATCAACCTGATGCAGGCAGCATCGAGAGGCAAAAGAACATTGGGCCCCTGTATGGGCAAAACCAGAACTACAATAAGAAGTGGACGGACCAGAAGAAACCCGGATATGACCAGCAAAGGTTTACCTTTGAACTGATGAGAGATGGGTCGTGCAGCTACCACACTCGGCATCTGAGTAGGCCGGGGAACCATACTGCCAGGCAGTGCAGCTGGTGGGACTGGATTAAGAGCGAAGGTTTTGGCCGATTGCCTCCTCCCCACCTCTGCCAGCTTCGGGTTCGAACATTCAGCCCATCCGGGCAGCAGCCCCAAGACATGCAGAGAACCAGAGGAGGCCCGACAACATGAACCAAGGGGACCAGGGAGCCAACAACAACAACAACAACAACTACTACTACTACTACAACAACAACCGCAATAACAGCAACAACAACTACAACAACAACAATGCTGGCGGCAAAGGCCGAAATGATTACCAGGAGCACAACCAGAGCAATATGGTGTTCATCACCGAGCCGGGTGACAAGCAGAGCTTGCGCAGACGTACAAAGAAGGTTAACGCGGTGATGCCCGCTGTGCCGCAATACATGTACTGGTGTAAGCAAGAGATTGTCTGGTCACGGACGGATCATCCCAAGATCATGCCTAACCCGGGCAGTTATGGCTTGGTGCTGGACCCAACCTTCATTGGGCCCGAAATCAATGTAAAGTTCACCAAGGTACCGATTGACAATTGGAGCAGCATCAACATTCTGTACCGAGATGCAATGGTGAAACTCGGTATTTCCGAGAACATGCTGCAACCTAGTCGGAGTACCTTACACGGTATTGTGCTGGGAGTATCTTGTGCCCCCGTAGGCTAGATTTGGATCGATGTGCTTTTCAGCACCCGAGAGAACTGCCGAACTGAATGCATGCAGTTCGAAGTGGTTGATCTTTAGAGCTCTTATCATGCTCTACTCGGCAGGCAAGCCATGTCCAAGTTCATGGCCTCTACTTATGCGACCTATTTGAAGATGAAGCTCCAGGGTCCCAATGGCATGATCGCCGTCTCGGGGGATTACAAGCGCTATCTGGAGTGCGCATCAGCTGGATCTCGGTTGGCCAAGTCATTGGTCATTGCTTTCGAGAAGAAGAAGATACATGAGGTGGTGGCCATGGCTCAAGCAACTCAACTCGGCATGCCCGGGATGCCCAACCCTCAGCACAATGCCACCTTCCAAGCCACCCAGGAGATCAAGAAGGTCCAGATCGACCCCGAGTTCCCTGAACGTGTGTCCATCATTGGTGCCAGGTTGGAGGAGAAATAGGAACGCGAGTTCATCCACTTCCTCCGTGAGAACCGGGATGTCTTTGCATGGTCCAATCAGGACCTGCCGAGTGTCCCAAGGGAGTTGGTTGAGCACTCTTTGCACGTGAGGCCGGATGCCAGGCCGGTGAAGCAAGCTCTACGACGCTTTGCTGCAGAGAGAAGGAAAACCATAGGTGACAAGATCACAAGGCTGCTAGTAAGTGGATTTATCATGGAGGTGTTGCACCCGGACTGGTTGGCTAACCCGGTCCTGGTAGAGAAGAATAAAGATGACCCAATCGTTGTTGTGGTGTGGCGTATGTGTGTGGACTACACCGACCTGAACAAGGCATGTCCTAAAGATCCATTTCTGTTGCCCCGGATAGATCAAGTGATCGATTCCACGACAGGGTGTGAGCTGTTGTCCTTCATAGATGCATATTCTGGTTTTCACCAGATTCCTCTGAACCGGCTGATCAAATAAAGACTGCCTTTATTACCCCGTACGGGGCTTATTGCTATCGTGTGATGTGTTTTGGCTTGAGAAATGCAGGGGCCACATACCAGAGATGCATGCAAAAATGTTTGCACGAGCAAATTGGTAAAAATGTGCAGGTGTATGTGGATGATATAGTCATCAAGACCAAGGAGAAACACACACTCCTAGAAAATATCCGAGAAACATTCGCGAATGTGCGAAAGTACCGGATGAAGCTGAACCCGACCAAGTGCACCTTTGGTGTCCCGGCAGGAAAGTTACTCGGTTTCCTTGTGTCCAGCCGAGGTATCGAGGACAACCCCTCCAAGATAAAGGCAATTGAGAACATGTCTATACCATGGAAAAAAATAGCACGTTATTTCGGCGTTAATTGCACGATATAGCATATTTGGAGGGTCCACGCTAAATTTTAACTCTTTTGCTCGCTATTGCGCTATTCACGAAATAACATGCTATATCACGCTAAAACAGCGTAACGTTATAGGGCGCTATTATTTTTCCAACCTATCGGGCCAAATTCTCGAGTTTTTCACTGGAAGAAGAAACTTTTGTTTCATGTTTTTTGTGGAAATGAAAAACAATCGTGGAGATGACATCCTAGATTTACAATTCTAAATAAGTAATTTATACTCTGTTATTGCCCTGTGGGACGTTCATGTTACGATCGAACCAACCAGAGAATATTTTTTTATGTGGTTATACATATATTGTTATGACATTTTTGGACTATATCATTTATTCTTGTTGAAATTCTTAATTTTTAGATATATTTAATAGTTTTTTCGGAACGCTATTTTTATATAGCATGCTATTATCACGCTATAGCGTGCATAGCATCTGGAGGAGGTTGCCGCTATTTATCATAGCACGCTATTTTTTTCCTTGGTCTATACTGAGATCATTAAGGACGTGCAAAAGTTTACCGGTTGCCTATCTTCCCTTAGTCGGTTCATTGGGAGAATGGGGGAGAAGGCTTTACCTCTATACCAGCTTATGAAGAAGAGTGACAAATTTGCCTGGACCCCGCAAGCCGATGTGGCTTTCCGAGATCTCAAGACCATGTTGGGTACAACTACAGTTCTGGCGTCTCCTTTGCCTAAGGTGCCCATGTTGCTCTATATTGCAGCTACCAACCGAGTTGTTAGTGTGGTGGTGGTGGTAGTGGAGAGAGAAGAGGAAGGAAAATCTGTGCAGAAGTCCAGTGTATTATCTCAGCAAGGTGATCTCCAACTCGAAGCAAAATTACCCTCACTATCAAAAGATGACATATGTGGTCTACAAGGCTTCCAAGAAGCTCAATCTCTATTTCCAAGAGCATCCAATGACAGTGGTGAGTACTGGCCCCATCTCGGAGATCATGGGAAATAAGGATGCGAGTGGCCAAGTAGCCAAATGGTCCATTGAGCTGGCTGCTTACACCCGAAAGTATGCGAGAAGAGAAGCCATCAAGTCTTAGGCCCTGGCGGATTTCTTTGTTGATTGGGCCGAGATGCAATATGAGCCTCCAATGTTGGAAACAAATTACTAGCGAATGCTTTTCAATGGCTCCAAGGTGAAAGAAGGTCTTAGTGCCGGTGTTGTGCTCACCTCACCCAAGAATGATCAGCTCAAGTATGTCCTACAGATCCATTTCGCAGCATCCAATAATGTGGCCGAGTATGAAGCCATAGTCCACAGACTGAAAGTAGCCAAGGAGATTGGTATCCGCCGAATAATATGCTATGGTGACTCGGACTTAGTGGCTCAGCAGGCCTCTAGGACTTGAGACGCGTTGGATGCCAACATGGCATCATATTGGTTCCTTATCCAAAACATCTCGGGATTCTTTGATGGATGTGAGTTCCATCATATCCACCGAGCTGAAAATTATGCTACTGATGCTCTGTCCAAGTTGGGTTCGTCTCGGCAGTCCATCCTAGCAGGAATCGCTTTAAAGCATCTCAGGAAGCCGTCCATCAAGCCATCACCCGAGTCAGATTCAATCTTTGTCCCGGCTAATCCGGAACCAGAAGCTGTTCCCATGGAGCTAGATGTGGGGTGCATCATGGAGAACTCGAGGACTGCCTTGCAGAACCCGGGACTCGTTCCTATCTCGGAGCCTATCATGTTGGCTGATCCTATGGAGATTGATGAGCCCATTTTTCCTATTTGGCCAATACCGAGTTGGGCCCATCCCATAATGTCTTACCTGGCGGATGGTATTTTGCCGAGTGATCAGATCTCGGCCAGGCAGATACAGAGAAGATCCAAAGGCTACAACATCATCAACAAGGAGTTACACAAGAGAAGTACCACATGCGTGATCCAGCGATGTGTTGAACAAAAAGAGGGAGAAGAGATTCTCCGAGAGATACATCAAGGGGAGTGTGGGCACCATGCCTCATCTCGGGCTCTAGTGAAGAAAGCATTTCGGCATGGGTTAGTTTTGTTCACTGCCTTGCAGCAATCAGAAGATCTTGTAAGGAAATGCAATGGGTGCCAGAGATATGCTAGCAAGATCCATATGCCAGCTTCCGAGCTCAAGACAATTCCTATGACTTGGCCTTTTGCAGTATGATGCTTGGACATGGTGGGGCCCTTCAAGCCAGCTCGGGGTAAGATGACTCACATCTTGGTCATGGTTGATAAGTTTACCAAGTGGATTGAGGTGAAGCCAATCCGAAAGTGTGATGGGCACACATATGTGACCTTTCTGAAGGATATTATCATGAGATACGGCTACCCGCATGGGATCATCTCGGATAATGGAACTGCTCGGTTCTGCAAGGAGAAGAGGATCCGACTAGACATTGTGTCAGTCACGCATCCAGAATCAAATGGGCAAGTTGAAAGAGCCAGTGGCATGATCCTATACGAAATAAAACCTAGATTGATTGAGCCATTACAGCGAACCCCGGGTTGTTGGCTGGATGAGCTACCAGCGGTGTTGTGGAGTCTAAGGACTACCCCTAACTGATCTACCAGATACGCACCATTCTTCCTGGTATATGGAGCAGAGGCCGTGTTGCCCATCGACATTGAGCATGACTCACCGAGAGTGACCCTCTATACAGAGGTAGAGGCAAGAGAAGCCCGAGAAGATGATATTGATTTGCTAGAAGAAGCAAGAGAGTTAACTCTGTCGAGATCAGATGTATATCAACAGAATCTAAGACGCTATCATAGCCGAAAAATAAGCCCACGGGTATTCCGAGAAGGAGATCTACTGCTTAGGCTGGTGCAACACACAGCTGGGATGCACAAACTTTCCCCTCCATGGGAAGGGTCGTTTATTGTGAGCAAGGCTCTGCACAATGATGCATACAATCTCATTGATGCACAGGAACCACAGAAGAACAGGATGGACAAGTCCGGAGAGGAAACTAAGCACCCCTAGAATGTAGCTCTACTCCGTCGTTTTCATTCCTGAAAATGCATTGTATGTATCTCCTTACCGAGTTAAATCTATGTCGGCACCCCGAGAAGGGACTCGGGGACTGCCTGTGCCTAACTTTCTCTGCGTACTTTCTTCTTAATTTTGTGTGTCGGTTAGTCATGTCGGAATTTCATGCGTAGGTTTAGTAGTGTGCTTAAACCTAAGGGCCAACTCTTCAACTTTGCTGCTGTCCGAAACCCGGCTTCATGGAAAGTAAGAGAACAACCTAAGGGTTAATGATCACATGAAAAACTACTAAGGAAAGAAAGAGTTAATCAACCGACATAAGTTATTGTTTCTTCTGTTTTCGGCTAAGTGTTGGGAAGTTTTAATTCTTATCTTAGAGTTGTGAATATTATAAACTTGGTTTTCAAAATCTCGTGACTCAAATCTCAAAAAGCAACAAGTGGTAGGCAAGAGAAGAGAAGAAAATAGACGAGTGGATAAGAAAACAGACTCGGGGACTCGAATTAAAGCAATCCGGCATTCAGCCAGTCTTGCGGAAACTTAATTAAAACAGAGTGGCAAAAGATAAACGTATTTCTTACAACTGCACCCGGCATACCGGGGATCTGACGAATTTAAGAGAATGTTTGATAAAGGTTCAGGCCGTAGCCAAAGGAGTGGAGTCCGTGTTGGTCCCCGCTGGGATGGTGGACTCGGTGGCAGCCTCGGTGGTAACCGTCTCGGTGGCGGTGGTCTCAGCAGCTGAGGTGGCAGTCCTCTTGGTGATTCTGGCTGGGTCGTTCTCGGCCTCGATCACCTCGTCGACTTCCTCGGAGTCCTCATCCTCCTCAGCTTCTCCTTCTACATCGTCGCCCTCCTCGTCCTTAGACCCCTCTTCTTCCTCGTACTCGGTCTCAGGCTCGGTAGGACCATCGACGAACTCCTTGGTATCGGCATAGGAGGCAAGCCGGTGCGCGGTTTCCTGGCGAGCTCGGACATGGTCTTCATCCATAGACCATTTGGATTTGGCCCGCATGGTCTTGAACACATTGAGGTTGATGGACTCGTACCAGGACGGAAAAAATTGCAGAGTCTCATCTGCACCAGCCCGAGCTGCAGAAGCGCGCTAAGCTTTGAGGCGATCCTTCGTCTGGTCTAGGCACTTGGCCAGCTCGTCAATTGACTTTGAGACCTCTTTACCTGACCATAAGTTCCAGTAAACCCGGAGCGCACTTGAAAGGAGGTTGGCTCCGATAGACCCAAGGGGCAAAACTCGGGCTTTGATGGCCTCGACGAGATCCTCAATGCCAACCCTCTCGGTGACAACATCCCCAGCCTCTTCTCTTCTCTTCTTGGATTTCTCAATGGCCTGTAGGGCGCTAGCTTCCAGCTCGGGGAACGCTCCTGTGAGATAAGGTGTCCGAGTTAAGTCGACATTAGTACAACAGGTCAGATAAAAAATTAGAAGGAACAGAGAAAAGACGAAGCTTAATTTTCAGCTCCAAGTTGAGTGCAGAGAGCTCGGTCAGCCACCTATCGACGTCCGAGTTGGTCTTGTCTAGGAGGGTTTGCGAAGAGCTAGCCCTGGACTCAAGCTCGGCGTTCAGGTCCTTAAGATTATTGATTTCTAGTTCTTGGCGGGCCTTCTCGGCAGCAGCATCCTTCTCCAGCTCGGACTTGGCTTTCTCGACATCGACCTTCTGCCTCTGCATCTCGGCCAGTTCCATAATCAACTGAGTCACCTCGGCCTTCTCGGTCCGGAGCTCGTCCTTGTACTTGGCCTCGTAGTCAGTGAGTTGCATATGCGTCTCGACCAGAGTGAGACAGTCTTGGTGCTTTTCAGCAAAGAGTGTGTGTTCAGCTGCACAAAAAAAAGTCCGATTAGCAAGCAATAAGGACCATAGAAATAGAATAAGGAAGAGTGAGAGAAGCTTATTCTCAAGGGCCGATATCTTGCTCTGTGCAGACTCAACGAGGGTAGTGCAGTCCTGATGCTTCTCAGCAAAGATCTTATGCTCATCTGCATCGGACAACAGTGTTAGCCAATAAGAAAAAAGGGCGTAAACACAAAACGCGAGATAGAGAAGGAAGTACTTACTTTCCAGAGAAGAGATCTTGATAATAGACTCCATCAGCTGCTGCTCCATGATAGATGTTGAGAATAAAGAGAACATGAGTAAGAAAATCGATGCAGTAACAAGCATACTCGATATCTCGGTGTTACAAAGAAATACCTTTGCCTCCCACTTGTTCTTGGAGGCGTTGGTTGTGCTCGGTGAGGTCCCGGTGGGTCCAAAGAAGCTTGTGGTACATCTTGGCGCGGGTTTCAGTGCAACCCTGAGAAGAAACAAAGGAATAATTAGTTGGAAGATTCGACCCAAGTAAACTTTAACTTGGTCGAGTGATGTCTACTCTGCCCAAATCTCGGGGACTGGATATATGTATTGATCTCGGATTTACAATTTGCAATCTCGGAAGAACCGGAAAGGAAAGAAATTACTAACCCGAGAAGTGACCTCGGCGTCTTCAGCGGCACAACGCAAGGAGTACATTTTGTGCGCAAGCGTGCTGCTGGAGGCTGCAAGTGCCATTGACACCGGGCCAACATCGTCCTGGTTCCAGTCTTGGCGGTAGTGGTCGAGAGGACCCAATCTCTTCTCATCATGAACCTCATCAATGTACCCGACGCGGTCAAGACTCGCCTCCAGGTCCTGCTGGCGCACTCCAAGTCCGTGGTGTGGCACCATCTGAGTATCTGAGCTGATCGCCAGAGTGCCGGGTTTCGGCTGCCCCAACACAGACTTCTTGTAAGGTGCATAGGATTTCTTCGACCGAGGAACCAGAGGCAGCTTCACGAGGGAAGGCTCCTTCCCCTCGGTGCTCCTATTTGAGCTACCCTCCGCAGCCGCGGAGGTCTATTTCGGCAGAAGCGAGGGTGCAAACCGGGTTGCAGGTCGCTACTGAGTGGGAGGAGGAGTTGCTGTTGGGCCTGTTGGTGGTGCTGTTGTTGTTGCTGCTGGAGGAGTTGGTGTTGCTGCTAGTGTTGCTTTTTCTGCTGGGGTGGCAGAGGGTGCTCTCGGTGGTGTTGGCACACTCGGTGGTGTTGGTGATGTTGGTGTTGCTGTTGGTGTTGCTGTCGGGGTGGCAGAAGGTGTTGTCGGTGGTGTTGGTGGTGTTGTTGCTGGTGGGGCTTGTTGCTGCATTGGCTCTTCCTACTGCTACTGCTCTTGTTGTTGCTCTGTGGCCGGCTCCAAACGTTTCGGAGCCTCATTGTTTTCCATCTCGGCGCCCATGTCACGGGCACCGAGGTCTTGGTCTTCCCTCTCCAGGATCTGCATCTCTGGAACATCCATCACATTGGCTTCCGAGTCCTCGGCGTCGAGGTCGACATAGCCACTTGCATCTGGAAGCGGGATCACCTGAAGAAGCCTGGTACTCGGTCTCACCAAGGCAGAACGCCTCGAAGTCATGGTGAACGCAGGCATCTCAGTGATCTCAATGCCAATCAGATCACTACAAGAAAATAAGAGAAACAAGGAAAACCAAATGCAATATAATCATCTCATGTATAAAATCAAAGGAGTAAATAAAATCCAAACATAAAGCATCTCGAAACCGACTTACCCCTCCAACATGGGCCGCCTGGGTGTTCGGCTGGTCTGGGCCTTGATCCCGGGCTTCTTCTTGAATTTCTTGGGCGGAGGAGCAACTGCGCCACTCCCGGCCCTCTTCCTCGCCTCCACGGGGGCGGCCATAGCTACGGGTCTCGCATCTATCACCTGCGCTCCCGGATCAACTGAGGCTGAGGGAAGAGGATAAGCGAATAAGATCGAGGATGGGCCAGGTACCTCTAAAAGAATGCAATCATCATCATCATCTTCGTCGTCCTCGGACCAGTCTCGGATGGAGGCTGGAACTCAGAACTTCCCGGCTTGGGCGGCGAGCAGGGCATCCGGAATGGGGAGATTGTCCTCATCGTCGAACTCCTGCTTGCCGTCCTCGGTCCGATTTTCACCTCAGTGATCCGAGGGAGTCTTACCGTCCTCTTCTATCTGGCGGGGAAAGACCTACACATGCGAAACATAAAGCATGAGATCCAGAGATAGGTGATCTCAGGTAATACCGAGATGAAAGTAACTCGGTTGAGTATGAAATATTTACGTTGGGCGCCCGATTTGCTCTGCTGTAGGGCTCGAGCCCCCACGTCCAGTCCTCATCGAGACTGGTCTTGGCGATCGACTTGATCCGAGTAACCACCTCCTTCTTGCTGAGCTCGAAGGTGGTAGTTCGGGTGGGGTCTCGGTGTATGCTCATGAAGCACATCTTGTGGTTTCTGCGCTGGAGTGGCAGAACCCGGCGGCTTACCCAGATGACGAGTAGATCGTCTCCGCGCAGTCCAGCTCGGACGAGTTGTTGAAGTCGGCTGTGGACGAGGTTCACCTCGGGAACGCTCTTCTTCGGGTTGTAGTCCCAATTCACCATCTCATTGGGATTGTCGACGTGATATGCAGGGAGAGCAATCAGATCCATCTTGGGGGGATTCTTCACGTAGAAGAATCCCCGCTACCACTTTGGCAGGATTCTAAACCCGGGATCCAAGGAAACTTGGATCCCGGGCGCGGAACCACCATCGCGGTCATGCACTGTGTCATGCACTTTGGAGCGTTTGGATTTGCCGGGTTGGAAAGAACTAGCTTGCGTAAATGAAAATACTTACTCCAAAGCTCTATGGTGGGAAGGAGGCCGAGATAGGCCTTCGAGAAAGTGAAAGGAAGAAAGGGTTGTAATCGCGTTTGCGGGAAGGTGGTGTGGCTGAAGACCGACATGGAGAAGAAGCTGATGCATGAAAGGAGAGAGGGGAAGGCCAAACCCGCGCACGAAGTGGCAGAGGAATAACACATACTCGCCTTCGAGGGGCGTGGGCTCGATCTCCTCACCAAGAATCCGGCACACCACGCCTGCCAAGATGCGGCGGGTGTCCATCAGCCAGGTGATGTCGTCCTCTTCGATCTCGGATCTGGCCCACGCACCACCCGTGGACGCTGGTCCCTCGAGCTCAATCTCCTCAACAGCTTCAAGATCCATATCACGGCTTAAGGATCTCGGCACCTCCGAGATGCTTGCGGGTGCGAGAAGGTGTTCAGGGCGCAGAGGACGAAGGAGAGCGGCGGCGACGCAGAGGAAGAATGCCGTGGCGCGGCGGCCGCCGCGAAAAACTCGGTGAAGGGCGGCGCGAGGAAGATGCAGCGGCGCGGTGAAGCGTAGATCCGCGCGGTGAGAAGCCTCAACGCGGTGGCGCTCCAGTGTGCAGCACTGCCCGGGAGCACGGCGGTACTCGCGGAGGCGCGGCGGTGTTCATCGGTTTACGGTGCAGCAGTGTAGCTCTACGGGCGCGAGCGATGGAGAGGAAAAGAAGATGGGGAAAATGGCGAAGGAGACGAAGCAGAGGGGCTGGCACGAGTATTCATACTCCCGTGGCGTAATAACTGCCCCGGATCAGTCGTGGCTAAAAATGTGGTGTCGTGGCATTTACCTCGCTCGGAGAAATGCACGAAGCGGATTTACCGCGCGTAACCGGCACAGTAAATCCTACGATATCCGCGGTGAGCACTTGAGTGCGTTATAACGGACGTGACGGCTGGTGGGGCCTCGTAGCAGCACGCAGCATGGGCGTGGTGCATGCGCTGCTCCACGCGAATATCAAGGCGACGTGGGCAGCAGTTCTGCTCCATGTGGTGCGCCCACAACGCAAAGAAAACGAGGCGACCGTGCCTCGTACCGTGGAACTTGTGAAAAAATGGCTAAGTCCTGGGATCTCGGTAAAGATCTAATGTTGTGCAAGCATCTCAAATCTTGATGGAAAATCCATAGTGGTGGTTGTGGTTTGAATCCGAGTTCGAGATAGAAGTTGGGCCGAGATACGAGCATCTCAATCGAGTATTCTGAGGTTTATTGATTTAACCTAGCACGGCCCAGCGTCCGAGTTCGCTGGACCATACCAGCTTCGGGGACTAATGTCGGGGGGCTACCCTCGAGTAGGTGCAAGGTTGGTATGAAATGGTATCCAAGGAGTGGATACCGAGATGCAGTCATCCGAGATCCATATGGGTACCTAGTTGGATGGTACCGAGATGGATCTATCTCAGTAAGAAGAGCAAGGAACAATAGTGAAGAAACGAGTGTCCCCCGGGTTATCCGAGATGGCCTTGGAGAATCCGGGTAGATAAAGATATATCCATCCCGGAGGGAGGTCAACGGAGCAGTTGGGATCCCGAAGATCAAGGGAGAGTACACGTGTGCGGTTCAACTTACTAGGCGTGATGATGTATACACATATACCGGAGCAGTGCAGGGCATGGACGAGGCCACGTCTTGTCTCTGACAAGGGGGACAGGGCAGCGGCTACGGGGGAGATGACTTTCGGCGTATGACAGGGAGCGTGCGCTACGACACAGTGTATTTCGCCTAACCCTGTACTATCCGTCAGTGGCCACTAGTATATAAGGTGGCCACACCCCTCGTGCGCGAGGGACGATCCTGGACATTGCGACGAGGCTAGACATTTCATTGAGAGAGAAGAAAGAGTGTCTTATTACTCTAGCTCAGAGGGCTTGAGAAATCGCATTGTACTCGGTTACCCACTGATATTGACAGACATGCAGGAGTAGGGGTGTTACCTCCACACGAGGGCCCCAAACTTTGGTAGGTCCTTGTGTTTGCAGTGTAGTGAGCGCACCGGCTAGGCGTGCAATCCCTCCCTGGATACCCACAACGTCCATCGGCCCCAAACTCAAGCCGTCCCATGACATATGTATTTACCTCACCACGACAATTTTGAAGGTTTTAAAGGTAGCACATGAAAATTTACTTGGAATGGATTGAAATACCATGCGTAGGAATTTATAGTGGACTCTTTGGAATGACTTGGTTTTCAGAGATTTGGAAGCACGAGCAGCATTCCTGCTCAGTACAAGTGAAGTCTAGAAATAGGTTGGGAAGCGACAATCAAGAGAGAGTAACTGTCATAATCATGCTTGCAACAGAACAAAATTAACGGAGGCATAAAAGTGATACAAGAACTCTGAGGCAAAATAAATCATCAAGGCTTAATTGACGTCTTGTTTTCAGTCATATGGATGCGTGATCATGTGCCAAGTCAATTCAAATGAAACATTCATAAGAGGATACCACAATATCATACCCTTTTATGAATAGAACAATGCAAGCAAACATTTATACGACATGCTATCTACTATTAGTAAGTTGAAACTGATCATAAGAGAGCACAAACTACTAAGCATCCATTAAATAACATACACCTTACACGAACAAACTAAGCATGTCCACATGGATGAGTATATGTACAAAAATGAAAACTAATAGAATTCATATCAGCCTCTCACCACAACTTTAATTGTCATAAATCGTCATTATTGCTTTTCACTTGTGTGGCTTGAATGATATGAAATGATAACCAAGCTCCAATGGAGTCACGGAAGACTGTTGAACTATGCAGCAAACTTTACAAAACCGAAGAAGAACGACAAATATTTTTCGGTTTTCGAATTTAAAACAAGAACATAAGGAAACAAGCAAACAAAGCAAAATATTTTTGGATTTTTGAATAACAAACTGAAACTGGAAAGTAAAGCAAACTAATAATAGAAACTAAAGAAACAAATAAAGAGAGACAACCGAAATATTTTTGGTATTTTTGTGTTTTGGAAAGCAGAAACTAAACAAGAACAAAAATGGAAAAGAAAGAAACGAAAACATGTATATACAAAGTACTGACAGAATTATGATATGTAAATGAGTGTGATGTCGGTATACCTCCCCCCAAGCTTAGGATTTTGGCCTAAGTGGAGATCAATCCCAAGAAGGCCAATAAGTGGCGCCCCCAAAGTATGATGAGGAAGGGCCATCATCGTGATATGAACTCGAGGACGCCCGGGTATAATGCACGGCGTAGTCCTCAGAGGGCGCCTCGTGACCCGCTTGATACTCGGGGCCGTGCTTCACATGGAAGCAAAGAAAACCTAGCTTCTCGTCCAACTCCTCCTTTGAGTGCGACCACGGCCTCCTACGAATACTGAACAAACCAGGCTGCGGCAAGGGAACTTCCCTTTCGTCTCCATCAGTAAATAAAACTCTATAAACTAGATTTCCCGCACAAGAGTTAGCAGTAACAAAATGATGGACTTTCATAGCAGCAGATCAAGTCTCTACGGGGTTAACAACTCATCATTGGGATCAACAGAAAGGCCTAGAGAAGCTATAATACGTGCAACAATAATTCCCCCATAGATGGGTCCTCTAGCAGCTAAACGGCGAGCAATGAGAGCACCAAGGTTGTAACTAGTATTATTGTTAAGTGCAGCAGCCAGAAAAGCTAAATGATAATTAGAAATATTACTTGTGTTTTCCCTACCAGGAACACTAGTGGCAAGATAATAAGCAAAGTATCTAATGGCTGGGAGTTGAATGTTCCTTATCTTGCCACGCTGGGCTGCACGGTCATCATCATTTGTCACCCCTCGGTAAAGTTCCAGCAAATCAGTGGGTCGACCTTGAATCCTCTTTGCTGTCCCAGACGGAGCAATACCTATGATACTGCAAAATCTTTCCAAAGTCATGGTAAACGTCCTATCATAAATTCTAAATGCAATAAATGGATTGTAGGAGGAGTTATTAAAAGTAAAGTTCTCAACAAATTTTTTGGTGAGCATAGCATATAGGTTACTTTCATCATTCATATACTCAATCAAACAAATCCTCCTAATAAGAAGCAAGAAATCATCAAGGATCCTTGCATCACTCAACAAGTTAATTAGCACAAGGGAAGGTAGATGGATGTGCATCTCCATCTTCCCCCTAGTCACCAATACTTGGTGCAATAAGATCTTCATTATAGGATGGCCTTAATCGAGTAGTTGATCTTGAAGGCCTTGCCACCCTTGGTGCATTTCTCTCAAAAATTTCTCCAAAAGTGTAATTATGCATCTTCCTTTTCTGAATTTTTTGACAAGCATCATAGAAAATGATTTTGAAGTAACTATATGAAAGAAACTACCGTAGATACTTGTAAGAGGACTATACATGCATCAAAACTAATTTATCTACACATAGAACAAGCATGCAAGTTCACATAACCTGTCACCTACAGTACCAACATACTCAAGAAATGCTCCACTAAATAAAATTCTACTTGGATAATCGTAGGAGTCACATACCGGAGAACAAATGCCCCAAATCTCAGCAGCAAAGATGGGCTGAGCAAGGAGATCGAAAATCGCGAGCAAGAATAGCAAGAACGCGAGTTTGAGGAGGGGTGGTGTGTTTAGTCGGGAGAGAGAGTAAAGTGGTAGGTGGAGAAGCAAGTGGAGCGCCAGGAGGCCCCACACCATGCCCTAGCGTGGCCTGGCATGTGGTCGCGCCACCACATGGTATGGTGGCATGGTGGGTCTCCCTGGGTTGCCCCAGGTGCCTCTCTGCCCCATTTTTGATTGTAACATTTAATATAAGTTTTCTGGAATTTTTCGAGAAACTTTATTTTCGGGGAATTTCTAGAATTTGATAAATGATTATAATCGAGGAAAACGATTATGGAACGATGGAAAACAAATTAAAAACCAAATATACAAAAGTTCTAAGACACTCTAATATGCAAATAACCAGCGAAAACATAGGAAAATTTAGTGAAAACATAATTGTGGATGGTGAAAACACGAGTAAGCAAAATTAAACATGGTTAAAACATTGTAAAAATATTGTTTCCTTCATTCAAAATCACCTTTTTAACAAGGTTGATCAAGTCTTGTTACCCAAACAATTTACATGAAGCAAAAATTTGCATTTCACTAAATGATCATGTTACCTTAACTTTGATAGACATAGTCCCAATCATGACAATTTCATTTTCTTTCTGTGGCATTGGAATAGGACAATAGAAATCTCCAATCTTGATGGTCTCAATGTTTTCAATTGAATTTAGACCATATTTCCTATCAATCTTCTTGGAAAAATAAACTGTGTGTTCTTTATCATTAACATTAAAGGTTACTTTTCCTTGGTTGCAATCAGTAACAGACCCTGCAGTGTTAAGAAAAGATCTCCCAAGAATAATAGATATATTACCATCTTCAGGCATTTCCAACACAACAAAGTCAGTTAATATCAAACAATTATTAGCCACTTGAACAGGAACATCCTCACACATACCAACAGGAATAGAAGTAGATTTGTCAACCATTTGCAAGGATATATCAGTTGGTATCAATTTTTCCATAAGAAGTCTCTTATAGAGAGATAAAGGCATAACACTAACTCCTGCTCCCAAATCACATAAAGCAGTTCTAAAATAATTATTTTTAATGGAGCATGGAATAGTTGGTATACCAGGATCTCCAAACTTTTTTGGAACCTTGCCATTGAAAGAGTAGTTAGCAAATATAGTGGAGATTTCCTCATTAGGAATCTTCCTTTTGTTAGAGACAATAAATTTCATATATTTTGAATAAGGAGGCAACTTAATAGCACCAGTTAAGGGAATTTGCAAAAACAAAGGTTTCATCCAATCTCATAACTTGCTATAATGTTCTTCTTCCTTTGATTTGTGTTTCTTATTAGGAAAAGATATTGATTTTGTACCCAAGGTTCTCTCTCATTACCATGTTTATTAGCAATGAAATACTCCTTAGTGTACTTTGTATTTTTTTAGTTTGCTTTTCAGGTTCATCTTCAATTTCTTCTTTATCAGAAGCATCATTCTTATCATTACCACTTTCAGTTTCAGCATCAGAGATAGATATACTATTAGGATCTTTAGCAGGTTCAGGAGATTCTACAACATTTTTATGTTTCTTCTCCTTTTTCTTAGAAGGAGTCTATTTTCTTTAGCTCGTTGAGAATCTTGTCCAATTCTTTTAGGATGTCCCTCAGGATACAAAGAATTCTGAGTAGAAACACCAATTCTGGTGCTTATTTCATAAACATGTTTTTATCTATAAGCATTAACTAGTAAATCTTTTTGCACCTTAGTGAGTTGATCAATTTGAGTTTGAACCATATGGAAATGTTCAATAAGCATTTTAACATCATTAGAGGTTATGTCCATAATACCATGCAAATTATTAATAGCTCTAGAATTTTCCATTAGATGATTCTACACTCTCATATTAAAGTTGTCTTACTTAACAATATAATTATCAAAGTCATCAAAGCATTGACCAGGAGGTTTAGAATAGGGAATATCTATTATCAAAACATTGGAGAGAGTGTACCTCAACTGTGGATGGGTGAGGAATTGACTTACATAATTCTTCTATATGTGGTAGATTCTTCACATCTTCAGATTTAATAGCCTTCTCTTTAAGAGATTTCTTGGCTTCCCTCATCACTTCATCATTTAATTCAATCATTCCCCTCTTTTTTGGTGTTGGTGTTGGGGTCGGTTCAAGTATAGTACAATCATCATGATTTTGACTTATTTTAGCTAGTAATTCCTCAGCTTCTTCAAGAGTTCTTTTCCTGAAAACACAACCAACACAACTATTCAGGTATGTCCTCAATAGTTAGTACATTATAGAATATACCAAGGAGTTCATTTTTAGCTAAACGATGTCCAGGCCGATCTCTAGTTAAAGAACAAAATCTTGCCCAAGATTTATGCATTTTCTCTCCTTCAATTTGCTTAAAGTTAAAGATTCTCTACAAAGCATCATGTTGAGCACTAGCAAAAAATATTTCTGAAAGAAAGCATTAACTAAACCAATAGGCCTATCAATAGAACCAGGTGACAAGTTATTAAACCAAGTTTTAGCTTCATCTTTCAATGATAAAGGAAAAAAGTTAGCAACAAAGTAACTGCATTTCTTAATATCATCAGAAAATAAACTAAAAGATGAGAGCTCATTCATATGTCCTACAACACTTTCATGTTTCAGTTGCACAAAAAGGTTCTTCCTCAACAATATATATATATATATATGATAAATACAGAGAGAAATCATAATCCTTATCTTTAATGTTTATAGGAGATGTAGCAAACTTAGCGTCAGGAGACGGTTTATATCTAACAACACGTCTTGCAAGAAGACTCTTAATAGAAATTGCACTAGTAGCAGCATGACATTCTTCAATAAATTCATCATCAAGTTCAATTTAAGTTTCCTCAAGATCATCACTAGGACTATCTCTAGACTCAGGTGAACTAACAGGTGTACCAATGTTTTCATTAGGAATTTCACTGTTTTCAATTTGTTTAGCTCTAGCAATTGTAGTATCTAGAAAAGGACCAAATGAACCACTCTCATCAAGCACAGTAGAAACATCATCAAAATTATCAGAAGTATTTTCAGACTCAGCAGAAGTATCAGCATGTGTAGCATGTGTATGTGGTGGTCTAAGAAGTTTACTCATTACAGATGGTGAATCAAGAGCAACAGAGGTGTTTAGAGTTGTACCTCTCCTTGTAGTGGATGGCAATATAGAGACTTTCCTATCACGAGTTTTGCCCATGATGAATAATTTGCAGTGAACATCACATTCAAGTGAGCTTGTAAAGAAAGCTATGCTCCCCAACAAAGGCGCTACAAAATAGTATTGATGGCCCACAAGTATAGGGGATCGCAACAGTCTTCGAGGGAAGTAAAACCCAAACTTATTGATTCGACACAAGGGGTCCAAAGAATATTTATAAGCCTTAACAGATGAATTGTCAGTCCAGCTGCACGTGGAAATAGAATTGCTCGCAACAGTTTATTAGTAGCAACACTTTTACAGTAGTAGAAGTAGTGAAATAATAGTAGGAATGAAATAAAGACATCAGCAGTAATTGTAGTAGTCAACATGATTAAAATGTTGTAGGCATAGGGACGTATGAACGAGCGTTGCAGGGATAACATAATTCATATAATAATCAAGACATGGGCAATTGCAGGTAAATAATGAAAAAGCATCAAAGTACTAAGTAACCATAGGCATGTGTTCCGTATTTAGTCATATATGCTTGCAATGAGAAACTTGCACACCATATTTTGTCCTACCAGCCCGTTTGCAGTGGGGCCTCAAGGGAAACTACTGGTAATTAAGGTGTTCCTTTTAACAAAGCACCAGAGCAGAGCATTAACACTACCTGAACACACGTGGTCCTCACATCACATCCATCCCCTCTGATTATCCCAATTGCTGTCACTTTGGGGCCTCGGGTTCCGGACAACGATATGTGTATACAACTTGCGGGTAAGATAAAAAACAATAATTATCCTCATGAATAAATAACATGTTCAGATATGAAATCATGGCACTCGGCCCCTAGTGTCAAGAATTAAGCATAACAAGTTCCAACAATGTCAAAAACACTAGTAACGGATATTAGGTACCATTCCCTAACAATATTGGCATCTATTTTACATGAATAATCTCATCCAATCACTACCAACCCCTTCAGCCTACATCAGGGATTACTCACACTTGGATGGGGGAATCA
Organism: Alopecurus myosuroides; assembly: GCA_028641055.1. NCBI lineage: Eukaryota > Viridiplantae > Streptophyta > Magnoliopsida > Poales > Poaceae > Alopecurus > Alopecurus myosuroides. The sequence goes on along the minus strand of CM054060.1, from coordinate 75,055,996 downwards.
TGAATGGTTGTTGGAGAGGCGTCGGTGATGATGATGGCCATGATCTGCTCCAATTCCCCGTCCCGGCAGGGTGCCAGAATGGAGTTTCTGATCCCCGAATTGGGGTTTTCGGCGGCAGCGTAGCTACAGAATTTTTCGTGGAAAAACTGTCTGTCCCCAGGTGTTTTTAGGTCAAGAGGTTTAAGTATTTGAAAGGGGGGCACGAGAGGGTGGCCGAGGCGGCCACACCATTCCACAGCGCGGCCTCGGGGTGCCCGCGCCGCCACGTGGTGTGGGCCCCTCGTGGCCCATCGCCGTCTCGTCTTCTGGCTCTGTGAGTCTTCAGGTAAAATAGGGACTTTGCGATATTTTCCGGGCATTTTACTGAAGAATTTCTGCACAAAAACAAGACACCAGTGCAATTCTGCTAAAAACAACATTAGTCCGTGTTCGTTGTATTAAAAAATCACAAGTTTAGAGGAAAAACAACAGCAAAAGTGTTCGGGAACGTAGATACGTTTTGGACTTCCCACCTTCGGGAGGAAGCGTCGGGAGGAGATCCGCGCCCGCCTTTCTCGCCAGCGTGGGACACATGGTTCTGCGATGAGCACAACATGCATCGTCAGAGCTCCTTTGCCCGTTCCCTAGACCCACCACGGACGAACTCGCCGTCGCCGCATCTCAGCGCTCACCAGCCTCCACGACGCCAGGATCCCCAACGACAGCTGCACATCGCTAACCCTGTTGCGGTGAAGACCGAGGAGGAGGACGACGAGGATGATCATTCCTTCCACACCGGTGATGGTGCAGGTCTTGCACTCGATGGGAGACCCCAAGAGGAAGGTTTGATGAGCACAACAACAAGTTTCCCTCAGAAATGAAATCAAGGTTGAATCGACCAGTAGGAGAAAGAAGTAACTTCCGAAGGTTGATGCAGCTGAGGTGGAAGGGCGCACTACCGGTTCAGCAGCAATGTGGATCCTACAAAAGACAATCAATTCACTTTGCCCCAACGAAGCAGTGAGGTTGTCAATCTCACCGGTTTTGGTGAACACAAAGAGGTTAAATGTATGGTGTGGAAAATAGCATGAGAACAATATGAAAACAACAGTAGTAGTGTGAAAACAGTGGAAGCAGTGTGTGTATTATCAATATGAGAAAATGGACCGGGGTCCACAGTTCACAAGTGGTGTCTCTCCATAAAAGATAGCTAACTAGTGTGGTGAACAAATTACATCTGGGCAATTGATAGATAATGAAACATGCATGATATAATGATTACTATGAGATTCATGTGGGCAATACAACAAGATACATAGATCGTCATCCAACTGCATCTATGACTAATAATCCACCCACCGAATATCATCCAAACAAATGTTGGGTATTAAGTTGCAAGCAACAGATTATCGCAGTAAGCAAAGTGTGCAATGTAAACAATGTAAAAAAAGTAAACATCGTTGTTTTCTCCCTAATGGCAACAACACATCCTCCATCCGTCATGTTTCCGTCACTCGAGCACAGATGCAAAGGAGGCATGAACCCACTATCGAGCATAAATACTCCCTCTTGGAGTCACTAGCATCTACTTGGCCAGAGTATCTGCTAACAACAGAGAGCATGCAAGATCATAAATAACATACACATCAAGAAAACATAATAGATTGATAATCAAAAGACATAGCATTCAATAATCATCGGATCCCAGCAAACACAACATGTCGCATTACAATAAGATGATCTCGATCATGTGAGGCGGCTCACAAGATCCAAACATAAGGCATAAAGAGGAGAGGACAACCATCTAGCTAATGCTATGGACCTGTAGTCCAAGGATGAACTACTCACGCATCACTCCGGAGGCGGGCATGGTGGTGTAGACCCCTCCGGTGATGATTTTCCCTCCCGGCAGGATGCCGGGGAGAACTCCAGAACCCTCCCGATCTTGGGTTGACGATGACCGCGGCCTCGGGTGTTTTTCGTGGAAAAGTGGTATATCTTTAGGGTTCACGCATCGGGGGGGGGGGGGGGGGGGGGGGGGGGGGGGGGGGGTGGTATATAGGAGAAAGGGTGATGGCGGTGGCGCCCGAGGGGCCCACACCACCCCTAATTCCGAGAATATTTCCAGAACAACTTTTCTGAAACTAAAAACAGTAGAAAACAGGAACTGGCTCTGTGCCATCTTATCAATAGGTTAGTCCCGGGAAATCAATAAAAATGACATAAAGTGTAAGGAAAACATGTAGCATATGGCATGAAAACAACATGTAACATCAGAAATTAAGGATACGTTTATGACGTATCAACATCCCCAAGCTTAGTTCCTACTCGTCCTCGAGTAGGTAAACGATAAAAACACATAATTTCCGAGGTGACATGCTACCAACATAAACGTGATCATCTAAATTGTAAAAGCATGAGTATAGCTGAGATCGAAAAATTCTAGAAAAAATATAATAATTTTTTACGTAAAAAATGAGGCAGAGAGGCACCTGGGGCACCCCAGGGGGACCCACGAGTCAGGCACACCACAAGGTGGCCCGGCCAGCCCCTGGTGGCGCCAGGATTTGGTGTGGGGCCTATGGCCCTCCACTAACTCTCTCCCTTCCAAAGATTCCCTTCTCTCACCCCAAACTCAAAACATTCCCTGGAACCCGAGTTCTTGCTGTTCTTCCTCGAATTTTTTCGATCTCTTTGCTCAGCCCACCTTTGTTGCTGAAATTTGCTGCATTTGCTCTCCGGTATGTGACTCCTCCGATTATCCAAGTACAATTTTATTTGGTGGACTATTTGTTGAGTATTTTGGTATTGTAGGTGACAGGTTATATGAGTTTGCATGCTTGATTTGAGTTGAAATAACATAGTTTTGATGCATGTTTGGCTCTCCTATAAATCTCTATAGTAGTTTCCACCTTATAGTTGCTTGAAACCAATTTTTGTGATGATTGTTAAAAAATTCAGAAATGGACAACTTCAACTTTGGAGAGATTTTTATAAGTGATGCCCTTAGAAGTACAAGGCCCTCGCGTTCATCTACTCTATTGAGGCCATCCTATAATGAATACCTTATTGCACCAAGCATCGATGATGCAGGAGACGATGGAATTGCTAATCCATCTAGTTTCCCTTGCTATACATTTTTGAGAGGTGCAGGTATACTTGATGACTTCTTAATGCTGGTTGAAAGGGTTGGATTAACCAACTACATGTATGATGAAGGTCCCCAATATGCTATTCTGAAAAAAACTTTTGTTGAGAGTTTTAGATTTCATAACTCACATTATGCTCCAACTATTGCTTTTAAGATATATGGTAGTCCTTTTTCCCTGTCCTTGGAGAGTTTTTGCAGCATTATAGGTATCAACACCACTGGGACAACATGTAGGATTCAAGAGAGACCCGCTGATTTGATGGAGATCTATCGAGGAATTACCAATGATGATTGTCGCTCAGCTCAATGCCGGAAGATAAGGAATATTCAACTTCCTGCTATCAGATATTTTACTTACTATCTGGCTACTAGTATCCTTGGTAGGGAGAACACTAGCAACATTTCAAACTATCATCTTACTTTTCTTGCTGCTGCACTTAACCGTAGCGACAAGTATAACCTTGGTTCTCTCATTGTTCGCCGCCTAGCTACTAAAGGACTCATTTATGGGGGCATTATTGCTACACGTATAATAACTGCTCTAGGCCTTCCTATTGCTCCCCATGATGAATTGATAGCTACTTATAGACTTGATCTTGCTGCCATGAAGGCTCATCATTTTATTACTGCAAACTCTACTTGTGAACATTTAGTATATAGAGTTTTATTTGTTGACGGAGATGAGAGGGAAGTTACTTTGCCGCATCATGTTTTGTTCAAGGTTGACAGAATGCCATGGTCGCACCCAAAGGGAGAGATAGATGAGCATCTGCCCTTAATGGATTTCCATAGGTGTGCGCCTTCCAAGGACTACACCACACAGTACACCGGGCGTCCTCAAGCACATATCATAAGGATGGCGGCGACAAACTATGGGGGCGCCTCCTCATGGCCCGCTTGGGATTGATCTCCACTTAGGCCAAAAGCCTAAACTTGGGGGAGGTATACCGACATCACACTCATCTATATATCATCTTTCTGTCGGTTCTTTGTATATCTATGTTTTCGTTTCTTTCGCTTCTTTCGTTTCTCTTTGTTTTTGTTGTTTTGTTCTTGCTTTCCAAAACATAAAAAGACCAAAAATATTTCTGTTTGTTCTCTTTATTTGCTTTTTTAGTTTCTTTTGTTGATTTGCTTTACTTTCTCATTTTGGTTTAATATTCAAAAATCCAAAAATATTTTGCTTTGTTTGCTTCTTTCTTTCTGTTCTTATTTTAATTCGAAAACCCACAAATATTTGTTGTTCTTCTTTGGTTTTCTAAAGTTTGTTGCAGAGTTCATCGATCTTCTATGAATCCATTGGATCTTGGTTATCATTCTATATTATTCAGTCCACACGAGTGAAGAGCAATAATGACGATTTACGACAATTCAAGTTGTGATGGGAGGCTGGTATGAACTCTATCTGTTTTCATTTTTGTACATATACTCATCCATGTGGACATGCTTAGTTTGTTCATGTAAGGTGTATGTTATTCAATTGATGCTTAGTAGTTCGTGCTCTCACATGTTTAGTTCCACCTTACTAATATTAGATACCATGTCGTATAATTGTTTGCTTGCATTGTTTTATTCATAGAAGGGTATGACATTGTGGTATCTCCCTCTGATTGTTTCGCTTGAATCGACTTGGCACATGCTGACGCATGCATATAACTGAAAACAGAAAGTCAATTAAGTCTCGATGATTTATTTTTCCTCAGAGTATTTGTATCACTTTTATGCCCCTGTTAATTTCATTTTGTCACAAGCATGATTAGGAGAGTTGTTGCTCTCTTGATTGTCGTTCCCCGTCTATTTCTAACCTTCACCTGTACTGAGTATGAGCTCTACTCGTGCATCCAACTCCCAAAAACCAAAGTTTTCCAAATGTGTCCACCATACCTACCTATATGTGGTATTTAACCGCCACTCCAAGTAAATTTCTCATGTGCTACCTTTAAAACCTTCAAAAAATTATTCATGCTTTGTGCCCCTGTTTTACCTCATGAGGACGTAAATACAGAATCTTTATCTCACTTGTTGATTGGATTTCACACCCTGTACTAGTGGCTTCATCCGCTTATCCAAATGATAGAAGAGCTGGCAGCGGGGTGCCCAGCCCCAAAATTGGTTACTGTAAATTCTCTTCACTATTTTTGCCCCTGATTTATCAGTCAAAGCATAATTGTGTAAACAAAAGAGAAATAGGGATGGCCTTCTACCCAGATGCGTCCTTCTATGGGGCCCGCTCTTGTGAAGTCTAGTTGACTTGTGACGTACTGTATTGTCTGTTTACCACTTGTTGACATAAGCATACATCTCTCTAAAAAAATGTTTTCAATACCTCTGCTTATAAAATAAAAAGCTCTAGAACATGATTTAATCCGTGCTTCCCTCTCTGAAGGGCCTTTCTTTTACTTTTTATGCTGAGTCTTCACCTTCTCCCTTTATGCACCTTCTTGAGAGTATGGTTGTCATTCTTAGTGTAATGTGCTTGTCCCAGAACACGGTTAATTGTGCTATAACGTAGATGTTGTATCTTTGATATCTTTACTTCTAGTCTTAATTTGAACTTCAGAGGTGCCCTAGCATTTATGTTTTGCTCCATTATTAAGGGCAAACGAGTACACTTTATCATACCCTATTATGAGCATTGCAATCTTGCAGACTGATAAATTTCATGTTGTTTATTATTAGTTTGTTGGTATCTCTTCATGGTTTGCATAACTATTATGTGACTTTAATCTTGCATACACCTTATTATGAATTGCCTAAGCACTTGATCATATAGTGAGTATATTTACATCATATGAAACAAATGTGTTCGTAAAAGTTCTTTTATCGCACTCAGTTGTCACTGAATTGCTTGAGGACAAGCAATAAGCTAAGTTTGGGGGTAGTTGATACGTCCAAAACGTATCTCCTTTTTCGAAACTTTTGCTATTGTTTGCCTCTAAACTTGTGAGTTCAGGATACAACTAACCGGACTAACGCTATTTTCAGCAGAATTACCTTGGTGTCTTGTTTTTGTCCAGAAAAATCAACTTTGGGAAAATGCCCAGAAAAGATCCCAAAGACCTTAAAACACCCGAAGACTCCCCGAGCCACAAGCAGACTCGGAGGGGGCCAGGAGGGGGCCACACCACCCCTGGGCGCGCCCCTAGGCCGCGCCACCTGGTGGTGTGGAGCCCCTAGGCACTGATACGTCGAAAACGTATCTCCTTTTCTGAACACTTCTCTTATTGTTTTCCTCTAAACTTGTGTGTTTTGAATGAAACTAACACAGACTAACGCTGTTTTCGGCAGAATAACCTTGGTGTCTCGTTTTTGTGCAGAAAAATCAACTTTCGGGAAATTGCCCAGAAAATACCCCATTGGTCTTAAAACACCAGAAGACCTCGGGATCCAGAAGGGGGCCAGAAGAGGGGCCAGAGGGGGGCCACATCACCCCCTGGCGCGCCCTCCAGGCCACGCCACCTGGTGGTGTGGGCCACCCAGAGACCCCCTCGGGCTCCCCTTTCGACTACATAATGCATTCAACCCTAAAACCCAAGGGGGTTCGTCATATTCCACATAAACACAACAGAGCACCGCCGCCACCCCGAACTTCGATTCGGGGACCAGAAGTTCCTGTTCTGGCATCCCGCCGGGACGGGGAATTGGAGGAGATCATCGCCATCGTCATCACCAACGCCTCTCCATCGACCATTCATGTTTCCCCATCCATGTGTGAGTAATTCCCCCGCTGTAGGCTGAAGGGGATGGTAGGGATTGGATGAGATCGTTCATGTTATAATACCGTGATTGTTAGGGCATAGTGCCAAGTATCTTCTATTAGTGCTATTGACATTGTTGCAACTTGTTATGCTTAATGCTTGTCACTTTGGGCCCGAGTGTCATGATCGCAGATCTAAACATGTTATTGAATCACGATGATAATTATTGTTTCTTGATCATACCTGCAAGTTGTTTACACACATTGTTGTCCGGAACCCGAGGCCCCGAAGTGACAAAAATTGGGATAACCGGAGGGGATGGATGTGATGTGAGGATCACATGTATTCACGGATTGTTAATGCTTTTCTCCGGTGTTCTATTAAAAGGAACACCTTAATTACCAGTAGTTCCCTTGAGGCCCCGCTGAGAACGGGCTGGTAGGACAAAAGATGTTGTGCAAGTTCTCATTGCGAGCACGTACGACTATTTATGGAACACGTGCCTATGGTTACTTAGTGCTTGGATGCTTTATCTTATTTATCTGCAATGCCCATGTCTTGATTATTATATGAACTATCTTATCCATGCAACACCCGTTCATTTATCCCTATGCCTACAATATTTAATCCCGCTGTTTACTTCAAACACCACTGCTGTTGTTTTCATTCCACTGCTGCTATTATTTCACTACTAATGCTGCTATAAAACTATTACTACTGATAAACCACTGCGAACAAAAGTACTTTCAGGAGCAGGTGAATTGACAACTCACTTGTTAAGGCTCACAAATATTCTTTGGCTCCCCTTGGGTTGAATCAATAAATTTGGTTTTACTTCCCTCGAAGACTGTTGCGATCCCCTATACTTGTGGGTCATCAAGACTATTTTCTGGCACCGTTGGCGGGGAGCATAGCTTTATTTGCGAGCTCACCGGAGAGTACTATTATCTACTGGCAATCATTCATCATGGGTAAGACTCGTGATGGAAAGTTTCCTATATTACCATGCACTACAAGAAGAGGTACAACTCTGAACACCTCTGTTGCTCTTGATTCACCGTCTGTTATGAGTAAGCTGCTTACACCACCACATGTTACACATGCTACTTCTGCTGAATCTGAAAATACTTCTGATAATTTTGATGATGCTTCTACTGTGCTTGATGAGAGTGGTACTCTCGGTCCTTTCTTAGATGGTACTATTACTAGAGCTAAAAATATTGCAAACACTAAAACTCCTGATAAAAATCCTGTTACTCCTGTTGTTTCACGTGAGCTTAGAGAGAATCCTAGTGATGATTTTGATGATTCCTATATTGAACTTAATGATGATCTTATTGATGAAATACATACTATGAAGGATAAAGATGCTGCTATAAGTCTTATTGAAAGTCGTGCTGTTAAATATAAATTATCTCCTGATGTTAAGTTTGCCACTTCTCCCATTAATATTAGGGATAAGGATTATGATTTATCTCTTGATTTATCTTATAAGTCTTATATATCTATTGTTGAGAAAGAACCTTTTTGTGGTACTGAAAATGAAAGTGCTATGAAACATATGAATGAGCTATCCTCTTTGAGTAGTTTATTCTGTGATGATCTTAAGAAACGTAGCTACTTTGTTGCAAAAATATTCCCTTTCTCATTAAAAGATGAAGCTAAAACTTGGTTTAATAATTTGTCTCCGGGGTCTATTTATAGTCCTATTGGTTTGGTTAATGTTTTCTTTCAGAAATATTTTCCTGCTAGTGCTCAACATGCTGCTTTACAAAATATATTTAATTTCAAGCAATTGGAAGGAGAGAAATTGCATGTATCTTGGGCAAGGTTCTGTTCTTTAGTTAGGGCTACACCTGGGCATAAGCTAGAAAATAATAAACTTATTGATATATTCTATAATGGACTAACTGTTGAATCTAGGACATACATGGATAGTTGTGCTGGTTGTGTTTTCAGGCAAAGAACTCCAAATGAAGCTGAGGAATTAATGGCTGAAATAAGCCAAAATCATGATGATTGGACTATGGTTGAGCCTGAGCTGACCCCTACTCCAGTATCAACACCAACACCAACACCCAAGAAGAGGGGAATGATTGAATTAAATGATGAAGTGATGAGAGAAGCCAAGAAGTCTCTTAAAGAGAGGGGTATTAAATCTGAAGATGTGAAGAATCTTCCACCTATAGAAGAATTATGTAAGCCAATCCCTCACTCATCCAACATTGAGGTACACTCACTCCAATATTTTGATAGTAGAGATATTCCCTATAATAAACCTCCTGATCAATGTTTAGATGAATTTGATAATTATGGTATTAAGCAAGATAATTTTAATATGAGAGTGCAAAATCACCTAATGGAAAACTCTAGAGCTATTGATAATTTGCATGGTATTATAGAAAGAACCTATAATGATGTTAAAATGCTTGTTAAACATTTTCAAATGGTTCAAAATCAAATTGATCAACTTGCTAAAGTGCAAAAAGATTTGGTAGTTAATGCTTCTAAAGAAAAACATGCTTATGAAATAAGAACTAGAAGTGGTATTGCTACACAATATCCTTTATATCCCGAGGGACATCCTAAAAGAATTGAACAAGATTCTCGGCAAACTAATAATAATGTTATTCATACTAAGAAGAAAAAGAAGAAGAAACATAAAACTGTTGTAGAATCCTCTGAACTTGCTAAAGATCCTAATAGTATATCTATCTCTGATGCTGAAACTGAAAGTGGTAATGATAAAAGTGAAGCTTCTGATGAATAAGAACCTATAGGTGAACCTGAAAAGCAAACTAAAACTGCAGAGTATACTAAGGAGGATTTCATTGCTAATAAACATGGTAATGAGAGAGAACCTTGGGTACAAAAACCATGCCTTTTCCTAATAAGAAACACAAATCTAAGGAAGAAGAACATTATAACAAGTTTTGTGAATGGATGAAACCTTTGTCTAGCAAATTCCTTTAACTGATGCTATTAAATTGCCTCCTTATGCAAAATATATGAAAGATATTGTCTATAACAAAAGGAAGATTCCTAATGAGGAAATCTCCACTATGATTGCTAATTACTCTTTTAATGGAAAGGTTCCTGAGAAGCTTGGAGATCCTAGTATACTAACTATTCTCTGTTCTATTAAAAATAATTATGTTAGAACTACTTTGTGTGATTTGGGAGATGGAGTTAGTGTCCTGCCTTTTACTCTCTATAAAAGACCCCTCCTAGAAAAATTGATACCAACTGATATATCTTTGCAAATGGCCGATAAGTCCACTGCTATTCCTGTGGGTATATGTGAGGATGTTCCTGTTCAATTTGCTAATAATTGTCTGATATTAACTAACTTTGTTGTGTTGGAAATGCCTGAAGATGATAATATGTCTATTATTCTTGGAAGACCTTTTCTTAATACTGCAGGGGCTGTTATTGATTGCAATCAAGGAAAAGTTACTTTTAATGTTAATTATAAAGAGCACACTATTTATTTTCCCAAGAAATTGATAGAAAATATGGTCTAAATTCAATTGAAAATATTGAGACCATCAAGATTGGAGAATTTTATTGTCCTATTCCAAAGCCATCTAAAGAATATGAAATCATTATGATTGGAACTATTTCTATCAAGGTTGAGGTAACATAATTATTTAGTTATTAGCAAAGTTTTGCTTCATATGAAAATTGTTGTGGTAACAACACTTGATCACCCTTGTTAACAAAATGATTTTAAATGAAGTGGGCAATGTTTTCACTATGTTTTCACCTTCCCCATGATGTTTTCACCATGTTTACTTCTGTTATCACATTGCTACTTGAGTACAGTCCGCCATCCTTATGCATGTTTTCCTGATGTTTTCACCCTGATTACTAAGGTTATGCATGTTTTCACCATCCATACTTTTGTTTTCACCACTACCACATTTGTTTTCTTTGGATATTATTCCATTAGAGTATCATAGAACCTCTGTAGTTCTGGTTTTGGTTTTGTTTTCCACCTTTTCACTTTCGTTTTCCTGGTTTTTAATAATTATTAAAATTCTAGAAATACCTCAAAAATAAAGTTTCTCGAAAAATTCCAGAAAAATTATAATAAATTTTTACGTCAAAAATGAGGCAGAGAGCCACCTGGAAGACCCCAGGGGGGACCCACCAGTCAGGCACCCCATGGGGTGGCGCGGCCAGCCCCTGGTGGCGCCATCACATGGTGTGGGGCCCCCTGGCCCTCCACTTACTCTCTCCACTGCCAAAGTCTTCTCTCTCACCTCCCAAATTGAAAATGTTTCCTGGAACCCGTGTTCTTGATATTCTTCCACTGGATTTTTGATATCCTTCTTCATCCCATCATTTATGCTGAGATTTGGTGTGTTTGATCTCCGGTATGTGAGTCCTCCGATGATCCAAGTAGAATTTTGTTTAGTGAAGTATTTCTTGAGTATTTTTGTACTGTAGGTGAAAACTTATGTGAGTTTGCATGCTTGATTTGAGTAGAAATAATGTAGTTTTGATGTATGTTTAGCTCTCATATAAGTCCCTATGGTAGTTTCCACCTTATAGTTGCTTGAAATTAATTTTTGTGATGATTGTTGAAATTTTTTATAGATGGAGCACAATGTTCATCAACTAAACCAGCATGAGTTGGAGTTGCATGAGGTCATGCCCGTGCACCGCGAAGAGAGAGTGTTCCCATCAATTTATCAGTGTCAGGAATTCATGAGGATTACGGAAATTTCGCAGGATTTCAACACTCTTGTGCATAATGCAGGCTTGCATCGTTTCATTGAGGATGAACCTATCCAACATGTGAAACTAACTATATCTGTGGTGCAGGATTTTCGTTTTAAATGGTCCTCAACTAACCCTATGGTACATTATAAAATTTACAATAAAGCTGTAAACCTGCATTTTAGTGATTTTTGTGCAGCTATGAAGGTACCAGAGTGGGGTTCTTGTGAGAAGATAAAAGGGCAGCCTAAACCACTGCCGGAATTATATATATGAGGAGATTTGCCAAGGAAGAAGCTTCACATGGTAGAGTGGTAAAATCCAAGAAATTCAACTCCCTAGCATTCGATACTTTGCCTATTTTATTTCTAAATGTGTGTTAGCTAGAAAAAACTGCCAACAAGCTATCTATCTATGATTTGGCGCTTATTGTAGCCGCCTTAAGATGTGATAGGTCTTATAAATTTGGCGATTTGATTTCTTACCATCTCTCACATAACCGTGAGAAGGGCGGAGTTTGTGGAGGTCTTATTGCCTCGCGCTTGCTAGCTTTGCATGGTTTGGAGCCGCACCCTCTAGACCTGCTGTTTCCTATAGAGAGGCTTGATCTTATTTCCATGGTTCAACATAAGTTTTTTCTACCCATGCTCACTTACATAATCTATATTTTGAATTAACTTTCTCCAAACAATCCTGGTGGAGAGTTACTAAAACTGTTAGGAAAGTACTTTTGCCTGCACCTCTTTTGTTTAATCTTAATAGCAGGCAAGGATGGATGCTTTCTGAGAATGAGCTGGACACATACCTTGTGCATTACCCCCAGCAAGGGGAGGATGCCGACGAGGGGGACGATGGTGATTTCGTCCAACCCTATGACACCACGGGGATCCCATACCAGCACCCCGGTTATGACTATGTGCCCGCTGCTTCATCTTCCTCTTGGGCGCCCGAGTACGACCATGCGAGGGACGACCCACCACAGTAAGGATATTTCCCGCGCCATGATTTATCTCCACTTAGGCCAAAAGCCTAAGCTTAGGGGGAGGTATACCGACATCACACTCATTTATATATCATTTTCGGTCGGTTCTTTGTATATCCATGTTTTCATTTCTCCCGTTTGTTTTCGTTTCTTTTTTTTATTGTTTTGTTCTTGTTGTCCAAAACACATAAAGACCAAAAATATTTCTGTTGTTTCTATTTGTTTGCTTATTTAGTTTCTTTATTTGGTTTGCTTTCTTTTCTCATTTCGGTTTAATATTCAAAAAAATCCAAAAATATTTTGCTTTGTTTGCTTGTTCTCTTTCTGTTCTTGTTTTAATTGAAAAACCCAAAAATATTTGTTATTCTTCTTTAGTTTTGTAAAGTTTGTTGCAGAGTTCACCGGATTCCCGTGTCTCCATTGGATCTTGGTTTCCATTATATATTATTCAAGCCACAAGTGAAGAGCAATAATGACGATCTATGACAATTCAAGCTGTGGTGAGAGGCTGGTATGAACTCTATTTGCTTTCATTTTTGTACATATACCCATCCATGTGAGCATGCTTAGTTTGTTCATATAAGATATATGTGATTTAATGGCTGCTTAATAGTTCATGCTCTCTTATGTTTAGTTACAATTTATTAATAGTAAATGACATGTCGTATAAATATTTGTTCGCATTGTGCTATTCGTAGAATGGTATGACATTGTGGTAGCCTCCTCTGGCTGTTTCATTTGAATCGACTTGGCACATGCTCACGCATGCGAAGACTGAAAACAAAAAGTCAATAAGCCTCGATGAGTTATTTTGCCTCAAAGTTCTAGTATCAATTTTATGCCTCAGTTAATTTTATTTTGTCGCAAGCATGATTATGATAGTTGTTGCTCTCTTGACTGTCGCTCCATGTCTATTGCTAGCCTTCACCTGTACTGAGTATGAGCTCTACTCGTGCATCCAACTCCCACAAACCAAAGTTTGCCAAATGTGTCCACCATACCTACCTATATGTGGTACTTAACCGCCACTCCAAGTAAATTGCTCATGTGCTACCTTTAAAACCTTCTAAAAATTATTCCTATTTTGTGCCCCTGTTTTAGCTCATGAGGACGTAAATATAGAATCTTTATCTCACTTGTTGATTGGATTTCACACCCTGGACTAGTGGCTTCATCCGCTTATCCAATTGATAGAAGAGCTGACAGCGGGGTGCCCAGCCCCAAATTAATACACACAAAATCTCTTCGCTATTTTTGCCCCTGCTTTATGAGTCAAAGCTTAATTGTGTAAACAAAAGAGAAAGAGGGATGACCTTCTACCCAGATGCGTCCTTCATATGAGAGCCGCTCTTGTGAATCCAGTTGGCTTGTGACGTACTGTATTTTCTGTTTACCATTCGTTGACATAAGCATACACATCTCTTAAAAATGTTTTCAATACCTATGTTTAATAAATTAAAAGCTCTAGCACATGAGTGATCCATGCTTCCCTCTGCGAAGGGCCTTTCTTTTACTTTTATGTTGAGTCTTCACATTCTCACTTTATGCACCTTCTTGAGAGCAATGGTTGTTATTCTTAGTGTAATGTGCTTGTCCCAGAATACGGCTAATTGTAGTATAACTTTGATACTTGTATCTTTTGATATATTAACCGTACTGACTCACGAATCCTTTTCGTGGCTGCATATTCCACATTGCAGTCAACAGGTTTGAAGTCTGACGACGTTAGCTTGGGAATCCCTCTGGCTTGGCCTGGGCAGGGATTGGACGCCATCGGTTATCTTCAGGACTCTTAGTCCAATTTGTATCTTGTCCGTAGTCGGACACTATGTTGTTTCTTCTGTTGTTATTTGGATCTTTGTATTGTATCAGTTGTATCCTTGACTCGTTTGAGTCGTCTTGTATATATCTTTTCTGTTGTTGTTGCGGAATATTCGTGAACTGTTGTAATGTTATCACAAGTGGCAACCTGGAATCGGTTATTATGTGGATTTTGGCGGGAATGCTGAAATCTGCATAGTGCCCGATCTCGGGGCGTCACAAATGGTATCAGAGCATGGTTTCCGATTCCCGATATTGTTTCGATATGAATGGTTATCGAAGCAACGGGTCCGCAAAGCCTGTAGGATAACCTCGCTAACGGTCGTGTTTCTAGAGTGTCAAAAACTATTTGTGCAAAACTGTTTTGGAAACATCTCAATAGGATTCTTGTTTTCTCCTTATCTCTATTCTATTTCCCCTCCCATCTTATTTGTTTTGGAGTCTCCCCCCCTTGTCTATCTTTCAAAGTGTTAGGATCCTACGTAGGTGGACGTTTTCTGAGCCTTTAACCTAATAGGTTCGATCATCGGAAGATACCTGGTGGAAGAACATCGTCATCAACCCGAGCAAGAATCTCTTGTTAGTGGTGTCGAGAAGCCCTTGTTAGTGGTGTCGAGGAGATCAACTGGGAGCATGAAGAATCGATAGTCGAACTTCTTTCCCCTCCCGGGTTAGTGGGTGGATTGCGAGGGCGCAATCCCTTGTTAGTGGGGTCGGCTGTAACACCCGGGGTTTTCCCCAATTAGTTTTGTTTGTTTTCTTCTGCATGTCATAGCATCTGCATCCTCGTGCATTTTAAAATTTGTGAAAATAATTAAAATTGTATAAAATCTTGTTTTCTAATTTTTTTTGAAATTGTTTGATGCATGAATCTTTTACTAAGGGTGCCTAAAAACAATTGCTGTAAAATGATAAGACAACAAAACACAATTTCTTATAACTAATAAAAACAACCCACAAAAAAAATGTATTGAGAGAGAAACCCAACAGCAGCCTGGCCCAGCCCACCACCGAGCCCAGGTAAACCAACTCGCAGCCCACCCAACCTCCTCCTTCCTCCTCCGTACGAAGACCTCATGTCGCTGTCCACCTCCTCCCCATGGTCCCCTCTCCCCCACCTGCTCCTCCCCTCCTTTATCTACCCAGGATGCGCCCAAGGAACCCTAGCTTCCCCTTCCCCTCTCCTTCTTGCTGCCGCCGCCACTCTCCCATTCTCCTTCCTCCCTCACAGCTTTCTCTGAATTTTTTCCCCTGATACGTGAGAGAGAGAGCAGTAGCATGTCCCCGTCGCCATGGTCGTCGTCGACCTCACCTAGGTGCGGGAATGGAGCCGCGCCACCGTCCTCTTCCTCTACGCTGCAGATCAGGAGCCAAGTCCGCACAGTTCGTCCCCGCCATGGCAATCTTCCTCCTCTGTCCTCCGAACTGGCGGCAACACATTCGTGACAGCCACCACGGCAACGGACACCTCGACCTCTCCTTCGAGTCCCCCATGGTGAGCACCCCCTTCGGAACTCGTTCCCCTACCCTTTCTTGCTCTGTGTGCACGCCTTCGAGCTGCCTAGACGCGGCCTTCCCGGAGCAGTTCGTCGTTGTCCCATCTCCTGCAACCTGAAGTCTGAATCTCGTGTGGCAAAATTCAGTTTCGTCAGTCGTTCGGTTTACCTCTTAGAGTATCGGACCTCTATCCTACCACAAACCGCACACCAGCCCAGTGGCTTGGGCCCTCCCAGCGCGCACCCGAGACCCGAGTTCGATTCCCCTTAGGCGCAAAGCCACCCCCTTTTTTTGCCTCCTTTTTCTTTTTACTTCCCAATTCCATAAAAATATATCTGAGCATTTAATTGTAAAATCAATAACAAATTGAATTTTGCTCCAAATTCAATGATTCAAATTGCTATGGATTCATAATTCTGTGCTCTTTCTGTTAATGTCAAAGTTGCAACATGTTTCTGTAATAATTTTTGCACTAAATAATTAAATACAGAAAATGCAATAAAAATTTGAAACTTTGGAATTTCATAACTTGAGTTCTGTTCATCCAATTTGAGCAAACTTGGGCTCTAAAAATTTGTCTTAACAAACTCTACACATTGGTGTTTTATTTGGTCACAATTGAATTAATTTTGAAAATGTTTCCCTCTGTTTACTAAAAGGGCAGAATAAAAATGGTTATGGAAAATTGCATAATAAATTCAATAATAACCCAAAAATTATGTTTAATAGCTCAAATTGTTCATTGAAACATTTTATACATGTTTTCAACCTTTTCAATACAATTTGTTTACTGTTTTTCCTAATTAAAAATGGTTCAATAATTCAATGCTTTAATTAAACCTTTTAAATTGCAAAATTCATAACTTGGGCAATTCAAATCCAATTCCAACATGTAAAATATGTTTTCCATCCCATTTTTCATGAACTTTGCAAATATAAACTTTGTTTTATATTTTGAATAAATTAAATTGCTGAAAACAATTATTTCTTAATTAATGCATTTAAAATTGTCAAATTAATAACTTGCTCATTTTAAATCCATTTTCAACAAATGAAATATGTATTCCATCTAAAATTTGGTGTTCTTTCCAAATATGAATTTTGTTATCTATTTTGAACAATTAAAATGGGTAAAAACAACAAATGCTTGTGTAACTCATTTACGAAGCCAAATTTCATAACTTAATAAATAAAATTCCAAACTTGGTAAACTTCATATCAAATTGAAGCTATTGTTGTTTTCTCATTGTTTTATTCATCCATGCATCATTCTAATCAACTTTCACATGATGGTTATTTGTAGATCATTTAATTCAACATTAATTCATGGGATTTTCCATAAACAATCCAACTTGCATATGGGCCCATTTAAATATGTTTACCATGTCAACTAGTTTATCTTTGATGCATCCTTAAACTTGTCATGCATCCATATCTTGATCATGTTGGATCTTTTGCCGTAGAAGTAATTGTTGCATCCGGTGTTTGTCCTAGTTCGATGTTTCTTCACGGATAGGACGTTGAGATGATGTGAGCAACGACAAGTTCTGCTACCTCTACTTGCTGGATTCCAGGCAAGTATACTCACTTGCTACCTATGGCTGCCTCTCGTCACTTGTTACCGATTCTTTCCGTTTTCTTTATGCTAGCCTTATGATTCGATGCTTGTGTCTCGATCCTATCATATGTTACCTTGCAGCCATGATATAGCCTTCCTTCCACTTCCTATTAACTGTTGTTTGTTTACCATGTTGGCCTTGTGTCGTAGTTGCATGCTTAGTGTTGTTTGCGCTCAAGTCTCGTCGTCTGTCCTATCACCTGTTTAGTTTGATAGTTGGGTTTCAATTCAATCAACAACATGTTAATGTTTTGGGTAATCATAATTTGATGATAAGGCACCGGCAGGAGGCCCGGCGTGGTTTTGAGGCCTGCTAGTGTCGACCCTAATTAGGAAAAGGGTCTTGTCCATTGATCCATGATGAGCGCACTAACCGCATGTGGGAAGCGAGTATGGGCGCCCCCCGCAATTCTGATTCGATTCGCATCTCGTCCAAATCGCCTCCTTTAGTTCGGGTTTTCCATTTGCCGCATGCATATGCAGGTGCGAACCCTTGGCGCCAGGGTGGAACTTTTGTAGTCGGCATTTAGGGAGACACGTTCTTAGAGTGCTATGAGGGTCCCCTTTTCTTCGTGGGGCTTGATTAGCCGTGCGCTCAATTGCACGGGGTTCTTTGGGCTTGATGCGAAGAAGAGTTGGGTTGTGTTGAGTACCTCGCTTGGTGGGTTGATCCCCCGTCTGGCTGGTTATTCTTACGTGTACGGCCAAATTGGTGCATCCCTGCAGGGTTAAATCTTCTCGAGAAGCCGTGTTGTCCGCGGTTATGGATGACTTGGTGAAAGTGCTGGCTAACAAGTACTCAGACAACTTACACTTAACGATGATAACTTGACTAGTAATATAGATTACCTCCACCATACAAATGAATGTCACCTTAATCAACAGTGTGAGTTTCCTTGGGTTGCTTCCTTAGTAGGGGGTAACGTTGGATGGGTATTGCTTGGTGAGTAGTTGCAGTTGGTTCTGATTCGCTATCTTATCCCTTTCTTTTAGCCGGATGTTGTAGCGAGTCTCTGTAGTTAGTTGGTGCAGCCCGCTGCCGCTTCTTTGCAGTAATCCCTTCCTTTCCGTTGTACCCAAGGTATTTGTATCTTGTGATGATTGGTTACGCTGGTATCTTGTGAGTATGGTTTATCCACCTGCCAGTACTTAACCGTACTGACCCACGAATCCTTTTCGTGGCTGCATATTCCACATTGCAGTCAACAGGTTTGAAGTCTGACGACGTTAGCTTGGGAATCCCTCCGGCTTGGCCTGGGCAGGGATTGGACGCCATCGGTTATCTTCAGGACTCTTAGTCCAATTTGTATCTTGTCCGTAGTCGGACACTATGTTGTTTCTTCCGCTGTTATTTGGATCTTTGTATTGTATCAGTTGTATCCTTGACTCGTTTGAGTCGTCTTGTATATATCTTTTCTGTTGTTGTTGCGGAATATTCGTGAACTGTTGTAATGTTATCACAAGTGGCAACCTGGAATCGGTTATCATGTGGATTTTGGCGGGAATGCTGAAATCTGCATAGTGCCCGATCTCGGGGCGTCACACCTAAAACCCGAGGGGGTTCATCATATTCCACACAAACACAACAGAGCGCCGCCGCCACCCCGAACTTCGATTTGGGGATCAGAATTTCCTGTTCTGGCACCCTGCCGGGACGGGGAATTGGAGGAGATCATCGCCATCGTCATCACCAACGCCTCTCCATCGACCATCCATGTTTCCCCCATCCATGTGTGAGTAATTCCCCCGCTGTAGGCTGAAGGGGATGGTAGGGATTGGATTAGATCGTTCATGTAGTAATGTCGTGATTGTTAGGGCATAGTGCCTAGTATCTTCTATTAGTGCTATTGACGTTGTTGCAACCCGTTATGCTTAATGCTTGTCACTTTGGACCCGAGTGCCATGATCTCAGATCTGAACATGTTATTGAATCACGATGATAATTATTGTTTCTTGATCATACCTGCAAGTTGTTTACACACATCGTTCTTCGGAACCCGAGGCCCCGAAGTGACAGAAATTGGGACAACCGGTGGGGATGGATGTGATGTGAGGATCACATGTGTTCACGGAGTGTTAATGCTTTGCTCCGGTGTTCTATTAAAAGGAACACCTTAATTACCAGTAGTTCCCTTGAGGCCCCGCTGAAAATGGGCTGGTAGGACAAAAGATGTTGTGCAAGTTCTCATTGCGAGCACGTACGACTATTTACGGAACACATGCCTATGGTTACTTAGTGCTTGGATGCTTTATCTTATTTATCTCCAATGCCCATGTCTTGATTATTATATGAACTATCTTATCCTTGCAACGCCCGTTCATCTATCCCTATGCCTACAATATTTAATTCCGCTGTTTACTTCAAACACCACAGCTGTTGTTTTCATTCTACTGCTGCTATTATTTCACTACTGATGCTGTTATAAAACTGTTACTACTGATAAACCATTGCGAACAAAAGTACTTTCAGGAGCAGGTGAATTGAAAACTCACTTGTTACGGCTCACAAATATTCTTTGGGTCCCCTTGTGTCGAATCAATAAATTTGGGTTTTACTTCCCTCGAAGACTGTTGCGATCCCCTATACTTGTGGGTCATCAGGAACCCCCTCGGGCTCCCCTTTCGACTACTTATCGCCCGTAACCCTAAAACAATAGGGGTTTCGTCATATTCCATGGAAACACAACAGAGCGCCGCCGCCACCTCGAAACTCAATTCGGGGATCAGAAGTTCTTGTTCTGACGCCCTGCCGGGACGGGGATTCGAAGGAGATCATCGCCATCGTCACCGTCGCCACTTCTCCATCAACCATCCATGATTCCCCCGTCCATGTATGAGTAAACACCGTCGTAGGCTGATAGGGATGGAAGGGATTGGATGATATCGATCATGTAATACTGCGAGATTGTTAGGGCATAGTGCCTAGTATCCATTGTTAATGTTTTCTACCGTTGTTGCAACTTGTTATGTTTAATGCTTGTCACTAGGGCCCGAATGCCATGATCTCAGATCTGAACATGTTATTGTTTCATGAGTATAATTATGTTTCTTGATATATCTGCAAGTTGTTTACATATGTCATTGTCCGGAACCCGAGGCCCCAAAGTTACAGAAATTGGGACAACCGGAGGGGATGGTTGTGATGTGAGGATCACGTGTGTTCACGGAGTGTTAACGCTTTGCTCCGGTGCTTTATTAAAAGGATCACCTTAATTACTAATAGTTTCCCTTGAGGCCCCGCTGCAAATGGGCTGGTAGGACAAAAGATGTTGTGTAAGTTTCTCATTGCGAGCACATATGACTATATTGGAACACATGCCTATGGTTTACCTAGAACTTTGATGCTTTATTATTATTATTATTATTATTATTATTATTATTATTATTATTATTATTATTATCTGCAATGCCCATGTTTAGATTATTATATGAACTATCTTATCCATGCAACGACTGTTCATCCATCCCTATGCCTACGGTATTTTAATCTTGCTGTTTTCCGCAACTGCTACTGCTGTTATTTTACTACTACTGCTGCTATAACACTGTTACCACTGGTAAACTGTTGCGAGCAAGTCTACTTTCAGGTGCAGCTGAATTGACAACTCAGTTGTTAAGCCTTATAAATATTCTTTGTCTCCCCTTTTGTCAAATCAATAAATTTGGGTTTTACTTCCCTCGACGACTGTTGCGATCCCCTATACTTGTGGGTCATTAACCACACAAACTATGAGCAGCAACGCCACTGGATCGAAGGAGCGCAAGTGGAGCTGGCTGTGGCAGAGCTCGTCGAACGGGTGGAGGCAGAGGGGCGCAGGGTCGTCCAAGACATTGGAGGTCAGAGCCCCCTCGAAGCGGAGCAAGATGATGTGCAGAAGGAGGCGACGGGCAAGATTGCGGTCAAAATCTTGTGCTAGACGATGGAATAGGCCTGTTGGGCCTAGCATATCTCAACGCTTAGAGCAACTCCAAAGCGTCGACCCATTTAGGGTATGCGCGTGCTCCATTTTCATCTGTTTTGGCCCGACAAACGGATAGAGAAATCCGCACGCGTCCGCGCACAGGCCAAGTGCACCCAACGCGTCCCGACCCATTTCATATTTTTTTAGGGTAATATTTAAATAGCGGGCCTAAAAGGCCTAAAAGTAGATGCATTTCATATAGGGCCCGAAGGCCAATGCATACATATTAACAAAAAACACCTAAACTAGCTGCTAGGGGTCGTCGTTGTGCCGCCCGCCGCCGTTGTGGCCTCTCGACGGCCGGTGCGCTTACTCGTCGTCGTCGTTGACGTTGGTCGGCGTCTGCTCCGTAGTCGGAGTCTATGGCGCGAACCTCGGCCGCGAGACCTCGAGGGCGGCCAACAGATTTGGCCACATCTTGGCCTCTGCCGCCTGCGAGGCCTCAATGGTGTGTGGATTCCGCGGCCTCCTCCTCCTCCACCTGGTCCTCCTCCTCCTGTGGGAGCTCCTCGACGTCCTCGACGTCCATCTCTTAGTCCTACCACTCCTCTTTCTTGGGATGGTCCTCCTCCTCCGCCTCCATGGCGCCGAGCTCGTCGGGGTACTCGAAGAGGGATCCGTTGTTGTCGCTGTCGTCGCCGTGGACGTCGATGACGTCGTGGACACTGGGCGGAAGTGGGGGATGCAGTGGAGACAGACGGGTTTTCGACAAGAAAAACTAGTGTATATTATGTAGTTCGGTGCGGGATGGGGTGGCTCCTAGAGATGCTCTAACCAAGTGTATGTTGGCATCACGAATTATTCAGTTGGAACACATCAGATGAGTATTTGGTATACATTAATTCCAAAGACCGGCACAATTTAAGACTGTACCTTGCAACAACAATCACTTTTCATCTCAGGTCCAACCCAACACACAACTCATCAGCTATATATGATAACATACATTGTCACACAAGATAAATGCAATTCATCGGTGATACTGAGGTTCTAGCTGGTATATCATAAACAACCATGCATGAATACTGATGTCGTGGTGGTGTCACGGCAGATGCCATGGGATGGCTAAAGATGTGGGGACGAAGGACGCTGGAGGTGCTCGGGGAGGGATCACGCGACGAGTAGCCGCGTGAGGTACGAAGTAAACACTGCAAACAACACGATCTACCCAGGTTCAGGGCCCTCGTGAGGAGGTAAAACCCCTACTCCTGCTTTTCTTTGTGTATTTTGGTATCTCACCGAGTAGCCACAGTACAAGGTTCTTGCTACCGAGTAGCCACTCTCCTCTAGATGATGAACTAGGTCAAGAACTAGGGTTCCAGTATGCGATCTAGGTCAAGATGTCTTCGATCCTCACGCAGGAGGCGGCGGGGCACCTTATATACATGGTGCCCAGCCGGATACGTCCAAACATGGACAAGTGTCGACATAGTGTGCACATCGTCCTTCTTCCGGGTTCCCGCTGACAGCTTTGGTTCCTAACCTTGGCTTCATCTGGAAAGTCGTTGGGCAAAACAAGGGGACAGACTGGTATCACTGTACCTAAGCACAGAGTAGGCCCCCCTTATCCTGCCACGGCCTGCTTCCATGCTGTCACTGTCAGGCAGGCCGGTCCCAGGTGAACAGTAGTTCGAATGCTGCCAAGTACGGACCCAGGATACGCGGGATCCTGTGTCAGAACGGCTCCTTTGACTTTCTGGCCCGAGTAGGTTCCCGCCAATTGTTCCCGCCAATTGTACTCGGGCCAACTCTTCTACTCGAACGTAGAGAACTTGAATGATTCTTCCTTCTGGTCATCTTGAGGCGAGACCGAGTAGCAGTCGACCGGGTAGCGAGTACCGGGTAGTCGGCTACTCGACCAAACATCTCTTCTGTAAGACGCCTTTACCCTTTGTCTTTACCCTACGCGGGGTAGCCCCCCGACAGCAGTCCCCGAAGCTGGTTGAGTCTTGCGAACTCGTTCACTAGGCTCTGCCAGCTTAAAACCAATCCTTGCCACATAGCCCTTGAACCTCAAGATGCCGAGTAGAGCCTTCGAGTAGCTCTCTGAATAGTACCTTAAGTTTCCTCTCTTCTGCGCAGCAGACGATCTCTACTCTGCGACCGAGTAAAAAAGACTTGGAGAATTTTCTTGAATTGAGCCTTTGCGGCGCAGAGCACGATCCAGCCCTTCGTACAGAAACTGAACATGTGTCACGCATCTAGGCCCCCGTCGCCTCGTTGCCCAGGACGCATCGTGCCACGCGCCCAGTTTCCAGGTAGTGGGCCCACCCACTCGTCACGTCCCATCAAGAGTAATAACTGGCCACGATTTGGTGGTGGGATCAATTGCGGCCGTTACGCGCGCATCCCGCGCTTGTGTGCGTTTCCAGCCGGCCACAGATCCCACCACACGCCACGATCGATCCCACTTCCGCGATGGTAACGGTAACCGCGGAGAGGATATAAATACCCCCGCCGGTAACTTCCTTTTCCCCTTCCTTCACACTATTCCTTTCTCGTCCTTTGTTCTTCTCCGCCACCGAGCTCTCCGCCGCCGCGCAATCTCTTGCGCCGCTGCGAATTCAACCCCGCCAACCAAATTCTTCCGTTTCTCCACCATCTGCACACCCTTCGCCATGGCCGCTCGTGCCGGCTGGGCCGGCTCGGTCGTCACCGCTGAAGATTGCGCCTGGCTTGTGAACACCCGGAGAGTTCCTCCCGGTGTGGAGTGCCGGGCGCCTGACGGCGAACTCGCGCCAACCCCGCGGAAGGGTGAGTTCGTCGTGTTCATATCGCATTTCGAGCGCGGCTTCGGATTGCCGGCTTCCGACTTCCTCCGCAAGTTCTTGGACCACTTCGGCCTGCAGATGCACCATCTGCCACCCAACGCCGTCGTCTTCCTCGCCTACCACGCCGTGGTGTGCGAGGCCTTCCTCGGCATCCATCCGACGACGGATACCTGGCTGAGGTACTTCCACCTCCGCCAGCAGACCATCGGGAAGAAGGACAGTGCGGGCGTTGGCCGCGCCACCGACACCGGCTGCGCCATGATGGTGCAACGGTCGGGGACCAACCATCCCCGTATCAAGGGGTTGGACTCCGTCCGAATGTGGCAGAAGACATTCCTTTATGTCAAGAACATCCCTGCCGCAAAGGGAGCCACGGTAAGTGACCGAATCAACTTGCCTGCTTGGAGCACCCGTGCTCCGACCGGGAAGAATTGGAAGGAGAAGCCTGCCAACGACGCCAACGCCATCGAGATAGAGAACAGGCTTGGTTGGCTGAAAGACCAAGGCCTCAAGAATGATGATCCGGTGGCTTGCTGGATCAAGAACCGAGTGCTGCCTCTGCAGGAGCGCTGCCATCTCATGTGCTACATGGGAGGCCCCCGCGACTGCACCAGGACAACCACCATCGAGCTTGACAACATTGATGTCCCTGCGCACGCAAGGACCATCCTGATGACGAGCCTCGACGACCACTGGCAGTATGGGTTCGTCCCATACAGCCGCACGAAGCCAATTGAACGGGTGAGTCCTTCTTATTCTTTTTTCCGCATATGCCTTCCGAGTAGATAACTTCGACTAGCAATTGCTTTCTGTACCGAGTAGGATACTTAGCCGAATAGCCTAGGCTTAATGTGCTTTGTGCCTGCACGCCTTGCTGGGTAGCCTACTCGGGAACAACCCTTAGGCTTAGTATGATTAATACCTGCACGCCTTTCCGAGTTGAATATTAGCAATCATGCTTAGGCTAAGTATGCTTCATGTTTGCACGCCTATCCGAGTAGAATACTCTCCTGCTACTCGGCTAACCTGCGATTCTTCGTTGTTCTTCAGACCCTCAATCGCCAGCGTATGGAGAGCTGCGAACGTTTCGAAGGCAACTGGTCTGCCGATCGTGAGGAGGACGACGTGCCCTCCTTCGATGCCGTAGATCAAATCAACCTTGCACACTCCCCCACAATGGAGAAGCGCGACGCCGAATCATCTCTTCACGATTGGTCCGAGGACGAATTCGAAGGTAATTGCGTACTCATTCTTCTTGTTTCCGAGAAGTTCCAATCCCTCGTTTTCTGGTTCTGATTCGCTTCTCTCTTCTTTTGAATTCGTAGACGATGTTGCCGAGGAGAATGATGGTGAGGATGAAGATGAGAACAAGGGCGATACGGCCCTTGTCGTCAAGCCTCTGTCCGTTGCCGCTCCTGACACTCGCAAACGTACTGGCAGTGGCGCCCAAGAGCCTCCAGCCAAGAAGAAGAGGCCAGCCGAGAAGAAGGCGACCAAGGCGGTCGCGAAGAGACCAAGGCGGAAGCTCGCCTCCACCAGCGCGTAAGTTTCTTCTCTGTTGTCTTTCTTCTCGCATTGTATTATTTCCCCAATCCTCTTCTAATTTCTGAACTTCTTTTTCTCTGCAGTCCTCCCATGGACGCGAATGCTGCTCTCGCGCCCGATCAGGCTAAGAAGCCAGCAGCGCCACTTATCAACCTCGACGATGACGAGGATGAGGCCGCCAACGCACGGAGCACAGATGCTCAAGGAGCAGATTCGGAACAGCAGTCCCGTGCGGAGTCAGCAGCACAGGACACTGCTGCGCACCAAGAAAGACCCCCTTCTCCTCCGGCCAATACTGCCGAGGAGACTCAAGACAAAGAGATGCAGGACAACGCCGCCCTTGAGCGGCCAGAAGCTGAGCAGGAGCAGCCAAACACAGGAGCTGCTGACCAAGTGAACCCCGCTGCCGAGCAGCGGGTAGAAGACACCACCGCCACGGATGCCACTATGACAGATGCCTACCCACTGAGTGACGCGCAGACCGGCGCCACACCGAGTAGCACCCAGCCGATTGGCGCACCGGATGGCGCGCCCCTGGCGCCGCCAACCGACCCAGCCAGGCAGCAAGCCCTAGATGCTTTGAGGGAGGAGGTCGAGAAGAGGGCAGCCGAGAAAGAAGCTGCCGAGAAGGCAGAAGCTGAGAAGAAGGCAGCCGAGGAGGAGGCCGCCGAGAAGGCGAAGGCCAAGACTGAAGGAAAGAAGGCCAAGGATCCCGAGAAACAGCGAGCCGAGAAAGAGAAGGCGAAGAAACAAGCCAGAGATCAGATGCCACCTCCGACCTCAACTGGACAGTTGGTCATTCGCGCGTCCGGCCCGGTTGCTACTGCTACCTCCGCTGCTCTTGCTGCTGCTGGTCAGCCTTGCTTCCCGGACTACATGGTGCAGGTCAGTCAACAAAACCAGATCGGCTTCTCTCCCCAGGATAAACAACTTGCCCTTCATAAGGGAAGGAAAGCCGTAGCTGTGAACTCCCCTCCGCCGGCTCCAAACCAGAACAAGTCCGTCACTATTGCTTCTCGGGGAGTCCAGGATCCAGCGATAACATCACGGAGCCTTGAGCAGGTACTTGACACCATTGGCTTCATCGACGCTAAGTGGGACAGCAAGGTTCTCGGCACGGACAACTGGCACGGCCTTGGGCTGGGCGCGATCGACCACATGCGCGTTGAGTGGAACAAAGTGGATTTGGGCTATAAGCCCATGACTGTCTCCACCGAGACTGCCACTCTCGCCGCCAAGATGTTCCTGCACCGCAAGAACGCCGAGGACATCGAGCAGGCTTATGCGGTAATTCTTACTTGCTCTTTCCGAGTTAAATTTTTCTTCTCTCCTGCTCATCTTCATTTTCCCTTACTCTCACCCAGTCCCCGAGATTCTGGCCGAGTAGACAGATACTCTCCGAGTAGCCTCCTACTCGGGTTGAATCTTTACTTCCTTGTCTAACTTGTTTCCTTCTCGCTTCTCAGGATAGCGTTCTGAAACGTACCAATTTGTATCGTGTGCTCCTCTGGAACCATGCTATCGCCAGGAGGCGAATTGTTGCACTGGAAAAGGAGAAGGCAGCTGCAGAGGCAGCGAGCAAGAATGCCAATGATAGCACCCAGCAGCTGGCTGAAGTAAAAGGTATGCTTTTAGCTGCGCGGTTACTGCGTTTTATGTTTACGCCCGCTTCTGCTTTCTTTTGCGCTAACCATTCCTACTCTGCAGATAACCTGAAGGCTTTAGCTGAGGAGCACGAGAAATGCCGTGCGTTTGTGGAGGACGCCGAGGCCACCATCAAAAGATTAGAAGGTGAGTTGTCATTTACTCGGTTTGCCTCTTGTTTCTTTTGCTTCTCTGCTTCTCTGCTAACCTTGTCTGGCTTCTCGCAGAAGATCATAAATTGTTCGTTGAAGCCCACCAAGACTGCGTCAAACCAGAAGAAGTGCAGCAGCAATTGTCCAACCAGGCCGTGGAGCTGGTGAAAGACCACACAACAGAGATGGAGCAGCTGCAACTCCAGCTGCAGAAAGCCCTCAAAGATGCTCTCGACCTCGGTGCCGAGAGGGACCGAGTTATCGCCGAGAAGGCCAAAGCTGAAACAACCTTCAATGCCAAGATCAAAGCCCTCGAGCTGGAGTGCGAAACATTGAAGAAATCCAATGCTGGGCTCTTTGCTCAAATGAATACTCTGCGCCAGGTCCAAGAGAGGCACATATCCAATGAGGAGGAGTGGAGAGTCCAGTTGCAGCAGCTGCGCCGCGAGCTTCACGGTGAGTTTCCTCACTTCTGCATCTTTTCTTCTCGGTTTGGTCTCTTTTCGGATTCTAAGACTAAATCTCTCCCTTGCTTCTGTGCAGAAATCTTCCCTCATCTCGTGTCCGCTAGCGCACCAGCCTTGGCCAAGGCCCGAGCAGTTCGCCTTGAGAAGGGCGAAGCCTCGGATACCAGAGCCGAGATTGAGGACAGCCTGCTGGTGCTGAAAGGGTACTTCGAGCGTCTAGCCGGCGTGGGCACCGACCTGGTGCGCGTCGGCTTCGCGCTCCACAAGCTGTTATGGCCCGAAGATTCCGCGCCGACAACGATTAATGGCCTTGCTCTGAAGCTGCAGAATGTGAAAGCCGAGCTGAAGAAGTGGCGCGCCTCGGGAGCTCGGGCAGGTGCTGACTTAATGCTCCTCTGCGTCGCCTCATGGTATGAGAATCTGAATATGGAAATCATCCGTGGGAAACGCGAGAAATCCAAGTGGGAGATGGACCCCAGCTGCGTGGCCGCGCGCAAGTTGATTGCGTACGAGGTCGCGGAGTGTGCTGAGACGGACGTCTTCATCGACGGCCTCCCCGAGCCCGACACCGAAGTGGAGGAGGGCGAGGAAGAAGATGAGGAGACAGACTCTGATCTGGAGTCGGGTTTCTTCGAGTCCCCCAAGGGCAAGGCCGGGAAGGGGAAGAATGTCGCTGTCGCGAGTAGCGATGAGGAGACCGAGCACATCGACACCGCCGCACTCGAGTTCGGCACTTCATCAGGAGCTGCTCTCGACGACACGGTCCGTCCCCCTGGCCAAGCCTCTGGCTCTTCTTCTGCTGCAGGGCCCATCTCGGTGGCCACGGCTACTTCCGAGCGTGACACCGAGATGGATGAGTCCGCCACCGTCCAGTCGGAGGCGGATGCCACCCGTGCCAGTGCCGACGAAGAACCCGCAAGGACAACCGCCACCAACCCGGAGGCAGAGGCAACCAGGACCATCACAGAAGATGCAGCAGCCAATGCCAGCGCCGACAACATTGCCTCCTCCACATGATTTTACCTGCACACTTTTTACTTGAACATTTATCAGATCCCCGGGATGCCGGGAGCAGATGTATCAGACTTATTTATGCTTTTCTTGCTACTCAATTTTATTTCCATCCATTATCTTTAATTTAATCATTTTGAGCAGCCTTGGCTCAATGCCGGGTTGCGTTTCCATGCGAGTCCCCGAGTTGCATTTCTTATTCACCCTATCTTTTCATCTCTGCTCTACCTGCAACTTGTTGCTTTTTTGGTATTCGAGTCACAAGAATCGAAGAGTAGAGCTGCAAATACTTAGCCGCTTAGAAACAATCATAATAACGCAGCCCACCACTTAGCCGAAAAGATGAACAGAGAACAAAAGTAACAAAACACCCTACTCGGTTCCTGCACTTTTTCTTCCTTAGCGATTTTCGTGTGCTCATTGACCTTTTGCTTGTTCTCTTGCTTGCCATGAAGCCGGGTTTCGGACAGCAGCAGAGTCGAAGAGTTGGCATATAGGTTTAAACACAGTACTCAATGCGCTTATGAGTTCTGAAGTGGAGCAACCGAATAGACAAAAGGTAAAGCCGAGTAAAAACACTTGGAGCAATTTTGGACGAGGGCAGTCCCCGAGAACAATTTCAGATTGCAGAGTAAAATTGCAACTCGGATAAGAGGGTACATACACATCTTTGCTTACGAATGAAAACGACGAAGTAGAGCTACATTCCAAGGGCGCTTGGTTTCCTCTCCAGCTTTATCTGCCCTGTTCGCCTGTGATGGGCGCACATCTACAAGGTAGTACGCATCATTGTGCAGCGCTTTGCTCACAATGAAAGGCCCCTCCCATGGAGGAGACAATTTGTGCATCCCAGCTGTGCGCTGCACAAGCCTAAGGACCATGTCTCCTTCTCGGAAAACCCTTGGGTTCACCTTTCGGCTATGATAACGCCGCAGGTTTTGCTGGTAGATAGCCGAACGTGACAGAGTCATCTCTCTTGCTTCTTCAAGCAGGTCAACGTCGTCTTCTCGAGCTTCTCTCGCCTCCACCTCAGTGTAGAGGGCTACTCGGGGGGAGTCATGCTCTAAGTCTATTGGCAACACGGCCTCAGCCCCGTATACCAAGAAGAATGGCGTGTAGCCGGTTGACCGGTTAGGGGTAGTCCTTAGACTCCACAACACCGCTGGCAACTCTTCTAGCCAACACCCAGGTGTTTTAAGCAATGGCTCAATCAGCCTTGGCTTTATGCCTGCCAGTACCATTCCATTTGCTCTCTCAACTTGCCCATTGGAGGCAGGGTGCGCGACTGACGCAACGTCTAGTCGGATATGCTTATCTCTGCAGAATCGCACCATTGCCCCCTCTGCAAAGTTGGTGCCGTTGTCGGTGATGATACTGTGCGGGTAGCCATATCTCATGATCACATCCTTCACGAATTTCACAGCTGTGACCCCATCGCACTTCCGAATAGGCTTCACTTCAATCCACTTGGTGAACTTGTCCACCATGACCAAGATATGTGTCATATTGCCTTTAGCCGGCTTGAAGGGGCCAACCATATCCAAGCACCAAACAGCAAACGGCCATGTGATAGGAATTGTCTTCAACTCGGAAGCGGGCATGTGAATCTTACTTGCGAACATCTGGCAGCCATTGCACTTCCTCACAATATCTTCAGCTTGCTGCAGTGCAGTGAGCCAGTAGAAGCCATGCCGAAAAGCTTTCTTGACCAAAGCCCGAGATGAGGCGTGATGCCCACACTCCCCTTGATGTATCTCCACCAGAATTTCTTCTCCCTCTTCTGGGCTCACACAACGTTGCAGCACGCCAGTGGCACTTCTCTTATGCAGCACATCTCGGACAATGGTGTAGCCCTTGGATCTTCTCTGAATCTGCCTCGCAGTCACCTCATCTTCAGGTAGAGTGCCGTCCCTTAGAAAGGATAATATGGGCATAGCCCAACTTGGTGTCTCCCGTATGGGAAACACCTGTTCGTCCAGTTCCATTGGGACAGGCTCTTGTGGTTGCTCAGGAGGAGTAGGAGCGCTTCTCTGCAAACCGGATCGATTGGCGAGGACTTCCTCAATGAATGCGACAGCCTCCGGGTTGAGGGCGGCAGTCCCCGAGTAAGGAGTGGCAGTCCCCGGGTAGGGAGTGGCAGTCCCCGAGTAGGGAGTGGCAGTCCCCGAGTAGGGAACGGCAGTCCCCGAGTAGAGGACGGCAGTCCCCGGGTTTCCTGCAGCACTCTCCCAGTCAATCTCCATTGGATCAGATTCTTCACTTGGCAGAGAGGGGACAAATATAGACTCCGAGTTGGGGGAAGGCTTGATGGATGGCTTCCTCAAGTGCTCCAAGGCGATTCCCGCCGGGATGGACTGCCGAGAAGATCCCAACTTGGACAACTCATCTGCTGCTTCGTTCTCTGCTCGGTGAATGTGCTGGAACTCACAACCCTCGAAGAACCCAGTCATAGACTGCACCAGGAAGCGATACGAAGCCATGTTGGCATCCAAAGCATCCCAAATGCCCGAGACTTGCTGCACCACCAGATCTGAATCACCATAGCATATAATGCGCTGCACACCAACCTCCTTGGCTACTCGCAAGCCATGAACCACTGCCTCATATTCTGCAACATTGTTGGATGCCTTGAAATGAATCTGCAGCACATACTTGAGCTGATCTCGCTTGGGTGACGTAAGCACAACACCAGCACCAAGGCCTTCCTTCACTTTCGAGCCATCGAAATGCATCCACCAATAGTTGGAAACTGGAGCAGGAGGTTCATACTGCATCTCGGCCCAGTCCACAAGAAACTCCGCCAGGACCTGAGACTTGATGGCTTCTCTTCTCGTATACGCGGGAGCGTACGCTGCTAGCTCGATTGCCCATTTGGCTACTCTGCCACTCGCCTCCTTGTTACCCATGATATCCGAGATGGGAGCAGAACTCACGACAGTGATGGGGTGCTCCTGGAAATAATGTTTCAGCTTCCTGGCGCCTAGGTACACACCATATGTCATCTTCTGGTAGTGTGGATAGTTTTGCTTGGAGCTGGACAGCACTTCACTGAGGTAATACACTGGGCGCTGCACACTCTTGCCTTCTTCTTCTCGCTCCACCACTATCACCACGCTGACTACTCGGTTAGTCGCAGCAATGTACAGCAGCATAGGCTCCTTGGGTAGCGGACTAGCCAAGACGGGAGCGCTAGCCAGCATTGCTTTCAGCTCATTGAATGCCACGTCCGCTTGCGGAGTCCAGACATGTCACTTTTCTTCATTAGCTGGTATAGAGGCAGGGCCTTCTCGCCCATTCGGCCCAGAAACCGGCTCAGAGATGCCAAGCAACCTGTGAATTTCTGCACATCCTTCAATGATCTCGGCAAAGACATGCTCTCAATAGCTTTTATCTTTGAGGGATTGGCTTCAATGCCCCGACTAGAAACCAGAAAACCGAGTAGCTTTCCAGCCGGTACACCAAAGGTGCACTTACTCGGATTCAGTTTCATTTTGTACTTGCGTAGGTTAGCAAAGGTTTCCTCCAGGTCGGCAAGCAGAGTATGTGTTTTATTCGTTTTGATGACGATGTCATCTACGTACACCTGCACGTTCTTGACGAGCTGGTCGTGCAAGCATTTCTGCATGCATCTCTGATAGGTTGCACCCGCATTCCTCAAGCCAAAACACATGACACGATAGCAATAAGCCCCGTACGGGGTAATGAAAGCAGTCTTTATTTGATCAGCAGGGTTGAGTGCAATCTGGTGGAAACCAGAGTAGGCATCTATGAAAGACAACAGTTCACAACCAGCAGTGGAATCGATCACCTGATCGATGCGAGGTAGCGGGAAAGGATCCTTGGGGCATGCCTTGTTCAAGTCGGTGTAGTCGACGCACATGCGCCATGCAGTGGCAG
Organism: Alopecurus myosuroides; assembly: GCA_028641055.1. Taxonomy (NCBI): domain Eukaryota; kingdom Viridiplantae; phylum Streptophyta; class Magnoliopsida; order Poales; family Poaceae; genus Alopecurus; species Alopecurus myosuroides. Next base: position 75,023,076 of record CM054060.1, on the reverse strand, counting down.
CCTTGGGATCCTCCTTCTTCTTCTCGACCATGACCGGGTTGGCTAGCCAATCCGGATGCAGCACCTCCATGATGAAATTGCTTATCAGTAACTTGGTGATCTGGTCACCAATGGCCTTCCTTCTCTCATCTCCGAAACGGCGCATAGCCTGCTTCACTGGTTTGGCGTCAGGACGCACATGCAAAGAGTGCTCAACCAACTCCCTCGGGACTCCTGGTAGATCTTCATTGGACCAGGCGAATACATCCCGATTCTCACGGAGGAAGTGGATGAGCTCGCTTTCCTATTTCTCCGCCAACCCGGAGCCAATGATGGCTACGCGGTCGGGGAACTCGGGGTCGACCTGGACCTTCTTTGTCTCCTTGGCAGCTTGGAAAGCAGTACCATGCTGGGTACTCGGCACCTCTTGTGCGCCAGCTTGTGCGGACTGAGCCATGGCTACCACCTCGTACATCTTCTTCTTCTCGGCAGCGATCACCATCGACTCCGCCAACTGGGAGCTAGCAGAGGCACACTCCATGGACTTCTTGTAATCTCCAGAGATGGTGATGATACCATTGGGACCAGGGATCTTCATCTTCAGATAAGCCACATGAGTAGAGGCCATGAACTTGCTCAGAGCAGGCCTGCCGAGTAGAGCATGATAGGGGCTCTGATGATCCACCACCTCGAACTGCAAGCGCTCTGTGCGGCAGTTCTCCCGGGTACCGAATAACACATCAATCCACACTCGGCCAATCGGGTTGCATGAGATCCCGGGCACAATGCCATGGAAGGTGGTCTTGCTAGGCAGCATCATGTTCTCGGCTAGGCCAAGCTTCTCGAGTGTGTCCTTGTACACTATGTTGATGCTGCTGCCGTTGTCGATTAGCACCTTGCTGAACCTCACATTCTTCTCGGGACCCAGGAATGTAGGATCCAGCACCAAAGCATAGCTACCCGGATTGGGCATCACCTTGGGATGATCTGCTCGGGTCCACCTGATCTCCTGGTCACACCAATACATGTAGTGAGGGACAGCAGGAATCACTGCATTGACCTCCATGGCCCGCCTGTGCTGTGATTGCTTGTCGACTGGCTCAGAAGTGAAGATCATGTAGCTCTCATGGTGCTCTTGGTACTGATTGGAGCCATTGCCCCCATTGTTGCCATTGTTTTGTTGCCCTGATAGTTGTTGTTGTTGCCTCTGTTGTTGTTGTTGCGGTATCTCTCATTGTTGAAGTTCTGGTTGGCTCCTAAAGCCACCTGGTTCACATTCTCTCTTCTCGGGTACACTGGCGGCCGAGCTGCGGGTGCGCGAGTAGGCTGCACATTGGCATTGGCTGCTGGCAGAGGAGGAGGAGGAGGCAAGCCATCACTCTTGATCGCCTCCCACCACTCGCACTGCCGAGTAGTGTGGTTAGCAGGCCTCGAGGGATGATGAGTGTGAAAGCTGCATGGGCCATCCTTCATGTCATCGAAGACAAACTTCTTCGGCTGCTCGGAGTTCCCGCTACCCGACTGAGAGGCGCGAAATGGCTTCTTGTTGCCTTGGCCCTGGTTCTGGTTTTGCCCGTAGGCTCCAGCAGGTTTCTGCCTTTGGCCACCACCGCCTCCGACATTCACTGCATTCACCTCTTCAGGATCATACCGAGTGTCTACTCGGCGCTTGTTGCGGAACTCGTTGCGCTTGCTGCTGTTGAAGTTTCTTCTCGGCTCAGAGGAGTCCATCAGCGGCTGAGTAGGATCACCGAGTGCGTACTGATCCGCAATCTTGATGGTCTCCGCCAGAGTGTTCGGCATCTCCCTCTGCAATCTCTGCCAAAGCATGCTGCCATGTCGGCAACCCTGCGCAAACCAGGTAATGGCCTGTGCTTCATTCACACCCTCACAGGTGTTCCTCAGCGTGCTCCACCGAGTAAGGTACTCGCGGTCTGTCTCGTCTTCCCGCTGCCTACAGGCTGACAGCTGCTGTGGCCTATTCGGTCTCTTGTATGTACTCGTGAAGTTGCTGATGAAGGCATCCGAGAAGTCCAGCCAGCAGTTGATGCTGTTCTTGGGCAAGTTGTTGAGCCAAGTGCGAGCTGGACCCTCTAGCATCTGCGGCACATAACGCACCGCCCATCTCCTGTTGCCGTTCGCGATATGGACCGCGGTGACATAGTCATTGAGCCAATCTTCAGGCTTGGTGCTGCCGTTGTAGCTCTTGGTGCCTCTTGCAAGCTGGAAGCCCTTCACGGAAGGCTCGTTCATGATGCGCGGCCCAAAGCACTCGGGGCCAGGAGGACCCGTGCTCTCTAGCCGCGCCGACAAGCTGATACGGTCCAGCTGGTGCCTTGCATCTCCAGGCGCCAACACGCGCTCGCCAACACGGTCATGAATGTCATAACCAGCCATCTCCATAGCCGAGTAGCCATCATCGTACCTATCCACCTGCACAGCAACAGGCTGCACCACCGGGTTGGCGACTGGGGCCACTGCACACGGCTGCTGCATCTGCCGAGTAGGCTGAGCTGCGGGTTGCCGAGAAGGACCTGGACGTGCACCATCTCGGGCCTGGCTTTGAGCTTGATGGGTTTGAGAGCCTGCTCTTGCAGCGTTGTGTTCCTGACCAGACTGCTGCGGCACAGCAACCTGTTTCGCGGCAGCAGCCGGGTCATACACCTGCATTTGCCTGTCTCTACCCGAGCGCCCGCTGCGGCTCTTCTCGCGGCTAGGATGCGGAGACGAGGCCTGATCGTTAGATCTAGCCGCGTGCGAGTGAACCACCTGCGAAGCTCCAGCACCCGGGTTGGCCTTCCGGAACTCCTCGTTCTGCCTAGCGGCCTCCAACACCAACTCGTTGAGCCTCTCCTGCTGCCTGAGACGCGCCTCTCCATCCAGGCGCGGCAACTCGGCAGCCACGGCCTCTGCAGCCCTGAGCGTCTTGGCGGGTGTGCTGTACCTTGGCCTTGTGAAGGTGTTCGCGGTGGCGGACTGAGCGGGCACCTCCGCAACCGTTGCCATCTCGACACCCAAGTTGCGCCGCGTAGCGCCTACTCTGCTAGGCCTCCTGGCGACTGGCGTGAAGCCGTGAGCCTTGTTGTACTCGAGCTGGTCTAGACTCAGCTCAAGCCTGATCTTGTCCAACTCCGCCTGCTCGGCAAGCAGTTCCTGGCGTTGCCGCTCGAGCTGCTCCCTCGCGGCTAGGAGCTCGATGTCGGTGGGAGTGGGCATACCGGCTCGCGTAGCAGACGCGGGGATGACCGTAGACGTGGAAGGCGGCAAGTTGCTCTCCCTCTCGTAGGGCCGGTGAGTCCTGCCACCAGCAGGCGGTTCGTCAACCTCCTCGACGACGGCCGCAGCGCCAGTAGCGGCTGCGCCAGTGTTTGCCGCCAAGCCCGTCACCATCACCTCAGCGCAGTTCGCAGAACGGCGCGCGGGCCTTCCGCGAGCAGCGACCACCGCGGGAGGATCCGCCGCGTCATGCACCAGCTCGGGGTACGCGCGGTTGGCGACGGTGGCGACGTAGACGAGGTGAGAGCCGAAGGAGATCACCGAGCCGCCCTCAGGCATGGCCATGCCGCCGAAACAGCGGGCGTTGTCGGTGACGAAGTCGAAGGAGCCGAATCTGTGGACAAGGCCACAGACCACGCGCTCCGCTGAAGAAGATCTCGTCCGAACAGAAACTCCAGCCAGCGCCGCTGGTTGCCCCACGGTGGGCGCCAACTGTCGTGGTGGTGTCACGGCAGATGCCATGGGATGGCTAAAGATGTGGGGACGAAGGACGCTGGAGGTGCTCGGGGAGGGATCACGCGACGAGTAGCCGCGTGAGGTACGAAGTAAACACTGCAAACAACACGATCTACCCAGGTTCAGGGCCCTCGTGAGGAGGTAAAACCCCTACTCCTGCTTTTCTTTGTGTATTTTGGTATCTCACCGAGTAGCCACAGTACAAGGTTCTTGCTACCGAGTAGCCACTCTCCTCTAGATGATGAACTAGGTCAAGAACTAGGGTTCCAGTATGCGATCTAGGTCAAGATGTCTTCGATCCTCACGCAGGAGGCGGCGGGGCACCTTATATACATGGTGCCCAGCCGGATACGTCCAAACATGGACAAGTGTCGACATAGTGTGCACATCGTCCTTCTTCCGGGTTCCCGCTGACAGCTTTGGTTCCTAACCTTGGCTTCATCTGGAAAGTCGTTGGGCAAAACAAGGGGACAGACTGGTATCACTGTACCTAAGCACAGAGTAGGCCCCCCTTATCCTGCCACGGCCTGCTTCCATGCTGTCACTGTCAGGCAGACCGGTTCCAGGTGAACAGTAGTTCGAATGCTGCCAAGTACGGACCCAGGATACGCGGGATCCTGTGTCAGAACGGCTCCTTTGACTTTCTGGCCCGAGTAGGTTCCCGCCAATTGTTCCCGCCAATTGTACTCGGGCCAACTCTTCTACTCGAACGTAGAGAACTTGAATGATTCTTCCTTCTGGTCATCTTGAGGCGAGACCGAGTAGCAGTCGACCGGGTAGCGAGTACCGGGTAGTCGGCTACTCGACCAAACCTCTCTTCTGTAAGACGCCTTTACCCTTTGTCTTTACCCTACTCGGGGGTAGCCCCCCGACAACTGATAATAATATATAGTGTTGGATAACATTCCCATTCTCATAACAAACCATGTCTTGTTCACTGCACTCGTTTCTTCTTAGCTTCCACACGCTTCTTCTCAGCCTCCTCTAGATTCAGTTCTATTGATGCCCAGGTTAACCCGACAACAAAATATATGATGCACCCCATGTAAAAGATTCGTCCTATTGCAAAAGGAGCCATAAAGAGCAACACTATACACCGCCTGCAGTAAGGTAAAAAAAAGATCATGTCAACTCGTATGAAACATGAAAACAAGAAGAAGAATCAATCTGCAGTACATATGCGGATGATATTGTACAAGAAAATCTGAAGCGGCTTTGTACGCCTGAAGTACTCGTGAGGATCCTCGTCACACCAGTTAGTAGCTGACTTGACACCCCTCCTAGCTTTAGCTATCGCATCAAATAGGTTTTGTTGTTCCCGCCAGTGAGTAGCTGCCTTGAGACTCCTCTTACCCCTGCTTATCGCATCACACAGCTCCTGTTGCTTGCGCTCGATGTCACGCGTGATTTCCTCGGGAGCAAGCTGGATACACACGAGCATTAATATATATCATTAGTTAACTGTTTATCGATTGGTAAATAATAAGAATAATACTCCCTCCGTATCGAAATATAAGATGTTTTAGCATTTCCTAAACAATATGTATCTAGACATGTTTTAGTGTAAGATGAATATGAATCTACGCACTAAAACATGTCTAGATACATTATATCTACAAAATGCTAAAATATCTTATATTTTGATACGGAGAGAGTAGTTATGTACTCCCTCCGTCTCAAATTGACTGTTTTAAAGTTTGACAAAAGTGGATGTATCTACCACTTTTATCAAACTTTGAGACGGAGGGAGTATACAAATAAACAGTGTAATACATCCTTCAGAAAAAACATTGCAATACATGCACACGCAGATGTAGCCAGTGCCCGATATATATGTTTGGTTGCTAATTAAGGAATGGATTACGTGAAGCAGCTTCCCGAATGAAAGATTTCTCCGAAGTGTTCCATTGGGCTGATCGCTGGCCCTGCTAAGTAGTGTATCATTGGGCTACAGCTTAGGAAATACATTATTGTTTTGTAATTACCACGAATATATTGCTGCTGCCGCAAGCTGAAGAGGAGATGGTTCAAGATATTAAAACATAAGCGGCTCTATTTCCTAGGATGATCAACCAGAAAAATAAGGGCACTTCCTCTTTTTGCTACTTTGGATCGCTAAAAGATATAGGAAATGTTGCTCCTGCCGAGAGACGCACAAAAGAAGCTTTTAGATCACACAGAATTGGGATATTTGCACACAGCGAATCAATTAGCACGCGACATAAAAGATGTTAAATTTTAGTTACCTTCTCAGCGGTACAGAGCATGCGAGATAACTTGTCGGTAAAGAGCATGCGCCTTGGCACGTGCCGGCGTCGCTCCTCAGCCACCGCCGGTGATGTGATCGCCGCCTTGGTTCGCTGGAGGACGGAGCCGCCGATCCTCCTCGCCACAGCGTTTAGAAGCAACGCCGACATTTTCTGGGATCAGTTGGGAGGCTACGTTCGGTTAGGTTAAGGTCTATTGAAGCGATCGCACCTTTTTTTTTTTGAGCATAAAACCCCGACTTTATTGATCAATAATCATAGGTATGTTTACAAAATCGGCCCAATAGATGGGCCTGTGCGAGATTTATGTTCCTCTTCCTTACTACTGGTCGCAGTATTTTTTTTTCAAACAAAAATCTATTTTTTTATTGTATTATTTTTTACATTTTCCGTAGGGGTATTTTTAGCGGTTTCCTTGTTGTATTATCTGCATTTTCATCCTCCGATAGATCTACTAGCAACATTGTACTCTTACAGGTGAAAGTTCTCTTCAACATTGCTTCGAGGAAGGTAAATTCCTCACGACATTTTATTTGCGTATGAAATAGAAATACTTGCACAAGATTTCATTAACGGAAAAATGTACCCCATATATTATGTAAAAAATAAGCTACCGTATGTAAGTTTTTTTTAGGAAAATTTCTAGTGTTCATCGTACCGGCACTCCGAGCTGCCGGCGGTGCTCTGATCGCGGACTCGATCTGGCCCCGCGTGGGCCGGTTGGGCCGCGGCCTGCTAGAGCGGGTGCTCCTTGTTGTGTTCATCTCTATGACATTCACCGGAGCGGGGAGGTGCCAACGGCCCTGGGGCACAATGCTGGCGTCCTCTTCTCCGACGGAGTTGGTCGGCCGGATGGCTGCGTCAACTGGATTCGGGGGCGTGGCTGCTTGGGGCGGCTAGAGTTGGTGCTCCTGCCGGCGTTATGCTGGGAGGATCCACCCGTCTCCGATTTGGTGCCTCTACGTGATGCGGAGATTCGGATGCAAGATCAACGGTTTCTTGACCTCTACCTAGGATGGTCAGGTGGTGGTTGGTAGTGGAGGCTTGTGTGTCCGACCATCTACGGTTGAAGCTGGTCGGGTTCGATTTGCCATTGTGGACGATCTAGGTAGCGGTGGTGATGATTCGGACATCGGCGGTCCTTGTCTACGCGCTAGGGAGCTAACAATGCATGGGAGGCTAAGCTCAGTTGCCTAGTTCTCACGACTTTGATGGTGGATATTCCTTCTTGAGGGGGGGGGGCAATCTGATGAGCCTAGTGGGTGATTGCCGTAGTACGAGGGCCGGCCCTGAGAAAGTGCGGCATGTGCGGCCACACAGGGCCCTCATTGGCCAGGCCTCAGCTAGGTATGTTACATAGGGATAGGGAGGCCCAGCTGGAATACAATTTGCCCATCAGCTAACCAAACGCAATATTCTGGCTGAAAAAAATGAATCTAGCAACGCGAGCTCTCCCCTAGCCTCTTCAAAACCTTGACTCCTCGTTCTCCAGCTTTGCAGGGCTGACTTCTCCTTCCCCATTTTTTGTGTATAAGGACCCCTTTTTTTTGTCCTGCACCAGGCCCTGAACTGCTCAGGGCCGGCCCTGCGTAGTACAATTGATGTGGCACCCGGATAACAGGGTGGCGGCCCCGAATGTCGGTGCTTCCTCGTGCGGAGCTACGAGGCGGTTTTGCGGGAGGCAGAACTGGACCATGGCGCCCAATTTCCTATGTGTCCTGAGATCGTCGGGTTGGCGATGTTTGTGCGAGGTGGTAGTGGCGGTTCTTAATCGTTGCGGCGCTTTGTATTTCTTGTTCAAGCTCTACTTTTGATCTTTAATCGTTTGGATCTGCAAATACCGGACTTAGTCGTCCGGATCCAAGATTACCTATCATAGACATTCGGAATGACAATTACCGATATTAGTGGTTTGGCCACAAGTGCGGATGTTAGCCGTGTGGGCCCACGATTATCAATCTTAGTCATCTGAGTCCACACAGTATCAACATGAGTTGATCGGATCTACAAATACCACTTTAATATGTATTTATTTTGGTGATTTCATTTTTTATATTAATTTTTCGGAAAATTATCTTCAAGTTGCAACTTCCCAACTCACTTATCCAATATCTCCTGCTTTCCCTAACTTAATTTCTTATATATTTATGGTCAAAGTTGACCATCAAAGATCACCATAAAAATAGGGCGCTTTGTATTTTGGGATCGAGGGAGTATTGATGGTACACTGACTCTCTGTTTACATTATGTTGGACCATTAATTTTTCGGGAAATTATCTTCAAGTTGCAACTTCTCGTAACTCACGTATCCAATATCTCCTGCTTACCCATCTCTCGATCGGTTGTTCCTCCCAATTCTGGCCGCGACTGTTGATCCACCCATCCGGAAGAGCACGTGGGATCGGAGCAGCAGGTCCGTCCCCCGTAACCGCGGCCACCGTGAGTGTTACTGCTCCCTCTCTTTCGCTTCCCCCTGCTCCGGAGATTGATTTGCTTTGCTTGCCATCGACGGATGCGGGCGCCGTTAGCAGGAAAAATCTCCCCGCTAGGTTTAGCGCACTTCAGATCCTTTGTTTTTCGTCTGATCCCAGCGCGATCCGTATCTTATTTCGTGTTAGACACGCTGGTTTCTGATCTGCTAGGGGTGGCCACCTCCTGGATCGCCATAAACGGATTAGCTGGGGCCTGTCATAAACGAATTTTCCTAGATTCATTGCTTGCTTGCTTGCGACTGTAATAATGATATTCTTTTTCGTGCTTATATGGAAACTAGGGCGATCACTAGACATACTTTCAAGGTTCTAATGCGTTTCACCTGCCTGTAGCAGTACTGGTGCAAAATGGCGTCTGCACATGGAATTACTGTTGATGGCGCTACAAAGAGGAAGACTAAACCCATGTTTAACCCATCAGAGAGGAAGAACCCAAAAAATTTCCAGCTTGTATGTTCTAAAATATCTTCAAATCATTTCCTTAAAGCAGAAGCATCTTTTTGTTGGCATACCCCTTAACGCTTCCTTTCCTACGATTTTTCAGGAGCGTCATGTATCCCGTCTTGAACCAATGCAGCAGCAGCAAATACAACACAGGTATAGTTGTGATCTTTTCTATATGTTCAAGAGTGTTCTACATCATTACATCTTCGAAGTCATAAAAAATATTTTTTAACGAGTTCAATTACAATCTTCTTGCAACAATTGTATCGTCCAACTGGAACTTCTAAACAAGTGTGAGACAAGAGTAACTATATGTTGCCTATGGTAATTCTTTACTGCCTTTTCAGGCGGCTTATCTTCCTGACGATTATGCCCGGGCTCCTCTCCCACTTTTCTGAACCTACATCTCCAGAAGATAGCCTTGGCTCGTCATCCTCCTTGACACCCATTTTTATCTTGCGTCTTGATGCCCCTGAAGAACCACACAGAAGATATCAAGCTAATTCATCAAAGCGCATGGCAGAGAGATCCACAACAGCCAATAGTATCTCCAATTCAGATTTTTCAGACAATATCTCCAACAAGACAAGGATGGATGTAAGGCATACTACAAGCAGGCATACAATGCTACTTTATCCTACATAAGACGTGTGAAACTGCGTGTGTTTAAGCCATAGTGCAACATACTTAGCAATATCCCCATCTAGCATTACCTTTATTTTCTTCCTGATCATATGTTCTGTTTATATATATTTATCATTGAACCAGCATTACATTTATTGTCTTTTCAGAAAGGGGAAAGTAAGGTTGCCGAAGATGACGAGGAGGAAGAGGACGAGAACATCAAATTTGATGACGATTTTGAAGGTGAGTTTCCTAGTATTTTTTGTGTCCTTTAGTACTGACACCCACCTTACAAACTCCCCATCCTAATGTTGGTATAGATGACGAGGAGGACATGCTTGAGCATTTCTTAGCAGAACAGACAAGGAAGTCATCAGCTTAGGCTTCAAGATCATAAGACGGGGCATGTTTACCAAATTCTATCTTCGGGAGAGTCGAAAGTGGTTATATATGCTGCCCACAATTTTGTTTTTGCATCATTTGGTCGCCTATTGGATAAAATACCGTGAAGATGCTACCGAAGGAAGCCATGGATTCTCCCATTGATCTTTGCTGAGGTGTGGAGTATCAAACTAAATCTGCATAATGTGTAATTCGTAATGTAATTTATCGTGTGCTGAATCTGTAAACAAGTCTGCTCCGAATTCACTGTTCTTGTAGGTCCCAACATGAGATAAATAATTCTGATGTGAATTTTACCGGGATAATAATAACTCGATTTTCCCTATCGAGATTCCAAGACTTTTTTTAAAATACCTCATCAGCTCCATAAATCTCCGTTTTGTTTCAATATTTTTGGTTCTGTTTCAGTTTTTTTCCTTGAAAACAACCAAAAGTTTATTCTATGTTTCCGCCCCTGTTGAAATGGAACCCCAAAATCATAATATGAATTTCTAGGATTTTTAGAAAAGAGTGTCATAAATTGGATTAGAAATAACAAAATTATATAGTAGAATCCTACATTTTCTATGATATAAACGGCCACCCAGTTTGCTACTTCCTTGGATCCGTTTTATGTGTCGTGAGATCTCAGTTGATCACGTATGACTCCTACACATGACCTGCGACACTTAAATATGATCAGAGGGAGTATCAGTTTGTTGTCTAATTGTCCGTCAGGTGCTGTAACAACACACGCTTACATTTCTCTGCTTGGGTATCTATAATCTATAATAACTAAATGGGAGCAACCCACTAAGTGATTTCTCTCAACATGTAAGGAAGCCACATCAGAAAGTCTCTAATTGGTCCAAGTCATAAGCAAACCTTCCACCTCATTAAGCATGTCCGCTCCAGTTCATTCAGCTTCCATGCTTTATATTTTTCCTATCGTAATTTCTGGTGCTAACTGAATCACGGAGGATGGCTCACATGCGGCCCAATACTCCAGCCCTGTTATTTTTCTTCTCTATTCAACGAGCGACCCAACAACTGCATTAATCCGAGAACCCAAACGACGGCCTATCCAGCTACCCGCTACCAGAAACAGCTGCATGGAAAAGATGGCACCGAAGGAAGCTGTGGATTCTCCCATTGATCTTTGCTGAGGTGTGGAGTATCAAGCTAAATCTGCATAATGTGTAATTCGTAATGTAATTTATCGTGTGTTGAGGGTTCGTTTATGTAAGGATCTTAATCTGTAAACAAGTCTGTTCCGAATTCACACTGTTCTTGTAGGTCCCAACTTGAGATAAATAATCCTGATGTGAATTTTACCGGGACAATAATAACTCGATTTTCCCGATCGAGATTCCAAGACTTTTTTAAAATACCTCATTAGCTACATAAATCTCCGTTTTGTTTCAATATTTTTGGTTCTATTTTAGTTTTTTTCCTTGAAAAGAACCAAAACGCGTTTCTTCTATGTTTTCGCCCCTGTTGAAATGGGAATAACCTGTTGTGGATAAAAATCACTAGAACAACGTCTCTCCCCGTCCTCCCAGATCGCTCCCGCACAGCGACCGGGAGGAACCCTAGCCGCCGGCCGCCCCTCCTCCCGTCCTCCTCCTCCCTCCCTCGCCGCCGCCAGAGGGCGCGCCCGGGCAAGGCCCGGCCGGCGGCGGCGGCGGGGAATCCTCACCCCCTCACGCGGTGATGCCTGGCGCGGGCCGGCGTCTCCGTTCCAGGGCGCGCTACGGTGCGCGGGCCGTAGCGGCGCGACAGCGAGCCCTCGTGGTGGTGGAGGGGACTCGACGGCGGCGCGGTGGGCTGCGTGGTCTCGCCTCTCACCAGCGAAGGGCGGACGCGCCAGATCCGCGTCGAATCTTTTCGGCGGCGTGGCTTTGGGCGGAGCTGACACGGCGAGGACGGCGGTGGCCGGTGGCGCAAGACGCGAACGACTTGGTGGTGCCCCGTGGCGGCGGCGGTGATCTTGGTGGTGGGCCTCAGGTCCATCTCTACCAGGTCCGGCTGCTCTCTACTTTAGAGGCGGGGTATGTGCGCGTGTGGCGGCGGGACAGGTCCTCCGACGGCCGGACAACGACACGATGAGGACTGCGGCGGCCGCACACACATGGGCACGATCTGGGCCAGGCGGGCCTGGATCTGGGCCCTAGGGGCTGCGAGCCTGGCGCCTGACGCGCGCGTGCATGGCTACTGCAGTCCTCTCGTCGGCGCCCTATGTCTCGAGCCTCTCCTTGTTCTCACGCCCGGGCTAGAATCGGGCCAGGCTGGCCCGGCTCAAGCACCGCGGTCGGTCCGTGTCGAGGCAGATACATTTCATTCCCCACGGGTAGAGATGGTTTCGCTCACCTTTCCGCACTTCCACTCGAGTTTTTGGGACGGTTGTGGGATCGGGAGAAATCCTAGCTGGCTTGTCCGGCTCCGACGTGGCAGCGCTCGTGGGCGTCGTCTTTCCTCCTTGGTGGGCGTTCGGGTTACCCCTCGTCCGTTCCCTGCTGAGTGCCGGAGGAAACTCTAGGACCGGCAGCACAGGTTCTGGGAGAAGACCCCACTTGATAGGATCAACATTGATTATGCAGCCATAGATGCATACGTTTCATTCGAGTTATACCGGAGGATTAGTATCCTCAACTATGGGCAGCGTTACCTAGTGCTCAAGTCTCCTACTGTTTGGGATTCTTCGGAGGACTAGTTGATGGGTACTGTTATTGCTCTATTATTATGTACTGGTTGGGGGTCTCTCCTGACGCGATATTTGTGTTATATATTGACTAGGATACTTTATGTAGTACTATGTAATGGATATCCAAACTATTATTTCTATTAATTATGTCTCTGTTTAAGTATTATGTGAGCAAACTTTATGAAGCAATTGTGATGTATGTGCTAAAAATTTTACATCTATATATAGTAAAATTATAATACCATTTGGAGTAGTTTAACATATATATAGTAAATTTTATAATTAATTTACTTACAATTATAATACCAATTGGATGACAAATTTTGACCATAGAGACAAGAGTCCAACTTGTTTACATGTTATTATTGCATAAACATGGTTATTCTTTAAGGGTGCATTACTAGTTATGAATTAAGTAATTAATAGTCCTATATATACATGATGGAAAATATGATATGGAAGTCGATCATATTTGAACTTCTCTCATTTTTCTAATCAATTTAGACATATTATTTGTCAATTATCGATTTACGGATTTATAGATACGAATTATTTAATATTAAATAGAAAAGGAAAAAAATTATTTAAATTCATGATTATTTTAATTCAAGATTATTATTATTACTTATTTATTTTGTTTAACTAAATATTTTTTAAATTCATAAAATAAAGACGTGCGACATCATAGTCTAAGGGTTAACATGATTGACAACATACTATTGTCACTAAAACAATATTTATTTCTTGGAAGTTGAGAGGGAAAGAACTAAAAAGTTAAGCGTGCTGAGAGTGGAGTAGTCTGAGGATAGGTGACCGACTGGGAAGTGTTACTAGATAATAAAATGAGAATGATTAGAGTTAAAAATAATTGAGACTAAAAGGGAATGATTCGAGTTAGATATAATAGAGAAAAAATAAAAACAAATTCCGATAATAAAAAAAATTAAAAAAAAAATCAGAAAATCTTTGTTCCCAGGTCTCATTAGGGCACCGGTCCCATTAAAAATGATGCGGCGAGGTAGACGAGAGGGCGGTGTGCCACTGACCGCTAGGCCCGGAAGGTGAGTGAGCGCCGTTGACCAGTCCCGTGGGGACGCACGTGCCCGATCCGCCCGCATTTGCGTCGACGCATTTCTGTCACAAATATGGAACGAGAATGAGTCGAAACGGAGCAAAAACGGGCCATCCGTTCGTCCATTTCCTAAATGGGTCAACACGTTAGGCTCTGATTTTGCAGCGCACTGACCAAATGGGTCGTCGCATTGGAGTTGCTCTTAGATAAAATCATATTAGTCCCCTTCCCGGGGCTAGTAAAAGTATCATAGAATTTGCCTAAAAATAAAGTGTTTCGAACTGAAATTATTCATGTTTGTGGGATACAACATTGAAAACAATCAGAATCATTTTTAGATTTCTTTACAATTTTAACTTTTAGAGCCAAAAAAGGTGACTTTCTGGTTTTTTAGACGTTGCGTGACTGATGAGCACATCAACATTATAATTGGCCTTTCTTAGAATTACACTAAACCCAAGCACGCGTCCCGTCCTTGTGACGAGACACAGTCGATAAGCTCATCTATTCACACACGTGACAAGTCACCTCCATGCTATTGTCATGCAGATTACACGAGCAAGCACAAGCGCAGGAACAGACGTCGGCGTCGCGCCGCGCTGCCGCTCGCTACACCCGAGTTGTCCTCCCTTGCTGCGACATGTCATGGATGGGAGCCCAAAACGCATGGCCAAGCTTAACCTCTCAGAGGAAAGAGATAGCTAGAGCCATCGACACGCGACACGTCCGTTCCGTTGAGCTGGCGCGTCGATCGATCGTGTGAAAGCCGATCGAGAAGGGAGCCTGATCGGTCGTGTGAAGCTGATCAGAGCACCGCTGATTGCCATTCCGGTGAAGAGCGCGGGCCAACTTTGCTGGGCTGCTATAGTGCAAGGCGAAGAAGAAGCATCGACCGCTCGAGCCGATGGCGCGCACGTAAGTACAGTAGCTAGCTAGCCACGATGCGCGTCGCGGTCGGCTTCGTCGGGCCGGAAAAGAGGCGCTGTCCCCTTCCCTTTCCGGCAAAGGGTTGGCCGCTCGAGTCATCTCATCTCTAGCCCGGAGCCTTCCAATCGATCGCAGACCACGTTTGTACACACTTCCAGGTATATCCACCGGGTAGTGGTTCTCTATGAAAATGCACACTTTTAAATATACAAAATTTCCATTTTTATGTATTTTAAAATATAAAGTATTTTAAGAGGAAATTATGCATGTTTGTGGGATAATAGGATTTTTCTACCGATTACACTCCGGCCTTACAACAACTGAATACCCCATTGGCATTACGGCAGACAGAAAAAGGAAGAAGCTAAAAAATAAAAATCCTGCTACAAAGTTTCAGTCCTTATGGCACTAGCATAACCACAATCAAGAAAGAAATCAGTGCATAAGCGTCGTCGTCGGTTGATCGTAGATCTTGCACCCTGAAGATAGTTACCGCTCTCAAAACAATGTCTTCAATAAGGGTATTGCCGGATACAACCAATTAAAATCAGACCTTAGAATTTTCACACTCAAAGATAAGACTTAGAACTTCACCTATGATATCGCCTCACTTAGATACCACAGTAACAAAACTCGAAACTTCGAGAAAGTTTATCATCACGATAAAGACTCCAATCAACATTACTAGTCCTCTGATTTCAGATTCTATGATATACTCCGCCTCTAACTTCACCATAAAACTAAACATATCCCTGGATGACGATAGATAGTAGAGCTTCACGCAGCTGACTCCTTAACGGAAAATCATTGGGCACGATCGAATCCCACCCGATCGAGCAATCTCCGGGGATAACGCATCCATGGGAGTTTGCCGACGGATCCTTTCGGAACCCGACACTCCGGCCAGATCAAGGAGGACTGGCGTCAGGCAGATCTTTGTCTTGACGCAAGAGGAAACCTACGACCACCGCAGTTATTGGGCAGATCGGCAGGCCCCCACGTCGTCGCCCGCCTGCCGACCTCCTCCGACGGAAGAGGAGTCACGTCAACAAAGAACCACCCGCGCGCGCCGTCTCGCTGGTAGCCGCCCCGAACAGTTGTCCAAGACGGTGCAGCAACGTCGAACACGAGCACCACACTGCCTTCCCACGCATCTCCAGGCGACTGGCGTCTGGACCGGCGACGCGTCTAGGCATGAGCCTAGGAAATATATATAGCTGCCGCCTCGCCTCATGCATGGACGCCCATGAAAGGGCAGAACACTCCGACAGATCTCGGACGCAGAAGATCAGCGGCACCGTCCTTGACTGCTACTGGTAATTCGCTGCCACGAAGCCCAACACCTTCGACAGTAGGCCCGCCGCCACCGCAGCCATCACCAGCGACAAAGGAGGTCACCCGCCTTGGGTTTTCGGTGGCAAGGGTTTCGCCCCGGTGATGCCTCAGGGGACGGTTCTGTACATTACTTGTAAATTACTTGAGATTTCGGATAGCATGATACATCATTGAAAACAATCAGGATTATTTTTCTTAAAACATCAGGATCAGTGGAGTCTGGAGGGCGGGGAACCAAAGTGACTTTCTGGTTTTTTAGACGTTACGTGACTGACGAGTGCATCAACATTATAATTGCCCTTTCTTAGAAGCACACTAAACCCAAGCACGCGTCACACGTCCCTGTGACGAGACTCCATAGACAAGCTCATATGCATACGTGACAAGTCACATCTACGCAATTGTCATGCAGTTTACACGAGCAAGCACAAGCACAGACCGAACGTCGGCTTCGCTCTGCCGCTCGCGTTCACCCGAGCTGTCCTCCCGCGCCGCGGCATGTCATGGATGGGAGCCCAAAAAGCACCCGGCCGAACTTAACCTCTCAGAAGAAAGAGAAAGCCAGAGCCATCGACACGCGACGCCCCCGTTCCGTCGAGCTGACGCATCGAGAAGAGCACCCCGACCGGCCGGTCGATCGTGTGAAGCTGATCACAGCACCGCCGGTTGCCATTCCGGTGAAAGATCGATCGATGCTTACTGCTAGCAGGCAGGCAGCTGTAGTGCTATGCTACTATGGTGCAAGGCAAAGACAGAAGCATCGATCGATCGATCCCGCGCGCGCACGCTAAGTAGCTAGCTAGCCACGACGACGTGCGTACCGTAGCGGCGTCGCGGTCGGTCTTCGCCGGGCCGGAGAAGAGGCGCTGCCCGCCTTCCGTTTCCGGCAAAGGGTTAGGCCGACCGAGTCCTCTCATCTTTATCCCGGATCAGCCACGAATTAAGGCGTGCGTGCGTACGTTCTCGCACAGGGATCACTGACCAGGACGTGACTTTGGTTGGGTGTAATGGTACCGCGTCGCGTTGCCTCGTCATCAACGGGGGAGTGGTTCTCTGACTGTCTGACACCACGCACGGACGCCTAACTCTTTGCACGGAAGCGTTAAGCATCGAAGGTGCAAGAACTACTACAGCTAGCTCCGCCAACTAATTACTCTAACTAATTAAGCTGTGCAGAGATAAGGCTAGGTCGTGAGGGTGTTCGGCGCGGCACGATATAAGCTAGGCCGCACCACCGCATTCTGCTCCACATTGTCCATCATATTACATGCATGTCAACTGACCTACAATGATCCGAAACATGGCTCACTAGTCGATCACTCGGTCGATCCAATTGCTGAATGGAAAATGCTTGTCCTGGCAGGCAGCCAGCGAGCCAAGCCAAGGAGCGAAGCGAGCAGACAGTGTAGTTTTTGGACCGGCCCAATTAGCAGCAATTTAGTTCAATTTAGTTTTTGGACTCACTTTTTGTGTCGCCAGTGTTTTACAAACCCAACATAAACCACGTGCAACATATATTTACACTAAGTGTTTTTGTCATTTTCGATCAACGTTGCATACGTGTTTAAAATATGTATTAATTTCGCATGTATTTGTTGAGAAAGCACAAACGATATGTTACAATATTTTTCTGGATGATTTTATAGGAAATACATATATGTGTTTAGAACTCATTTGGAACGATATGTTTATGCGCTCCTTCACATGTTGTAAACATGTGATTTTGTTGTTGCTATCGTTTTCTTTTTTTGTTAATATAGGGGATAATTTTTGTTGCAATTGGAACGGTGACAAATTTCTTTGTTGCTTACCAACTTTTTAATTGATGCAATTTTTTTCTGTTGCAATAGGTTATGATTTTTGTTGAATTGCTTAAACTTTTTTGTTGCAACGAAATAAACATATTGTTTAAGTATTCTTTTATAACATTACTTATTTTTTGATTTGTTTTGGAACAATTTGTTGCAATACATTTTTTTTTTGTACACGAGACAATAATTTTTGTTGGGATACCAGTGAATTTGTTGTAATGACAGTTTTGTTGTAATTATCGAGATGACAGGAGGAAACACAATATACCTTTTCGTTTTAAGTGGGGCCGCTATGCAGTGCGGGTTCTATATCCGAAAATTAGGGGGGCTAAAACGCAAAACGCGCGATGCTAATTTCTGGACGTAGAATATTGATCGGACGGCTCTTGAGGGGGCCTAAAATTGGTAATTCTAAGACGACCTGCGCCTAGGGCTTGGCAGGCTCAAGAAATCCAGCAGCGTAGACGGAGACACAACACATGCAGCTTCTTCTGCATCAGCCACTGTACCACAAGACGGGGACTGATCACCACGCAAACGTGTCGTCTCACAATTCCTAGTCTGAGTTCTTAGGAAACCGGAAAATACACCGGAAGTGTGGCTTGATCTGCTACTATAATCTTTCAATATGAGATGTCTCAAATATAAAAAGCAGACGAAAAGTTTCAAAAGAAATTTCGTTTTAAAAAATCGAATTTCAAAACAAGGACGCGTACAGCCTCAGAAAAGAAAAGAAAAATCGTACCAAAATTCTATGGTTTTGACACATTGTCAAACGTGTGCGGACAACCCACAAAGTTCCGCGGACATTTGGTGATTAGAAACCCCATAAAAAGGGAAAACCGGAAAACACGACAAGTTTCACGACCACAGGCGCACAAAACCTTCACAAAGGTTTCCTTTTTAGTAATTTCGAAAATTAGGACATCTGACTTTGATTTTTGTTCCGGATGTGTAAAAACAACCCGAAAGTGTTCTGACAAGACTGAAGTTTTGAAGGCTAAATGTTAGAACGTCTGGTCTGCTGGAGCTGCTCTAAACACCGGCACAGCTCAAGACATGCATGTGTCGCCCGGCCTCGCCAGAGAGCGCGGACCCATGTGTGATACACGGCACTACACCAGCGGTGCGCGTGACCGTGTATGTATCTCCAATGGAACCGAGCATTTCCCACACGCTTCAGTCACCGCTTTTACTACAGAACCCGAACAAGTGCGTCATCGCTCTTTTTTTGATAATGAGAATATATTAATACCAATAAGATATTAATTACACCCGGCCTCTGCAACAACATAATGTCAAGAGTTAGTCGAGACATCAAGGATGCACACAGCCAAAAGAAAAACAAAGAGAAAAAAACCCGGCCGAAATGATTAGCGAAGCAGCAGGGCTACCACCTCCCGGTGCCACACCCGGACTATTAAAAGGTTCTTCGATAACGACGCCTCCAAGAAGGAAACCGTGCACCAACACTGTCGTCTCCTGATCAAAGATCATGGGTTTTCACCCTGAAGAAAGTCCGACTAAAATCCAGACAATGCCTTCCACAAGGAGACAAATACACATCTGCCATTGCCAGGTACAACCAGTGAAGGTCAGACATAGGGTTTTCACCCCGAAAGTCAAGACTTTGTGCCCAAAGAGCACCACCAAGAAAGGGTCCCCTTGTGTTGCCGCCCCTGCTTTCCGAGACTGCCGCAAAACACCAATCATCCGGTAGCAGTCTTCACCATATCCAAACTCGCCTCCGTTATCACTTGAAATCTCGAACTCAACGTGAGCCATCGAGATTCACTAGTTATCCGGCACAACCATCTTGAAAGTCCTTGACATTGTCAGCACCACGGTAATCGCAGCTATGGCGTACCTCATGGTGCTGCCAAATCAGAGTGTGACATATCCGCAAAAATGACTGGCACATGTGATAGGATATTAGGCCGATTGCCTGCGCGAAGAACTGGTCGAGGAACTTAGCCGCACCGACTCCGCGAAGCAATACCTGCCATGTACAATCTCTCGTGAGCCTGTTGTCGAGAAGATCACTCTTGACGCCTAGCGATCCATGTGTCGCGGAAGAAGATTTTTTTTAGACTAAAAGGGGACCACCCCCGGTTTCATTGAAACCAAAAGCAGCCAGCGGCAGATAAGTTTATTACAGACCACGAGCAAACGCCAGATGACGGCGAGCTAGTTTAAAGACGGTGAGCACAAGCCCACAAAAGGATAGGAGAACTACAGAGAGTTTCAACGACAAACAGCTCCACCCAAAACGACGAAAATCCCTAACTACTGCAGAGATTTCGCCCAGAATCTTGCAAGGACGCGCTTGCAAGTAGCTTCCTGAGCAACGTCCAGTGCAGGGAGTGCCATCATCGCCAGGCAATCCGAAGGAGCTCCCCGCGGTGCTTGTTCAGCTTCAGTATGATCTCGGCCAGGATCGGAGCGGAGGAGGGGGTAGCTAAGATCTTCCATTGCTCCATCTCTTCCACTGTTCTTCTCCAAACGTCCCGTACACCTGGCCAAACGAGCCCCTGAAAACACATAGAGTTCCTTAGTTTCCAAATCGTCCAGAGCACAGCAGCACAAGTGACATTAATATGGGAGTTCTTCTTCTCACTAATCCACCAGTGAGCCACACTTTCAAAGCAAGAACCCACTGATACACCTAGCAGATCAGAAACAATAGGCCAAACCAAGCAAGCCACAAAGCAATCAAAGAACAAGTGATGACAAGTTTCCTGTTCAGAGCAAAACAAACAGGGCCCATCTGGGGCTGGGCGTCGCTTAGCCAAATTGTCTCTAGTCAGAATCCGATTATTAGCCAAAAGCCAAAGGAAAACATGCAACCTAGGTTGAACTCTAAGACTCCAGACAGCTGGAGTGTGCACAGGCACAATCCCTCTATTGTTGACAAACCCATAGAAGGATCTAACACTATAGACACCCGAGGAATAGAACATCCATATGTGTGTATCCTCCTCATCAGTCAACACAACAGTGTTAACAAGTTGGGAAAGTTCTAACCAAAGAGCGAAAACTTCAGGTGACACATTCCTCCTGAAGGTGAGATGCAACTCACCATCCTGGTAAGCCTGGGCAACTGTGATGTCTTGTTCATTAGAGATTTCAAACAAATCCCAATAATAAACAGCAAGACTACAATTGCCAATCCAGACATCACTCCAGAATTTTGTTTTCCTACCATTACCCACTTTCCACCTGTACCCACATTTGGCAGCTCTAGCAGCCCACATTACTCCTTTCCAAAAGGGGGATCAAATATTGGGAACAGAGGAAAAGATATTTGGGTATGGGTCATATTTGAAATCAACTATCCTTTTCCAGATTTTTCCAGAGTCATTATGATACCTCTTAATCCAAGAGGCCATCAGACACAGGTTGAAATCTCCTAAATTTTGGACACCCAGCCCCCCAAATTCTTTCTTCATGGAAACCAAGTCCCAGTTAGCTAGATGGTATTTCTTATTGTTTTCAGAATCACTCCATAGGAAGTGACCCATCTGGGAGTTAATGGCTTTAATAGCCCATTTGGGGAACTTAATAACTGACAGCAAGTACATGGGAATGCTAGCCAGGCAGGCTTTCAGAAGCACTAGCCTACTTTGGTAGCTAAGGAGTTTACCTCTCCACCCAGCAAATCTCTTAAAAGTTTTGTCAACAAGAGGTTGTAAATCCTCTGTTCTCAGCTTAGCATAGTGAAGAGGTACACCAAGGTACTTACATGGAAAGTCTGCTAGCTTACAACAGAAAATCTGAGCAAATTGATTTAGGATCCATTTTAAATTCCTAGCAAACTCAACCTTGGCATCCAAGAATAAGATTGTGTCATCAGCATACTGCAAACTAATAATCCCACCAGGTGTTACCTGGGGGAGGAGGCCTTGGATTAATCCACCAGCAGCAGCTTTAGACAACATTTTTGAGAAAACATCCCCTACTAGATTGAACAAAATAGGGGAACAGGGATCCCCTTGCTTAAGCCCCTTGCCTACCTTAAAGTAGGAACTATTAGTATCATTGATTCTAACACACAGGGAACCCCCAACCAGGAGGTTTTTAATCCAAGACCTAAAGATAGGTCCAAACCCTCTATAGGCCAACATATCATCTAAAAAGTCCCAGTCAACCCTATCATAGGCTTTCTCATAATCCAGTTTTAAAATCAGGGCAGGATCCCCCTTGGAGTGAGCAGCATGGATAAGTTCTTGGGCTGAGACAACACTTTCCAGAATGAATCTACCTTTGATAAAGGCAGTTTGGTTGGGAGAGATCAATCTGCTACCCACCAAGGAAAGTCTATTAGTAATGGCTTTAGAGATAATCTTAAAGACTACAGTTACCCAAACTAATGGGTCTGAATTTCTTCATGTCCCTAGCCTCAGGTTCCTTAGGAATCAGAGTCACAATGGAATAATTAAGTCACGGAAGAAGATTACCGGTAACACCACGGTCACCGCTGGCACATACGAACTCACGCTGGTCGCGACTCGGTGTCATGCAGACCAGACACGTGTCCACGAGTGCCTCGTCATCCGATGGTCCATTTACTGCGGTGGAAGGTTTCCGGCGACACCACGGACAACAATGCACACATGAACTTGATCTGTTCGCAACATGGCATCACACAGATCAGACCCTCGAGGTGTTGTTGTGCTCCGTGATCTGACCGCCGTCTTCTTGTGTCGTCGGCCTCAAGATCCGGTCGCCGCTATCCCGAGTTGTCAGCCTCAAGATCCGATTGCCGTCGTCCTCTGCCCTCAGCCTCCCGATCTGGCGATTGGCAAACTTTCAAGCTGGCATCGGGACCGGACGCACGCCTGGCCGTGTGAGGCAACAAATCTCCAAGCCCATGCATGCGTGCTTAGATGTATCCTGCTCCATTCACATGCACACGGGACTGGGATAGGATGTGCATGCAGGCTTGATCCATAGACGGCGGCCGGAAGGCAATACCAGATTGGATCGAGACGGATAGGTGAAGAGACCGCCCAGGCTTCCAAGCAAATTAAAAAACAAATAGGCTGACGCGCCCCGCCGCCGTCGTCCGCCGTCGGACGACCTCCTCCGGCGGCGGCGGGGAGAGGAAGGTCGGGGAGGAGTGGCTGGCGGCTGGCGCGGTGGAGTCCCCCGTGTCGGCCGACGCGGACGACGCGAGGGTTTTTTACAAAGCAAGGTGCGTCATCGCTCTTACGTCACTTTTTAAGTAGCAGCGTTCGAGATAACCAATCGCTGTCTCTTGACGTGGATGTCAAGCCGTGCAGCTCGTATGTCCGACCATGTTTCTAAACTAGTGTGGTTTGTATAATTGGTTCACATAAGCATGGTTCATTCAGAGCGAATTCCATATTTATCGGAGTGGAGAGTTGGTGTATCTGGGCACCGGTGCTAATATTTAAAAGTTTCAAAAAATTCTAGATGCAAAGACCGGGTGTAATGCCTAAATTTTTTCAAAAAAAGTTTCAACTTCTTACCCTGGGTAGGGCGTATTTTAAAAGAAAAAAGGGATAAAGGGTTAATTCGTTCTTTATAGCCATTTCCTTAACAAGTGAATAGGAACATACTCTGGATCGGAATCTGAAGAAAGTACTACTTGAGAATTTCCACTAATTTCAAGTCCTTATTATGATTCCTTTTATGGGGAAAAATCTCTAATGTCTTAGATTCCCCATTACTAATCCTTTATGTACTTTAGTGTTCCTGACCCTTCACTAACTTTTGATGGATTCTTCTTATGATTATAAGTTCTAGTAATAACTAGAAATATTCTAGTAATGGAATTCCATAGCGCGAATCCTTTATTCTTGCCCGCTTCAAGATATGATGATTAATTCAAAAAAAAATAAAAAAAACCTTGGGATAAAGAGTTTACACTGCTTATGTTTACTTCAACTTTTTCTTATATGTAGGAAATGAGATTTTTTCTTTTTACTACAAATTTATAAGCTGTTTTGTTTGACTCATATAGCTATCTAGTTTAACTTACCAACCCGAATACGGAGGAAGATAAATAGTTAATCGATTTTAGAGGAAAAAGATCTTATTTCTCGGTTGTGTGCATTTCAAGATGCAGAGACCGGGTGTAATGCCTAAAATTTTAAAGTAATAAAAGCCATTTATCAAAAAAAAAAGTGCAAAAAATCAAATTCAAATGCTTTTTATTATGAAATACACAAAAATGACAACAAATGTGGATCCACGTAATGCCTATTTTCAAACCTATAGATTTTATCATTTATATTTTTTTTGCAGCCCATACAAATTTTTATTTCAGATTAAAATTTTGCATATTTGTGGGTTATACCATTGACTACAACTAGATTTATTTTCAGAATTTTTCAATTTGTAAATATCAAAATTGGCAGGAGCACTCGTGCTCAAGAGCCAAAAGCACTTTCCATATTTATCGGTCGTATTTACCCTCCGGTTATCACACCGGCTTGCTAGCATATCCTGAAGATTAGTTAAGAGCATCTTCACCGGCACTCTTTGTAGCCTATTGAAGCATTGGACGCTATAATCTAACTTAGCGATTGCCCCAATAGAAACAAATTTATCGGCGCGGTGTAATAAACTGCCCGAAACTCCTACTCGAATACGTGTCGGTCAAGGAATAAAGTTGAAGGACAGGACAAAGGCATTTTCGATGCCCACAGTTTCTCTCTCGTGCTCGCATCCTCTCCCACTCCTTGTTATTTTGGTATGATCCAAATTCATATATGAAGTTAAAAACTTCTCACGAGCTGAATGTAGCGATGCGAGCGGGGGCCCATACGTTGCCTACCCATTTTGGCGACGGACGGCAGGGACGACCCATTTCGGGGGCACAATAGGAGTTTTTACCGACTTGGATAGAATTCCTTCGTTATATATACATCTTGTAAGCCGCCGGTTTGGGATAAGTCGGACATTGTAAATTCCGCGTTTGTAACTGCACCCGATATAGTCAAATTTTGCTAGCTGGCGTCCGTGGTTTTTTACTTCCTCCCTGGAAGAGTTTTCCACATTAAAATCTCGTGTCCCATGTCATGCTTGATCTCTATTTGTTCATCGTTTTGTTGCCATCTCTTATAACACCCCTCGCACACAAGGTGGTCAACCGTTTACCAAGTTATGTTTCTTCTAGATTTTCGACCGTTGCTACTCTGATTTTGTTGGCTGTTTGATTGGTTCATTGTTTGATTTACAGAATATGGATAGCAACGATGAGTTAATGATCTCCCTATTGATGCAAGAGGAAGCCGATGCCTATAAGGAGGATGAAGTACACTTGATGATCATTTCTTGTCTTCTACGTTTACGATCACAATTGAATGGGTCTTCCTGTCGTGGAGATTCGAAGATTGAGAGGAAGAGGAACAAGGATTGCTTTATGTAGATAGATATTCATAAGTCATTTAATTTGCATATATAATAAAAAAAGTGCATAGAATGGTGTAATCTTATAGGTATATATAGATAATTAAGTTACGCATAAAATCTATGACATAATTGTGTGCTTGGTGTGGTGGAAAGACATCTATTTACTTGCTAGAGTGTCACTAGTTCGAAATATCATAGAAACCCACTTTTTTAAGCTATCTACTCGTCACCAGGGTTTTGGTGACCGGTCGGGAAATCTGGTTACCGCCCGGTAACCGGAGATCCCGACCACCCCCGAGAAATGCTCATACCGGTTAAAAAATCCTGAAAAGTTTGAAAAATCGAATTAAAAAATCTCTCTATTTGAAGCCAAAGTCACTATTTCTATTTTTCCTGTTATTTCGTAAGGGCTAATGAAGTCGATTTCTTCACATCTTCGGTCAATCGGACTTTTTTCTAGTCTTGCCTTCCTAAAAGGTATTCCCATATCGGGTGAATGACCAGATCGAGGTAAATGGTTAAATTGAGAATCATTTTTTTTTAATTTTTAAATTTTGGTTTTCAAATTCGACCGGTAACCGGTCGGGATTTTCCGGTAACCGCGGTAACAGGAAATCCCGATCCCCCTCGGGAAATTTTTTCTACCGGGAACCAAAACCTTGCTCGTCACAAAAAAATAGCGCTGTGAAAATGAAAATAATAATTGTTGGGATTCGAACCGCGAAGGACGGAGAATGCTCGATGATCATACCGGAGGAAGAAACTTGCCACCACCGGCATCTATTAAGTCTCGTGAAAGTTCGGGTAGCCTTACTGCCGGAGGGTTTGGCGGTAAGGAAAAGAGTCAAATCGGCTTTAAAAAAAGGGATAATTAACAAGGTGCCCTCAGTTGGCACCACGACCTCAGTTTTACCCCTAGCGCCGAATCGACCTCAGTTTTGCCCCTAGTCAGTGGGCAAGGACTCTTTTCGCTGCTCCCACCGTTATTTTCGGCCCCCCGTTAGGATCCTGACCTGTGGGACCCATCATACAACCGTTGGCGCGGCCTGTGGGCCCCAGCTGTTGAGCGTTGGCGCGGTTTGTGTGCCCCATCTGTTGACGGTTGGCGCTGCATGTGGGCCCCACCAGTTGACCGTTCCTTGCGGCCCAATGTCACATGAGGCCCAATGTCAACATGTAGACTACACATTATCCATTTATATTTATTAATCACTACATGCAGACTACGCATTATCCATTTATTAAACCATCAAATTATTCGTATTAATAATATAAAATATACTGTGCTCAACTCAAAAAATTTATGTTATCTTAGAAAACA
This sequence comes from Alopecurus myosuroides, assembly GCA_028641055.1. Taxonomy (NCBI): domain Eukaryota; kingdom Viridiplantae; phylum Streptophyta; class Magnoliopsida; order Poales; family Poaceae; genus Alopecurus; species Alopecurus myosuroides. Next base: position 74,996,607 of record CM054060.1, on the reverse strand, counting down.
TAATGCAACTCTTTTAGAAAATATTATTCGTTAAAGCACATCTCTTATATATAAATTTTGTTTACAATGTGCAAATTTTAAAGCGATGATTAGAAATGATAAAACTTCTAAACAGTGGGTACATTTGGACAAATATAAGAACATAACTTTATATATAGGGCTTATATATAATTAAACATACTTAGAAAGGATAACTGGCCCCACTTTACATATAATCAGTGGGGCCGGATAAACATTACATTTAACTAAAAAAAAAAGGGCTAGCCCTAACTGCTCCCGCTCTGCATGCATGCGGGAGCCCTTCCCCCGCTCCGGCGCCGCCCTACTTCCTCCACTCCGCCACCCGGATCTCCATCTCCTGCTTGATCCGGGCGCTGCCGTTCTCCGCCCGCATCGTCTCCTCCTGCCTCTCACGGGACCGCTTGATGCTGGCCCGGAAAGCCTTCGCGTCCTCCTTGGCCTCCTTCTTCTCCATCGCCTTCAACTCCTTCTTCTCCAGCCGCTCCAGTCTTTTGAGGCGCAGGTTCGTCTTGGGGGAGATGTCCGACGTCTTGGTGGTGGTGGAAGGGACGGGGCGGTGGACGAAGGGCGGCGTCGGCGATCGCTCCCGATCGGGAGAGTCGTCGACGGGAAGCACGATGGGCAGGACGTCCAACTCCGCCTCGGGCCACTCGGCCTCGTACCAAGGCAGAGCCTTGGGGTGGTTGTCCTCGTCGGAGACCGACTCCGGTCTTGAAGGTAGTGAGTAGGAAGACATTGTGCGTTAGGGCTTGAAGGGAGAGAAGGGCAAATGGCTGGAGAGGGATGAGAATATGGAGGACGACTGAAGGAATATTTAAAGACACGATTAGACGTGAATTTATTTGGGTAGATGAAGCAAACTGTGTGAAAAACTTGAATTTATTTGGGTAGATGCATGGTCAAAGCGGTGTAGAACAGGCATAGGCGTAGGCGTAGGCCGGACAGCTATTGATACGGAGTACGAGCGCGTGTGCATTCGTCAGTCGAAGTGATTCGACGTTGCATGCGTGTATTAAAGAGGTGAAGAGAAGAAAGTCCAAAGTCTCACGCCAAATCCTGCCTCGCTGCATATGCATTGATGCGTATCTTGTGAAAACTAGGCGTGGAGGGCTGCGTCGCTGCAAATGCGACGCGACTCGTGTTTCTGAAACCAGGCGTGGAGGGCTGCGTCGCTGCAAATGCGACGCGACTCGTGTTTCTGAAACAAGGCGTGCAGGGCTGCTGCAAATGCGACGCGACGTTAACTATTTTCTTCTTCTGCCACGTTGTTTACTCTGAAAAAACGAGGCGTGCATGCACCGGGCTGGTGAACGGGGCCGTTACATTGAGACAAAACACCCAGTCCATGCACCGCGTCATTTTCGATCGTTTGACCGTAAGGAACGGTGCAGATCGAGTCCCCCTAGCTTCTCTGTGCGGGAAAGCAATCTTGGACATACAAAGCACACAACACACCTATACTAACATGGTATGGCACCCCCTAGCTTGTGTTGGGATCCAGACGCTCCGTAGCCCCCCTCCCGGTGAAACCCTAGCCCCGCTGGAGAAATACCGGACTTATACGGAAACACGCGGTAACAGCGTCGAAAGGGGGTAGCAATGTGGAACTATTTGCTTGGTTGTGCTAGGATAGCCCATAGGAACACAGAACAAAAAGGTAGAACCCACCTCTTCGGAAGATTCACGGTGTTTGGTCCGATACGGGAGTTTCACCCTGTAATCGCCTACGAGAGAGAAGTGGATGCCGGTGAAGCCTGGTCACACCCCAGAGAGCAATCTTGGACATACAAAGCACACAACACACCTATACTAACATGGTATGGCACCCCCTAGCTTGTTTTGGGATCCAGACGCTCCGTAGCCCCCCTCCCGGTGAAACCCTAGCCCCGCTGGAGAAATACCAAACTTATACGGAAACACGCGGTAACAGCGTCGAAAGGGGGTAGCAATGTGGAACTATTTGCTTGGTTGTGCTAGGATAGCCCATAGGAACACAGAACAAAAAGGTAGAACCCACCTCTTCGGAAGATTCACGGTGTTTGGTCCGATACGGGAGTTTCACCCTGTAATCGCCTACGAGAGAGAAGTGGATGCCGGTGAAGCCGGGTCACACCCCAGAGAGCAATATTGGACATACAAAGCACACAACACACCTATACTAACATGGTATGGCACCCCCTAGCTTGTGTTGGGATCCAGACGCTCCGTAGCCCCCCTCCCGGTGAAACCCTAGCCCCGCTGGAGAAATACCGGACTTATACGGAAACACGCGGTAACAGCGTCGAAAGGGGGTAGCAATGTGGAACTATTTGCTTGGTTGTGGTAGGATAGCCCATAGGAACACAGAACAAAAAGGTAGAACCCACCTCTTCGGAAGATTCACGGTGTTTGGTCCGATACGGGAGTTTCACCCTGTAATCGCCTACGAGAGAGAAGTGGATGCCGGTGAAGCCGGGTCACACCCCAGAGAGCAATATTGGACATACAAAGCACACAACACACCTATACTAACATGGTATGGCACCCCCTAGCTTGTGTTGGGATCCAGACGCTCCGTAGCCTCCCGGTGAAACCCTAGCCCCGCTGGAGAAATACCGGACTTATACGGAAACACGCGGTAACAGCGTCGAAAGGGGGTAGCAATGTGGAACTATTTGCTTGGTTGTGCTAGGATAGCCCATAGGAACACAGAACAAAAAGGTAGAACCCACCTCTTCGGAAGATTCACGGTGTTTGGTCCGATACGGGAGTTTCACCCTGTAATCGCCTACGAGAGAGAAGTGGATGCCGGTGAAGCCGGGTCACACCCCAGAGAGCAATCTTGGACATACAAAGCACACAACACACCTATACTAACATGGTATGGCACCCCCTAGCTTGTGTTGGGATCCAGACGCTCCGTAGCCTCCCGGTGAAACCCTAGCCCCGCTGGAGAAATACCGGACTTATACGGAAACACGCGGTAACAGCGTCGAAAGGTGGTAGCAATGTGGAACTATTTGCTTGGTTGTGCTAGTATAGCCCATAGGAACACAAAACAAAAAGGTAGAACCCACCTCTTCGGAAGATTCACAATGTTTCCACCTCTTATTCTTTGAAATCTCTAGTCTTGTATTCGAGGAATCTCATTTTAGTGATGGATTTCGTTCTAATGTTTATAAATCCTATTTATATTTTTACTAGACTTGTATTAGACCTATATAATGCAATTCCGAAGCCCAAAAATTTATTGGATGAATATTCGTATTATTTATTTTCTTTTGAATAATAATGGTTTTAATCGAAAATCGTAAATAAAACAAGTTTAAAACATCAAAATGGAAAAATAACTTTGGATCTTTCTTAGTCGCACCAAAATGAAGCTTTGGTGAGATTTTGACCTTATTTGAGTTCAAAAGGTTTGAAACTCATCTCATTATCTTGAACTCTCTACTAGACTGTTCAAGATATCATATGTTACACAAGGTTTTTTCGTTCCATTCTTTATAAGACAGGTTTATATTTTTTTCTCGTTACTATATGACATAACACTACTATGTGCGTCGCCAATATATTTTTTCGATTTTTTTTGAATTATTTATGCTCATTTCAAGCTTGGTCAACCCTCTGTTTGACCAGCCGAAAAGCTTCTAGAAGGAAACACAGAGATTCGACCTGGGCTGTTGGATCGACGCCTTCTAGAAGGAATCGTGCATCGGACGGATGCGCTCGCAGCCACAGCGATCCGCGAGACGTTCGTTCTGCGCTCTGATTGGTTGGTACGTTGGCCACAGGGATCGATGGTTCTACATATGATTTCTTTGCTGTTAAGTATTATAAACCATGTTATTTAAATAAAAAATATAATGAAACTTCAGATTTACTACAGAGATGATTTTTATCAGTTTTACATATGATGTTTCTATTAAACCATGTTATTTAAATAAAAAAATAAAAAATAGAAGAATTATTCAAAACATAATGAAACTTCAGATTTACACTATACATGTAGAATAGATGTCTAGGAAATTCATTTGGTTGATTTATAAAATATGCCAAAAAATGTTGAAGCACAAATGGGGGTATTTACCCTAGCTTCGGACCTCATTTGAAGCACATTTCAAACGAGAATTGAGCGATGGTTGCAAATGAGCATAAAAAATTTAAAACAAATCAAAATGACATGAATCCAACACACAACGTTGTTATATGTGATATAGTTGATCCTCAAATTTCTATGGATAATTTTGGCAAGGTCGAATTTTTCATGAAATTATAAACGGGGGTATTTACCCTAGCTTCGGACCTCATTTGAAGCACATTTCTCACGAGAATTGAGCGATGGTTGCAAATGAGCATAAAAATTTCAAAACAAATCAAAATGACATGAATCCAACACACAACGTTGTTATATGTGATATAGTTGATCCACAAATTTCTATGGATAATTTTGGCAAGGTCGAATTTTTCATGAAATTATAAACGGGGGTATTTACCCTAGCTTCGGACCTCATTTGAAGCACATTTCTCACGAGAATTGAGCGATGGTTGCAAATGAGCATAAAAAATTCAAAACAAATCAGAATGACATGAATCCAACACACAACGTTGTTACATGTGATATAGTTGCTCCTCAAATTTATTTGGTTAATTTTGGCAAGGTCGAATTTTTCATGAAATTATAAACGGGGGTATTTACCCTTTGCTTCGAACCTTATTTCAAGCACATTTCTCACGAGAATTGAGCGATGGTTGCAAATGAGCATAAATAATTCAAACACATTCAAAATGACATGAATCGAACGCACAACGTTGTTATATGTGATATAGTTGGTCCTCAAATTTATTTGGTTAATTTTGGCAAGGTCGAATTTTTCATGAAATTATAAACGGGGGTATTTACCCTTGCTTCGGACCTTATTTCAAGCACATTTCTCACGAGAATTGAGCGATGGTTGCAAATGAGCATAAATAATTCAAAACAAATCAAAATGACATGAATCCAACGCACAACGTTGTTATATGTGATTTACCCTAGCTTCAGACCTCATTTGAAGCACATTTGCCCAAAATTTTGGAATGACTTAGTTCAACATGCATCATATATACAACATTATTCAAACATTCTTTTCGCTTTTAATCTACATTCTGGCTCGTGATTGCGTTCAGAAATACTCAAAATTAATTAAAAAACGCGAACTCGTTGAATTAGGCTAAAATTCATAGATTCGACGATAGTTTTACAGAAAGCTAGACGGCATAATTTAACTAAAAACATTGAAAAAACTTAAAAAAAAATTAACTACGGTTGCCCGAGAGGCCTAGTCGTCGCCCTCCTCCTACACGTCGTCCTCTACTCCTCTTCCTCGTCGTCCTCATCGCTGTCGTCGTAGGCCAGCATGCTGGAGGGCCCCGCCTCGTGGTCGTTCTTGGCTAAGGGCGATGGGTTCGCCAGCGTAGCGATCGCATGCCGCTCCGCTCTGCCTCGGATCCGCAGCCGGTGCAGCTGCGCCTGCTCGGAGGGATGGCGGCGGTCCCGCCTCTCGCTCTGCAGGGCAGCCTTGCGCCGGTCGCTCTCGTACAGCGCGACGACCGCCTGCTGCTCATCCGACGCCGCGGTTGCGGCGAGCTCCCGGTAGACCTGGCGCTCCGCCTGCTCCCTCTGGTGGGTCTCCAGGGATGCACGAACAGCGGCAGCCTCGGCCGTTGCCGCCGCCTCCTTTAGCCAGGAGCGGACCGTGTGGAACGCCTCCTCGTTCCGCCATGTTTCGAACGAGTAGACGGTGGCGTGCTGCTCGGGCCAGATAGGCTGCATCCGCCTGAGCCTCCTCCAGCGCGGCGCCTCCTGCGGCGGCTCCTGCTCGGGCGCCGCCTCCTCCTGCGGCGGCTCCTGCTCGGGCGCCGCCTCCTCTGGCGGCTGCTGCTGCTCGGGCCCCGCCTCCTCCTGCGGCAGCTGCTGCTCGGGCGCTGCCTCCTCCGGCGCCGGCTGCTCGTTCTCCTCGCCGTCATTGTGGCCCCGCGTCGCGGCCGTGGGTCGGCAGTACAACGGCGAGTTGCGCCATGCACGGAGTCGGCGAGGCATCGTCTCGGGGTGTCTGGTGAAGTGCGGCGAGGGCGACGAGAGTTTGTGCGGTGAGGGCGAGGAGATGAACGGCGAGAATGGGGAGAGCGGCGAGCGGTGAGGGGCCTTTTGTAGCCCTGGCGGGTCATTTACTGCGACGCGCGTGCCGTTACTCCGGCAGACTTTGAACGACCCGGGGGCCCACGGTTTTTCCACGCGTCGCTGACAGCTCTGGCCAGCGTGGGCTGCCCCGCCTTTTCGCCCCACAAGCCGAACCCAGCGGTGGTGGTGGTGGTGGTGCCGCAGGTGCTCGTGGCGCAGCAGGGGATGGTGCGGCGGTGGCGGCGGCGTGAGCGGCAGCGCACGACGGTGGGTCAACTAAATTGGGCGACAGCGCACGACGGTGGTGACGGGAAACTCGGGTGTGGACTATTCAGCGTAGTCAACTAATTGCGCGGTCCCACCTGTAAGCTCCGGATGGTTTCAACGAACTTGGCAGTCCCACTCGGACCCACTTCGCGATACGGAGTCTGACTCCTCGGTCCCACTTCGCGAAACGGAGTCGACTCCAAACTTACCGTTCCAGCCTCTCCATAGTAGTTGCGCACAGACTAGGGGCAAAACTGAGGTCGATTCAGCTCTAGGGGTAAAACTGAGTACAAGTGGTCCGCTATGGGCAATTCGATAAATGACCCTTAAAAAAATTTGTTCATTTTGGAATGAAATTTTGTGCCGAGTTTAGATTTGACCTTTTCTTTTTTAAACCGGATTTGACGTTTAAGTATGATGAGACGACGTTTGTGTGATAGCAGGATGTGTATGGTGACTCCTCAACTCTTGAGCTCCACGAGCTCAGTTTTTATACTCCTCCCGTCTCAAATTAAGTGTCAAATTGATAAAAGTACATGTATCTAACACTAAATTATGTCTAGATACATCCATTCTTGTTAAACTTTGTGACACTTAATTTGAGACGGAGGGAGTACTTGAGTTTTTCCAAGTACCATAAATCCCAAAAAATTTGTACCTCCCAAAACCCAAGCTGGCCAAGCACGCGTCTCGTCCCTGGCTGGGACGAGAGTTCCTAGACAAGGTCATATATTCACACGTGACATGTCACCTCCACGCGCGCTATTGTCACGCAGATTACACGAGCAAGCACAAGCACAAATGAACAGACGTCGACGTCGTGCGGCCGCGCTCTCTCGCTCACCCGATCGAGCTGTCCTCCGGCGCCGCGACATGTCAAGGATGGGAGCCCAAAAAGCACGGCCGAACTTAACCTCTCAGACGAAAGAGATAGCCAGAGCCATCGACACGTACGTTTGCGACGTACGTACGCCTCCGTTCCGTTGAGCTGACACATGGATGGATCGATCCTGTGAAGCTGATGGCAGCTAACGTTAATCACGGCACCGCCGGTTGCCATTCCGGTGAAAGACGCCGGCCATCTTGCGGGGGTTTCGCGATTGATGCTTACTGCCTGCCTAGGCAGTTGTGGTGCTATCCTGCTATAGTGCAAGGCGAAGACAGAAGCATCGATCGAGCCGATGCCGCGCGCGCACGTTAAGTACGTAGCTAGCTAGCCGGTAGCCACGACGACGTATCATATTCACAGCGGCGTCGCTGTCGGCTTCGCCGGGCCGGAAAAGAGGCGCTGCCCCCCTTCCGTTTCCGGCATGGGTTAGGCCGATCGAACGAACGGCTCATTTTTGCTTAATGGCGTACGCTCGTTAAGGTCTCTCTCCTCTACGCCCGGCCGGCCGGAGCCAGAAAGACGTAGGAGTAGGTACGTACGTTCTGGCGCTTCAGTTAAGACACGCCTGCCATTTTTCTTCTTCTTTCATTTCAATCGCAGCAGGAACGCATAGACCACGTTCGCGCGCGTACGTACACGCTCCTACGTACGTACGAGCGCCTCGCCTAACCGGCCGGGGAAGTGCTTCTCTGACACCACGGACGCCTAACTCTTTTCGCAGAACGGCTAAGCATCCACGGGCGCAAGTACGCCTCGCCTGCTGGCATAAATCATCCAGCCAATGGGTCAAGCTAAGCAGGGATAGAGGCCGGCCGGGCTACCTCGACAGGGCGTTTGGCGCGGCAAAAGCCAGCCGCACCGGCACCATATAAGCGAGGGCTGCTCCACTGCTCCCGCTCGCCTGCCTAACAGCCGTGAACAGTTGTATTGCTTTCCAGTGCTTCCGCCATACGCCTGCGCTCACCTAGCCGGCGGGTTGCTCTTCATCGGTTCCGCTTCTTCCGTTGCGGCGTGCCGACGATCCATCCACCAAACTGAACCCCCTAGGAGCGATGCCTGCGCCGGTGGTGGGAAGGACAGCAGGCTTCCAGCCTCGCCACGAGGTACGTACGCGCGCATTTCGGCATTCTCTTGGTTTCATCCGCTTGTTGGGCGATTCGCGTGCTACTCTGAAGTGATCTCCATCATAGTGCGACTGAACCTGCCAAGGGGAGAGTTCTCGTTGGTTCCCATCGATCAACCCCTGTCTAAGACGGATCGTTTCTTTTTTCCAGGCAAACCACTTCGTTACGAGCGATTTTGGTGTAAGCAACGAGCTGCTTCAGGGCCGCGGCAAATCGAGGATAAACCCGGTCGCCGAGTTTCCCGCAAATTCAGGACCCGCACTGCAACTGCAAGGCGGTGGCATCAGAAACAACACTGCTATCTACGGCGACAGTAGAACCGGGACCAGCGACAAAAGGAATTTTCGTGCGCAAACTCGGAAGAACGACGTCACCGTCCCACCGATGATGATGAGTATGCCATCCATCCACTTTGCAAATTCTGTTATTGTGTGTGTGAAGTTTTTATGGTAACTAGTGCGCGCAGGTGCAGCAGCAGGCATGTTCACTGCCGACACGTACGCCGGAATCGGCAACGTTTCAGATGAACAGAAGAAGGAAGGAAACGATCCGTTCCTCGTGGACTGGCCTGAGCTCGGTGGATTCGAGACAGACCTAAGGTAATTCCTCGCTGCCTTTGAGCATGTGCTTATTGCAGCAGCAGCAGAGCTTTCTCTGAACTCTCTTTTCCATCTTCTGAAGAAAATTCGGTTCGACGTTTGAGAATTATTTCGATGACCCAATGTGGCCTTCGATTTGCTCACACGACGTTCAGCTCGTGCCGAGCAGCCAATTTCATACTAATGACACAAATTCGTCGGCTGCTGCGAATAATAACGCTGCACACAAGCCTATATTAGAATCAACACTTTCAGTTCCTGACACTACTGATCAGGTATTTTTCAAACTCTAACCTTCCTAATTTACTGCTTTCGTCCAATTTTTGAAGGTCCGATGATGCAAAGGAGTTCCACCCGACGGTAGATTTTCGTCATCTCAGGAGTCATGAGAACTTTGCATCCTTCAATATGCGACGTATCTCCGCTCCGGGCCGCAAATTTGTTACAAGAACCAACCTTGGTTCCGTGTATGATTGATATCCATGCTAACTTTTCTGCAGACCAGCATGGCGAATCTGATGAGCACGCAGCAGACATCCAAGAATAAAGGAAGGGAGACCCCACCATCAAACCCTTCTTCATCCGAGGAGGAGATCGAGCATTTTCCACGGCATTCAGACGCTGACATCTTCTTCTGTCCCTTCGATGACATGCTCGTCCCAGTGTCACCACCCAGAATCCTGTGCAACGACGAGATCATTCCGTCTTCATCATCTACTCGCTCCGGGCCAGATGATCTCGTCTCGGGTTACATTCCTCGCCGCTCTGCGAAGAAGAAGACGCACGCGGCGACGACTCCGGATATGATCCTCGACGAGATGGCCGAGAATCCACTGGAGATGTACTTCCCGCCGCTGACGACGTACGAGCAGCCTGATGTGCTGATAAGTGGCGCCTCCTCGTCCACGCAGACGCCGCATCATCAGCTTCTTCCTGGAGGCTTTGCAGGGGAAGGTGCTCTGAATAGTTCAGGCTTGGAGTTTGGTCCGAGGGGCAGAAGGACTCCAGGAGGAGGATTACGCGAGAACCCTGGCTCGTCGTCGTTGGTTCCGGAAGCTGCGCCGCCGGTGAAGCATCTTGGGTTCCAAAAGCTTCAGGAAGGCATGAACCAGGTCCGTGAGGCCTGCTCTGCTCACACTGACTTTCATATCATCCTGCATGACCATGCGCATGTGGCAAATACAGTAATTAACTAAATTCAGTGCATAAGATTTTCACATTGCTCATCATCATCAGATAAATGTACTATTTGTGTGCATCCTTCTGATACCCATTTTTGCAGTTGGATGTGGGAACCAAGACGTGCATAAGAGACGCCCTGTATCGCCTGGCCAACAACGTTGAGCAGAGGCATTGTGTCGACCAGGCTCATGTGGGTTCATCAGGTGCCGCGAACAGGCAAGTGCATCTGAGTATCTGATCTGAGTCAGCTTCAGAAACTGGTCTTTGGTCCCATGCATCTTATCATGTGTTATGTTCCTCGCCCGATCCAAGTGTACTTGTGACATTTCTACTGGTTCTCTTGGCAGGCTCAAGAAATCCAGCAGCGTTTGGACGGAGACACAGGGCAGCCCCATGGACCGCTCGGTGGCGCAGCTTCTTCTGCGGAAACCGCCGCACCGGAAGACGACTGGTTGCCAGGCAAACCGTGTCGCGCGATAATCTCTAGTCCGGCCCGAGGACTTTTAATTATACTATACTTACTCTTCCTGAAGCAGCACCAGCTTAATTAGCTATCGGGTAACACGATGCTAGCAGTGTGTAATGTTCAGAGATGATAACGTCTATCTTGAAAATTGTATATGGATCGTTTGAGATAAGTTTTTTTACACAAACGGCACCCCCGTGAAAGGGCCCGCATTCCATTATTATCATAACGGAACAACCACCACAGCATTCCAAGGTCTTAGTACGCCCCAATACAACCAGCGAACAAAGAAACAGCAGGGAAAGAAACTAAACAAAAGCAGTAAAGCCTACAGCAGGCGCCCCAATAGCGCAGAGTATCAGTAGCAACTTTGCCGACCCGGCACTGAGAGTCTTTCCACCAGACCAACAAAAAGAACGAAAAGCGACAGCGAGCAAGCAGCAAAAGCTTTTTTCCAGTTCTTGGGTATCATCAGCGACCACGAGCCTCAATGTCTTCAACATCTTCATCATCTGCCACACTCCCATCTGGATTAACACGAGTACCATCCCCAATCCTGGCTACATGAGGTTGTCTTGCCCCAGGATCCATTGCAACTGCCACTGAAATCAAAGTGGATGCTCCAGCTCGAATATCAGCTTGTTCCTGAGGAGGATGAAGACCTGCCCAGTGATTCAAAAACACACAAATGTAACTAATTAGTTCAAACGGCGATTTGATTAATTTTCTCTCAAAACAAGCACGGTTTCTAATTTTCCAGATGGCCCAACAAATGGCCGCCACCCCCGTAATCTGAATGTTCCGACTAGCTTGCAGATAACGAGGGATCCACCAAAAGTATTGATGGAAGGATCCTGGACGATTACTTGCCCCCAAGGCAGTGCCAACAACACTCCACACATATTTGGCTGCATCACAAGTAAAGAAAAGATGAAGGATTGATTCATCTTTGTCACAAAATTGGCATCTATAGCTGCCAACCCATTTCCTCTTCTTCATGTTATCTTTTGTTGAGATGGCATCATGCCAAATCAGCCAAAGCCAAACTTTTATCTTGAAAGGGACCTTAGACTTCCACAGGTGCCTAAAGGATCTATCCACCCCACTGCTGGACAACGACTGATACATTGATTTCACAGAGAAAACCCCATTCTTTGTCCACTTCCATTTTGGCAGGTCTTCTTCATCATTCAAAGCTATCCCAGCCATTTTATTTCTGAAGATCCTCATCTCATCCTGCAGACCACCATTAAGCCATCTCCTGAAACTGGGATTCCACTTTTTTTGAGCCATCTCAGCCACAGATATATTCTGCTCATTGCAGATTTCAAACAAGCCAGGGAATGTCTCTTTGAGTGGTCTATGTCCACACCAAGCATCCCCCCAAAAATCTGTCCTCTTGCCATTGCCAATAACCATGACTCTACCAGCAAGGTACAACTCTCTTAGATGAAGTAAATCTGCCCAAAAAGCAAAATCAGTAGCTTTGTGTTTGATCTGATAAATCCCTCCCTGTCCCAGATACTTGGCCCTCATTAACTGTTGCCAGGGGCCCTTTTCTGCTTCTAGCTTCCACCACCACTTACACATCAAACTAATATTAAACTTTGTCAGATTCTTGAGCCCTAGGCCACCTTTAGCTCTAGGCTTGCAAATTAATTTCCAGTTCACCAGATGATATTTTCTCTTATTGGCATTGCCCTGCCAAATGAAAGCCCTCCTGGGTTTTTCCAACTCCTCCAAAGTGGTCTTATGTAATAAAAACATAGACATATGATAAACAGCAATAGAAGACAAGCACACATCTGTTCTGATGACTCTGCCCCCAATAGACAGAGTCCCCCCCATCCAACCATCCAGCATTCCTTTCACTCTTTCCCCAAGGAACTTCATTTCCTGGACAGAATTTCTCCTAGAATTAACAGGAACTCCCAAGTATTTAACAGGCCACTTCCCTTTCTGGCAACAAAACATGTCAGCATACTCTTGTTGCTTCTCATCATCTTCCATGATCAGCATAACCTCACTCTTCTCAAAGTTGATTTTCAACCCAGACATACACTCAAAAACATACAGCAGCAACTTTAAGTTTCTAGCTCCTTCAAAGTCATCTTGAATCAACAGAATTGTGTCATCAGCATACTGGAGAATAGCAACCCCCTTATGAATTAGGTGTTCAGCTAAACCCACCACCAACCCAGAGTCCTGAGCTCTATGAATCATTTTAGTCAAGTTTTCAGCAGCTACATTAAATAAAAATGGGGATAAAGGATCCCCCTGTCTCACACCTTTATAACTTGTAAAATAAGGACCTACATCATCATTTATCTTCACACTCAAGGTCCCTTGAGTAACAACAGACTTGAGCCACAAAAGCCATTTCTCACTGAAACCTTTCTGCCTGCAGGTATTGAAGAGAAAGTCCCAGTTGACTTTGTCATAAGCCTTTTCGAAATCAATTTTTAGAACAACCCCCTGCTTTTTCCTGACCTTAGCTTCTCTCAAGATCTCCTGCAACAGTTCTACCCCATCCATGATATTTCTCTTCTTAATAAAGGCTGTCTGGGATTGATTGATAAGCTTATCCATATATGGTTCCAATCTGACAGTCAAAGTCTTGGTAAAAATTTTGAACAGCACTTGCAGAAGACAAATGGGCCTGAACTTCTGTATTCTATCAGCATCCTCTCCCTTAGGCAGCAGAGTAATAATCCCATAATTGATTCTGGACAGATCAAGTTTATGCATGAAGAAGTCATTGAACAACTGGATCACATCTCCTTTTATTACAGGCCAGCAGCTCTGATAGAATTCAACAGGAATCCCATCAGGGCCAGCTGCCTTGTTTTTCTCCATGGATTCAATGATTTCTTTTATTTCTTTTTCACAGAAAGGCCTGTCTAATTCTAATATATCATCTTCATTCAACTTCTCCTGATCCTCCCAGACTTCATCCCTTAGAACAATCCCTCCACACAAAACATGGCCAAACAACTCTTTATAAAAAGAGGTAGCATGTTCAAGCAAGTTAGTAGTCCCTTGAATCACATCCTGTCCCTTTTTGAGAGAGAAAATCAATTTCCTCCTTCGCCTGCCATTAGCCACTCTGTGGAAAAAACCTGTGTTCTTATCACCTTTCAATAACCAGTTTTCACTAGACCTCTGTTGCCAGTAAGCTTCTTCTTTCTCATGTAGCTTAAGCATTGCTCTTTGTATTTGACCTTTTCTAATCAACTTATCACAAGATAAAGGTGCACACTCCTCAGCATCTTCCAATTCCTGCAGCTCAGCAAGCAATTGCTTTTTGAGTCTTTTTGAATCCCCTCTCAAATTTGCTCCCCACCCCTTCAAACACTTCTTGACATTCTTTAATTTTTAACCTCTCTAAGCTGGAGTTGGCCTTAACTGGTTTGTTCCAATTTTTCTCCACTAGAGATAAAAAATCCACCTCTGTTATCCAACTCTTCTCAAATCTGAAACTCCCTCCTTTCACTCCACCAGCTTCCATGGTATCAATAATAATCGGATTGTGATCAGACAAGTCCCTAGTTTTTTTATAAACTGTAGCTAAAGGAAAAATTTGCTCCCAATTCTTACTCATCAAGAATATGTCCAACTTTTCCAAAGTGGGGGTGACCTGATTGTTTGTCCAAGTATATTGACCACCAACCATATCAATCTCTCTAAGCTCATGAGTATTGATAAGAGCATTGAAAACATCAGACCATCTCATATTTTTAATAGGTTTATTTTTATCAGCTGCTTTCCTGAGAAGATTAAAATCTCCTCCAATGAGTATAGGAACAGACTGATCAGCACAAACACCACCAAGCTCAGCCAAGAAACTGCCCTTATCCTCTTCATGTGCTGCACCATAAACATTTATCCAGCACCAATCAATCTGTAGTTTGATATCAAACACCACAGTTTTCACATGAAACTTGCCAACTGAAACCTGCTTAATTACAAACTTATCTTTCTTAACCCCCCCCCCCAAAATTCCTCCTGCTTTACCTACAGAAGGTATCCAGTTCCAAGAATATTGATTCATAGGATCAATTTTTCTAAATAAAGCTGGAGAGTAGTCTTTCATCATTGTTTCTTGAAGACCAATAAAATCAATGGCATTATTTCTCAAGAAATCCTGCAGACAGTCTCCCATACCCTTCTTACCCACACTTCTGTAGTTCCAGCTTGCTCCGATCATAGATACTTGGGGTTTTTCTTTCTAGACCTGGGACCAGTCAACACATCACACAAAGGGTGATTGTTTTCCACTCTCCCTGAAGCACCACTTGATTTTACAGTGGTGCTTTTGTCAGCAGAGGATCTAGCAATTTTCAACTTTTTCTTAGCACTCCTGGATAACACAGTAACAAAACCATCCAATTCATCTTTCTTCTCATCCCAACCCAACAATAAAACCTGCTCCCCATTTTTCTGAGTTTCCTTAGAAATAGCATCCTGTTTTTTATCAATATTATGCCTAGCAATCTCTAAATCTTTAATACCATTAATTTGCTCAAGATTAAAACTAGCAGGATCAACACCTAGTTCAAGAACTCTATGCATAATAACTTCATCATCAAGACAAGCAAAGGAATTACTAGAGTTTAAGTTAGTACCTTCCAGATTTCTTGAAACAGCTTGAGCTCTAGCCCTATCAGATATCCTCACCTGGTCCACCTCCATCTCCTGGAGCCTAGCACTGCACCTGATGGGTTGAGTTATCACATTATCATTATTTTCACCTGGAACCTCATTCCCCATCTCCACTTCTCCAGCATTGTCAATTTCTTGGGTCAAAACAATCTCAGGCTGTGAACCATCTAAGGGGATCACTTCAGCTCTGCCAGAAGGAGCACCAGGGGCAGGCAAAGCAAATACAGCAGCTCCTCTAGGCAAATATGGCACATCAGTATCCATCGAAGAATCTTGGCTATCTTCTTCTGTAGAGAATCCATCATCACCCTCCTCCTCATCTTCTTCATCTTGTTGATCCAGCATTTCACCATCATGCACCCCTTGTTCAGCAATAGGCTCAAGAAGATGCCTGTATTGCCTTCTAGTTGTAAGCACTTTATCACTCTTAGAGTTTGCCAGCCTTTGTACAAAAGCCTGGAAGGATATGTTTTCATCACCCCCTTGATTGGGAATCACATTCTGCTCCACAGGTTCTGCATGTTCCATAACAACATGTTCTACATGCACATTGCTAGATCCAGGTAGGTTTGTATCAAGATTTGCTGGAGCAAAAGCACTAGCAATTTGCTGCTGCACCTCTTCAATAGGAAGGGCCCTTTGATAATTCTGACCAAAGCCCCTGTTTTCATTTCTGCCACGATTATCTCCATAAAAGATTTGATTCATCCTGGCCCCCAAAGACATACTGCTGGAAGTAGATGATTGCCCTTGTTCAAAAACTGATGTGGCCACCTCCTTGCCCTTCTCATTTCTACTCACTTGATCATTTTGCTCAGTGGTAGTTATCCCCTCAGCCCTAGTATTTTGGTTACAGCTTTGATTAATACCAGTAGCCCTATTCATCTCCAAGATTCCACCATTACCTGCCCCATCATTGATATCAGTCCTTACTCCATTCTGTGCATTGGAGTTCACAGCATCCCCTCCACCTGTAACATCTTTGTCAGCCTGGTTATAGAACGTTTTTGGATCAACATTCGGATCAAATAGTTCTCTGGTGTATTGGATTTCATAGAAGGATCCACCTATCTCTGCTTCTCTTGTATTAGGAACCAACGCCACATCCCTACAGCCCAGCTTCACCCTGACATAAGCAAAATTTCTTATTGTATTTTTGTCAGGCGCCAAGGGCTTGCCAGCAAGACCTGCCACATAGAAAATCACTGATCTCATCCGGTATTTCATTGGGATGCCTTTTACTCTGTACCATGCTTCCTCTAAAGATGCAATAGGAACTACATCACCAGTCCACTTCTTAATCTCAAGTAAAACATCAGGTTTTGTTTTCATAAATAGCCTTCCAAAGTGGGACAGTTCTTCCAGACACTTAGCATTGGGGAAACGCATCTGAAACTCGTTCTCCGATATGGTCTTAGCATAAAACCTCCAGTTTATCTGCATGGATTCAGCCCACAGCTGGAATTCGTGCTCCAGGTCTCTACCCGTGGCATCACCAATCACCACTTTCACAACAGCTTGATGCAGCACTTCCTGAGGCCTAACCTCACATTCTTCAGCAGGAATTGAATAGAAACCTTGTTCAAAGTCAGCACATCCAAAGAAAGGAGCAACATATTCACAGGGTCTTCTCAGTTGACAGAAAGCCAACCCATGAGAACCCCCACAGCAGCTGCATCTTCCTCCTGCTACCTCTCCACATTCATCTATCCCCATCTGATTAGCAAACACTGTAGGATTGCCAGCAGGCGTAGGTGCAAAGGACCCAGCCTGTGGCCTAACCTGATTTCTGTTGTGGTCAACACCCACAGCAGGGATTTGATTGTTCGACACAGCACCAACGACAGGATTATCCGAATGCATCAGAGGAACATTGGACTGCACAGAAGGACTGACGACCATCTGGTTGCTAACTAGATCTCGCCTACCAATTGCAGCAGAAGAAGGATTAGTATCACCTGGGGGAATTGGAGGTGCAGTCGCTGCAGTCGATTCAGAGGCGGCCGAATCAGAAGCCGCACCAAGCATCTCTTGCCTGTGATTCCAGCGATCCCTGCCCGAGGTAGACAGGTTCTCTCTGCGTCTTTGTTCCACCAAGGCCCTCTCCCTGGCCAGTCGTTCTGCATCTCGAGTTCTGGCTAGACGACGATGTTCTTCCTCTTGCCTGTGCGCTTCCTCCCTTCTCCTTGCTTCCGCCTCCCCATTCCGGCGCTCCTCAGATCTACGCCTGTCTTCCTCCCTCCGCCAATCCTCTTCTCTGTAGCGGTCCTCCCCTTGATTCCTTCCACCTTCGCCCCCAAACCTAGATCTGCCACCATACGGACCAGGACGAAAGTTGTTCCGTGGTGGAGAACGCCTAGGGCCTCCATAGCCACCTCCTCCAAACCCTCCTCTTCCACCTCTCCGATCCATCTCCGATCTGACCACCTGCGCGTAGGATCTCGAATCCCCCGAGCGAACACCACGCCACACCACTGGATCTACAGCTTGAAGGCTCGCAGGTTTCGATTTGTGCGTGGGCTTGACGAAGACGACGCCGCAACACCGGCTAGGGTTAGGGTTTGCTTTGTCGCTGTCGAGAGGAAGAATGAGCAAAGGAGCCTCCGCCTCGCTATCCACCGCGTTAAGTATGACCCTGGGACTGACTGGTGGTCCCCCAGTCGCCGGAGAATTCGACGACACGTGTCCACTCCTGATCCGCACCACGCCGCACGCACGCGCTAAGGGCGGCGCACGGTGGGTCGCACGAACGAGTGGGTTCGGTCGAGCAACGTGACAACTGCTCGGCCCAACCACCGCGATGAAACGATTGAAGCGCCAAGTTGCTCCGTGCGACGGTGGGCCGGCGATCACCGTGGTACAAACGTCCACTTCGACCCCGTCGCCACGTAGCAAGGAAACCCTATGCCTCCCGTCCCAAATGATCTCACCATGGTATCTCTCCGCTCGATCCCCAGTCCGCGAGTGGTAGATGGCCTGCCAACGGCCTGCGATCGCCGCCGGCGAGATGGACGCGCCATCACCGTGCCGTGCATCACGGGCCACCTCAGAGACGCGTGCCATCCGCCTTCTTGGGCTGATGATGCAGGCATGTAGGTGGGCCGGCGATCACCTTCTTCTTGGTTTATGCGATATTTTCTTTTCAACTTGCTTCAAAATTACCGGACTATGCGATTTTGTTCTTTTTGGCACGGTAGTACGTGTCTCACTAATAAAATAAATATCCAGTTACAAGACACGTAAACACCTTCATTACATGACTGAAACAATTGGATAATCCTAAGAGAAAAACCAATGTCTCTCCCTCTCCACCAAGGAAGTAGACAGATTACCTCTTCACCCGAGTTTGACGGGCTCCATCGCTGATATGCAGCATTATGGACCTCCAAACTAGTTTTATCTAAAGCAAAACCATTGTCGTTGAATGGATCAGATGGGGGCAACGTGTCCCTGGACACGCGATCGAACTATAGAACTAACACCCCCGTAGGACTACGACGTCGGAGGAAGAACCCAGAACTGTCAGTCTCGAACCACAAACCCAACACATGATACACCTTCTTCTAGCTGTCAACTGCGCATACAACCATCTGCATGTACTCCCGGACGACAAAATATCCCTACTCTTGCATGACATCAAAGACAATGCCACGACAACAGGGAAAAAGCAGAAGGAGAGACAAATTTGAAGGGGTCGCCGCTGTCGCCTCGTCGACACCATCCATGAAGCCTATCGCCGCGGATCTGAATGATCGACATAAACACGATGCCATCAACTCCGAGATAGCGCTAATGTGGGAGTGGAGCTGAGGCAGATTTTTTCGCCCGGACAGTGCACCATGACCTACAAAACCAAACTCTTAGAGTGGAGGAACCGGGTTCCCCTTCCTCCTGCCGTTGGAGAAGCAGGCGGAGGGACAGGGACCGGATCTGCCGGTGGAGATGGGAGGTAGAGAATTGCCTCCCTAGTTGGCTCAAGTGGCAAATATGTTAGGGAAAAGAGTCCTTGCATCGAAACGATAATCATATTAGTTGTTGCGCGTTGCAGGCTGATTATCCGCTTTCTTGCGGACGGGGGTTACAGCGTCTCTAGCACAAACCGTAAAAGAGGGCAAAACTGTATTATTCTGGCGAGTATATAGGCTCGGACCCTTTTTTTAGCCAAAAGAGAGCTGGTATACACGGTCCGACCTAAAACCTCCAAAATAAAACAAAGATACAAAAAAACTATGCATGAAAATTCCATCAGATAAATCCATGTATAAAAATTCCATCCAATACAAATTAAAAAATACAACTCCTCATAACTTGTATGTACCATAAGCACAACCAAAAACAGAGTAAATCATACCATGCTGAACTACATCAAAACTGCCTCTAAGCATCCAGTACAACACAATGAGTTACATCAGATACATAAGGACAGGGTGTTCATGTAACTTACCAAAATGGCTAATCGACACCACAATGAAGAGATGGAATAGATACAGGAATAAGTGGAGTAGTAACTATTCTGCCCCATCCCCTACTCGCATGTCCACTACTCAAACCTGACGAGTTGAGAAAGTGAGTTAGAAGAACAAAAAATCGACTATATAAGCATCAAGAAATAGAACTATCAAAATGAAATCACCCCCACGGATACACAAAATCAAGCGACCCCCTCCCCTCGACGAGGAAGCGCTCAAGGACGATGGGTATGGGTACAGTTGAAAGTGCATTATGGTCAACTAGAGGGGGTGAATAGGTTGACTACCATTTTTCTTATTTTCCTTTTTAGTTTGAGCTAAACAAGTAATACAAGGTTCTCTAGATGTGCAACTAGGTGAGAAACCTATGTGATACAAGGTAAGATACCTAACCGAAGCAAAATGAAAGGTAACACGATAAACCACAAGTGTAAACAAGGAGATAAGGATATGTTTCCTGTAGTTCCTTCTCAAAGAGAAGTACGTCTACGTTGAAGAGGTGGGGAGCCACCTAGGCACTCCTCGATAGCACATATGTGCACACCATATTCTCCTTGAGCTTCTCCGGTGAGGGAGATTCTCGTTTCCACTATGAGGTCGACTTGAAGGCGTCGAGCAAACCTTTACACAAGGTTGAGAACACTCCACAAGATGGATGGAGGCTCTCAATCAATCTGAAGCTTCTTACAACAAGGTGGAAGATCCAAGTACAAGTTCTACTAGGGTTTCTAGGCCCCAAGTAGGATTCTATATCTACTAGGATTTGGTGGACGGATTTGTAATTCCTTTGGTAGAATCACGGATCTAGGTCTCCTCTAGCTCTCCACAAAGTTTTTGAGTGTTTGGGTGGTTGGAGAGGGAGATCTAGGAGGTTGAGGCTCGCATTAATGACTAAGAGAGAGTGTGTGAGAAGCTTCGCATTTATGAGGTAGGGGAAGGGTTTTAAATACCCCTTCCCTAAATCTGGCCGTTGGGAAGCACATGCAGCACCGGAGGTACCGGTGTTACCACCGGTACTACCGGTGGTCTTCTTATCTGGAGCCTGCGTGGCTCCACATCCCTTTAGTTGGTTCCCCATGAACAGAGCTATCGGTGGGAACACCAGAAGTACCGTTCCTGGTACTACTGGTGAGCTCCGCCCTGGCCTCCGTCATGTGGCACATGAACACCATTTTAGCTGAGCAACCACCGGTAGCTCCATCGGTGGCAGTCCACTTGTTGTAGGCATGTTGAAGGGGCGGAGGTACCCGGTGGGAACACCGGAGGTTCCGCCCATCGGTACCGCTGGTGGCCTCCGCTGCAGGTTCCGTCGTGCGCCACCCGAAGGGTATTTTGGCGGAGGTACCACCGGTACCACCACCGGATGCCCCACCGATACTACCGCTACCTGGAAAAAATGTTTCCCAAACTTGGCTTTTCGAGCTCTTTTCCTTTGGAGATTCATCGCGGTGCCCTTAAGGATATTATGGAGAGCATCTGGCATATTGCGAGGTACAAATTGACTCTGCATATACTTAAAACAAAAGATTAGTCCATAAGTTACGTTGTCATCAATTATCAAACCAGAAGATGATCTTTCATTCTCCCCCTTTTTGGTAATTGATGACAACACAACCATTTGCACCACTAGTTCTAAACACCATGGACGAAGCTCTCCCTAGAGATATGCTCCCTTCATGTCGAATGGACCAAGCAAGATAGATATGATAACAAGAAGCAAACTTGCTCACACAAATAGTAGGAAACCCACAATTACGATAAATTTAGAGCACGGGGTTCACATATCTTACACCATGCATAACGAGGTTCACAAAATACGAACAACAAACACGAAGTCCACAAATAACCTACTCTCTCAAGCAAGAAGAGACATAATAAATATAGAAATGCTTGAGAGAGAAACCCCATGCAAATACCCAACACTCCTAAATAGATATCTCTCCCCCTTTGGCATCAAGATACCAAAAAGGAGAAAGACCGATGTTAAAGTCCGAAGGCTCACTCAGAGGAGTTGTCTATGCTTGGAGGACGGGCACGACGACGAGAGCTAGAAACTTCTTCTCCAGGTTCCTCATCAGACCATTCAATGATGTTGCCCCGGGAGTCCCTGGTCTTCCACTTGCCCCAAGTAGTGATGTTGTCTTCAACGGGCGAATCCACGAACTCCCTGACATCACGACGAAGCTTCCTGTGCTGCCTTGCGGTGCTTGAGCTCCTTGTCATTGTTAACTTTCCACTGATGTTGCTCTATCTTCTTGTTCACGCGGAACACCTTCTTGAGAGCACGAGCCATCCACTTGAAAGCATTTTCATAAGGAGGATGGAGAGAGAGCCCGACTTATTATTCTTCATCATCAATCACGGCCCTTGGCTTGGCCTTGCCCTTGTGAGGGGCGGGAGTTGGATGCACAACGGGCTCGGAGTGATCCTTGATAAGGAGCCGTTTCGCCGTGTGAGAGATCCAAGTGGTGTCATCAAGGGGATCCTCCGGGTGCTTGTCATCCCAAGCATGCAAGACAATTTTCATGATAAACGGCCCAAAACATGCATTCTTCCTATGCACAAGGACATGCCACAGTTCATTCCATATGTAGTCAAGCACATCAAGCTTTTGATTCATACCGTGGTGCCTCTTCTCATGTGTAAGGAGCATGAGATTATTGAGATAGCCTTGGATTTCATCTGTGTTGCCAGCCTTGGGGTTGATTTCTCCTGATAGATACAAAGCATGATGTCATAATTGGGATAGAGCCCCTTGGTGAACCCCACAGCATACTTCTTCCAATGATAAAGAACTCTAAGTTGATCCTTTCTAATTGTCGAGCCGTTGATATAGTGAACTCGAAACCACCCACTATCATACTCAGGGCCACCAGCAAAAGGCCCATGATCCGGATAGCCACCGAGAAGGATACCCACATCGCACCACTTGAGAGTGAATTTTCCCTATTTTTCATCCAAATGATGTGACGCTCGGTTTCATTTGCAAGGTGAATAGTGGCCAAGAACTCACACACAAGTCCCTCGTCATAATATTGTTGCACCTTAATGATGGGACAAAGACCAAAAACATTAATTATCTCAAGGGCTTCACCAAAATAGTTTGGCTTCCTCTCCATGTGATCAAGACAAATAGAATGTTGAGAGGCCACATTGTCCTTGGGCTTCCTCATGAGAATCTCATTATAGATCTAAGCTTGTAACAAGGTGTGGAAGTGAGTATCCCTCCCCGAAATTGAGGCATCAAGCGATCCCGTTCAATCACATATGGGTTCTCACACCGGGTAGCCGTGAAAACAGCCTCAGACACTTGAGCAGATTTTTCCTTCTGTGGCAAAGTCTTTTCCGGGGCAGTGAATCTTGGATTTCTCTTGGGTTGAGAGGGATCCAAGGTTTCTTCAATCTCATCCACGTGTGGTGGCTTCCTACCCACCATCTTTTTGGAACGACCCCTCCTTGTGCCAGTAGCATCTAAGAAAGAGAAATAGAAGGAAAGCATGGTGAAGAGAGGATGCCCCAAGTTTAATACGCACAAAACAAAGAAATCAAGAGTAGTGAAAACTAGATATGAAAAACTACAAAAGAGGGGCATAGGTACATATAGCCAACCTAGTAATCGAAGTAGTTCGTGCCTAGTAGTCACAATCTAAATTTCTAGGTTTTGTACTTACGAATCCCTACTCCATATGCGTAAATGTGAGGAACATGGTACTCCTAGTGCATCCCCATCCGTCAACGAGATGGGAGAGAGAGGGAGCAACATACCCGGATCCATGGCGTAGATCAAAGGAGAGGAGATGTTCACGGAGCTTCCCAAGGCAAGGAGGGAGCCTCCCGGCGGAGAAGGAGCTCTTCCCGGCGGCGGAGAGCTTGGGGGCGGCGGCGGTTATGGGGAGGAGAAGAAGAGGCGAGTGGGGAAAGTGAGATCTAAATATCCCTTCCCCTACTCGTCCTCGGCTTATCCCATGAACCCGCAGCGAGCGGTACTACCTGTGGAAACACTAGAGGTACCGCTCCCTGTATACACGGTGCAGCGCTGTACAGACCTGCTGGCAAAACTTTCGCACCAACGGTTGTACCGGTGGGGCACCGGTAGTACAGGGACAACGGAGGTACCTGTGATTTCACCGGAGGTTCCACTGGACCCAATTTCTGCGCGCCAAGAACAGAAAACAGAGGGCAACTGATGCTTGCGTGTTGGGAACCCCAAGAGGAGGGTGTGATGAGCAAGCGGTAAGAATTTCCCTCAGTTAAGAACCAAAGTTATCAATCCAGTAGGAGGAAGAGGATCTCAAGAAGGTTGATGCCACTGACGGTGGTGATGGCACCTCACCGGTGTCAGCAACAACATGGAACCTGCACACATGTGACGCCCCGAGATCGGGCACTATGCAGATTTCCGCATTCCCGCCAAAATCCACATAATAACCGATTTCAGGTTGCCACTTGTGATAACATTACAACAGTTCACGAATAATCCACAACAACAACATAGGAGGTATATACAGGACAACTCAAACGAGTCAAGGATACAACGGATACAATACAAAGATCCAAATAACAACGGAAGAAACAACATAGTGTCCGACTACGGACAAGATACAAATTGGACTAAGAGTCCTGAAGATAACCGATGGCGTCCAATCCCTGCCCAGGCCAAGCCGGAGGGATTCCCAAGCTAAAGTCGTCAGACTTCAAACCTGTTGACTGCAATGTGGAATATGCAGCCACAAAATGGATTCGTGGGTCAGTACGGTTCAGTACTGGCAAGTGGATAAGCCATACTCACAAGATACCAGCGTAACCAATCATCACAAGATACAAATACTTTGGGTACAACGGAAAGGAAGGGATTATTGCAAAGAAGCGGCAGCGGGCTGCACTAACTAACTACAGAGACTCGCTACAACATCCGGCTAAAAGAAAGGGATAAGATAGCGTATCAGAACCAACTACAACTACTCACCAAACATTACCCATCCAGTGTTACCCCCTACTAAGGAAGCAACCCAAGGAAACTCACACTGTTGATTAAGGTGACATTCATTTTTATGGTGGAGGTAATCTATATTACTAGTCGAGTTATCATCGTTAAGTGTAAGTTGTCTGAGTACTTGTTAGCCAGCACTTTCACCAAGTCATCCATAACCGCGGACAACACGGCTTCTCGAGAAGATTAACCCTGCAGGGATGCACCAATTTGGCCGTACACGTAAGAATGACCCGCCAGATGGAAATGCACTTCCACCAAGCGAGGCACTCAACACAACCCAACTCTTCTTCGCATCAAGCCCAAAGAACCCCGTGCAATTGAGCGCACGGCTAATCAAGCCCCAAGAAGAAAAGGGGACCCTCATAGCACTCTAAGAACGTGTCTCCCTAAATGCCGACTACAAAAGTTCCACCCTGGAGCCAAGGGTTCGCACCTGCATATGCATGCGGCAAATGGAAAACCCGAACTAAATGAGGCCATTTGGACGAGATGCGAATCGAATCAAAGTTGCGGGGGGCGCCCATACTCGCTTCCCACATGCGGTTAGTGCGCTCATCATGGATCGGAGTACAAGACCCTTTTCCTAATTAAGTTCGACACTAGCAGGCCTCAAAACCACGCCGGGCCTCCTGCCGGTGCCTTATCATCAAATTATTATTACCCAAAACATTAACATGTTGTTGATTAAGTTGAAACCCAACTATCAAACTAAACAGGTGATAAGACGAACAACAAGACTTGTGCGCAAACAACACTAAGCATGCAACTACGACACGAGGGCCAACAAGGTAAACAAACAACAGTTAATAGGAAGTGGGAGGAAGGCTATATCATGGCTGCAAGGTAAACATATGATAGGATCGAGACACAAGCATCGAATCATAAGGCTAGCATAAGAACAACGGAAAGAATCGGTAACAAGTGATGAAAGGCATCCATAGGCAGCAAGTGAGTATACTTGCCTGGAATCCAGCAAGTAGAGGTGCATCAGAAGAACTTGTCGTTGCTCACATCATCTCAACGTCCTATCCGCGAAGAAGCAACGAACTAGAACAAACACCGGATGCAACAATTACTTCTACGGCAAAAGATCCAGCATGATCAAGATATGGATGCATGACAAGTTTAAGGATGCATCAAAGATAAACTAGTGGACATGGTAAACATATTTAAATGGGCCCATATGCAATTTGGATTGCATATGGAAAAGCCCATGAATTAATGTTGAATTAAATGATCTACAAATAACCATCAAGTGAAAGTTGATTAGAATGATGCATGGATGATGAAAACAATAAGAAAACAACAATAGTTTCAGTTTGATATGTTGTTTACCAAGTTTGGAATTTTATTTGTTAAGTTATGAACTTTGGCATTTTAAATGATTTAAACAAACATTTGTTGTTTTCACCAATTTTAAATGTTCAAAACAGATAACAAAATTTATATTTGGAAAGAACACAAAATTTTAGATGGAATACATATTTCATTTGTTGAATTTGGATTTTAGATGAGCAAGTTATTAAATTGGCAATTTAAATGCACTAAATAATAAATAGTTGTTTTCAGCAATTTAAATTATTCAAAACAGAAAACAAAGTTTGATATTTGCAAAGTTCATGAAAAATGGGATGGAAAACATATTTTATTTGTTGGAATTGGATTTGAATTGCCCAAGTTATGAATTTTGCAATTTAAAAGGTTTAATTAAAGCATTGAATTATTGCACCACTTTTAATTAGGAAAAACAGTAAAAAAATTGCATTGAAAAGGTTGAAAACATGTAGCAAATGTTTCACTGAACATTTTGAGCTATTAAACATATTTTTTGGATCATTATTGAATTTAATATGCATTTTTCCATAAGCATTTTTATTCTGCCCCTTTTAGTAAACAGAAGGAAACATGTTCAAAATTAATTCAATTGTGACCAAATAAAATACCAATGTGTAGAGTTTGTTAAGACAAATTTTTAGATCCCAAGTTTGCTCAATTTGGGTGAACAGAACTCAAGTTATGAAATTCCAAAGTTTCAAATTTTTATTGCATTTTCTGTATTTAATTATTTAGTGCAAAATTTATTACAAAAACATGTTGCAACTTTGTGACTAATAGAAAGAGCACAAGATTCTGAAACCATAGCAATTTGAATCATTGAAATTGGAGCAATTTTAAATTTGTTATGGATTTTACAAATAAAGGCTCAGATCTGTTTTTCTGGATTTCGGGAAATAAAAGAAAAAAGAGGAAAAAAGGGGTGGCTTTTGCTACGGAAGGGGGGATTCAAACTCGGGGCCTCCAGGGTGCGGACGAAGGCTCGCAGCCACTGGGTTGTTGTGCTGTTTGTGACAGAAGTGGGCACTGTATCTAGATCAAGCATGCACTCGAGTTAACTGACGATAACTGAAACTAAAGTTTCAGATGTGCGCATGGGACGGTGATGGGGACGAACTGCAGCGATTTTGGCGCTCGATGGCGCGCCCAGAGCAAGGGGAGGTTAGCGGGAAGGGTCCCTAAGGACGGAGGCTCACCCAAGGGGTTGTGGTCGAAGCAGGAAGGTTCCTGGATGATGGAGATGTACAGGAGGCGATGTAGACGACTCCAGCGTGCACTTGGACAGAGGTGGAAGAAGGTCCCGTCGGTGGCGCTCCAAGAAGCTTTGGCCCCCGATCTTCGGTGTGGAGATGGGGGACACCATGGCGGTTCCATTCCCGTGCTCTGCATGCCTCCTGGTGCTCCATGGCGGCGGCGCGGTGAAGAACTTCATGGCTGTCTCCGTTAGGTTTTGGTGGAGGGCAACAGAGCGAGGGAGACGCGAAACAGGGGGAAGGAGAGATTGGCGGCGCGAGGGGAGGATGATAGGGTCTAGGGTTTGGGAAAGGAGGGGTAGGTATAGGGGAGGGGGAGCAGGTGGAGGTGGGGGCCATGGAGTAGACAGGGACAGGAGGGGGGGATCACGTTCTCCTTCGTGATCGTACGGAGGTGGAAGGAGGGTGGCTGGGCCAGAAAGGAGGAAGGTGGGCTGGCCCATTTGGGCTGGCCTGCCTCCCCTTCTCATCTTTTTTTATTTTTGTGTTTTCTGTTTACACTTTTTTTTTTGTAAGAGAAAGGTGAGAAGAATAATGGAATTTTGGGAGAGTTCTATTTGTCCAAAATTTTATGAAATAATTTTATTTGTATTTAGGAATGGAAATGCCCAATTGCATGACAAATGGATTTCCAAAATTCAAAAGTTTTTTTTATTACTGTTTAAATTTGAATTTGAAATTCAAATTGGGGTTTTAGTAAGAGGTGTGTTATTTAACCCAACAAATATTATGTTTACACTTCAAGTGTATTGAAAACAATTTGATTTGAAAGCAGAAGTGCATTGTTTGAATTTTTGAAAGTGTTTTCGAAATTTTTAATTGGTTTTGAAACCAAGTGCAATGTCATGATGCAATGCCATGCAAAAAGGAGAGCAAACAATTCTACTTTGGGGGAAAATCTCCCGGGTGTTACAGATGACACCACTAACAAGGGATTGCGCCCTCGCAATCCACCCACTTACCCGGGAGGGGAAAGAAGTTCGACTATCGATTCTTCATGCTTCTAGTTGATTTCCTCGACACCACTAACAAGAGATTCTTGCTCGGAGTGACGACGATGTTCTTCCACCAGGAATCTTCCGATGATCGAACCTATTAGGTTAAAGGCTCAGAAAACGTCCACCCACGTAGAATCCTAGAACTTTGAAAGATAGACAAGAGGGGAGACTCCAAAACAAATGAGATAGAAGGAGAAATAGAATAGAGATAAGGAGAAAACAAGAATCCTATTGAGATGTTTTCAAAACAGGTTTTGCACAAATAGTTTTGACACTCTAAGAACACGACCGTTAGCGAGGTTATCCTACAGGCTTTGCGGACCCGTTGCTTCGATAACCATTCGTATCGAAACAATATCGGCAATCGGAAACCATGCTCTGATACCATTTGTGACGCCCCGAGATCGGGCACTATGCAGATTTCAGCATTCCCGCCAAAATCCACATAATAACCGATTTCAGGTTGCCACTTGTGATAACATTACAACAGTTCACGAATAATCCACAACAACAACAGAGGAGGTATATACAAGACGACTCAAACGAGTCAAGGATACAACGGATACAATACAAAGATCCAAATAACAGCGGAAGAAACAACATAGTGTCCGACTACGAACAAGATACAAATTGGACTAAGAGTCCTGAAGATAACCGATGGCGTCCAATCCCTGCCCAGGCCAAGCCGGAGGGATTCCCAAGCTAACGTCGTCAGACTTCAAACCTGTTGACTGCAATGTGGAATATGCAGCCACGAAATGGATTCGTGGGTCAGTACGGTTAAGTACTGGCAAGTGGATAAACCATACTCACAAAATACCAGCGTAACCAATCATCACAAGATACAAATACTTTGGGTACAACGGAAAGGAAGGGATTATTGCAAAGAAGCGGCAGCGGGCTGCACTAACTAACTACAGAGACTCGCTACAACATCCGGCTAAAAGAAAGGGATAAGATAGCGTATCAGAACCAACTACAACTACTCACCAAACATTACCCATCCAGTGTTACCCCCTACTAAGGAAGCAACCCAAGGAAACTCACACTGTTGATTAAGGTGACATTCATTTTTATGGTGGAGGTAATCTATATTACTAGTCGAGTTATCATCGTTAAGTGTAAGTTGTCTGAGTACTTGTTAGCCAGCACTTTCACCAAGTCATCCATAACCGCGGACAACACGGCTTCTCGAGAAGATTAACCCTGCAGGGATGCACCAATTTGGCCGTACACGTAAGAATGACCCGCCAGATGGAAATGCACTTCCACCAAGCGAGGCACTCAACACAACCCAACTCTTCTTTGCATCAAGCCCAAAGAACCCCGTGCAATTGAGCGCACGGCTAATCAAGCCCCACGAAGAAAAGGGGACCCTCATAGCACTCTAAGAACGTGTCTCCCTAAATGCCGACTACAAAAATTCCACCCTGGCGCCAAGGGTTCGCACCTGCATATGCATGCGGCAAATGGAAAACCCGAACTAAATGAGGCGATTTGGACGAGATGCGAATCGAATCAAAGTTGCGGGGGGCGCCCATACTCGCTTCCCACATGCGGTTAGTGCGCTCATCATGGATCGGAGGACAAGACCCTTTTCCTAATTAAGTTCGACACTAGCAGGCCTCAAAACCACGCCGGGCCTCCTGCTGGTGCCTTATCATCAAATTATTATTACCCAAAACATTAACATGTTGTTGATTAAGTTGAAACCCAACTATCAAACTAAACAGGTGATAAGACGAACAACAAGACTTGTGCGCAAACAACACTAAGCATGCAACTACGACACGAGGGCCAACAAGGTAAACAAACAACAGTTAATAGGAAGTGGGAGGAAGGCTATATCATGGCTGCAAGGTAAACATATGATAGGGTCGAGACACAAGCATCGAATCATAAGGCTAGCATAAGAACAACGGAAAGAATCGGTAACAAGTGATGAAAGGCAGCCATAGGCAGCAAGTGAGTATACTTGCCTGGAATCCAGCAAGTAGAGGTGCATCCGAAGAACTTGTCGTTGCTCACATCATCTCAACGTCCTATCCGCGAAGAAGCAACGAACTAGAACAAACACCGGATGCAACAATTACTTCTACGGCAAAAGATCCAGCATGATCAAGATATGGATACATGACAAGTTTAAGGATGCATCAAAGATAAACTAGTGGACATGGTAAACATATTTAAATGGGCCCATATGCAATTTGGATTGCATATGGAAAAGCCCATGAATTAATGTTGAATTAAATGATCTACAAATAACCATCAAGTGAAAGTTGATTAGAATGATGCATGGATGATGAAAACAATAAGAAAACAACAATAGCTTCAGTTTGATATGTTGTTTACCAAGTTTGGAATTTTATTTGTTAAGTTATGAACTTTGGCATTTTAAATGATTTAAACAAACATTTGTTGTTTTCACCAATTTTAAATGGTTCAAAACAGATAACAAAATTTATATTTGGAAAGAACACAAAATTTTAGATGGAATACATATTTCATTTGTTGAATTTGGATTTTAGATGAGCAAGTTATTAAATTGGCAATTTAAATGCACTAAATAAGAAATAGTTGTTTTCAGCAATTTAAATTATTCAAAACAGAAAACAAAGTTTGATATTTGCAAAGTTCATGAAAAATGGGATGGAAAACACATTTTATTTGTTGGAATTGGATTTGAATTGCCCAAGTTATGAATTTTGCAATTTAAAAGGTTTAATTAAAGCATTGAATTATTGCACCACTTTTAATTAGGAAAAACAGTAAACAAATTGCATTGAAAAGGTTGAAAACATGTAGCAAATGTTTCACTGAACATTTTGAGCTATTAAACATAATTTTTGGATCATTATTGAATTTAATATGCATTTTTCCATAAGCATTTTTATTCTGCCCCTTTTAGTAAACAGAAGGAAACATGTTCAAAATTAATTCAATTGTGACCAAATAAAATACCAGTGTGTAGAGTTTGTTAAGACAAATTTTTAGAGCCCAAGTTTGCTCAATTTGGGTGAACAGAACTCAAGTTATGAAATTCCAAAGTTTCAAATTTTTATTGCATTTTCTGTATTTAATTATTTAGTGCAAAATTTATTACAGAAACATGTTGCAACTTTGTGACTAATAGAAAGAGCACAAGATTCTGAAACCATAGCAATTTGAATCATTGAAATTGGAGCAATTTTCAATTTGTTATGGATTTTACAAATAAAGGCTCAGATCTGTTTTTCTGGATTTCGGGAAATAAAAGAAAAAGGAGGAAAAAAGGGGTGGCTTTTGCTGCGGAAGGGGGGATTCGAACTCGGGGCCTCCAGGGTGCGGACGAAGGCTCGCAGCCACTGGGCTGTTGTGCTGTTTGTGACAGAAGTGGGCACTGTATCTAGATCAAGCATGCACTCGAGTTAACTGACGAAAACTGAAACTAAAGTTTCAGATGTGCGCACGGGACGGTGATGGGGACGAACTGCAACGATTTTGGCGCTCGATGGCGCGCCCAGAGCAAGGGGAGGGTAGCGGGAAGGGTCCCTAAGGACGGAGGCTCACCCAAGGGGTTGTGGTCGAAGCAGGAAGGTTCCTGGATGATGGAGATGTACAGGAGGCGATGTAGACGACTCCAGCGTGCACTTGGACAGAGGTGGAAGAAGGTCCCGTCGGCGGCGCTCCAAGAAGCTTCGGCCCCCGATCTTCGGTGTGGAGATGGGGGACACCATGGCGGTTCCATTCCCGTGCTCCGCATGCCTCCTGGTGCTCCATGGCGGCGGCGCGGTGAAGAACTTCATGGCTGTCTCCGTTAGGTTTTGGTGGAGGGCAACAGAGCGAGGGAGACGCGAAACAGGGGGAAGGAGAGATTGGCGGCGCGAGGGGAGGATGATAGGGTCTAGGGTTTGGGAAAGGAGGGGGTAGGTATAGGGGAGGGGGGAGCAGGTGGAGGTGGGGGCCATGGAGTAGACAGGGACAGGAGGGGGGGATCACGTTCTCCTTCGTGATCGTACGGAGGTGGAAGGAGGGTGGCTGGGCCAGAAAGGAGGAAGGTGGGCTGGCCCATTTGGGCTGGCCTGCCTCCCCTTCTCATCTTTTTTTATTTTTGTATTTTCTGTTTACACTTTTTTTTTGTAAGAGAAAGGTGAGAAGAAGAATGGAATTTTGGGAGAGTTCTATTTGTCCAAAATTTTATGAAATAATTTTATTTGTATTTAGGAATGGAAATGCCCAATTGCATGACAAATGGATTTCCAAAATTCAAAAGTTTTTTTTATTACTGTTTAAATTTGAATTTGAAATTCAAATTAGGGTTTTAGTAAGAGGTGTGTTATTTAACCCAACAAATATTATGTTTACACTTCAAATGTATTGAAAACAATTTGATTTGAAAGCAGAAGTGCATTGTTTGAATTTTTTAAAGTGTTTTCGAAATTTTTAATTGGTTTTGAAACCAAGTGCAATGTCATGATGCAATGCCATGCAAAAAGGAGAGCAAACAATTCTACTTTGGGGGAAAATCCCCCGGGTGTTACAGACGACACCACTAACAAGGGGTTACACCCTCGCAATCCACCCACTAACCCGGGAGGGGAAAGAAGTTCGACTATCGATTCTTTATGCTTCCAGTTGATTTCCTCGACACCACTAACAAGAGATTCTTGCTCGGAGTGACGACGATGTTCTTCCACCAGGAATCTTCCGATGATCGAACCTATTAGGTTAAAGGCTCAGAAAACGTCCACCCACGTAGAATCCTAGAACTTTGAAAGATAGACAAGAGGGGAGACTCCAAAACAAATGAGATAGAAGGAGAAATAGAATAGAGATAAGGAGAAAACAAGAATCCTATTGAGATGTTTTCAAAACAGGTTTTGCACAAATAGTTTTGACACTCTAAGAACACGACCGTTAGCGAGGTTATCCTACAGGCTTTGCGGACCCGTTGCTTCGAGAACCATTCGTATCGAAACAATATCGGGAATCGGAAACCATGCTCTGATACCATTTGTGACGCCCCGAGATCGGGCACTATGCAGATTTCAGCATTCCCGCCAAAATCCACATAATAACTGATTTCAGGTTGCCACTTGTGATAACATTACAACAGTTCACGAATAATCCACAACAACAACAGAGGAGGTATATACAAGACGACTCAAACGAGTCAAGGATACAACGGATACAATACAAAGATCCAAATAACAGCGGAAGAAAAAACATAGTGTCCGACTACGAACAAGATACAAATTGGACTAAGAGTCCTGAAGATAACCGATGGCGTCCAATCCCTGCCCAGGCCAAGCCGGAGGGATTCCCAAGCTAACGTCGTCAGACTTCAAACCTGTTGACTACAATGTGGAATATGCAGCCACGAAATGGATTCGTGGGTCAGTACGGTTAAGTACTGGCAAGTGGATAAACCATACTCACAAGATACCAGCGTAACCAATCATCACAAGATACAAATACTTTGGGTACAACGGAAAGGAAGGGATTATTGCAAAGAAGCGGCAGCGGGCTGCACTAACTAACTACAGAGACTCGCTACAACATCCGGCTAAAAGAAAGGGATAAGATAGCGTATCAGAACCAACTACAACTACTCACCAAACATTACCCATCCAGTGTTACCCCCTACTAAGGAAGCAACCCAAGGAAACTCACACTGTTGATTAAGGTGACATTCATTTTTATGGTGGAGGTAATCTATATTACTAGTCGAGTTATCATCGTTAAGTGTAAGTTGTCTGAGTACTTGTTAGCCAGCACTTTCACCAAGTCATCCATAACCGCGGACAACACGGCTTCTCGAGAAGATTAACCCTGCAGGGATGCACCAATTTGGCCGTACACGTAAGAATGACCCGCCAGATGGAAATGCACTTCCACCAAGCGAGACACTCAACACAACCCAACTCTTCTTTGCATCAAGCCCAAAGAACCCCGTGCAATTGAGCGCACGGCTAATCAAGCCCCACGAAGAAAAGGGGACCCTCATAGCACTCTAAGAACGTGTCTCCCCAAATGCCGACTACAAAAGTTCCACCCTGGCGCCAAGGGTTCGCACCTGCATATGCATGCGGCAAATGGAAAACCCGAACTAAATGAGGCGATTTGGACGAGATGCGAATCGAATCAAAGTTGCGGGGGGGCGCCCATACTCGCTTCCCACATGCGGTTAGTGCGCTCATCATGGATCGGAGGACAAGACCCTTTTCCTAATTAAGTTCGACACTAGCAGGCCTCAAAACCACGCCGGGCCTCCTGCCGGTGCCTTATCATCAAATTATTATTACCCAAAACATTAACATGTTGTTGATTAAGTTGAAACCCAACTATCAAACTAAACAGGTGATAAGACGAACAACAAGACTTGTGCGCAAACAACACTAAGCATGCAACTACGACACGAGGGCCAACAAGGTAAACAAACAACAGTTAATAGGAAGTGGGAGGAAGGATATATCATGGCTGCAAGGTAAACATATGATAGGATCGAGACACAAGCATCGAATCATAAGGCTAGCATAAGAACAACGGAAAGAATCGGTAACAAGTGATGAAAGGCAGCCATAGGCAGCAAGTGAGTATACTTGCCTGGAATCCAGCAAGTAGAGGTGCATCCGAAGAACTTGTCGTTGCTCACATCATCTCAACGTCCTATCCGCGAAGAAGCAACGAACTAGAACAAACACCGGATGCAACAATTACTTCTACGGCAAAAGATCCAGCATGATCAAGATATGGATACATGACAAGTTTAAGGATGCATCAAAGATAAACTAGTGGACATGGTAAACATATTTAAATGGGCCCATATGCAATTTGGATTGCATATGGAAAAGCCCATGAATTAATGTTGAATTAAATGATCTACAAATAACCATCAAGTGAAAGTTGATTAGAATGATGCATGGATGATGAAAACAATAAGAAAACAACAATAGCTTCAGTTTGATATGTTGTTTACCAAGTTTGGAATTTTATTTGTTAAGTTATGAACTTTGACATTTTAAATGATTTAAACAAACATTTGTTGTTTTCACCAATTTTAAATGGTTCAAAAGAGATAACAAAATTTATATTTGGAAAGGAACAAAAAAATTTAGATGGAATACATATTTCATTTGTTGAATTTGGATTTTAGATGAGCAAGTTATTAAATTGGCAATTTAAATGCACTAAATAAGAAATAGTTGTTTTCAGCAATTTAAATTATTCAAAACAGAAAAAAAAAGTTTGATATTTGCAAAGTTCATGAAAAATGGGATGGAAAACACATTTTATTTGTTGGAATTTGATTTGAATTGCCCAAGTTATGAATTTTGCAATTTAAAAGGTTTAATTAAAGCATTGAATTACTGCACCACTTTTAATTAGGAAAAACAGTAAACAAATTGCATTGAAAAGGTTGAAAACATGTAGCAAATGTTTCACTGAACATTTTGAGCTATTAAACATAATTTTTGGATCATTATTGAATTTAATATGCATTTTTTCATAAGCATTTTTATTCTGCCCCTTTTAGTAAACAGAAGGAAACATGTTCAAAATTAATTCAATTGTGACCAAATAAAATACCAGTGTGTAGAGTTTGTTAAGAAATAATTTTAGAGCCCAAGTTTGCTCAATTTGGGTGAACAGAACTCAAGTTATGAAATTCCAAAGTTTCAAATTTTTATTGCATTTTCTGTATTTAATTATTTAGTGCAAAATTTATTACAGAAACATGTTGCAACTTTGTGACTAATAGAAAGAGCACAAGATTCTGAAACCATAGCAATTTGAATCATTGAAATTGGAGCAATTTTCAATTTGTTATGGATTTTACAAATAAAGGCTCAGATCTGTTTTTCTGGATTTCGGGAAATAAAAGAAAAAGGAGGAAAAAAGGGGTGGCTTTTGCTGCGGAAGGGGGGATTCGAACTCGGGGCCTCCAGGGTGCGGACGAAGGCTCGCAGCCACTGGGCTGTTGTGCTGTTTGTGACAGAAGTGGGCACTGTATCTAGATCAAGCATGCACTCGAGTTAACTGACGAAAACTGAAACTAAAGTTTCAGATGTGCGCACGGGATGGTGATGGGGACGAACTGCAGCGATTTTCGCGCTCGATGGCGCGCCCAGAGCAAGGGGAGGGTAGCGGGAAGGGTCCCTAAGGACGGAGGCTCACCCAAGGGGTTGTGGTCGAAGCAGGAAGGTTCCTGGATGATGGAGATGTACAGGAGGCGATGTAGACGACTCCAGCGTGCACTTGGACAGAGGTGGAAGAAGGTCCCGTCGGCGGCGCTCCAAGAAGCTTCGGCCCCTGATCTTCGGTGTGGAGATGGGGGACACCATGGTGGTTCCATTCCCGTGCTCCGCATGCCTCCTGGTGCTCCATGGCGGCGGCGCGGTGAAGAACTTCATGGCTGTCTCCGTTAGGTTTTGGTGGAGGGCAACAGAGCGAGGGAGACGCGAAACAGGGGGAAGGAGAGATTGGCGGCGCGAGGGGAGGATGATAGGGTCTAGGGTTTGGGAAAGGAGGGGGTAGGTATAGGGGAGGGGGGAGCAGGTGGAGGTGGGCGCCATGGAGTAGACAGGGACAGGAGGGGGGGATCACGTTCTCCTTCGTGATCGTACGGAGGTGGAAGGAGGGTGGCTGGGCCAGAAAGGAGGAAGGTGGGCTGGCCCATTTGGGCTGGCCTGCCTCCCCTTCTCATCTTTTTTTATTTTTGTATTTTCTGTTTACACTTTTTTTTGGTAAGAGAAAGGTGAGAAGAAGAATGGAATTTTGGGAGAGTTCTATTTGTCCAAAATTTTATGAAATAATTTTATTTGTATTTAGGAATGGAAATGCCCAATTGCATGACAAATGGATTTCCAAAATTCAAAAGTTTTTTTTTATTACTTTTTAAATTTGAATTTGAAATTCAAATTAGGGTTTTAGTAAGAGGTGTGTTATTTAACCCAACAAATATTATGTTTACACTTCAAGTGTATTGAAAACAATTTGATTTGAAAGCAGAAGTGCATTGTTTGAATTTTTGAAAGTGTTTTCGAAATTTTTAATTGGTTTTGAAACCAAGTGCAATGTCATGATGCAATGCCATGCAAAAAGGAGAGCAAACAGTTCTACTTTGGGGGAAAATCCCCCGGGTGTTACAGACGACACCACTAACAAGGGGTTGCGCCCTCGCAATCCACCCACTAACCCGGGAGGGGAAAGAAGTTCGACTATCGATTCTTCATGCTTCCAGATGATTTCCTCGACACCACTAACAAGAGATTCTTGCTCGGAGTGACGACGATGTTCTTCCACCAGGAATCTTCCGATGATCGAACCTATTAGGTTAAAGGCTCAGAAAACGTCCACCCACGTAGAATCCTAGAACTTTGAAAGATAGACAAGAGGGGAGACTCCAAAACAAATGAGATAGAAGGAGAAATAGAATAGAGATAAGGAGAAAACAAGAATCCTATTGAGATGTTTTCAAAACAGGTTTTGCACAAATAGTTTTGACACTCTAAGAACACGACCGTTAGCGAGGTTATCCTACAGGCTTTGCGGACCCGTTGCTTCAATAACCATTCGTATCGAAACAATATCGGGAATCGGAAACCATGCTCTGATACCATTTGTGACGCCCCGAGATCGGGCACTATGCAGATTTCAGCATTCCCGCCAAAATCCACATAATAACCGATTTCAGGTTGCCACTTGTGATAACATTACAACAGTTCACGAATAATCCACAACAACAACAGAGGAGGTATATACAAGACGACTCAAACGAGTCAAGGATACAACGGATACAATACAAAGATCCAAATAACAACGGAAGAAACAACATAGTGTCCGACTACGAACAAGATACAAATTGGACTAAGAGTCCTGAAGATAACCGATGGCGTCCAATCCCTGCCCAGGCCAAGCCGGAGGGATTCCCAAGCTAACATCGTCAGACTTCAAACCTGTTGACTGCAATGTGGAATATGCAGCCACGAAATGGATTCGTGGGTCAGTACGGTTAAGTACTGGCAAGTGGATAAACCATACTCACAAGATACCAGCGTAACCAATCATCACAAGATACAAATACTTTGGGTACAACGGAAAGGAAGGGATTATTGCAAAGAAGCGGCAGCGGGCTGCACTAACTAACTACAGAGACTCGCTACAACATCCGGCTAAAAGAAAGGGATAAGATAGCGTATCAGAACCAACTACAACTACTCACCAAACATTACCCATCTAGTGTTACCCCCTACTAAAGAAGCAACCCAAG
Source organism: Alopecurus myosuroides (assembly GCA_028641055.1). Lineage (NCBI taxonomy): Eukaryota > Viridiplantae > Streptophyta > Magnoliopsida > Poales > Poaceae > Alopecurus > Alopecurus myosuroides. The sequence continues at coordinate 74,957,955 of CM054060.1, read as the reverse complement.
GAAACTAACACTGTTGATTAAGGTGACATTCATTTTTATGGTGGAGGTAATCTATATTACTAGTCGACTTATCATCGTTAAGTGTAAGTTGTCTGAGTACTTGTTAGCCAGCACTTTCACCAGGTCATCCATAACCGCGGACAACACGGCTTCTCGAGAAGATTAACCCTGCAGGGATGCACCAATTTGGCCGTACACGTAAGAATGACCCGCCAGATGGAAATGCACTTCCACCAAGCGAGGCAGTCAACACAACCCAACTCTTCTTCGCATCAAGCCCAAAGAACCCCGTGCAATTAAGCGCACGGCTAATCAAGCCCCACGAAGAAAAGGGGACCCTCATAGCACTCTAAGAACGTGTCTCCCTAAATGCCGACTACAAAAGTTCCACCCTGGCGCCAAGGGTTCGCACCTGCATATGCATGCGGCAAATGGAAAACCCGAACTAAATGAGGCGATTTGGACGAGATGCGAATCGAATCAAAGTTGCGGGGGGCGCCCATACTCGCTTCCCACATGCGGTTAGTGCGCTCATCATGGATCGGAGGACAAGACCCTTTTCCTAATTAAGTTCGACACTAGCAGGCCTCAAAACCACGCCGGGCCTCCTGCCGGTGCCTTATCATCAAATTATTATTACCCAAAACATTAACATGTTGTTGATTAAGTTGAAACCCAACTATCAAACTAAACAGGTGATAAGACGAACAACAAGACTTGTGCGCAAACAACACTAAGAATGCAACTACGACACGAGGGCCAACAAGGTAAACAAACAACAGTTAATAGGAAGTGGGAGGAAGGCTATATCATGGCTGCAAGGTAAACATATGATAGGATCGAGACACAAGCATCGAATCATAAGGCTAGCATAAGAACAACGGAAAGAATCGGTAACAAGTGATGAAAGGCAGCCATAGGCAGCAAGTGAGTATACTTGCCTGGAATCCAGCAAGTAGAGGTGCATCCGAAGAACTTGTCGTTGCTCACATCATCTCAACGTCCTATCCGCGAAGAAGCAACGAACTAGAACAAACACCGGATGCAACAATTACTTCTACGGCAAAAGATCCAGCATGATCAAGATATGGATACATGACAAGTTTAAGGATGCATCAAAGATAAACTAGTGGACATGGTAAACATATTTAAATGGGTCCATATGCAATTTGGATTGCATGTGGAAAAGCCCATGAATTAATGTTGAATTAAATGATCTACAAATAACCATCAAGTGAAAGTTGATTAGAATGATGCATGGATGATGAAAACAATAAGAAAACAACAATAGCTTCAGTTTGATATGTTATTTACCAAGTTTGGAATTTTATTTGTTAAGTTATGAACTTTGGCATTTTAAATGATTTAAACAAACATTTGTTGTTTTCACCAATTTTAAATGTTCAAAACAGATAACAATATTTATATTTGGAAAGGAACACAAAATTTTAGATGGAATACATATTTCATTTGTTGAATTTGGATTTTAGATGAGCAAGTTATTAAATTGGCAATTTAAATGCACTAAATAAGAAATAGTTGTTTTCAGCAATTTAAATTATTCAAAACAGAAAACAAAGTTTGATATTTGCAAAGTTCATGAAAAATGGGATGGAAAACACATTTTATTTGTTGGAATTGGATTTGAATTGCCCAAGTTATGAATTTTGCAATTTAAAAGGTTTAATTAAAGCATTGAATTATTGCACCACTTTTAATTAGGAAAAACAGTAAACAAATTGCATTGAAAAGGTTCAAAACATGTAGCAAATGTTTCACTGAACATTTTGAGCTATTAAACATAATTTTTGGATCATTATTGAATTTAATATGCATTTTTCCTAAGCATTTTTATTCTGCTCCTTTTAGTAAACAGAAGGAAACATGTTCAAAATTAATTCAATTGTGACCAAATAAAATATCAGTGTGTAGAGTTTGTTAAGACAAATTTTTAGAGCCCAAGTTTGCTCAATTTGGGTGCACAGAACTCAAGTTATGAAATTCCAAAGTTTCAAATTTTTATTGCATTTTCTGTATTTAATTATTTAGTGCAAAATTTATTACAGAAACATGTTGCAACTTTGTGACTAATAGAAAGAGCACAAGATTCTGAAACCATAGCAATTTGAATCATTGAAATTGGAGCAATTTTCAATTTGTTATGGATTTTACAAATAAAGGCTCAGATCTGTTTTTCTGGATTTCGGGAAATAAAAGAAAAAGGAGGAAAAAAGGGGTGGATTTTGCTGCGGAAGGGCGGATTCGAACTCGGGGCCTCCAGGATGCGGACGAAGGCTCGCAGCCACTGGGTTGTTGTGCTGTTTGTGACAGAACTGGGCACTGTATCTGGATCAAGCATGCACTCGAGTTAACTGACGAAAACTGAAACTAAAGTTTCAGATGTGCGCACGGGACGGTGATAGGGACGAACTGCAGCGATTTTGGCGCTCGATGGCGCGCCCAGAGCGAGGGGAGGGTAGCGGGAAGGGTCCCTAAGGACGGAGGCTCACCCAAGGGGTTGTGGTCGAAGCAGGAAGGTTCCTGGATGATGGAGATGTACAGGAGGCGATGTAGACGACTCCAGCGTGCACTTGGACAGAGGTGGAAGAAGGTCCCGTCGGCGGCGCTCCAAGAAGCTTCGGCGCCCGATCTTCGGTGTGGAGATGGGGGACACCATGGCGGTTCCATTCCCGTGCTCCGCATGCCTCCTGGTGCTCCATGGCGGCGGCGCGGTGAAGAACTTCATGGCTGTCTCCGTTAGGTTTTGGTGGAGGGCAACAGAGCGAGGGAGACGCGAAACAGGGGGAAGGAGAGATTGGCGGCGCGAGGGGAGGATGATAGGGTCTAGGGTTTGGGAAAGGAGGGGGTAGGTATAGGGGAGGGGGGAGCAGGTGGAGGTGGGGGCCATGGAGTAGACAGGGACAGGAGGGGGGATCACGTTCTCCTTCGTGATCGTACGGAGGTGGAAGGAGGGTGGCTGGGCCAGAAAGGAGGAAGGTGGTCTGGCCCATTTGGGCTGGCCTGCCTCCCCTTCTCATCTTTTTTTATTTTTGTATTTTCTGTTTACACTTTTTGTTTGTAAGAGAAAGGTGAGAAGAAGAATGGAATTTTGGGAGAGTTCTATTTGTCCAAAATTTTATGAAATAATTTTATTTGTATTTAGGAATGGAAATGCCCAATTGCATGACAAATGGATTTCCAAAATTCAAAAGTTTTTTTTTATTACTGTTTAAATTTGAATTTGAAATTCAAATTAGGGTTTTAGTAAGAGGTGTGTTATTTAACCCAACAAATATTATGTTTACACTTCAAGTGTATTGAAAACAATTTGATTTGAAAGCAGAAGTGCATTGTTTGAATTTTTTAAAGTGTTTTTGAAATTTTTAATTGGTTTTGAAACCAAGTGCAATGTCATGATGCAATGCCATGCAAAAAGGAGAGCAAACAATTCTACTTTGGGGGAAAATCCCACGGGTGTTACAACACAACACAACCAAAATACTTTGTCCCAACGGTACAGTGAGGTTGTCAATCTCACCGGTCTTGCTGAAAGCAAAGATTAAACGTATAGTGTGGAAAATGGCGTATGCTTGCAGTAAGTAAAGAAAGCAGGAAATTGTTGTGGTTTGTTTAACAGTGCGGAAAATGGACCGGGGTTCATAGGTTCACTAGTGGTGTCTCTCCATAAAAATAACATGCTGGGTGAACAAATTACAGCTGGGCAATTTACAAATAGAGGTTGCGCCGTAGTGCATATTATAACATGATGACTACTATGATATTTAGTGCGGGCATTACATAGACTGAAATCCATCTGCATCTATGGCTAATAATCCACCCTCAGGTTATCATCTGAACCCCCTTAGGTATTAAGTTGCAAGCAACAGATAACTGCATTAAACAATGTGTGTAATGTAAGCAATGATTGTACACGCGGGCACTCACATCGTTGTTTTCTCCCTACTAGGAACAGAACATCCTCCCCCGTCACGTTTCTGTCACTTGAGCACAGGCGAAAAGGAGGCATGAACCCACTATCTATCATAAATACTCCCTCTTGGAGTCACAAGCAACTACTTGGCCAGAGCAACCACTAGCAACGGAAAGCATGCAAAATCACAAATAACATATGCAATAAAGACTATAATCAACTTGGCATAAGTTCAATATTCATCGGATCCTAGCAAACACAACATATAGAATTACATAAGATCAATCTCGATCATGATAGGCAGCTCACGAGATCTAAACATGGAGGCATATGAGGAGAAGACAACCATCTAGCTACTTTTGTGGACCTATAGGCCAGAGATTAACTACTCACGCATCACTCCGGAGGTAGGCATGGTGATGTAGAAGCCTCCGGTGATGATTTCCTCTCTGGCAGGGTGCTGGGAGACAGCTCCAGAACCCTCCTGATCTAGGGTTGATGACGACAGCGGCTGCGGAACGTTTCGGAGATTTTTGATCAGGTGTCTAGGGTTTTCCATCCGAGGGGAATAAATAGGCGAAAGGGAAAAGGCGGTGGAGGCTTGGGGGGCCACACCTATAGCTGGAGCGGCCAAAGGTCCGCGCCACCCTATGGTGTGGCCCCCCTGGTGCCCGTCTTCGACACTCCTTCGGTGTTCTGGATGCTTCCGGGGAAAATAAGCACTTCGGGCTTTGTGGGGTCCAATTCCGAGAATGTTTCCAGAACAACTTTTCTGAAACAAAAAACAACAGAAAACAGGGAACTTGCACTTAGCATCTTGTTAATAGGTTAGTCCCGGAAAACCTATAAAAATGCTATAAATAAGGGAGAAAACATGTAGCAATTGGCATAATATGATCATGGAGCATCAGAAATTATAGATACGTTGGAGACGTATCAAGCATCCCCAAGCTTAGTATCTAATCGTCCTCGAGTAGGTAAACGATAAAACACAATAATTTCTGAGGTGACATGCTACTATCATAAACTTGATCATTATAATGTAAAAGCATATGTATGCAGAGATCATAGAACTTCAAACACAAACATGATAAATAGAATTTTAATAATAAAGCATAGCAATCACTTTGCACCATGAAGAGTATCTTAAATAAAGGATCATGGATAATAATGCAAAGAAAGATAAACATCTGTTTTAGGTATAGAGAAAGCATGGCAAAGTGGTATTTGGCTAGCCCTTCAGAGTGGGACAAAACATAAATGCCATGACACTATCAAAGTTCATGAGGAAGACTAGAGCAAATAATTCAAGAACAAATAATATCACATCATGAAGTAATTATTAATGTTTATGGTAATCCACATAGAACTCAAAATGGCAAAAATGCTCTCTCAACTGTGCATAAAGTTAGAAGATGGAGACTCGACATAAAAGTAAAAGAAAAGCCCTTCGCAGAGGGAAGAAGGGATCACTAATGTGCTAGAGCTTTTTATTTTATTAAATAGAGTATTAAAAGTTTGACACTCCTCCCATCCATCTTTCACAAACCATGGCTAACCGAATCCTCGGGTGCCTGCCAACAATCGCATACCGTGGAGGAGTGTCTATATTTTAGGATAGGTGTATGTTAATGTCAACGAATGTAAACAGACAATACAGTACGTCACAAGCCAACTGGATTCACAAGAGAGGATCCCATAGTGAAGGACGCACCTGGTGTAGAAGGTCATCCCTCTTTCTCTTTTGTTTACACAATTATGCTTTGACTGATAAATCAGGGGCAAAATAGTGAAGATAATTTGTTTGTATTAATCTGGGGCTGGGCACCCCGCTGCCATCTCTTCTATCATTTGGATAAGCGGATGAAGCCACTAGTCCAGGGTGTGAAATCCAATCAACAAGTGAGATAAAGATTCTCTATCGACGTCCTCATGAGCAAAAACAAGAACACAAAGAGGAGTAATTTTGAAAGTTTTAAAGGTAACACATGAGCAATTTACTTGGAGTGGCAGTGAAATACCACATGTAGGTAGGTATGGTGTACACAATGGGAAAACTTTGGTTTAAGGAGTTTGGATGCACGAGTAGAATTCCATACTCAGTACAGGTGGAGGCTAGTAAAAGACTGGGAGCGACAAATCAAGAGAGCATAAGAGCCATAATCATGCACAGCGACATAAGCATAATTAATTAAAGCATAAGCGGTATCACAAGTTCAAAAACTAAGTGTTCATGGAGGCTATTCGTGACTGGTTCGTAGTCATAAACATGGTGTGAGCATGCGCCAAGTCAACCAAATAAAACATTCGAAACAGAATACCATATATTGATGCTTTACTATGACAAGAACAACTCATGAATCTTTCAAGACATATTAAACGCTCTCAGCTATTTAAGTCTATTCATTCTACTCAATAACCACAAGTATTTAAAACTAAAATAAATTTAGCATGGCATGAAAAAGTTCTAGCCACAGTCTATACAAACTTCTAGTAGCACTGTTATAAATTATACATCAAGCAGCAGTTTCCTTTTCCCAACAAGCACCATACAAGATATGTTTTAACAAAAATACTCTTTATGATAGAGCAAGCAAACTTGAGAGTACTCATATAACACTACTAAAACTAACAGCTCTGATAAGAGATGCATACAAAACAGGAGCTAAATAAATGCAGCAGCCAGACAGAGACTAACAATACAACGTATTCTCATGAAAAAACGGAGCGTGTCAGTGTCCAATAAAAGAATGATGGGGTCCAACCAATCTTATTGCAAAAATAAAAACAAACTGAAAGCAAAAAAATAAAAGACGATCCAAGTAAAGCACATAAGGTGTGACCGAATAAAAATATAGTTTCACAAGAAGTGACCTGATAATTTGTTGATGAACCCTTGAAAACCTCCTTCACACCTAAATTCTCACAATCTTCATTAGCAACGTTAGTGCAATCGAAATAATAAATTCACATGGTTCAATTTCAACACAAGCCTAGCACTCAAAAACACATTAGCTACTGTCACAACTTATTTTAAAACTCTTTTTCTCAAAAGAACACCAAAAGAAAGAGATTAAGATGCAGATGCAATAATTGGCAGAAATGTGTCAAAACAGAACAGCAGATAAAGATCGATTTTTTCGAAAATATTATTCAAATAAGAAAAGTTGCGTATGTAGCCCAGTATTAAGAACAAAAATTCTTAGGTCATTTGGAATTTTCTGTAATTTTATACGTATTTAACAGTGGACAGGAGAAATCTGTTTCCTGCGCAGAAATCCGAAATATAGTCTCAACTTTCCACTAGAGGCTTTACTTGGCTCAACAAAAACACAAAAGAAAGATACAGCAGGGTTTCTAAGGAAATAGAAAACACCTAGGTCCAAAGAACACAAAATAAAACAAAGGAAAACTGAATGAAAATAGAGAAATAAAACGGGTTGTCTCCACCGGTAGCGCTTTTCTTTAACGCCTTTCAGCTAGGCATAGAAAGGTGGAATCAAGTAGATGCTCACATAAGAAGTATGAATTGAAGAAAAAGAGAGAATCAAGAATCAAGTATAAAACAAATTGAAGTCTAACCCACTTCCTATGCATAGGAATCTTGTAAAGAAATAAATCAAAGAAGCTCAAACTAGAGATCATGCAAAGGTAGAACAACAACAACTTCAAAACTTTCAACAAAAAGAGAGGTATTTTAGTAACATGAAAATTACTACAATTATATTTTCCTATATAATAATAATTTTCAGTAGCATCATGAACAAACTCAACAACATAATTATCACATAAATCATGTTTGTTATGGTCTAAAAGCACACAATTCATATCAAGCTCAAAAACAGTGGGATCAAAATTTAAAATCAGCTCTTCTTTTTCCCCATGTTTAGCAATAGCAAAACAAGATAATTGGTCACTCTTAAAAGGTATAGGAAACATTATAGCAATCCTATTTCCAGTAGCATTATTATTTATAACATCAAGTAACATAGGACCATCATCAAGAGCATTATCATAAGATTTTTTCTGAAACATAGCATTATCATAAGATTTATCCAAGTAGAATGGATTATCGTAAATAACAGTAGCAATATCACTCTCACAAGTTTCATTCATAGTAGTATCAAGGTCACAAGTATAGAAAGTATCAATTTCATCAAATAATGTATGAGTTAAAGAGTTACTATCATTGGGAGGTTGACATGGGTAGCTCCATTCTTCCTCCTCTTGATCATCACTCTCATCCTCTTTTTCATCCAATGAGCTTCCAGTTTCAGCAATTTCTTCTTCCATAGGTTCCTGCAAGGCATTAGTCTCTTCCTTAGGTTGAGAGCATTTATTAAGATATTCCATTATGTACTAATTACAATCCTTGTAATTATCAAAGCAATATTCAAGTATATCATAAATCTCAAATTTATAAGGTGCATCATCAATACTTTCAAGTAAATAAGCAATTTCGAATGCACCCTTCCAAGAAATAAATTCTTCAATTTGTTCCACGTCATATAATTCATAATTTTCCTTAACATAAGAAGATATGGTAACACTATCATTATACTCACATTGAAAAGGGAGGTGTTTATACCTCCTACAGCAACAAGATTTATCAAAGCAATAAGTAACATTATAAGTAGACCACAAATTTATAGCATAGTCATGCAATTTCTTAATTTTATCCCATAAGTGTATCCCTTTTTGTGACAAGAGGTGTTCCTTATAATGTTTTTGTTGTTCATCCGTGAACCCACCTTGCCTAAAAGATCTAGTTTCAAAGACATCAAACATTGATAGCAAGCATGATAAAGCAAAAATAACAACTAGAAATGCTTCACTTGAAAATACTTGAGTTGCTTTCTATGCAATAAAGTAAACTAATTTTTTTGTGTTTTTGATAAAGAGAAGTAAAACACAACAAAAAATAAAAACATGATAATAAACAAAATAAAGAGGTTGAGAGTCACAGAATCCCCTTTCCAGAAGACTTCTTCCTCCCCGGCAACGGCGCCAGGAATTCCTTGCTACGCTTTGATGGTGCCTTGACGGGGAGGCTTCTTGATGATGATTGAGTCCCCGACAACAGCGCCAGAAATTTCCTTGATGCTTGCATGTTGGAAACCCCAAGAGGAGGGTGTGATGAGCAAGCGGTAAGAATTTCCCTCGGTTAAGAACCAAGGTTATCAATCCGGTAGGAGGAAGAGGATCTCGGGAAGGTTGATGCCACTGATGGTGGTGATGGCGCCTCACCGGTGTCAGCAACAACGTGAAACCTGCACACAACATAACCAAAATACTTTATCCCAACGGTACAGTGAGGTTGTCAATCTCACCGGTCTTGCTGAAAACAAAGATTAAACGTATAGTGTGGAAAATGGTATATGCTTGCAGTAGTAAAGAAAGCGGGAAATTGCTGTGGTTTGTTTAACAGTGTGGAAAATGGACCGGGGTTCATAGGTTCACTAGTGGTGTCTCTCCATAAAAGATGGCATGCTGGGTGAACAAATTACAGCTGGGCAATTTACAAATAGAGGTTGCACCATAGTGCACATTATAACATGATGACTACTATGATATTTAGTGCAGGCATTACAACAAAATACATAGACCGACATCCATCTGCATCCATGACTAATAATTCACCCTCAGGTTATCATCCAAACCCCTTTAGGTATTAAGTTGCAAGCAACAGATAAGTACATTAAACAATGTATGTACTGTAAGCAATGATTGTACACGCGGGCACTCAAACTGTTGTTTTCTCCCTAGTGGCAACATCACATCCTCCCCCGTCACGTTTCGGTCACTCGAGCACAGGCAAAAAGGAGGCATGAACCCACTATCTAGCATAAATACTCCCTCTTGGAGTCACTAGCAACTACTTGGCCAGAGCAACCACTAGCAATGGAAAGCATGCAAGATCATAAATAACATATGCAATAAAGACTATAATCAACTTGGCATAAGTTCAAATTCATCGAATCCCAGCAAACACAGCATATAGAATTACATAAGATCAATCTCGATCATGATAGGCAGCTCACGAGATCTTAACATGGAGGCATATGAGGAGAAGACAACCATCTAGCTACTACTATGGACCCGTAGTACAGGGATGAACTACTCACGCATCACTCTGGAGGCAGGATGGTGATGTAGAAGCCTCCGGTGATGATTTCCTCTCCGGAAGGGTGCCGGGAGACAGCTCAAGAACCCCCCTGATCTAGGGTTGACGACGACGGCAGCTGCGGAACTTTTCGGGGATTTTAATCAGGTGTCTAGGGTTTTCCATCCGGGGGGAGTAAATAGGAGAAAGGGCAAAGGCGGTGGAGGCCTGGGGGCCCCACACCTATAGCTGGCGTGGCCGGGGGGTGCGCCACCCTATGGTGTGCCCCCTGGTGCCCGTCTTCACTCTCCTTCGGTGTTTTGGATGCTTCAGGGGAAAATAGGAACTTCGGGCTTTGTGGGGTCCGATTCCGAGAATGTTTCCAGAACAAATTTTCTGTGACCAAAAACAGCAGAAAACAGGGACCTGGCACTTGGCATCTTGTCAATAGGTTAGTCCCGGAAAACGTATAAAAATGCTATAAATAAGGGAGAAAACATGTAGCAATTGGCATAATATTATCATGGAGCATAAGAAATTATAGATACGTTGGAGACGTATCGGCAACAAGAAGTAAACGTGCTTTTTGGGAAAGGGGGCTTGGGTTGGAAAGTTGTAACTGTCATACAAGGAAAAACCCGAACTTGCGCAAGTTGCCGAGGGAGATAATAGTATGCGCGTGAAAGAACCAAATGAAACCAACCCCTTAAGTAGGAGGTCGGTGGCCATAGCCACCATGTTTGAGTGTGTACTTTGGCACCGCGAAGATGTATCTTGGGTCCAAGAGTGTACTCACAATGATGCACAATAAGTCACAAAATGACTAGATATGCAATGAAGAATTGATTTACGCATAATAAGAGGAGTGTTCACTCATGAGTTGAGTGACGGTCCCCCTATGTCCATGCCTACATCCAAACCTAATAACACGTATAGTGGAGGTACTTATGCAAGGTTTCATGTGAAATTAGACGAATCAATGACATTTAGTTCATTCCTCAAAGCTCAAAATCTTGGTTCATCAAGGGCCTTTGTGAAGATATCTGCAAGTTGACCCTTGGTTGATACATATGAGAGATCAATATCGCCCTTCTCAACATGATCCCGAATAAAGTGATGACGGATCTCAATGTGCTTCATCTTGGAGTGGAGAACGGGGTTGTAGGCGATCTTGATTGCACTCTCATTGTCACAAAGAAGAGGCGCTTTGTCAAAATTGACGCATTAATCCTTCAAGGTTTGCCTCATCCAAAGCAATTGAGCACAACAACTTGTCACGGAGATGTACTCGGCCTCGGTGGTGGAGAGAGCAATGCAAGTTTGCTTCTTGGAAGACCAACACACGAAGGAGCGACCAAGGAATTGTCAACCCCCGGAGGTGGACTTCCTATCCGTCTTCTCTCCCGCATAATCCACATCCGAATACCTAACGAGCTGAAAGCTTGAACCCTTGGGATACCAAAGACCAAAATTTGGGGTATGAACTAAATATAGAAAGATTCGTTTAACCGCTTCCAAATGACTTTGCCTCGGAGAGGCTTGAAACCTTGCACATTTACCAACACTATACATGATATCCGGTCTAGATGCACAAAGGTAAAGAAAAGAGCCAATCATGGAGCGGTATACCTTTTGATCTACCTCTTTACCATCTGGATCGGGTTTCAAGTCAACAGTTGTGGACATGGGAGTCTTCATAGGCTTGGCATCGTGCATATTGAACTGCTTGAGCATGTCTTGTGTGTACTGTGCTTGCTTGATGAAGGTTACCTCATGATATTGATTCACTTCAAAACCAACAAAATACTCCAATTCCCCCATCATGGACATCTCAAACCTATCGGTCATTAGCTTGCAAAACTCTTCATTGAACAAAGTGTTAGTAGACCCAAAAATGATGTCATCCACATAGAGTTGGCATATGAAAAAGTCACCTACAACCATCTTGGTAAAGAGGGTGGGATCGATTAAACCAACATTAAACCCATGATCCACTAAAAACTCTTTAAGGTGCTCGTACCACGCACGTGGAGCTTGTTTAAGTCCATAGAGCGTCTTATCGAGTTTATAGACATAATCGGGGTGGTTGGGATCCTCGAAACCCAGAGGTTGCTTGACATATACTAACTCATTAATGGGACCATTTAGGAAAGCACTCTTAACATCCATTAGTTGTAGCTTGAAATTATGATGAGATGCATAAGCAAGTAAGATGCGAATAGATTCAAGACGAGCTACGGGAGCAAAGGTTTCGCCAAAATCAACAAAAACCTTGAGCCACCAATCTTGCCTTGTTGCAAATGACAATAACATCTTTGTCTTGCTTGTTCTTGAACACCCACTTGGTGCCAATAACATTCTTGCAATCCTTGGGCCTTGGAACTAATTGATGGCTGACATTGGTAAAGCCCAACAGAAAGGTTGTGAAGAGTTCAGCGGCAAGTTTTCCCTCAGAAAAGAAACCAAGGTTGAATCGACCAGTAGGAGGACAAGCAACTTCTGAAGGTTAATGCAGTTGATGTGGTAGGGAGCACTACCGGTTCAGCAGCAACGTGGAACCTACACAACACAATCAATTCACTTTGCCCCAACGAAGCAGTGAGGTTGTCATTTCCACCGGTTTTGCTGAAAACAAAGCGGTTAAACGTATGGTGTGGAAAACAGTAGGAGAACAATCTGAAAACAATAGTAGCAGTGTGAAAACTGTAATTGCAGTGGTTGTTTTATCAGTATGAGGAAATGGACCGGGGTCCATAGTTCACTAGTGGTGTCTCTCCATAAAAAATAGATAGCATATGTGGTGAACAAATTAAAAGTGGGCAATTGATAGATATTGAAACATGCATGACATGATGATTACTATGTGATTCATGCGGGCATTACAACAAGACTCATAGACCGCCATCCAACTACATCTATGACTAATAATCCACCCTCAGAATATCATCCTAACAATCTTAGGGTATTAAGTTGAAAGCAACAGATAATCGCATTAAGCAAAGCGTGTAATGTAAACAATGTAAACATCGTTGTTTTCTCCCTAATGGCAATAGCACATCCTCCATCGGTCACGTTTCTATCACTCGAGCACGGATGCAAAGGAGGCATGAACCCACTATCGAGCATAAATACTCCCTCTTGGAGTCACTAGCATCTACTTGGCCAAAGCATTTACTAACAACGGAGAGCATGCAAGATCATAAATAACATACACATGAAGATAACATGATAGATTGATAATCAATAGACATAGTATTCAATATTCATCGGATCCCAGCAAACACACCATGTAGCATTACAATAAGATGATCTCGATCATGTAGGGCAGCTCACGAGATCTAAACATGAGGCATAAAGAGGAGAGAACAACCATCTAGCTACTGCTACGAACCCGTAGTCCAAGGATGAACTACTCACGCATCATTCCGGAGGCGGGCATGGTGGTGTAGAGCCCTCCGGCGACGATTTCCCCTCCCGGCAGGGTGCCGGTGAGAATTCTAGAACCCTCGCGATCTCGGATTTACGATGACGGCGGCCTCAGGTGTTTTTCGTGGAAAAGTGGGATATTTTTAGGGTTTACACCTCGGGGGAATAAATAGGCGAAAGGGCGATGGCGGTGGGCATCAAGGGGCCCACACCACCCCATGGCGCGGCCGGGAGGCGCCGCCCTATGGTGTGGCCCCCCTCCGGGTCTCTTTGGGACTCCGTGGAACCTTCGGGAATTCTAAGACTTCTAGGCTTCCAATTTTACAATTCCGATAATATTTCCAGAACAAATTTTCTGAAACTAAAAACAACAGAAAACAAGAACTGGCTCTGTGGTATCTTGTCAATAGGTTAGTCCCAGAAAATCGGTAAAAAATGTTATAAAGTGTATATCAAACATGTAGCAAATAACATGAAAACAACATGGAACATCAGAAATTATAGATACGTTTATGACGTATCAACATCGCCAAGCTTAGTTCCTACTCGTCCTCGAGTAGGTAAACGACAAAACAAATAATTTCTGAGGTGACATGCTACCAACATAAACTTGATCATCATACTTGTAAAATCATATGTAAGCTGAGATCATAGTACTTTAAACACAAGCTTGGTAGATATAATTTCAACAATAAAACATAGCAATCATTTTGCATTATTGAAAAGTAACACAAATACAAGAACATGAGAAATAATGCATTTGAAAGTTATACGTTTGTTTCTAGCATGAAGAAAACATGGCAAAGTGATATTTCGCTTGTCCTTAAGAGCGGGGCAAAACATAAATGTCAGGACACCTTCAAAGTTTAAGATGATGACTAGAACAAATAATTTGAGAGCAAGTAATAACAAGGTATGAATCAATCAATAATATTTTTGGGACAAATGCACATTAAAATCAGAATGACAACTATGCTCTCTCAACTGTGCATAAAGTTAGAAGATGGATACTCAACACAAAAGTAAAAGAAAGGCCCTTCGTAGAGGGAAGCAGGGATCACTCACGTGGTAGAGATTTTTATTTTATTAAACAGAGGTATAAAACGTTTCACACTCCTCCCAACCTTTCTTACACAACCATGGCTAACCGAATCCTCGGGTGCCTGGCAACAATCACATACCATGGAGGAGTGTCTAATTTTTAGAGAGGTGTGTATGCTTATATCAACGAATGGTAAACAGTAAATACAGTACGTCACAAGACAATTAGACTTCACAAGAGGGGCTCCCATAGAAGGACGCATCTGGGTAGAAGGCCATCCCTCTTTCTCTTTTGTTTACACAATTAAACTTTGACTGATAAATTAGGGGCAAAAATAGTAAAGAGAATTTGTTGTATTAAGTCTGGGGCTGGGCACCCCGCTGCCAGCTCTTCTATCAATTGGATAAGTGGATGAAGCCACTAGTCCAGGATGTGAATTCCAATCAACAAGTGAGATAAATATTCTCTATTCACGTCCTCATGAGCTAAAACAGGAGCACAAAACAAGAGTAATTTTGGAAGTTTTAAAGGTAACACATGAGTAATTTACTTTGGAGTGGCGGTTAAATACCACATGTAGGTAGGTAGGGTGGACACATTTGGCATACTTTGGTTTTTGTTGTCATGAATATACAAATTAGTTGCTACATAAGTATACAACCCCTTGACTCAAAGAAAACAGAGAAAAACAAAGAAAAAATAAAACCACATGTTATCTCCCAAGAAGTGCTTTTCTTTAACGCCTTTTAGCTAGGCATAAGAAGAGAAAATCAAGTGTTTTAAAATGAAGTAGCATCCAAATTGTAATTTGTTCGAATAATAGAATCAAAAGGCAACTTCATTATCTTTCTAGGAAAGTGTGTCATACCTTTCTTGAGTGGGAATTGATATTTAATGTTCCCCTCTTTCATATCAATAACAACACCAACAGTTCAGAAAAGGTCTTCCCAAAACAAATGGACAAGAAGTATTGCATTCAATATTCATGAAAACAAAATCAATGGGGACAAGGTTATTATTAACCATAATAAGAACATCATCAATTCTCCCCAAATGTTTCTTTCTAACATTATCAATAAGACGAATATCCAAATAACAGTGTTCCAATGGTGGTAAATCAAGCATATCATAAAATTTCTTAGGCATAACGGAGATACTAGCACCAAGATCACATAGAGAATTACAATCAAAATAATTCACTTTCGTTTTAATGATGGGTCCCCATCCATCATCTAACTTCCTAGGGATAGAGGCTTCACATCTTAATTCATCCTCTCTAGTTTGCATGAGAGCATTTGCAATATGTTTTGTGAAAGCCATATTCATAGCACTAGCATTAGGAAAACTAGAAAGATTTTGTAAGAACATAGTCACCTCAGTTATGTTGCAATCATCAAAGCCAAGATCATTTTTATTGAAGGTAATGGGTCCATTGTCTCCCATGTTTCTAAAAATTTCAGCACTTCTATGAGGAGCATTTTTAGCAGTTTCAGACAGTTTTGCATGTTCAATAGCAGAAGTGGGAGTATTGCAAACACCAATTACTTTAACATTAATAGTAGAAGGTTTACTAGCATGAGAAGCTTCAGTTTTACTAGTGGTGGTAATGGTGCAAACATTAGATATATTATTCTTTCTAACTATTTCATCTTCTCTTTCCCATCTGGCATGCAGTTCAGCTAACATCCTAACATTGTCATCAATTCGAATTTGGATGGCATTCAAAGTTTTTATTTCTTTAACATCATGTAGCATAACCTTTAGTTTCAGAAAATCAACATCAAGAGCAAGGTTATCAACTTTAGAAGCAAGAACATCAATTTTTCCAAACATTTCCTCAACAGATTTATTAAAAGCATTGTGTGTACTAATAAAACTCTTAAGCATGTTCTCAAGATCAGAGGGTACACTTTTATTTATGTTGTAGGAATTATCATAAGAATTACCATAAGCATTATTATTATTAGGAGGATATGGCCTATAGTTGCTACCAAAATAATTCCTATAAGCATTGATGTTGAAATTATTATTTTTAATGAAGTTCACATCAATATACTCTTATTGAACAACCAAAGAAGCTAAAGGAACATTATTTGGATGAATAGGAGCATGACCATTAACAAGCATAGACATAGTAGCATCAAGTTTATCACTCAAATAGTATGTTTCTTCAACCGAATTTACCTTCTTACCAGTTGGAGATCTCTCGGTGTTCCATTCAGAATAATTTACCATCATATTATCAAGAAGATTTGTTGCTGTCCCCGAGGTCATGGACATAAAGGTTCCTCCAACATCTGAATCCAGAAGGTCTCTTGAAGAAAAAATCAGTCCTGCATAAAAAGTTTGGATGATCATCCAAGTAGTCAGTCCATGAGTGGGACAATTATTTACTAAAGATTTCATTCTTTCCCAAGATTTAGCAACATTCTCATTATCAAGTTCCTTAAAATTCATAATGCTACTTCTTAAAGATATAATATTAGCAGGAAGATAATATTTTCCAATGAAAGCATCTTCACATTTAGTCCAAGAACAAATACTATTTTTAGGCAAAGATAGAAACCATTCTTTAGCTCTTCCTCTCAAAGAGAAAGGAAACAATTTGAGTTTAATAATATCTCCATCTACATCTTTATATTTTTGCATCTCACATAGTTCAACAAAATTATTAGAATGGGCAGCAACATCATTTGTACTAATACCAAAGAATTGCTCTCGCATAACAAGATTTAATAGTCCAGGCTTAATCTCATAAAAATCAGCATTATGAGCAGGTGGAGCAATAGGTGTGCTAATAAAATAGTTGATGTTGGTGCTAGTAAAGTCACACAACTTAGTTTTCTCAGGGGTACTAATTTTAGCAAGATTAAAAACAGGATAAAAATAACAACTAGAATAAGAGCTAATTTTTTGTGTGTGTTTTTGATAAAGAAAAGCAAAAAGATAAAATAAAATAAACTAAGAAAAACAATAACAAAGTAAAGAGATTGGAAGTGAGAGACTTGATACGTCTCCAACGTATCTATAATTTCTGATGTTCCATGTTGATATTATGCCAATTGCTACATGTTTTCTCCCTTCTTTATAGCATTTTTACACGTTTTCTAGAACTAACCTATTAACAAGATGCCAAGTGTCAGTTCCCTATTTTATGTTGTTTTTTATTTCAGAAAAGTTGTTCTGGAAATATTCTCGGAATTGGAAACCACGAATCCCGAAGTTCCTATTTTCCCCAGAAACATCCAGAAGTCCGAAGAGGAGTCGAAGACGGGCACCAGGGGGCCCTCACCATAGCCAGGCGCGGGCCCCCTTGGCCGCGCCTGGGGTGGAGAGGCCACCCTGGTGGCCACCGACGCCGCCCTTTCGCCTATTTATTCCCCTCCGAAGGAAAACCCTAGGCACCTGATCAATAATCCCCGAAAAGTTTTGCAGCCGCCGTCATCGTCAACCCTAGATCAGGGGGGTCAGAAGCTGTCTCCCGGCACCCTGCCGGAGAGTAAATCATCACCGGAGACCTCTTCATCACCATGCCTGCCTCCGGAGTGATGTGTGAGTAGTTCATGCTTGGGCTACGGGTCCATAGCAGTAGCTAGATGGTTGTCTTCTCCTCCTATGCCTCAATGTTTAGATCTCGTGAGCTGCCTAACATGATCAAGATTATTCTTATGTAATTCCATTTGCTGTCTTTGCTGGGATCCGATGAATATTGAACTTATGCCAAGTTTATTATAGTCTTTATTGCATATGTTATTTGTGATCTTGCATGCTTTCCGTTGCTAGTGGTTGCTCTGGCCAAGTAGTTGCTAGTGACTCCAAGAGGGAGTATTTATGCTCGATAGTTGGGTTCATGCCTCCTTTTCTCCTGTGCTCGAGTGGCAGAAACATGACGGGGGAGGATGTGTTGTTGCCACTAGGGAGAAAACAGCGGTGTGAGTGCCCACGTGCACAATCATTGCTTACATTACACACATTTCTTAATGCAATTATCTGTTGCTTGCAACTTAATATCTAAGGGGGTTCGGATGATAACCTGAGGGTGGATTATTAGTCATAGGTGCAACTGGATTACGGTCTATGTATATTGTTGTGATGCCCGCACTAAATATCATAGTTTTCATGATGTCATGAATGTGCACTACTGTGCAACCTCTATTTGTCAATTTCCCAGCTGTAATTTGTTCACCCAGCATGCTATCTTTTATGGAGAGACACCACTAGTGAACCTATGAACCCCGGTCCATTTTCCTACACTGTTAAACAAACCACTACAATTTCCTGTTTTCTTTACTTACTGCAAGCATACACCATTTTCCACACTATACGTCTAATATTTGTTTTCAGCAAGACCGGTGAGATTGACAACCTCACTGTACCATTGGGACAAAGTATTTTGGTTGTGTTGTGTGCAGGTTCCGCGTTATTGCTGACACCGGTGAGGCGCCGTCACCACCGTCAGTGGCATCAACCTTCCAAAGATCCTCTTTCTCCTACTGGATTGATAACCTTGGTTCTTAACCGAGGGAAATTCTTACCGCTGCACTCATCACACCCCTCCCCTTTGGGTTCCCAACACGCTATCCATAGCCACAAGAATTCCTGGCACCATCGAGGCGTAGCAAAAAGAATTTATGGCGCCGTTGCCGGGGAGAAAGAAGTCTTCTGGAAAGGGGAGTCTCTCACTCTCAACCTCTTTATTTTGTTTATTGTCTTGTTTTTATTTTTGTCTTGTCTTGCTTCTTTATATCAAAAACACACAAAAAAATAGTTTACTTTGTAGCTGTTATTTATTTGCTTGCTTTTATTTTGCTAAAATGAGTTCCTATGAGAATATTAAGTTATGTGACTTCACTAGCAGAAACAACAATGATTTTATTTGCACACCTATTGCTCCACCTGCTCCTACTGCTGCTTTCTATGAAATTAAACCGGATTTATTAAATCTTGTTATGAAAGAGCAATTTTCTGGTGTTAGTACTGATGATGCTCCTGGTCGCCTTAATAATTTTGTTGAACTATGTGAGATGCAAAAATATAAAGATGTGGATGGAGATATTATTAAACTAAAATTATTTCTTTCTCTTTGAGAGGAAGAGCAAAAGAATGGTTGCTATCTTTGCCTAGAAATAGTATTGATTCATGGACTAAGTGTAAAGATACTTTCATTGGAAAATATTATCCTCCTGCTAAGATTATATCCCTCAGAAGTGACATAATGAATTTAAACAATTTGATAATGAACATGTTGCTAAAGCTTGGGAAAGAATGAAAACTATGGTGAAGAATTGTCCCAATCATGTACTGACTACTTGGATGATTATACAAACCTTTTATGCAGGACTGAATTTCTCCTCAAGAAACCTATTGGATTCAGCTGCTGGTGGTACCTTTATTTCCATCACTTTGGGCAATGCAACAAAGCTTCTTGATGATATGATGATAAATTATTCAGAGTGGCACACTGAGAGAGCTCCACAAGGTAAGAAGGTAAATTCTGTTGAGGAAACCTCCTCTTTGAGTGAAAGGCTTGATGCTATTATGTCTATGCTTGTTAATGGTAAAGCTCAAGTTGATCCAAATAATGTTCCTTTAGCCTCTTTGGTTACTCAAGAAGAGCATGTTGATGTGAACTTTATTAGAAATAATAATTTTAACAACAATGCTTATAGAAATAATTTTGGTGGAAACAATTATAATCCCTATCCTCCTAATAATGGTTATGGTAATTCTTATAGCAATTCATACAATAACAATAAAAGCTCTACCTCTGATCTTGAAAACATGCTTAGAGAGTTTATTAGCACACAAACTGCTTTTAATAAATCTGTTGAGGAAAAGCTTGGTAAAATAGATGTTCTTGCCTCTAAAGTAGATAGCCTAGCTATTGATGTTGATTTCTAAAACTGAAGTTTTTTCCACATGATGTTAAATAAAGTAAAACTTTGAATACCATCCAAGTTCAAATTGATAATAATGTTAGGTTGATGGCTCAATTACGTGCTAGGTGGGAAAGAGAAGATGAATTGGCTAAAAAGAATAATTTTGCTAGAGTTTGCACTATCACCACCACTAGTAAAACTGAAGCTCCAAGTGCTAGTAAACCTCCTACTATCAATGGTAAAGTAGTTGGTGTTAAAAAAGTCTCCACCCCTTCGGTGAAACGTCTAAATTTCCTCAAATTGCCGAAATTGCTTCTAATAAAAGTGCTGAAATTTTTAGAGATGTGGGAGATAATGGTCCCATTACTTTTGATGATAATAATTTTGATTTTGATTATTGAAATATTTCTGAAGTTATTATGTTCCTACAAAAGCTTGCTAGAATTCCCAATTCTATTGGCATGAATATGGCCTTTACTAAACATATTACCAATGCTCTCATGAAAGTTAGAGAAGAAAAGCTGAAACTTGAAACATCTATCCCTAGAAAATTAGATGATGGTTGGGAGCCCATAATTAAGATAAAAGTAAATGATTTTTATTTCAATGATTTGTGTGATATTGGTGCTACTATCTCTGTTATGCCTCAAAAGATTTATGATATGCGTAATCTACCACCGTTGGAACACTGTTATTTGGATGTTCATCTTGCTGATAATGCTAAGAAGAAACCTCTTGGTAGAATTGATGATGTTATTATTATGGTTAACAATAACATTTTACATGTTGATTTTGTTGTTATTAATATTTAATTCAATGCTTCTTGTCCTATTGTTTTGGGAAGACCTTTTCTTAGAACTGTTGGTGCTGTTATTCATACGAAAGAGGGGAGTATTAAATATCAATTCCCACTAAAGAAAGGTATGGAACACTTTCCTAGAAAGAGAATGAATCTACCTTTTGACTCTATTATTAGAGAAAATTATGATGTTGATGCTTCCTCACTTGAAAATACTTGAGTTGCTTTCTATGCCTAGCTGAAAGGTGCTAAAGAAAAGCGCTACCGGGAGACAGCCCGTTTTATTTCTCCGTTTTCAACCCGTTTTCCGTCGTTTCTTTATGTGTGCTTTGGACCTGGGTTCTGTATATTTCCTTAGCAACCCCGCTGTATCTTCTCTTTTGTGTCTTTGTTGAGCCAAGTAAACCCTCTAGTGGAAAGTTGAGACTATATATCGGATTTCTGCGCAGGAAACAGATTTCTGTTGTCCACTGTTAAATTCATATAAAATCACACAAAATTCAAAATGGCCTGAATTTTTTCGTGCTAATTCTGGGCTATATACTCAACTTTTCTTAGTTAAACACTTTTTTATTTGATCAACATAATATTCTCGAAAAAAATCATCTTTACCTGCTGTCGCACCCGGACTTCTAGAGGATACTCACCGTACGAACTGAACAGTATTTTGATTGGATTACGGGGCTTACCGGCACCCGCAGCTCTTACGAGTAGGCCAACACTTATGTGTGACAACCAATCTTTACTATTCACCGTCGATGTAAACTATCCCGTAGAAATCAGGACACTACCATTGACGTACTTCATACCATACACACATGGTACGTCAACGGCTTTGAACAAGATGATAACACAACATATCTCTAAGACACAAAAGATTGAAATAAGTTGCAAATAGCTCTCACTAGAGCAGAGATAGCAAATACAATCATCCAGAGGACACATGTCCCAACATAACATCATTACATCTCAGCGGAAGCATTCAAAGGGTCTGAGTACAGACAAATCCAAATAGGCTTAAGAAGCCGGAAACTGAAATAAAGACGGAGCCCATCCACGATGTCTCGGATCCTGCCCGGGTCCGCTACCTACTCGTCAGCAGCCTCGTCAAACTCCACGTAGTAGCCGTCACTGGGATCCTCGTAAGCGTAGTCTGCGGAAACCACAGCCCCAAAGGGGTCAGTACATAGACGTACTGGCAAGCAAGACTCACAGTTCACCAAAGTGTAGCCCGTCAGCACCAAGCACAGATGCCTTGGGTTCAACAGAAGAAAGGGGATATAAAAGATGCTGCAACTGGCTGCGCTAACCAACTACAGAGATTCTACCACTTCCGACTAACAGAAAGGAGATAAGATCGAGTATTGTAACCAACTGAAAGATAACTTCAAACAAACCCATCCTGGATCTCGCCCCTTATCCAAAGAAGCAATCCGAGGACAACTCACACAGTTTGATTAATGAATAATGGGTCAAGTTATTGGGTCAATAAGTCTATTACTAGTCAAGTTATCAATAGTTAGGTGTAAGTTGTTCTGAGTACTTGTTAGCCAGTACTTTCACCAAGTCAACCATAACCGCGGAAAACACGGCTTCTCGAGAAGATTTATCCCTGCAGGGTTGCACCAATTTGGCCGTACACGTAAGAATAACCCGCCAGATGGGATGCCTCCCACCAAGCGGGGTACTCAACACAACCCAACTCTTCTTCGCATCAAGCCCAAAGCACCTTGGGCGCACGGCTAATCAAGCCCCGAAGAAAAGGGACCCTCATAGCACTCTAAGACCGTGTCCCCCTATATGCCGACTACAAAAGTTCCACCCTGCGCTGGGCTCGCAAAAACATGCATGCGGCAAATGGAAAACACGAACTAAATGAGGCGATTTGGACGAGATGCGAATCGAATCAAATTGAGGGGGGCGCCCATACTCGCTTCCCACATGCGGGTAGTGCGCTCATCATGGATCAGTAGACAAGACCCTTTTCCTATTAGGGTCGACACTAGCAGGCCTCAAAACCACAAAGGGCCTCCTGCCGGTGCCTTATCAGCATATTATTATTAACAGGTTGATTGATTAACATCGAGCCCCCAGAACATGATAGAAGTATAGTAACTGAAAGTAACGGGTAACAGACTCGAGCAAAACAACCTAAGCATGCTAGTAAGACACTGGCTCAAACAATGGGGTTGTAGGAGTGGAGGTGAGGCAATATCAGGGTTAAGGGATTCATGTGATAGGTTCGTATCAGAAACAACTATACATAGGGATAGCAAAATAGACAATGGAAAGTATCGGTATCCAATGTTGAAAGGAACACAGTGGTTCATGTGAGTGATAACTTGCCTGCAAACTCAGCAGCCTGGTACTGAGCTAGATCCTCAGAAGGGGTGCTGTAAAGATCGTCTGTCTCAATAATGTCGTCGTCTATTCGAGAAGAAGCAAACAAACAAGGCAGAAATATAAACAATCAATATCATGGCATAGTGCACAATCATGGGATGATGCATGTCAAGTTAATGGTTGCATCAAAATAAACTAGTTGACAAAGTGACACAATTTAAATGGACACATATGCAGTTTTTGAGTTGCATATGAAAGGCCCATGGATTTTGGTTGAAACAGTTGTTTTCCAATTAACCAACAGGTGAAAGTGGATTAGTATGATGCATGGATGAGGAAAACAACAAAATAACAACAATAGAATCAATTGGAAACAAGGTTT
Organism: Alopecurus myosuroides; assembly: GCA_028641055.1. Classification (NCBI taxonomy): domain Eukaryota; kingdom Viridiplantae; phylum Streptophyta; class Magnoliopsida; order Poales; family Poaceae; genus Alopecurus; species Alopecurus myosuroides. The sequence goes on along the minus strand of CM054060.1, from coordinate 74,934,050 downwards.
ACCAATTTAGAATTTTATTTATTAAGTTAGGGAATTTTTGGTTCCTTTATGGTATTACACAAATAGTTGTTGTTTTCACCAATTTAAATTGTGCAAAATAAATAACAAAATTCATATTTGAAAAGAATACAAAATTTTAGTTGGATTACATGTTTCAAATATTGAAAAAGGAATTACAATGATTTAATTATGAGTTAAACAAGATTAAACAAATTTTAAATGAATTTAAAACAAGTATGAATTTTATTTGAATTTTATTTGTTCAAAACATAAATTCAAACTCACATTTGAAAAGTTCATACTTTTCTAGTTTGAAAACATATTTTGCATGTTTAAAAATAATTTAATTTGAGCAAGTTATGATTTTATCAAATTTAAATGATTTAAACAAGGTTTAAATTATTTAGGAAATTTAAATTATTCAAACCATGAAACAAGATTTATATTTGAAAAGGTTATTTGAAATAGCATGGAAAACATATTTTAGTTGCATTATTTGGAATAAGTATGAATTAGTTATGGATTTTAGCAAATTGCAATTGAATTATTTGAATTCAAATTTGAATTGCATTTTGAAAATTCAAAACAGGAAACAAATGGTACCAATAGGTAGATAATTTAATTTGGATCAACACACATATTTAGATTTTATTATTTGGAGTTATAGTTTTAAAGTTATTAAGGTTTTCATTTTGAGGACTAATCTGCAATTTAAAAGGACTAGTTTTTAAAAGAAAACGTGCTGGAAAACTTTTTGTACCGCACTGGTATCTAACCTAGCCACTGCCAGTGGGCCACGGGCCTACGTGGTGCTGCGTGGCAGCACAGCTGGCCACCACGCCCACAGACAGGTGGGCCACGGCTTAGGGGAAAAATCCCCAAAAAGGGTGGCGCTGCGGGGGCTCGAACCCACGACCAAGCGCTCGATAGCTAACGTTGTAACCAGTGCAGTCAGTTCCAGTTCGTTGTCAGTACCCGCAACGCGGACAAGGTAACGTTTCGTTCGGGCGCGTTTCTGAATTTACTGACGACCGAACGCAACTGCAACCTGACGGCGAACAACGACGGCGGCCGGCGACGAGCTACGCGCGTGGATGGATACGGTGCGTGCACGGATGGGTTGCGCGGCGTGGACGCGATGCGGAAGAAAGAGGGAAAGGTAGGAGGCGGTGATCACCGGGGGGTTGCCGATGTTGAGCTCGACGGCGGAGGTGGAATCCGCGGCAGTGGTCGTGGACGGCGGCGACGTTGGGGAGGCTCTCCGAGATGGCTCCGGTGTCCAAACGATGGAGGGGGAAGAGGTGGTTTGATTTCTGGAGCTAGGTGGGGTGGAGGAGTTCCATGGCGACGGCGGCCATCGAAGTTCAGAGGTGGCGCTTCTCCGGTGACAGTGGCAGAGGGAGGAGATCGCGGCGAGAGAGAGAAAAACGGCGGCGAAGCGGAGGGGAGAGGGGAGGTTCGGTCTAGGGCTGCGGCGCGCTGCCCTAGGGGGTCTTATAGGGGGCTAGGTGAGCTCCTGGCCGTCGACGGGTTCCGCTGCCGCCGTGGCACGCGCGGATGCGCGGCCGTACGCGAGGACGACGAAGGATTAGAAGGGCGTACCGTTTTCGGGCCGTGTGGGCTGGCTGCGCGCGAGGAAAAGGAAAAAGGTGGGCTGGGCTATGTTGCTAGCTGCCGCGCGCGCTGTTTTTCTTCTTTTTTCTTATTTTTGCTTTTCTGTTTTTTTTTTACGCAAATAGAATGGAAGAGAAAGATGCTTTTGGGGGTTTGCAAAAATTCAGAAAAAATTTGGGTGGGCTACTTAGTGTGTTAGCAAACATTTGGCCATTTTTATTTTTCAAGATTTCAAAATTTCAGTGCTGTTTGTAAATTGGTTTAGTTTTGAGGTATTTGATAATTATTTGATTAATCTTGAAACCCACAATTTTAATAGGGTGAACAAATAACTTTAATTGGAAACAAATGAGTATATTTGTTTTGGTAATTTCATAATTTCAAAAGTGGGTACTGTTTGAATGTTTTTTATTTGAATTTGAATGCAAATTGGAATTAAATTAATTGAAATAACAAGCACCATTTCATTAGTTGATCACTATGAAATAAATGGAAACAAATTGGTTGGTTTTATTTGAGATTTTTATTTAAAAGGTTGTAGCAGAGCAAGTATGAAATAAATGTTTGAAATAAGTTTGAATTTCAAATGTGAAAAACAAAGTAAAACAGAAGCAAACAAATGGAGAGCAAAGTAAAGCAAATGCAAACAAGAATAAATATGATGACATGATGCAATACTTTAATAAACAAGAAATCAAACATTCTAGGGGGTATTTTCATACTTGGGATGTTACAAAACGCCCCCCCTTGAAGGAATCGCACCCCGAGATTCCTTACTGAGAAGCGAAAAGGTCCGGATACTTCTTGCGAAGATCCTCTTCGGTCTCCCACGTTGCCTCTTTATCGGAATGATGCGACCACTGCACTTTCAAGAACTTGGTGCTCTTGTTGCGAGTCTTACGCTCGGTCTCACCGAGAATACGAACAGGGTGCTCCTCATAAGATAGATCATCTTGCAGTTCAATGGAATCATGATCAACTGCACGATCTGGATCTTTGAAACACTTCTTGAGCTGTGACACGTGGAACACATCGTGCACCTTGGATAGCTTTTCTGGAAGTTCAAGACGATAGGCATTTTCCGCACGCCTTGAGAGAATGTTGAAAGGACCAATGTATCTTGGTGCAAGCTTTCCTTTCACACCAAAACGATGAGTGCCTCTGAGGGGAGTTACACGGAGATATGCTTTATCACCAGGTGCATAGATCATATCCCTGTGCTTGCTGTCATAGTAGCTTTTCTGACGACACTGAGCAATCTTGAGATTGTCACGAATGATACGAACTTTCTCCTCGGCTTCCTTAACAATGTCAGGGCCTAAGAGTGAACGTTCACCAGCTCCAGACCAATTGATTGGACTCCTGCATCTGCGGCCATAGAGTGCTTCAAATGGTGCCATGCCTAGGCTTGCCTGGAAGCTGTTGTTGTAGAATTCAGCATATGGAAGGCAATCCTCCCATTTCATGCCAAAGGAGAGACCACATTCTCTAAGCATATCCTCGAGAATCTGATTGACTCTTTCGACTTGCCCCTGAGACTAAGGGTGATAAGCTGTGCTGAACAGAAGTTTGGTGCCCAATGCATCTTGAAAGCTTTTCCAGAAATGAGAAGTGAATATGCTTCCACAGTCTGAGCTTATTTCCAATGGAACACCATGAAGAGGAACAATCTTTGCTGTGTAGAGCTCTGCTAACTGGCTAGCTGAGATAGTTTCCTTGACAGCAAAGAAGTGAGCTACTTTAGTGAGACGATCAATAACAACGAAGATTGCATCGTTGCCCTTCTTGGACTTTGGAAAACCAGTAACGAAGTCCATTTCAATCATGTCCCACTTCCACTCAGGAATTTTCAGAGGTTGGAGTAGACCGGCTGTTTTCTGATGGACTGCCTTAACACGTTGACAAACGTCGCATTCAGAAACGTATTGAGCAATTTCACGTTTCATGCCAGGCCACCAATACAGCGTCTTAAGATCCTGGTACATCTTTGTACTTCCAGGGTGGATGGAGAGAGGAGTTTCATGAGCCTCCTTGAGAATGACATCTTTGAGACTTTGAATCTGAGGAACTGCAATGCGTCCTTCAAAGAACACAGTTCCCTTGTCATCAATTGAGAAGGACTTGAATTTATCATTGCCTTCTTTGATGTGCTCTACAATCTTCTTGATTTCAGTATCACGAAGTTGTTCAGAACGAATCTTGTCCTCGAGAGTTGGACTGGCTGTCAAGCTAGCAAGGTAACCTTGAGGGACAAGACCAAGGTTCAGCTTCTGGAATTCTTCATGAAGTGGAGGTTGGCTTTCCATGATCATGAGATTATTGCAATAGGACTTGCGACTGAGAGCATCAGCCATAACATTAGCCTTGCCTGGAGTGTAAGAAATGGTGAGATCAAAGTCTTTAATCTTTTCAATCCATCTCCTTTGCCTGAGGTTCAGATCTGGTTGAGTGAAGATGTATTTCAGACTCTTATGATCGGAAAAGATTTCAGTGCGGTTACCCAACAAGTACTGTCTCCATTTCTTGAGGGCAAACACAACTGCTGCAAGTTCAAGATCATGTGTGGGATAGTTTTGCTCATGTGGGTTCAACTGACGTGAAGCATAAGCCACGACTTGACGTTCTTGCATAAGAACTGCACCTAGACCTTGGAGAGATGCATCGCAGAATATCTGGAAAGGTCTGGTAGTATCTGGGCCAACCAGAACTGGGGTGGAAGTGAGTTTAGTCTTCAGGAGATTGAAACTTTCATCACATTGTGGAGACCAAACGAACTTCTTGTCCTTCTTTGTGAGATCAGTGAGAGGTTTGGCAATCTTGGAAAAGTTTTGGACGAAACGACGGCAATAGCTAGCCAAGCCAAGAAAACTTCTGACTTGCTTCACCGTCTTAGGAGGTTTCCAATCAACAATTGCCTTAACCTTTTCTGGGTCAATGGCTATGCCTTTGGCAGAGATGATATGACCAAGGTAAGCAACTTATGGAATCCAGAACTCACATTTCGAGAACTTGGCATATAGACGATGCTCGCGAAGTTTCATGAGAGTGAGACGAAGATGTTCTCCATGCTCTTCCTCGGATTTTGAGTAGACCAGAATGTCATCGAGATATACCACAACGAACTTGTCGAGGTATTCATGGAAGACAGAATTCATAAGTCTAGAGAATGTCGCCGGTGCATTGGTGAGACCAAAGGACATGACGGTGTATTCATATAGACCGTAACGAGTGGTGAAAGTTGTCTCTGAAATATCTTCCTTTCTGATATTTATCTGATGGTAACCCATCCTCAAGTCCAACTTTGAGAATATTGAGGCTCCAGCAAGTTGATCAAAAAGATCATCGATACAAGGAATTGGATACTTGTTTTTGATGGTTTTCTCGTTGAGAGGACGATAGTCAACCACGAGTCTCTTTGTTTGATCCTTCTTGGCAACAAAGAGAGTTGGGCAACCCCAAGCGGAGGAACTAGGTTGAATGTAACCTTTCTCCATGTACATATCGATTTGCTCCTTCAACAATTTCAGTTCAGGAGGAGCTATCTTGTATGGATGCTTAGAGATTGGAGCAGTACCTGGCTCAAGCTCGATCACGAACTCAACTGCTCTGTCCGGAGGCATCCCTGGCAACTCTTCTGGAAAGACGTCAGGGAATTCACAAACCACCAGAACATTTTCAATTGCAGGAAGGGGTTTTGCATCGAGGTTGAACAGCTTAACAGAACTTGATCCACATGGAGAATAGACTATCTGGCCAGAAGGGTGGGATAGAGTTATTGACTTTTGAGCACAGTCAATTTTAGCTTCATTGGTCTTCAACCAATCCATGCCCAGAATGACATCAATGTCAGAATTTCCCAGCAACATGAGTGAAGCAAGGAATATGCGGCCTCCAATTAGGATTTGATTGTCCATACTTATCTTGGAAGTCAACATTTTAGATCCCGGAGAGTGAACAGAGATTTGATTGCTTAGTGGAACCAGAACTAGGTTGTATGCTATTGCAAAGATCTTTGACACAAAAGAATGCGATGCTCCGGTATCAAACAACACTTTAGCTGGAAAAGAGTTTATGGGTAATATACCGAGAACGACGTCAGCAGCTTCCTCAGCTTTGTCGGCCTTGATATGATTCACCCTCGCGGTCCTCCCGACAGGCCTGTTGTTGGAGTTGAAGGCTTTAGCCGGGGGAGCACGAACCATTGCCTGGTTGGTGTTGGGGCGAGGAGGTGGAGGTAGCTGCCTCTGAGTGCACTTATCAGCGTAGTGTCCAGTTTCCTTGCATTTGTAGCAAGTGACGACACGAGGAGGACCTGGCCTTGGCTGCCCCATTGGGACCCCCTGACCCTGCATCTGAGATGGGTTGGGTGGGCGGGGAGCAAAGCCTGGAGAAGCTTGGGCATATGGAGCCCGAGTGACAGCACCATTTGGCACCCAGATGCGACGCTTCTGCGGAGGGGTGGTCATGTTGGAGGAGGAACCACCCTCACGCGAGTGCTTGCGAGAATCCTCGAACGCCTTGCGCCCATTTTCCTCATTGAGCGCGGTGTTCACAAGCTCCTCGAAGTCCTTGCACTTGATGTTGGTGAGTGCGTACTTGAGTTCCGGGTTAAAACCTCGGCGGAACCTTGCCATCTTCTTAGCCTCAGTGGACACCTCATCACCAGCGTATCGAGCGAGACGATTGAACTCGTTCTGATAGCCAATGACGCCCAGCTTGCCCTGCTTGAGAGAGCAAAACTCCTCACGCATCCTTTCCATGATACCATCTGGGATGTGGTGCTTCAGGAAGGCATCCTTGAAACAACCCCAGGTGATAGGGTATCCAGCTCTCATGGTCTGGTAGTTCTCCCACCAGGTAGCTGCCTGACCCTTCAGTAGGTAGGTGGCATACTTGACTTTGTCTTCCTCAGCAACGTGAGCAATGTCCAGAGCCCTGGCCATCTCCCGGATCCAGTCATCAGCATCCAGAGGCTCACGTGTTGCCACGAAAGCTCTCGGACCCATACTGAGGAACTCCTTGATACTGACTCGTGGAGCATTCTGGTTGTTGTGCTGGTTAGTCTGGAACTGGGCCATCTGTGCCACGACCTGAGTCATCTGAGTCAACAGCTCCGTGATCGGAGGTGGCTCAGGCGGGTTGCTCCTTGTTGGCGGCATCCTGAATAGACATGCATTTTAGCACAACAACAGAAAAGGATAGACTTGGTAACCGAAAGATAGATTATTCCGGCGCATGAATAGATAACCAGACAGCACCATTTGGCACCCAGATGCGACGCTTCTGCGGAGGGGTGGTCATGTTGGAGGAGGAACCACCCTCACGCGAGTGCTTGCGAGAATCCTCGAACGCCTTGCGCCCATTTTCCTCATTGAGCGCGGTGTTCACAAGCTCCTCGAAGTCCTTGCACTTGATGTTGGTGAGTGCGTACTTGAGTTCCGGGTTAAAACCTCGGCGGAACCTTGCCATCTTCTTAGCCTCAGTGGACACCTCATCACCAGCGTATCGAGCGAGACGATTGAACTCGTTCTGATAGCCAATGACGCCCAGCTTGCCCTGCTTGAGAGAGCAAAACTCCTCACGCATCCTTTCCATGAGACCATCTGGGATGTGGTGCTTCAGGAAGGCATCCTTGAAACAACCCCAGGTGATAGGGTATCCAACTCTCATGGTCTGGTAGTTCTCCCACCAGGTAGCTGCCTGACCCTTCAGTAGGTAGGTGGCATACTTGACTTTGTCTTCCTCAGCAACGTGAGCAATGTCCAGAGCCCTGGCCATCTCCCGGATCCAGTCATCAGCATCCAGAGGCTCACGTGTTGCCACGAAAGCTCTCGGACCCATACTGAGGAACTCCTTGATACTGACTCGTGGAGCATTCTGGTTGTTGTGCTGGTTAGTCTGGAACTGGGCCATCTGTGCCACGACCTGAGTCATCTGAGTCAACAGCTCCGTGATCGGAGGTGGCTCAGGCGGGTTGCTCCTTGTTGGCGGCATCCTGAATAGACATGCATTTTAGCACAACAACAGAAAAGGATAGACTTGGTAACCGAAAGATAGATTATTCCGGCGCATGAATAGATAACCAACAGGTACATCATCACATGTTCAAATACATCAGAATATCCAACAGACCATAAATGGTTCAAATGCCAAAGGATAACTAAACATAGCTAGGAATGGATACATCGGTACTCCCATGCTCATCACGCAGGACGGCGGTGAGTAGTACGACGAGAGATACGGTGAGGAGGAATCCCACGAAAGTAAGTAGATCGACGATCCACATATATCGGGACTGCTCTGAGAGCGACTCTCGGTGTGGTGAAGTAGAAAGCGTCGTCTCCCTCTGCTCCAAAGCGTGGAATCCCAGTGTAACCAGCTCCGAGGTTGAGGAGTGGACCTCTGATCGGCTCGTAACCTCCAGCATCTGGCAAACTACGTCCAACTGTCTGATGGAAACGTGCAAAGCGCTCATCTCCAACAAAGTCTGTGGTGTACGTCGCCAGACGAGTCAAAGCAAGGTAGAGCTGCTCCCTGACCGAGGCCAACTCCTGGGAAAGTGTGGTGGCAACTGCGTCACTGTGCCTCACAAACTGAGCGGTGGTGTGCAGCCTGGTGTTATCATGCTCGTAGACATCCAAGTTGTCGTAGAGAGTGAAGTGAGCTCCCTCCGAAGTGATGTAACCACGGGGAATGTGGCGATAGATAGAATCGTCAAATCCCCAGTAGTCAGCACGAAGGACGGTGAGACTGACATAAGCTGCCTGCTGCACAGCCATATCCACTGTGGAACCTACTGCCTCGTAGCGGTGGACAACGCTCATGCCATCATCTGACAGAATGTAGACGATAGCCTGGTAGTAGGTCTGGTCAAACTCTCGCTGCTGCTCGTAGACCTGGTACTCTGGTGCCCAACGGAACCCCAGATAAGTGACCATGTCTCTCAGCATCTCCGGATAACCGGCGGTGCTCTCACAACGAGTCATCCGAACCACCTGCGGGTAGAACCTGAGATCCATCTGCAGATGATCGGGGAAGTTTTGATTAGACGCCGGTAGAGAACTGAAGTGGAAAGCAACAACAAGGTTCAACGGACGATAAGGATGTTGAAATGAACAGGATATTGAAGCAACATCGGGAAACACGAGACCAAAAACTCCTGAGGTACTACGGAGAACCCAAAATACGTGAAAACCTAACTTGAAAGTTTGGGTGAGAAGAGAAAAACAACGTTGCACTTCCTTACCAGAAAAGGGTGGGTGGGTGGGGAAAGAAGAAAAATGGCAGAATTCCTACTCTCATGTTTCATTTTTCCTATATAGCTACAAAATAGTTTCTAGACTCAACTGCGACCAGTAAAAGGGATCCTACAGGCAGACAGGCTCTGATACCATTTGTCGCACCCGGACTTCTAGAGGATACTCACCGTACGAACTGAACAGTATTTTGATTGGATTACGGGGCTTACCGGCACCCGCAGCTCTTACGAGTATGCCAACACTTATGTGTGACAACCAATCTTTACTATTCACCGTCGATGTAAACTATCCCGTAGAAATCAGGACACTACCATTGACGTACTTCATACCATACACACATGGTACGTCAACGGCTTTGAACAAGATGATAACACAACATATCTCTAAGACACAAAAGATTGAAATAAGTTGCAAATAGCTCTCACTAGAGCAGAGATAGCAAATACAATCATCCAGAGGACACATGTCCCAACATAACATCATTACATCTCAGCGGAAGCATTCAAAGGGTCTGAGTACAGACAAATCCAAATAGGCTTAAGAAGCCGGAAACTGAAATAAAGACGGAGCCCATCCACGATGTCTCGGATCCTGCCCGGGTACGCTACCTACTCGTCAGCAGCCTCGTCAAACTCCACGTAGTAGCCGTCACTGGGATCCTCGTAAGCGTAGTCTGTGGAAACCACAGCCCCAAAGGGGTCAGTACATAGACGTACTGGCAAGCAAGACTCACAGTTCACCAAAGTGTAGCCCGTCAGCACCAAGCACAGATGCCTTGGGTTCAACGGAAGAAAGGGGATATAAAAGATGCTGCAACTGGCTGCGCTAACCAACTACAGAGATTCTACCACTTCCGACTAACAGAAAGGAGATAAGATCGAGTATTGTAACCAACTGAAAGATAACTTCAAACAAACCCATCCTGGATCTCGCCCCTTATCCAAAGAAGCAATCCGAGGACAACTCACACAGTTTGATTAATGAATAATGGGTCAAGTTATTGGGTCAATAAGTCTATTACTAGTCAAGTTATCAATAGTTAGGTGTAAGTTGTTCTGAGTACTTGTTAGCCAGTACTTTCACCAAGTCAACCATAACCGCGGAAAACACGGCTTCTCGAGAAGATTTATCCCTGCAGGGTTGCACCAATTTGGTCGTACACGTAAGAATAACCCGCCAGATGGGATGCCTCCCACCAAGCGGGGTACTCAACACAACCCAACTCTTCTTCGCATCAAGCCCAAAGCACCTTGGGCGCACGGCTAATCAAGCCCCAAAGAAAAGGGACCCTCATAGCACTCTAAGACCGTGTCCCCCTATATGCCGACTACAAAAGTTCCACCCTGCGCTGGGCTCGCAAAAACATGCATGCGGCAAATGGAAAACACGAACTAAATGAGGCGATTTGGAAGAGATGCGAATCGAATCAAATTGAGGGGGGCGCCCATACTCGCTTCCCACATGCGGGTAGTGCGCTCATCATGGATCAGTAGACAAGACCCTTTTCCTATTAGGGTCGACACTAGCAGGCCTCAAAACCACAAAGGGCCTCCTGCCGGTGCCTTATCAGCATATTATTATTAACAGGTTGATTGATTAACATCGAGCCCCCAGAACATGATAGAAGTATAGTAACTGAAAGTAACGGGTAACAGACTCGAGCAAAACAACCTAAGCATGCTAGTAAGACACTGGCTCAAACAATGGGGTTGTAGGAGTGGAGGTGAGGCAATATCAGGGTTAAGGGATTCATGTGATAGGTTCGTATCAGAAACAACTATACATAGGGCTAGCAAAATAGACAACGGAAAGTATCGGTATCCAATGTTGAAAGGAACACAGTGGTTCATGTGAGTGATAACTTGCCTGCAAACTCAGCAGCCTGGTACTGAGCTAGATCCTCAGAAGGGGTGTTGTAAAGATCGTCTGTCTCAACGTCGTCGTCTATTCGAGAAGAAGTAAACAAACAAGGCAGAAATATAAACAATCAATATCATGGCATAGTGTACAATCATGGGATGATGCATGTCAAGTTAATGGTTGCATCAAAATAAACTAGTTGACAAAGTGACACAATTTAAATGGACACATATGCAGATTTTGAGTTGCATATGAAAGGCCCATGGATTTTGGTTGAAACAGTTGTTTTCCAATTAACCAACAGGTGAAAGTGGATTAGTATGATGCATGGATGAGGAAAACAACAAAATAACAACAATAGAATCAATTGGAAACAAGGTTTACCAATTTAGAATTTTATTTATTAAGTTAGGGAATTTTTGGTTCCTTTATGGTATTACACAAATAGTTGTTGTTTTCACCAATTTAAATTGTGCAAAATAAATAACAAAATTCATATTTGAAAAGAATACAAAATTTTAGTTCGATTACATGTTTCAAATATTGAAAAAGGAATTACAATGATTTAATTATGAGTTAAACAAGATTAAACAAATTTTAAATGAATTTAAAACAAGTATGAATTTTATTTGAATTTTATTTGTTCAAAACATAAATTCAAACTCACATTTGAAAAGTTCATACTTTTCTAGTTTGAAAACATATTTTGCATGTTTAAAAATAATTTAATTCGAGCAAGTTATGATTTTATCAAATTTAAATGATTTAAACAAGGTTTAAATTATTTAGGCAATTTAAATTATTCAAACCATGAAACAAAATTTATATTTGAAAAGGTTATTTGAAATAGCATGGAAAACATATTTTAGTTGCATTATTTGGAATAAGTATGAATTAGTTATGGATTTTAGCAAATTGCAATTGAATTGGAAATGCTATTAAAGCGTCTGCCTCATTCCATTTTGAAAGTGCATTCCCCAATAAGAAAAGGGAAGAATTCAAATTTGAATTGCATTTTGAAAATTCAAAACATGAAACAAATGGTACCAATATGTAGATAATTTAATTTGGATCAACACACATATTTAGATTTTATTATTTGGAGTTATAGTTTTAAAGTTATTAAGGTTTTCATTTTGAGGACTAATCTGCAATTTAAAAGGACTAGTTTTTAAAAGAAAACGTGCTGGAAAACTTTTTGTACCGCACTGGTATCTAACCTAGCCACTGCCAGTGGGCCACGGGCCTACGTGGTGCTGCGTGGCAGCACAGCTGGCCACCACGCCCACAGACAGGTGGGCCACGGCTTAGGGAAAAAATCCCCAAAAAGGGTGGCGCTGCGGGGGCTCGAACCCACGACCAAGCGCTCGATAGCTAACGCTGTAACCAGTGCAGTGAGTTCCAGTTCGTTCTCAGTACCCGCAATGCGGACAAGGTAACGTTTCGTTCGGGCGCGTTTCTGAATTTACTGACGACCGAACGGAACTGCAGCCTGACGGCGAACAACGACGGCGGCCGGCGACGAGCTACGCGCGTGGATGGATACGGTGCGTGCACGGATGGGTTGCGCGGCGTGGACGCGATGCAGTAGAAAGAGGGAAAGGTAGGAGGCGGTGATCACCGGGGGGTTGCCGATGTTGAGCTCGACGGCGGAGGTGCAAGCCGCGGCAGTGGTCGTGGACGGCGGCGACGTTGGGGAGGCTCTCCGAGATGGCTCCGGTGTCCAAACGATGGAGGGGGAAGAGGTGGTTTGATTTCTGGAGCTAGGTGGGGTGGAGGAGTTCCATGGCGACGGCGGCCATCGAAGTTCAGAGGTGGCGCTTCTCCGGTGACAGTGGCAGAGGGAGGAGATCGCGGCGAGAGAGAGAAAAACGGCGGCGGAGCGGAGGGGAGAGGGGGAGGTTAGGTCTAGGGCTGCGGCGCGCTGCCCTAGGGGGTCTTATAGGGGGCTAGGTGAGCTCCTGGCCGTCGACGGGGTCCGCTACCGCCGTGGCACGCGCGGATGCGCGGCCGTACGCGAGGACGACGAAGGATTAGAAGGGCGAACCGTTTTCGGGCCGTGTGGGCTGGCTGCGCGCGAGGAAAAGGAAAAAGGTGGGCTGGGCTGTGTTGCTAGCTGCCGCGCGCGCTGTTTTTCTTCTTTTTTCTTATTTTTGCTTTTCTGTTTTTTTTTTGCAGCAAATAGAATGGAAGAGAAAGATGCTTTTGGGGGTTTGCAAAAATTCAGAAAAAATTTGGGTGGGCTACTTAGTGTGTTAGCAAACATTTGGCCATTTTTATTTTTCAAGATTTCAAAATTTCAGTGTTGTTTGTAAATTGGTTTAGTTTTGAGGTATTTGATAATTATTTGATTAATCTTGAAACCCACAATTTTAATAGGGTGAACAAATAACTTTAATTGGAAACAAATGAGTATATTTGTTTTGGTAATTTCATAATTTCAAAAGTGGGTACTGTTTGAATGTTTTTTATTTGAATTTGAATGCAAATTGGAATTAAATTAATTGAAATAACAAGCACCATTTCATTAGTTGATCACTATGAAATAAATGGAAACAAATTGGTTGGTTTTATTTGAGATTTTTATTTAAAAGGTTGTAACAGAGCAAGTATGAAATAAATGTTTGAAATAAGTTTGTATTTCAAATGTGAAAAACAAAGTAAAACAGAAGCAAACAAATGGAGAGCAAAGTAAAGCAAATGCAAACAAGAATAAATATGATGACATGATGCAATACTTTAATAAACAAGAAATCAAACATTCTAGGGGGTATTTTCATACTTGGGATGTTACACCTGCTGTCCTGTTTTGACATATTTCTGCCAATAATTGCATTTGCATCTTAATCTCTTTCTTTTGGTGTTCTTTTGAGAAAAATAGTTTTAAAAGAAGTTTTGATAGTAGATAATGTGTTTATGAGTATTAGGCTTGTGTTGAAACTGAACCATGTGAATTTATTATTTCGATTGCACTAACGTTGCTAATGAAGATTGTGAGAAGTTTGGTGTGAAGGAAGTTTTCAAGGGTCAAGAGAAGAGGATGATATGACGTGATCAAGAAGAGTGAAGAGCCTAAGCTTGGGGATGCCCCAGTGGTACATCCCAGCAAATTACAAGAAGACTCAAGCGTCTAAGCTTGGGGATGCCCAAGGCATCCCCTTCTTCATCGACAAATTATTAGGTCACTTCTAGTGAAACTATATTTTTATTCGGTCACATCTTATGTGCTTTACTTGGAGCGTCTTTATTTTTGTTTTAATTTTTTTTTGCAATAAGATTGGTTGGACCCCAGCATTCTTTTATTGGAGAGCGACACGCTCCGCTTTTTCATGGGAATACTTAGTATTCTTAGTTTTTCTTCTAGTTGCTGCAAAAATTCATGTTTAGCTCTTGTTTTCATTGCATCTCTTATTTAGAGATGTTAGTTTTAGTAGTGTTATGTGAGTACTATCATGTTTTCTTGTTGTATCATTTGGAGAGTTTTTGTTAAAGCATGTTTTGTATGGTGCTTGTTGGGAAAAGAAACTGCTGCTTGAGGTAGAATTTATAACGGTGCACATACAAGCTTGTATAGACTGTGGCTAGAACTTTTCATGTCATGATAGATGTTATTTTAGTTTTAAATCATTGTGGTTATTTAGTATCATGATTAGCCTCAAATAGCTGAGAGTGTTGAATATGCCATTGAAAGAATCATGAGTTGTTCTTGTCATACTGAAGCATAAATTTTTGGTGTTATCCTTTGAATGTTTTATTTGGTTGACTTGGCGCATGCTGACACCATGTTTATGACTATGAACCAGTCACGAATAGCCTCCATGGTCATTTAGTTTTTGAACTTTTCGTACCACTTATGCTTTAATTAATGATGTTTATGTCTCTATGCATGATTATGGCTCTTATGCTCTCTTGATTTGTCGCTCCCAGTCTTTTGCTAGCCTCCACCTGTACTGAGTATGAGCTCTACTTGTGCATCCAACTCCCTAAACCAAAGTTTTCCCATTGTGTCCACCATACCTACCTACATGTGGTATTTCACTACCACTCCAAGTAAATTGCTCATGTGTTACCTTTAAAACTTTCAAAATTACTCTTGTTTTGTGTTCTTGTTTTTGCTCATGAGGACGTAAATAGAGAATCTTTATCTCACTTGTTGATTGGATTTCACACCATGGACTAGTTGCTTCATCTGCTTATCCAATTGATAGAAGAGCTGGCAGCGGGGTGCCCAGCTCCAAATTAATGCAAACAAATTCTCTTCGCTATTTTCCCCCCTGATTTATCAGTCAAAGCATAATTGTGTAAACAAAAGAGAAAGAGGGATAACCTTCTACCCAGATGCGTCCTTCATATGGGAGTCGCTCTTGTGAAATCTAGCGGCTTGTGACGTAATGTATTTTCAGTTTACCATTCGTTTACATTAGCATACATCTCCCAAAATATAGACACTCCTCCATGGTATGTGATTGTTGGCTGGCACCCGAGGATTCGGTTAGCCATGGTTTGTGTAAGATGGATGGGAGGAGTGTCAAACTTTTAATACCTCCGTTTAATAAAAAAAAAGCTCTAGCACATGAGTGATCCCTGCTTCCCTCCGCGAAGGGCCTTTCTTTTACTTTTATGTTGAGTCTCCATCTTCTAACTTTATGCACAGTTGAGAGAGCATTTTTGCCATTCTGAGTTTTATGTGCATTTGTCCAAGAAACATTATTAATTGATTCATGATGTGTTATTGCTTGTTCTCCAACTATTTGTTCTAGGCTTTATCCCCTAGCCGACTAATAAATCTGCTGACGGCTGCGGCAGAACCCGTCAGTCTTTGGACATCTTTGACGCACGTAGGTTTCGTGATGTTCAAAATTGCCTTGATCTTTTCCGGGTTAACTTCTATTCCTCTGTGAGAAACAATGAAACCCAGAAGTTTTCCTGAGGGAACCCCGAATACGCACTTAGATGGATTCAACTTCATCTTGTAAGTGCGCAAGTTTTCGAAAGTTTCTCGCAAATCCTCAAGGAGTGTATCTTTTTCCTTGGTTACGACAATAACATCGTCCACGTAAACATGGACGTTTTTGCCAATCTGACTGTGCAAACAACGTTGCATGCAGCGCTGGTAGGTTGCACCTGCGTTCTTCAGGCCGAACGGCATGGTTACATAATAGTACGTCCCGTACGGGGTTATGAAAGAAGTCTTGATTTGATCTTCCTTTTTCATGCGTATTTGGTGGTACCCGGAGTATGCATCCAAAAAGCATAAAAGTTCGGAGCCTGCAGTGGCGTCTATTATTTGATCGATTCGCGGTAGCGCGAACCTATCTTTTGGACACAACTTGTTCAAACCTGTGTAATCTATACACATTCTAAGAGCAGTAGTGTCTTTCTTCGGTACTAATACCGGATTTGCGGACCAGTCAGTATGGATTACTTCCTTGATGAAATCCGCTGCTAAAAGCCGGATAATTTCCTTGCCAATAGCCTTCTGTCTCCATCCGTCAAATCGACGGAGACCTTGTTTGACGGGTTTTGATCCAGGAATAACCTTGAGTTGGTGCTCAGCAAGTTCCCTGGGTACGCCTGGCATGTCCGCTGGACACCAGGCAAAAATATCCCAGTTCTCACGGAGGAACTTGATGAGCTCGCCTTCCTATTTGTCAGTCATCCCAGTCCCTACGACGACAAATTTTGTCGGATCTTTGGGATCTAGGATTACCTGTCTTGTATTCTCGGACGCCTTGAATCTGTCTGTTGGCTTCCGGGTTTCTTTTCCTGCCGGCATTTCTGTCGGCGATACCTCTTTGGCTAATTCCTTCAGTTCTTCCTTTGCTATGACTCTCTGAGCGCAAAGGGCGTTTTCTTTCTCCAACTCATTCGCCAGCTTGAAATCACCGACAATAGTGATTACTCCTCCTTTGGGTCCTGGCATCTTCAGCTTGTTATAGATATAACAAGATCTTGCCATGAATTTGGCGAAAGCTGGACGTCCGAGTATTGCGTGATACACGCTTTCGAACGGCACTACTTCGAAGGATACTTTTTCCTGCCGGAAGTGATCTTTATCTCCGAAGGTGACATCTAGGGAAATTTCTCCTAGGGATCGTGCTTGCCTGCCAGGAACAATGCCATGGAAGCGTATGTTGCTGTAGTTGAGCTGAGACTCGGAAATCTTCAGATGCTTCAGTGTATCCAGGTACATTATATTAATGCTGGATCCTCCATCCATCAGCACTCTTCTTAGCCTAGTGTTTTGAACAATAGGGCTTACAACAAGAGCTTGTGTGCCGGGTTCAGGGATATTTCCGGGATGATCAGACTGATCCCAGATTATCGGTGTGTTGGAGTACTTCAAGAATTACGGGGTTGCCGGAACAACCGCGTTTATTTCTCGAAGTGTTCTTTTGGCCACCTTTGCTGACGGAGTTGCTAAGAAAGTTAGCATTGCTTCTCCATCGACTCTCGGAAGTTTGGGTTCGCCCTTTCGCTGTTGTTCCTGGATTTTTTTGTCAGTGTCCGATTCACTGTCTTCTTTGTCAGCTTCTGGCTTTTGTTTGGCGGGTTTTCTTTTGGAACCCTTCCCCTTACTTCCGGATCCTGCACTACCTTTCATGTGCTTATTCAGCCGGCATTGCGCGTTTGTATGGGTGGGTTTCCCAAATTGTGAGTGGTGGACACAAGGTTCCGACTTAATCCTTTCCCACTCCTCTGGAGTGTAGTTGTTTGGATCTGGGTTGCGTCCTTTCCACTTGTTCCCCTTTTCCGCTCCAAAGGCTATGTTGACCTCTTTGGGTTTCGTCGTTGTTTCTGGAGTTCCTTTTTTGTCAGAACGAGGGGTCTTCTTGGCAAGTATCAGTGATTCGATATTGCCTCCTCTTGCTCTGATGTCGTCTTCGGCTGCGGCGTGCTCATTGGCGGTTGTAAGCATAGATCCGAGATCTTTGTGCTTTTTGGAACCAACCATGAACGGTACGAGTCCAGGTTTTAGGCCATTGACGAAAGCATGCATTGCTTGTACGTCAGTTACTCCCGAGCAACTATGCTTCATTGCTGTCCATCTGGAGATGAAATCCACGTATGGTTCATCCTCGAATTGGGTGCAACGGTTTAGCTGGTTGATGCTGTTCGGGCGTTTGTACGTTCCCCGGAAATGCTGAGTGAATACTCTAGCCATATCATCCCAGCTGTCGATAGTTCTTGATGGTAATCCATTGATCCAATCTCTGGCTCCGTCCAGCAACATTAGGGGAAGAAACTTGACAGCTTCCATGTCTGTCCCATTGTTGATCTGGACGGCTGTATAGTAGTCTGAGAGCCAGGTATCCGGGTTTGTGCTGCCGGTGTACTTCTGGTACGTTGGACCGACCTTGGCAAAGCCAGAATGCAGGGTTATTCTTCGGATCCTGTCAGTAAAACACTTAGGACCAAAGTATAGATCATCCTTTTCTGCTCTATCAATGTGTGCAGAATATCTTCCGGCTGAATGGACAGAAGGGGATCTGCTCCTTTCTCTTCCATTGTTGCACGGACGCGTTTTTCCGAGATTATTTCTATCTCTTCTATGGTCACGCCCTTTTGGATTAGGCGGAGTTCTGCTCCTGTGCCTTTCTTTGTCCTTAGGAGGTGTCCGGGATCTCTCACGCCTGTGAGGTATATCATATCTCCCAGCTTTCTCAGCTGGGTTTCTCGGAGGTGGCATTATTTTGCCGTCGTTCCGGTGTTTGTCTTCCCGATCATGGGGTTTATGTCCATCTTTCGGGAGATGGGATCCGGTCCTAGACGCTGCATCCCGGTTGTCGGGGGTTTTCTTGTCTTTTCTCGGATCCTCTTTTTTATCCTTTGAATTGTCTGAATCCCCGGGTTCTTCCGGTCCAGGTGCTCCAGCAGCGCAAGTAGCTGTTTTGCATAGGGCGGAGTTATCGTGCAGCCTCCCTGATCGCTCTTGGGCGCGCTGTTGTTGTTGCAATGCTTTTCCTAAGAAAGCATACACCCCTTGGAGTTTTTCCCCGTTGGAGTCAAGATCGTTGTTGAGGATGGCAAACGCTGCTTCCGCGTTTTCTGCTGCGGTCTTGTATATTGGTTCGCCCCTAGCATCTTTGCCGTTTACCTGCTTTTGCCAAGATGGGTTATGGAACCTTTCTTTTGGCGGCACTTCTTCCGGTCTTACGATTCCGGGTAACCTAGTAGGTTTTAACGCGGATCTATTCTTTCTCTCGTACTCCTCTATTTCTTCCTTCATGACCTTGATGTCATTATGGGTTTGTTGGAGATGTTGCCGAGATCTGAGTAGATGTTGCTGTTGCCGTTGGAAAGCTTGTCTCCTGGCTTCCAGCATCTCAGGGGGTTCATCTGGTCCCACTGGTGTTTGCAATAGCTCTTGCTCTTCCTGTTCCGTCATTGGCGGAGCAGTGATTTCTTTGGATTTCTTCTCCGCAGGCTTCGTTCTGCTAGCATCTCCTACTTCCAGGTTTTCATCAGCGAGATCAGCTGATTTTTTCTTCCGGATTTTGTATTGGATCTTAGCAGCACGATGCTTTTTCTTGGAAGAGGGAGGTTTTTTGACAGGTTCATCTTCTGTCATCTCCTTGACATTGAGGAATACTGGAGAAGTTTCTCCATCTTCTCTCTCTTCCTCTGGCGGAGGGGTTTTAGGGCTTTCCTGGCTGCCGGCGTCCGTGGTATCAGCCGGTTTCGCCATTAGAACTTCATGGAATCCCTCTTGAAAGGACTTAACTTTTCTTTCGAAGTCGTCCTCATCTTCGGAATCGAAGTCGTCCGATCCGGTTTCCGACTCTAATCTTGCCTCGATAGCGGCTAATACTGAGTCGGCTTCCGAGTTCGTCGTCTTGTTGACGGATGTCGGATCTTCCACCTCCGTGGGTGTGGGGTCTTCCGTCTCTGTGACGGGTATCGGATCTTCCGTCTCTGCGACGGGTGTATTGTTGTCTGCCTCTTGCACGGGATTTCCGTCATCCGTGTTTTCGACGACTGCGGACTGCACCATGCCGATGAAGTGTAAGTCACTTTTTTGTCGGCGATCTGAGCAGAATCCGGTATCATAGTCATCTTCGACTGGGTATAGGGCGGGTGGGATAAATTTGCTTCCACCGCAAAACCCCATTGCTTCTGCAGTTAGTCCGATAAAGATGTTAGCAGATCCTATCGGTAACACGCAGGCACTTACCAGGTGGTTTTCGCCGGTATGTAGGTTCCGTTGTCGAGGAAGCGTCCGACGTCGTCGTCGAACTCCAGGCTTCCGACAGTGATTGATCTTCCGATTCCGCCAAGTATCCCAGATCGGAACTTCACGCCTGACGTCGTTTGCCCCACGGTGGGCGCCAACTGTCGAGACATCGTAGTAGTTTTCATAGACGGGGGTGCCATGAGACTACGGTAGAGACGTGGGGTAACGGGATCGCATAGTTAAGGTTGAACACAGGATTTACCCAGGTTCGGTACGTCGCGACAGTACGACGTGCCTACTCCTGCACTTCTCACTAATCAGGACTAAAGCCTGTAAACAGGGTTACAATGTGAGGGTTTAGATCTAAGCTACTCGACGAGGATGAGCTTCTCGGCGAGTTAGCGTAGAGCTTCTCTGTTATCCGTCTCCTTGTTTAATCTATCTCCCGTCCGACTTTATATAATAGCCGGATTAGGGCTTACAGAATAGGAAACCTAGAGGACTACGGTAACTTGTAACTTGGAAAGCAATGAATCCGTCTTCTTCTCCAAGCCAGATCACCTGGGCCGTGATCCAGGTTCTTCTAGAATCCAGCTTCTGTGCGTCGGGTTACTGGGCCGCCTAATGGACCTGAGCCCACTACCACTTAGGCCACCCTGGTAATCCGGCACTTTATCTACCATCTTCTATACCCCTGTTTGGTATATATCCGACAATTTGTGTTTTGTCCCACTCTTAAGGACTTGCGAAATACCACTTTGCCATGATTTCTTTATACTTGAAACAAACATATATCTTTCTTTGCATTGTTATCCACGATATTTTATTTGAGTTACTTCTCATGATGCAAAGTGATTGCTATGCTTTATTATTAAAGTTCTATTATCATGTTTATGTTTAAGTTCTATGATCTCAGCTTACATATGCTTTTACATTATTGATGATCAAGTTATGTTGGTAGCATGTCACCTCAGAAATTATTTTGTTTTATCGTTTACCTACTCGAGGACGAGTAGGAACTAAGCATGGGGATGTTTGATACGTCTCCAACGTATAATTTTTGATGTTCCATGTTGATATTATGACAATTGCTACATGTTTTCTCCCTTCTTTATAACAATTTTACACGTTTTCCGGGACTAACCTATTAACAAGATGCCAAGTGCCAGTTCCCTATTTTCTTCTATTTTTTATTTCAGAAAATGTGTTCTCGAAATATTCTCGGAATTGGACCCCATGAATCCCTAAGTTCCTATTTTCCCCGGAAGCATCCAGAAGTCCGAAGAGGAGTCAAAGACGGGCACCAGGGGCCCCTCACCATAGCCAGGCGCGGCCCACCCTAATGGCCCATCGACGCCGCCCTTTCACCTATTTATTCCCCTCCGAAGGAAAACCCTAGGCACCTGATCAAAAATCCCCGAAAAGTTCCGCAGCCACCGTCATCGTCAACCCTAGATCAGGGGTTCTGAAGCTGTCTCCCGGCACCCTGCCGGAATGGAAATCATCACCGGAGGCCTCTTCATCACCATGCCTGCCTCTAAAGTGATGCGTGAGTAGTTCATCCTTGGACTACGGGTCCATAGCAGTAGCTAGATGGTTTTCTTATCCTCCTATGCCTCAATGTTTAGATCTCGTGAGCTGCCTAACAGGATCGAGATTGTTCTTATGTAACTCTATGTGTTGTGTTTGCTGGGATCCGATGAATATTGAACTTATGCCAAGTTGTTTATAGTCTTTATTTCATATGTTATTTGTGCTCTTGCATGCTTTCCGTTGCTTGTGCTTGCTCTCGCCAAGTAGTTTTTAGTGACTCCAAGAGGGAGTATTTATGCTTGACAGTTGGGTTCATGCCTCCTTTTCACCTGTGCTCGAGTGACAGAAACGTGACGGGGGAGGATGTGTTGTTGCCACTAGGGAGAAAACAGTGGTGTGAATGCCCGCGTGCACAATCATTGCTTACATTACACACATTGCTTAATGCGATTATATGTTGCTTGCAACTTAATACCTAAGGGGGTTCAGATGATAACCTGTGACGCCCCGAGATCGGGCACTATGCAGATTTCAGCATTCCCGCCAAATCCGCATAATAACCGATTCCAGGTTGCCGTTTATGATAACATTACAATAGTTCGCGAATAATCCACAATTACAACAGAAACAGATAGATACAAGATGACTCAAACGAGCCGGGGTTACAACTGATACATTACAAAGATCCAAATAACAGCGGAAGAAACAAACGTCCGGCTACGGACAAGATCCAAATTGGACTAAGAGTCCTGAAGATAACCGAGAGCGTCCAATCCCTGCCCAGGCCAAGCCGGAGGGATTCCCAAGCTAACGTCGTCAGACTTCAAACCTGTTGACTGCAATTTGGAATTTGCAGCCACGAAAGAGATTCGTGGGTCAGTACGGTTAAGTACTGGCAAGGGGGATAAAACCCATACTCACAAGTTACCGGCGTAGCCAGTCATCACAAGATACAAATACGTTAGGATCAACAGAAAGGAAGGGGTTATTGCAAATATGTGACAGCAGGCTGCACTAACCAACTACAGAGGGAATACTACAACTTCCAACTAACAGAAAGGGGATAAGCTCGAGGATTGTAACCAACTGAAAGTAAATCCAAACAAACCCATCCTGGACCTCGCCCCTTTAGCCAAAGAAGCAATCCGAGGATAACTCACACAGTTGTATTAAAGGTGAATCAAGTTATTGTGTGCATAAACCTATTACTAGTCAAGTTGTTAATCATGGGGTGTAACATGGTTAATCATTATGTTAAAGTTGTCCTGAGTACTTGTTAGCCAGTACTTTCACCAAGTAATCCATAACCGCGGAAAACACGGCTTCTCGAGAAGATTATCCCTGCAGGGTTGCACCAATTTGGCCGTACACTCATGAATAACCCGCCAGATGGAGCGGCCACTCCACCAAGCGGGGCACTCAACACAATCCAACCCTTCTTCGCATCAAGCCCAAAGCACCTTGGGCGCACGGATAATCGAGCCCAGAAGAAAATGGACCCTCATAGCACTCTAAGACCGTGTCCCCCTATATGCCGACTACGAAAGTTCCACCCGGGTACCAAGGGCTCGCAAGATCATGCATGCAGCAAATGGAAAACCCGAACTAAATGAGGCGATTTGGACGAGATGCGAATCGGGTCAAACTGAGGGGGAGCCCATACTCCCCAAATGCGGGTAGTGCGCTCATCATGGATCAGTAGACAAGACCCTTTTCCTATTAGGGTCGACACTAGCAGGCCTCAAAACCACAAGGGCCTCCTGCCGGTGCCTTATCATCAAATTTATTATTAATAGTAACATTAGCATGATTGATTGATTGATTAATCATCGAGCCCCCGGAACATAAGGAAGTAATAACAGCAAGTAACGGGTAACAGACTCGAGCAAAACAACCCTAAGCAAGATAGTAAGACACAGGCTCAAGCAAAGGTTATAGGAGTGGAGGTGAGGCAATATCAGGGTTAAAGGATTCATGTGATAGGTTCGTAACAGAAACAACTACTACTAAGGCTAGCAGAAAAGAACAATGGAAAGTATCGGTAACGAGTGATGAAAGGCAGCCATTTGGCATGCAAGTGAGTATACTTGCCTGAGATCCCGCAAGGTAGCAGAACTTGTCGTTGCTCACATCATCTCAACGTCCTATCCGGGAAGAAGCAACGAACCTCGAACAAACAACGGGATGCAACAATTACTACTACGGCAAAAGATCCAGCATGATCAAGATATGGATGCATGACAATTTAATGGATGCATAGAAATAAACTAGTTGACAAGATAAACAGATTTAAATGAACCCATATCCAAATTTGAGTTGCATATGAACAGCCCATGAATTTTGGTTAGATTATTTGTTTTCCAACTAATCAACAGATGAAGGTGGATTAGCATGATGCATGGATGAGGAAAACAACAAAATAACAACAATAGAATCAAATTAAAATAGGGTGTAGCAATTTAGAATTTTATTATTAACTTAGGGAATTTTGGGTGCCTTTAAAGGGAACACACAAGTATTTGTTGTTTTCAACCATTTAAAATGTTCAAAACAAATAACAAAGTTGATATTTGAAAAGAACATCAAATTTTAGTTGGATTACATGTTTCACATTTTGAAATTGGACTTAGGATTATTTAACTATGAATTAAACAATATTAAACAATTGTTAATTGAATTAAACAAGATTTAAATTGTTTAGGCAATTTAAATTATTCAAACCATGAAACAAATTTTATATTTGAAAAGTTTATTCAAATTGGCATGGAAAACATATTTTATTTGCATTTATTGGATTAAGAATGAATTAGTTATGGAATTTAAGAAATTGCATTTGAATTATTCAAATTTGAATTTTAAATGCATTTGGGAATTCCAAAACAGTACACAAATTGGATATTTGGAAAGTTTAGGAAATTTGGATCAGGATAGATATAAAGTTTGTATTTATTGGAATTATAAAACAAAAGATATTTAATTTCAAAGTTTTGGTTTTAATTCTGTTTATTAAAATGAATTTGTTATTTACAGGAATTTGCGCAGAAACAAAGGCTACCCACTGGCTTTCTACCCCTAGCCACTAACCAGTGGGCCACATGCCACTGTGGCAATGCGCGCAAGCTTGCGTGGCAGGGAGAGCCACTGACCAGTGGCCCCCGCCTGTCAGCCACGCGGATGGAACAAAAAGGTGGGTTTTTTACTCGCTCCCGCGAGGAGTCGAACCCGCGCCTGCGCGCAAGGTTCAGAGAGAGCGTTACCGCTGCGGTGGATTCCGTTTGGTGACAGAGAGAGCGACGCGGACAGGTTCAGGTGTTGCTTCGTTAACTGAATTCAAAATAACGCGCAATGTCTGAACTTGACTGACAGGAACATGAACGCCGGCGAGGAAACGCCGGTGCTGTGCTCGTGCTTGATGCGTGGTGGCGACGATGACATGCACGGATGCGAGATGAAGCAACAGAGGGGGAGGGAGGAGGTGGTGGTCGCTCACCACCGATTGCAGACGAGGCAGAGGCGCGGTGCAGGCGGCCGGCGACGACGGCGTGGATGGCGGCGGAATTCCACGCGGTCTCCGTGCTCCTGGGGGTGTTCAACGCGTAGAGGGAGAAGCGATGATCCGATTCCCGCGACCAGATCACGGCGGTAGGCTCTGCAGCGACGACGGGGACTCCGGTTTCAGAGGCGGAGCCGCGGTGGTCGGAGGCGTCGCAGATGGCGGCGATGAATCCGAGGGACACCGTGCTCGATAAGGTGTTGAAAAGGAAGAGGAGATGGCGTGGAGTTGATCCCCGAGGCTGGATAGGTGGAATACGGTGAGAGGTGGCGGGGCTTCACCGGAATTCAGAGGAAAATCGCCGGCGGGGTTCAGAGCAGAGAAGGACATCGGTGGCAGCAGAGAGAGAGGGACGGCGGCGGACTCGAGGGGAGTTAGGGCTAGGTAGGTTAGGTTTAGGGCACAGGTGCGAGGCCGGAGAGATCTTATAGAGGCGCGGGGTGGCCGCCGTGGTCGCGTCGGGGTCGCCGTGGAGGCCCCCGATGCCTGCCGTACCGCGTGAAGACGAAGAACAGGACGCGCGCACGCATCTTGGCGCAGCGAAGCGGTACGCAGGCTGATTGGGCTGCTGCGCGCGCGGTAGAAATTTAGGTGGGCTGGGCCAGGCGGTAGATAGGTTAGCTGCTGCGTTTTCTTTTATTTATTTCTCCTGTTTTATTTTTTTTTGCTGAAACAGTGTTGGAATAAAACTGTTAAGGTTTTATTTAATAAAAATTTCAGAAAAATTAGGTTAGGCTAGTTAGGAGTTTAGAAACCATATTCCAAGATTTGATTTCAAAATTTTGTTATTTAAAATAAAGTTTGTATTTGGAACCAATTTAGAGGATTTTCATTATTAATAAACCATTATGAAAACATGCTTTTAAAATAGGGTTACCCCTAAGATTTAGAATGTTTTAAAGAATACCAATTTGTGTTGAACTTCATGGATTCAAAGGATTGATGTTTTGAGAATTGGTTTGAGTTTTTGAATTGATTTGAAAATAAAAGATTAAGGTGATTGATTGAAATAAGCAACAAATTAATAGTTGAAACATTAAGGAATTGATTGGAAGCAAAAGATGTTTTGATTTGCAATTCTTTATTTGAAAGATTGTAACAGACAAGTGATTAAAACAAAATTAACCAGTGGAAAAACAATTTAGGGGTTTTAATTTGCAAGTTTGAAATTGGAAGTTTTTGAGCAAGCTTAAAAGTTTAAATTGTTTTGAAATTTTCAGTTGTGATGCAAACATGATGCAATGCAATGTGATGCATATGATGCAAGCAATCAAACAGGTAACACCCCAGGTGTTACAGACGACACCACTAACAAGGGATTGCGCCCTCGCAATCCACCTGCTAACCCGGTAGGGGAAAGAAGTTCGACTATTGATTCTTCGTGCTTCCAGTTGATCTCCTCGACACCACTAACAAGGGTTTCTCGACACCACTAACAAGAGATTCTTGCTCGGAGTGACTACGATGTTCTTCCACCAGGAACCTTCCGATGATCGAACCTATTAGGTTAAGGGCTCAGAAAACGTCCACCCACGTAGGATCCTAACACTTTGAAAGATAGACAAGAGGGGAAGACTCCAAAACAAATAAGATGGGAGGGGAAATAGGATGGGGATAAGGAGAAAAACAAGAATCCTATTGAGATGTTTTTCCAAAATAGTTTAGCAGAAATAGTTTTTGACACTCTAGAAACAACGACCGTTAGCGAGGTTAACCTACAGGCTTTGCGGACCCGTTGCTTCGATAACCATTCGTATCGAAACAATCTCGGGAATCGGAACCAAGGCTCTGATACCATTTGTGACGCCCCGAGATCGGGCACTATGCAGATTTCAGCATTCCCGCCAAATCCGCATAATAACCGATTCCAGGTTGCCGTTTATGATAACATTACAATAGTTCGCGAATAATCCACAATTACAACAGAAACAGATAGATACAAGATGACTCAAACGAGCCGGGGTTACAACTGATACATTACAAAGATCCAAATAACAGCGGAAGAAACAAACGTCCGGCTACGGACAAGATCCAAATTGGACTAAGAGTCCTGAAGATAACCGAGAGCGTCCAATCCCTGCCCAGGCCAAGCCGGAGGGATTCCCAAGCTAACGTCGTCAGACTTCAAACCTGTTGACTGCAATTTGGAATTTGCAGCCACGAAAGAGATTCGTGGGTCAGTACGGTTAAGTACTGGCAAGGGGGATAAAACCCATACTCACAAGTTACCGGCGTAGCCAGTCATCACAAGATACAAATACGTTAGGATCAACAGAAAGGAAGGGGTTATTGCAAATATGTGACAGCAGGCTGCACTAACCAACTACAGAGGGAATACTACAACTTCCAACTAACAGAAAGGGGATAAGCTCGAGGATTGTAACCAACTGAAAGTAAATCCAAACAAACCCATCCTGGACCTCGCCCCTTTAGCCAAAGAAGCAATCCGAGGATAACTCACACAGTTGTATTAAAGGTGAATCAAGTTATTGTGTGCATAAACCTATTACTAGTCAAGTTGTTAATCATGGGGTGTAACATGGTTAATCATTATGTTAAAGTTGTCCTGAGTACTTGTTAGCCAGTACTTTCACCAAGTAATCCATAACCGCGGAAAACACGGCTTCTCGAGAAGATTATCCCTGCAGGGTTGCACCAATTTGGCCGTACACTCATGAATAACCCGCCAGATGGAGCGGCCACTCCACCAAGCGGGGCACTCAACACAATCCAACCCTTCTTCGCATCAAGCCCAAAGCACCTTGGGCGCACGGCTAATCGAGCCCAGAAGAAAATGGACCCTCATAGCACTCTAAGACCGTGTCCCCCTATATGCCGACTACGAAAGTTCCACCCGGGTACCAAGGGCTCGCAAGATCATGCATGCAGCAAATGGAAAACCCGAACTAAATGAGGCGATTTGGACGAGATGCGAATCGGGTCAAACTGAGGGGGAGCCCATACTCCCCAAATGCGGGTAGTGCGCTCATCATGGATCAGTAGACAAGACCCTTTTCCTATTAGGGTCGACACTAGCAGGCCTCAAAACCACAAGGGCCTCCTGCCGGTGCCTTATCATCAAATTTATTATTAATAGTAACATTAGCATGATTGATTGATTGATTAATCATCGAGCCCCCGGAACATAAGGAAGTAATAACAGCAAGTAACGGGTAACAGACTCGAGCAAAACAACCCTAAGCAAGATAGTAAGACACAGGCTCAAGCAAAGGTTATAGGAGTGGAGGTGAGGCAATATCAGGGTTAAAGGATTCATGTGATAGGTTCGTAACAGAAACAACTACTACTAAGGCTAGCAGAAAAGAACAATGGAAAGTATCGGTAACGAGTGATGAAAGGCAGCCATTTGGCATGCAAGTGAGTATACTTGCCTGAGATCCCGCAAGGTAGCAGAACTTGTCGTTGCTCACATCATCTCAACGTCCTATCCGGGAAGAAGCAACGAACCTCGAACAAACAACGGGATGCAACAATTACTACTACGGCAAAAGATCCAGCATGATCAAGATATGGATGCATGACAATTTAATGGATGCATAGAAATAAACTAGTTGACAAGATAAACAGATTTAAATGAACCCATATGCAAATTTGAGTTGCATATGAACAGCCCATGAATTTTGGTTAGATTATTTGTTTTCCAACTAATCAACATATGAAGGTGGATTAGCATGATGCATGGATGAGGAAAACAACAAAATAACAACAATAGAATCAAATTAAAATAGGGTGTAGCAATTTAGAATTTTATTATTAACTTAGGGAATTTTGGGTGCCTTTAAAGGGAACACACAAGTATTTGTTGTTTTCAACCATTTAAAATGTTCAAAACAAATAACAAAGTTGATATTTGAAAAGAACATCAAATTTTAGTTGGATTACATGTTTCACATTTTGAAATTGGACTTAGGATTATTTAACTATGAATTAAACAATATTAAACAATTGTTAATTGAATTAAACAAGATTTAAATTGTTTAGGCAATTTAAATTATTCAAACCATGAAACAAATTTTATATTTGAAAAGTTTATTCAAATTGGCATGGAAAACATATTTTATTTGCATTTATTGGATTAAGAATGAATTAGTTATGGAATTTAAGAAATTGCATTTGAATTATTCAAATTTGAATTTTAAATGCATTTGGGAATTCCAAAACAGTACACAAATTGGATATTTGGAAAGTTTAGGAAATTTGGATCAGGATAGATATAAAGTTTGTATTTATTGGAATTATAAAACAAAAGATATTTAATTTCAAAGTTTTGGTTTTAATTCTGTTTATTAAAATGAATTTGTTATTTACAGGAATTTGCGCAGAAACAAAGGCTACCCACTGGCTTTCTACCCCTAGCCACTAACCAGTGGGCCACATGCCACTGTGGCACTGCGCGCAAGCTTGCGTGGCAGGGAGAGCCACTGACCAGTGGCCCCCGCCTGTCAGCCACGCGGATGGAACAAAAAGGTGGGTTTTTTACTCGCTCCCGCGAGGAGTCGAACCCGCGCCTGCGCGCAAGGTTCAGAGAGAGCGTTACCGCTGCGGTGGATTCCGTTTGGTGACAGAGAGAGCGACGCGGACAGGTTCAGGTGTTGCTTCGTTAACTGAATTCAAAATAACGCGCAATGTCTGAACTTGACTGACAGGAACATGAACGCCGGCGAGGAAACGCCGGTGCTGTGCTCGTGCTTGATGCGTGGTGGCGACGATGACATGCACGGATGCGAGATGAAGCAACAGAGGGGGAGGGAGGAGGTGGTGGTCGCTCACCACCGATTGCAGACGAGGCAGAGGCGCGGTGCAGGCGGCCGGCGACGACGGCGTGGATGGCGGCGGAATTCCACGCGGTCTCCGTGCTCCTGGGGGTGTTCAACGCGTAGAGGGAGAAGCGATGATCCGATTCCCGCGACCAGATCACGGCGGTAGGCTCTGCAGCGACGACGGGGACTCCGGTTTCAGAGGCGGAGCCGCGGTGGTCGGAGGCGTCGCAGATGGCGGCGATGAATCCGAGGGACACCGTGCTCGATAAGGTGTTGAAAAGGAAGAGGAGATGGCGTGGAGTTGATCCCCGAGGCTGGATAGGTGGAATACGGTGAGAGGTGGCGGGGCTTCACCGGAATTCAGAGGAAAATCGCCGGCGGGGTTCAGAGCAGAGAAGGACATCGGTGGCAGCAGAGAGAGAGGGACGGCGGCGGACTCGAGGGGAGTTAGGGCTAGGTAGGTTAGGTTTAGGGCACAGGTGCGAGGCCGGAGAGATCTTATAGAGGCGCGGGGTGGCCGCCGTGGTCGCGTCGGGGTCGCCGTGGAGGCCCCCGATGCCTGCCGTACCGCGTGAAGACGAAGAACAGGACGCGCGCACGCATCTTGGCGCAGCGAAGCGGTACGCAGGCTGATTGGGCTGCTGCGCGCGCGGTAGAAATTTAGGTGGGCTGGGCCAGGCGGTAGATAGGTTAGCTGCTGCGTTTTCTTTTATTTATTTCTCCTGTTTTATTTTTTTTTGCTGAAACAGTGTTGGAATAAAACTGTTAAGGTTTTATTTAATAAAAATTTCAGAAAAATTAGGTTAGGCTAGTTAGGAGTTTAGAAACCATATTCCAAGATTTGATTTCAAAATTTTGTTATTTAAAATAAAGTTTGTATTTGGAACCAATTTAGAGGATTTTCATTATTAATAAACCATTATGAAAACATGCTTTTAAAATAGGGTTACCCCTAAGATTTAGAATGTTTTAAAGAATACCAATTTGTGTTGAACTTCATGGATTCAAAGGATTGATGTTTTGAGAATTGGTTTGAGTTTTTGAATTGATTTGAAAATAAAAGATTAAGGTGATTGATTGAAATAAGCAACAAATTAATAGTTGAAACATTAAGGAATTGATTGGAAGCAAAAGATGTTTTGATTTGCAATTCTTTATTTGAAAGATTGTAACAGACAAGTGATTAAAACAAAATTAACCAGTGGAAAAACAATTTAGGGGTTTTAATTTGCAAGTTTGAAATTGGAAGTTTTTGAGCAAGCTTAAAAGTTTAAATTGTTTTGAAATTTTCAGTTGTGATGCAAACATGATGCAATGCAATGTGATGCATATGATGCAAGCAATCAAACAGGTAACACCCCAGGTGTTACATAACCTGAGGGTGAATTATTAGTCATAGATGTAGTTGGATTACGGTCTATGTATATTGTTGTAATGCCCGCACTAAATATCATAGTAGTCATCATGTCATGAATGTGCACTCCGATGCAACCTCTATTTGTCAATTGCCCAGGTGTAATTTGTTCACCCAACATGCTATCTTTTATGGAGAGACACTACTAGTGAACCTATGAACCCCGGTCCATTTTCCTACATTGTTAAACAAACCACTACAATTTCCTGCTTTCTTTACTTACTGCAAGCATACACCATTTTCCACACTATACGTCTAATCTTTGTTTTCAGCAAGACCGGTGAGATTGACAACCTCACTGTACCATTGGGACAAAGTATTTTGGTTGTGTTGTGTGTAGGTTCCGCGTTGTTGCTGACACCGGTGAGGCGCCATCACCACCGTCAGTGGCATCAACCTTCCGAAGATCCTCTTTCTCCTACTGGATTGGTAACCTTGGTTCTTAACTGAGGAAAATTCTTACCGTTGCACTCATCACACCCTCCTATTTGGGTTCCCAACACGCCATCCATAGCCACAAGAATTCCTGGCACCATCAAGGTGTAGCAAGACTCCCCTTGCAGAAATTCTCTTCCTCCTCGGTAACGGCGCCAGAAAAAGTCTTGATGGTGCAAGTCTTGCACTCGTTGGGAAACCCCAAGAGAAAGGCGTGAAGAGTGCGGCAACAAGTTTTACCTCTGAAAACAAAGCAAGGTTGAATTGACCAGTAGGAGGAAGGAGTAACTTCAGAAGGTTGATGCGGTTGAGATGGTAGGGCGCACTGCCGGTTCATCAGCAACATGGAACCTACACAACACAATCATTTCACTTTACCCCAACGAAGGAGCGAGGTTGTCAACCTCATTGGTTTTGCTGATAACAAAGAGGTTAAATGTATGGTGTGGAAAACTGTAGTAAAACAATATGAAAACAGTAGTAGCAGTGTGAAAACAATAGAAACAGTAATTGCAGTGGTTGTATTATCTGTATGAGAAAATGGACCGGGGTCCACAGTTCACTAGTGGTGTCTCTCCATAGAATATAAATAACATGTGTGGTAAACAAATTAGAGCCAAGCAATTGATAGAAATGAAGGTTGCACCGAAGTGCATATGCATGACATGATGCTTACTATGTGATTCATGCAGGCATTACAACAAAATACATAGACCGTCATCCAACTGCATCTATGACAAATAATCCACCCTCCGAATATCAACCGAACAAACGTTGGGTATTAAGTTGCAAGCAACATATAATCGTAGTAAGGAAAGTGTGTAATGTAAACAAAGTAAACATCATTGTTTTCTCCCTAATGGCAACACCAAATCCTACATCCGTCACGTTTCGGTCACTAGAGCACACTTGCAAAGGAGGCATGAACCCACTATCAAGCATAAATACTCCCTCTTGGAGTCACTAGCATCTACTTGGCTAGAGCATCTACTAACAACTGAGAGCATCCAAGATCATAAATAACATATACATGAATATAACATGATAGATTGATAAGAGACATAGCATTCAACATCCATCGGATCTTAGCAAACGCAACATGTAGCATTACAATAAGATGATCTCGATCATGTAAGGCAGCTCACGAGATCTAAACATGAGGCATAAAGTGGGGAAGACAACCATCTAACTACTGCTATGGACCCGTAGTCCAAGGATGAACTACTCACGCATCACTCCGGAGGTAGGCATGGTGGTGTAGAGCCCTCCGGTGATGAATTTCCCTCTCGGCGGGGTGCCGGGGAGAACTCCAGAACCCTCCCGATCTCGGGTTGACGATGACGGCGGCCTCGGGTGTTTTTCGGGATATCCCAATTTTTTCCGAGAAACATACGAGGTTGACGTCATCGTCAACCCGAGATCGGGAGGGTTCTGGAGCTCTCCCCGGCACCCTGTCGATAGGGAAATTCATCACGGAGGGTTGTACACCACCATGCCATCCTCCGGAGTGATGCGTGAGTAGTTCATCGCTGGACTACGGGTCCATAGCAGTAGCTATATGGTTGTCTCCTCCACTTATTGCCTCATGTTTAGATCTCGTGAGCTGCCTCACATGATCGAGTTCATCTTATTGTAATGCTACATGCTGTGTTTGCTGGGATCCGATGAATGTTGAATGCTATGTCTTCTGATTATCAATCTATCATGTTATCTTCATGCATATGCTATTTATGATCTTGTATGCTCTCCGTTATTAGTAGATTCTCTGGCCAAGTAGACGCTAGTAACTCCAAGAGGGAGTATTTATGCTCGATAGTGGGTTCATGCCTCCTTTGCATCTGTGCTCGAGTGACA
The DNA here is from genome assembly GCA_028641055.1 of Alopecurus myosuroides. NCBI lineage: Eukaryota > Viridiplantae > Streptophyta > Magnoliopsida > Poales > Poaceae > Alopecurus > Alopecurus myosuroides. The sequence continues at coordinate 74,900,572 of CM054060.1, read as the reverse complement.
CAAACGTGACAGATGGAGGATGTGTTGTTGCCATTAGGGAGAAAACAACACTGTTTACTTCGTTTACATTGTTTACATTACACACTTTGCTTACTGCGATTATTTGTTTCTTGCAACTTAATACCCAACGTTTGTTCGGATGATATTTGGAAGGTGGATTATTAGTCATAGATGCAGTTGGATCATGGTCTATGTATCTTGTTGTAATGGCCGCATGAATCACATAGTAATGTTTATGTCTTGCATATGCACTACGGTGCATCCTTCATTTCTGTCAATTTCCCAGTTGTAATTTGTTCACTACACATGTTATTTATCTTGTATGGAGAGACACCACTAGTGAACTGTGGACCCCGATCCATTTTCTCATATTGATATACACACACTGTTTTCACACTGCTGCTACTGTTTTTATATTGTTATACTGTTTTCCGCGCCATATGTTTAACCTCTTTGTGTTCAGCAAAACCGGTGAGATTGACAACCTCACTTCTTTATTGGGGCAAAGTTATTTGATTGTGTTGTGTAGGTTCCACATTGCTGCTAAACCGGTAGTGCGCCCTGTCATCTCAGCTGCATTAACCTTCTGAAGTTACTCCTTCCTCCTACTGGTTGTTTCAACCTTGGTTTCTTTCTGAGGGAAACTTGCTACCGTGCTCTTCATACCTTCCTCTTGGGGTCTCCCAACGAACGTGTGTTACATGCGCATCACCCTACAAGAGATCAATTTCTTGATTTAGGTACCCATCCTTCGATGGTTCCTCTTTTGTTAGTAACAAGGGTCTTAGGAACCCAAATAGTCCAATGATAATCATCACCATAAGATGTACCAACGTATTTAGAATAAACATGACCGTCTCTAGATTTCATAAGAACATAAGAGGAGTTATATTTTCCGACAAAGTCATTTCGAGTGATGCTCCCCCTAGAGGTATCACCACCCACAATGGTGTTGGTCTCCTTTTCCTTGGTCACTTCTCTCTCCTTCACAAAGACAATAGTTTGAGAGGAAGAGGTGACATTCTTGGTCTTCTTCTTGTTCTTCTTCTCTGACTTGGCAACAAAGCCAATCCCTTCCTACAGTGTTAGAAGTAGTACAAGAGGTAGGCATGATAACAATGCTATTAGTGGAAGGTATCACATGCTTATTAGATTGTTGAGCTAGGAGCTTATTCCGAGACATGGTGAGTTTGTCATGAATTTCTTTAAGAGACGTGAACTCCTTTTGTAGTTTTTCATGACGCTCAACAATTCTCTCATGAGCCATTCCTAGCAAAGTTTTAAGTAAAGCAAAAGATTGTTCATTATCCTTCCTAAGTTTGGAAACACAGATAGAATAGGTCTCTTCTAGATTAGATAGTCTCTCTTCAAGAGAGGCTCTCATGGATCTTTTTTCTCAAGAGCTTCTACAAGATCCTTGTCATTGTTCTCATGGCCCCCGCCGTAACTCTCCAAGGTCACGATGATCTCTTCCTTCTCATCTATAAGAGAGTTAGCATCATCAACTTGCCTCAAAAGGGCCTTTACCTTTTCTTTGGTTTCACCTCCAAGACTAGACAACCAAGAGCCTAGATTCTTGGCCTCCCCATCATCATCAACAACATTTTCAACACAACCAATAATGAGGGAGAACTAGTTGCAATAGACTTGGAGGTGGAAGGTATTACCGCGGTGGCTTTTTCCATGAGACATGTAGGTCAGATCGATGCCTTCTCATTGGGGGATTCGAATAGAGAGACCGACGAAGAGGAAGACATAGCTGTGGTGACGTGGACCACACCTACGACTTCATCTTCTCCTTCATCTCCGGATTAGTATGTTTCCAATACGGGCCCTTTTGAACATATAGAGCCCTTGGGACTCTTCTAGCAATGTTCTTGTTTTGTGGAGCTTTGGTAGTGTCCTTCAGAACAATCTTGCCTTCATTCTCTTCTCTTGGATCAAAAGGACACTCTTTGACAAAGTGATTTTCACTTCCACAATTGTAGCATGTCCTTGGCCTCTCCCCCTTTTTCTTGTAGACCTTGTTTCTTGAGGGTCTAGGAGCATCGTCCCTATGAGCCACCCATCTCTTCCAGTAGACGTGCATGGCAAGAGCAATACACTTGTGACCACCCTTGTATGTGTCTTCATAGTCCTCTTCATCATCATCATCCTCATCAACCTCTTCTATCCGATCAATCACCTTAGACTTCAAGGCAAGGTTGGGGGACTTTCACATTCCTCTAGAGCGGGCGAGAGCATCATCCGCACTCTTGTGAGATAAGGATATGGCTATGAACTCACTAAGAACACCAATGGAATTGAGTGAATTGTAGTCCGCTCTTGTTCGGATGCTAGTGGATAGGTTCTTCTCAAAAGGAGTTATGGCTTTTACAAACTTCCTCTCGATCCACTCATCGGAGATTTTCTCTTTCCCGAAGTCCCTCAATTGGTTGGTAAGGGTGACAACTCTTCTATTTAGCTCCTCGGGACTCTCATCTTCTAGCATGACAAAGTTCTCGGACTTGTCAATTTCCACATCATACTTGGAGGATTGAATGCTAGAATTTCCTTGGAACAAGATGTCAAGTTTATCCCAATCCTCCTTGGCGGTCTTGATACCGCGGATGTGTTCGAGATGTTCTCTTAAGAGGGCCTTTTGAATAGTGACAAGAGCGGTCTTGTTGTGTTTAAATTCAATATCCTCTCTTGGAGTCAAGTTGCTTGCATCATGAGGATGGAATCCATGGAGAACACTTCTCCACAAGGCGGTGTAAGAGTCGGAAATATGAGACTCCATATCGAACTTCCAAGAAGAAACTCCATTAGTGTTAAGCATGGGAGGAAGTCCAACATTTAAAATGTGTGGCATAGTAGCAATGGGATGAATAGAGTCATAATTGGAAGGTGGTGGAACTCTTGAGTTAGACCCCGAACCATTAACCGTTTGAGACTTGGAGCCTTCGGAACTTCCACCGCTCTTAGCCTTTTTATCGGCTTTTTCCTTGGCTAAAGCAATGTTAGCTTCCATTTCGGAAATGTCCGGAATGGAATCATTATCCGAGCTAACATCATCCACGGTAGAGGGGAGTTCCTCGGACTCCTTGGTTTTCCCCATCATGTCCTCCAACATCTTCTTTATGCTACAAACCTCCGAACCAACACTAGAGCTAACCTTGGACAATTCGGCCTGGATAGTTCCAACCGTTTCTTGTAGGTTAGTTATAATGTCGGTCATTTTGGCGATTTCCGCATTAGAACCATCGGGCTCACTTTCATTGACCATTATACTCTTAGGCGGTTAAACCCTTACCAAGAGCCGAGGCTCTAACACCAATTGAAAGTTCACTATGGTCAACTAGAGGGGGGGGGGGGGGTGAATAGGTTGACTACCAATTTTTCTTATTTTCCTTTTTTGTTTGGGCTAAACAAGTAATACAAGGTTCTCTAGATGTGCAACTACGTGAGCAACCTATGTGATACAAGGTAAGATACGCAACAGAAGCAAAACGAAAGGTAACAAGATAAACCACAAGTCTAAACAAGGAGACAAGGATATGTTTCTCGTAGTTCTTTCTCAAAGAGAAGTACGTCTACGTTGGAGAGGTGGGGAGCCACCTAGGCACTCCTCGATAGCACGGATGTGCACACCTTATTCTCTTTGAGCTTCTCCGGTGAGGGAGATTCTTGTTTCCACTATGTGGTCGACTTGAAGGCATTGACCAAACCTTTCCACAAGGTTGCGGACACTCCACAGGATGGATGGAGGCTCTCAATCAATCTGAAGCTTCTTGCAACAAGGTGGAAGCTCCAAGCACAAGTTCTACTAGGGTTTCTAGGACCCAAGTAGGATTATAGATCTACTATGATTTGGTGGATGGAATTGTAATTCCTTCGGTAGAATCACGGATCTAGGTCTCCTCTAGCTCTCCACAAAGTTTCAGAGTGTTTGGGTGGTTGGAGAGGAAGATCTAGGAGGTTGAATCTCGCATTAATGGCTAAGAGAGAGAGTGTGAGAAGTTTAGCATTTATGAGGTAGGGGAAGGGCTATAAATACCCCTTCCCCAAATCTGGCCGTTGGGAAGCCTACGCAGCACCGGAGGTACCGGTGTTACTACCGGTGGTCTTCTTGTCTGGAGCCCGCGTGGCTCCACTTCCCTTTAGCTGGTTCCCCAGGCACGGAGCTACCGGTGGGAACACCGGAGGTACCGACCTGGCCTCCTTCATGTGGCACCCGAACACCATTTTAGCGGAGCCACCACCGGTAGCTCCACCGGTGGAAGTCCACTCGTTGTAGGCCTGTTGAAGGGGCGGAGGTAGCGGTGGGAACACCGGAGGTTCCGCCCATCGGTACCGCCGGTGGCCTCCGCTGCAGGTTCCGCCGTGTGCCACCCGAAGGGTGTTTTGGCGGAGGTACCACCGGATGCCCCCGCCTGGGGCTATGTTGGGAAACACCAGGGAGCGGTACTACCGGTGGTTTGACCGGTACTACCGCTCCCTGGAAAAACTGTTTCCCAAACTTGGCTTTTCGAGCTCTTTTCCTTTGGAGATTCATCGTGATTCTCTTAAAGATATTATGGAGAGTATCAGGCATATTGCGAGGTACAAATTGACCCTGCATATACTTAAAACAAAAGATTAGTTCTTAAGTTACGTTGTCATCAATTATCTCTCACTCTGAAGCTTGATCACGACCGCGAGAGGTCACCCGTCGCCTGAATCGTCAGTCGGAGGGGGAGATCGCCGCGAGGTCGGTGGCGGAGGTAGAATAAAAATTTAGGTGTGGCGAAATGAACAGTGCTATAAAAATTAGCTAATCCATGCATAATTTCTCATACACACTATGCATAATACAGGAATTTAGGCGTGACAGAGCCAGAGCTTGCCAGATTGCTAGCTCCGCCACTGGTCGCGCGAGGCTATTTTGTTCACATCAGAAATCGTTGTAGCGGGATAGTGGCGGGGAGAGGAGGGAAGGGAGGGATGAGCTGGGGTTCCTCTCTCACTCTCCGCGGCCGCGCGAGGTCGCTCGTCGGCAGAATCGCCGAAGAGGAAGGCCGAAATAGGGGGGCGGAGGAGGAGGGACGAGGGCGGAGAGAACGGTGGCCGCTAAAGCTGTTGGACCTTCTCTCTCCCCACGACTCACTTCCCGAGATTCAAACTGACACGGGAAACAGACAACGGAGTAACAGACAAGAAACGGTATAGACGCCACGACGCCACGAAGACTGCGTGGTGGACCTGCGAGACGGACGGATGGACGCGACCCCTCGAATCGCCATCGGACGGTCGCACGCGTGACTTCGCGTTCTGTCACGCGCGAGATCGTCGTAGAGATAGAAATTGCGATATATAAAACACGAGTAACCATATTATTTTCGGAAACCACAATTTCTTTTGGAATACTTTAAAAATAATTTTTTTTCTTCCAAACGCAGCCTCATGGATTTAGAACCCGTGTGTGATTTCTGCGTCATCCTCAGTTGTGATTGCGTAACGCGGGACACGAGTCGAATCATGGACTTGAACCAGTCAGCCTCCGACCCAGCGAGAGGGAACAAAAGCTTTGACACGAAGCAGGCCAGGGCAAAGCCGTCCAAACACCGACCCACTTGACGACACCTCGCCCGCCTGCATCGCCGCGCCGGTGCTGCGCACGGTATTTTTTGTATCCTTTTCTCCTCCACTAGCAGTAGTACAGAAAACTCCAATCCAGCCGCACCACCTAACAGAAAAAAGAGGTGCAGGTCCGAATCAAGGCTCACCGCAACGGCGCGACCACCTCCCCATTCGCCGCCCGATCGGGAGCGCGAATCCCCAGCCGCGGCAGCACCGGAGGCGAACGAGCCGACCGCGGAGCGCCCCTCCTGAATTCAGCGGCCCGCTCCAGGAAGGAATAGGCGAGGAGGATGGGGTACCTGCCGTCCCTGGGCAGCAAGGCGGCGCACTTCGTCTCCGACCTCACCACCGTCATCCTCAACCCCGTCTCCGAGCGCGAGCCCTCCCACCTCCCCGTGAGACCCCAGATCCCTCCCCTTCCTACTATTACTATTCTCCCGGTCGGGCAGTCAATTCGGTTCAGCTTCGTTTCGTATTGGGCTGCGGTTCCTCAATTCCCTCTAGGCTCTAGGTGAGCGACCTGGTACCTCTCGGTAGAGGTGTGCTCGCGTGGTCTGGTCGCTGGAACGTCTGCTCTTGTTAGGGTTTGGTCTTTGATTGTTCGGGGTTTAGGGATGGCTGGATGCCACCTGTTGGTCGCTACTAATTAAGTAAATAGGGTAGGAGATGCTTCGGCTGGTGAATTACTCGACGTGTAGCCTGAATTTGGTGCCTCCCTTGATTAGAACACACCGGGGGTTGATCTATACATTGTCGACTGCTTACTACTGATGATTTTGACAACATTTTGTGCTGGAAAATTCTGACGATTTTGCCAGCAATGCTTGTTCTATGCAGTATAGACTGTTAACTACAGAATAACTTGGTTTTCTTTAGAATGTGATACTTTTAGCTTCAGTAATAAAGTTAGCTCGACTAGTATAGTAACTGGAGTAACAAAGCTACTGTTCTCTTGCCATGGTCCTCAAATCTCAGGAAATCGAGTGAAACTTTAAGAAATGTTCCTAGCATTAGCTATAAGAAGAAAATCGCAACTACTTCCTCCGTCTCATATTAAGTGTCGCTAAAATTGATGTATCTAGTACTATGATACATCCATTTTTTGCGACAGTTAATATGAGACAGAGAGAGTACATGTAATTCTCTTGATGCAATTCGTAGTACCAAATAACGCGGATTCTTCCAGTCAGTCGCCCATGTTCTAGAAAGTTCTAATTTCATTTTCGTTGGTTGCTGTAGGAGGCGGACGAAGAGCAAGAAAATTCAGAGGATGACAATGATTCTGAGCAAAATTCTGAAAATCCTGATGGCCCTGATACATCTTCATTTAGAGCATTCATGATCTCATTTTTGTCACCATCCAGCTCATTTAACGCTTCGATGGAGATAATTCCTGAGCAGAGCGAAGAAATTGGATACCCAACTTTAACACCAGTTGGGAAGGCAAACAAGGGAAAGACAGGCCTGCTAAGCAGAGGGAAGCATTCCATTGGAAAAATCATTAACAAAGCAGCTAGGATAAGCGGCTTCAAACAAAATCCAGAGCCTAAAGTTACCAAAGAGGTGGTAAATCATCCTGAACTGGCTGCACGTGTATTGGAGCTCGAAGAACCAGAGGAAGTTAATTCATCGAACAATTTACCAGTCATGTCAGAGCCATCTGTCCTTTTGTCAGAAATGATGCGATCCGTACTTTATTCCTCCCTTCCTATTCTCGCCCAAGGAAGGAGCTGGGTTTTGCTATACAGGTTTAGAATCTCTCTATTCCTACATGTTATGACTGCGCGTATCAACTACTATCTGATGTTTATATTTACAATTTTGCAGCACATGGAGGCATGGAATATCTTTATCTACTTTATATAGAAGGAGTAAACTATGCCCTGGTTTCTCACTCTTGGTAAGTTTCGTAAGTAGCTTGATGTGTTCGGTCTGTTATACTTTCACCAATATTTGAAAGAGGGTGGCCAATTATAATCATATTATGTAGTTCTAAAGAGTATCTAATCAGGTAGTGGTGCTTATTTTGTATGTTGTTCCCAGTACGACTTCCTTACAAGTCTCTGTAATATCTTCTTTTTTATGTTAGCTGCTAATTGCTAATTTCGTGTTATTTATTATCGATGTGTTCTCTAACAGGTAGTTGGGGACAGAAACGGGGCAGTTTTTGGTGGTTTAGTTGAGGCTCCATTACAGCCAACCAGCTCAAAGAAGTATCAGGTTCCATCCGCACATTCTGATAATATTCTTATTATCATCTAGTCACCTTCTACTGATATTAATGCATATTAAGTACTGCAGGGGACAAATAACAGCTTTGTTTTCACTAGTTTACACAGCGATCCTGCTATCTATAGACCAACCGGTAATATATTTTCGTTGCTTATTCAATAAGTAAGGTCATCAAAAGCTGGCAAACAATGTATTCCCTGTCATTTTCTGAGCTTCAGGACTTGGGGCTAGTCGATGTGGTTTCGAGCTTATTTTCTTCCTTGAGGTCCTGTTTATAATAATACATTGTAACGTTAGCATAGATTGCTAAGTTTTCGATGTATCCAGTTGGTACAAATGTTATCATTAAGATCAATTTGCACTCTGTGCTAACTGGCAGAAAACAATTAACCTGGAGAGAAAGATCTTAAGTGTCCGTCTTGTTATTTGTATGTATTGGCCCATTCTCTTTTAACTATTGAACAAATTGCGTGTTGCAGGTGCTAATAAGTATTTCACTGTGTGTTCGGCTGACTATTTGGCACTAGGAGGTGGCAGTCATTTCGCACTTTATCTCGACTCAGACCTGTAATCCCTCTCTCTACACATACATATACACATTTCTAAGCTTCTCTTCATTGTTTTTGACACCATTTGTTAGTAAAGTCAATCTTAATGCCTCACCCTTCTCTGTGTACCATCTGCAGTTTAAGTGGTTCAAGTGCAAATTCAGAGACATTTAACAACCAGTGTTTATCGCATTCCCCAGACTTCGCGGTTAAAGAAGTTGAGGTACTTACAACACTGAAGCATAGCATAGCGAGTAGATATAGTAGTTCTTGACTCCATGGAACCGCACATATATAATGAAATTCGTAGCTCTACTTGACTACAAAAATCTAAACCATATTTGGCTTGAACATGAACCAAAAACTTTAATTGCAAGTGGTAGTTTGGTAGTTATGATTATGGGCTTGTTGCTCCACATAAAAAACTCATCAGTTCGCCCATGGCATTTTTGCAAATTCCGAAAATGCAATTTTTCATATTCCTGATGGACACATGATGCACACATGCACATGCCTGTAGAAGGAACTAACAAAATGTTCAGTAATATTTATGGATAGTGTTTTCACCATTTTCATCCGCTGGACACCCATACTGCTCCAAATAGGAATATCGGAAACAACCCTGGTCATACAATTCATAAATCCTCTTTGAAGATCTTTTTCATGCTCTTTGATCCACATCATTTGGTCCAACAGTCATCACACACAAACTGCACACCACCCAACACAACTAACATATTCAACAGCTATATTGCCCACTGGAAATCAAGAGATTTTTTTTTTTTTTGATATGAAATCAAGAGAAATTTAGTCAGGGCCATGTGCACGAGGTTTACTGCACCGTGTTACTGAACAGAAAGTAAAAGCCTGTTCTACGCACTTCAGAATATGCGCACTACATGACACAACAGCGAATGCTAATAATAATGAAGAAAACTAATTGTTTATAGTTCAGGCATCACCTTTTGATCAGAAGTTGCATGCTAGAAGCGCAGCTAGGGTTGCAGCTGAAACTACAAGCTCCTCAGAACATCAAGTTTTCATGATCTTATGATGTCCATGAACGTTTTGAAGTGCATAAATTTTCGCTATCTGTCATGGATGTCGATTTAGGGATATGGATGTGTAACTTCGTTTTTCCTGTACAATGCAGCTGTGGGGCTTTGTCTATCCTTCCAAGTACGAGGAGATGCTCACGCTCTGCCGTACTGAGAAGCCGGGAGTATGCCGATTTTGAGCTACCGGATCAATGTGTGTTATGTCTGTACAGTTTTAGCAGTCGTTGCGATAAATTTAGTATGCAAGACCCTGGTAGGAGTGAACTGGAAAGAGGGAGCTTGTCTTATCTCAAGAGTTTCGTCAGATCTGTAAATTCTGTAATTTTCTTGTTATGCCAGACTTATTGAACTACTGCTGATTGGTTTTTCGCTATCATCACTATTACAGAGTTAATCTATTGGAACTGATTCACAGGAATACCTGTGCAGGAGAGGTGATTGCAAAGTGCAGTATAGAATATAACATGTGTTGTAAGAGAATAATCTATAGCAAAAATTATGCTTAACTGGAAAGCTTGAGTTTCCTCGGTGATAGAATTACTGTGCTATCACCATTTAATTGCTGATAGCATTCAAGAAATATACTAGTAATATCAAAAAATTGACAAAGCTGACATCATCGGTATTCCGTGCCACAAAACTTCGACCCCCTAACTCAGTCCATATGTATTTATACAAGAACGCAGACTTTCAAGTTGATAGTACCTTCATACTGGAATTTGAATGGCACGGTTAACCTTATGAGAGATTGGCACGTTGTTGCACTTTTGGTGGACCCAGTTAATTCAGAAATAAGTTTTAGAGCTCGGGATACATGTAAGCCCTTTTTTTCTGAAAAAATTGAAAATGACATTTGAAGGTTTCAAACAAATCCAAAAGATTCTTGGATGTAGTCAATGATGTGTACTACAAAGTGTACAAAATATTGACGCGAAATACTTTATATTTCAGGATAGACCAAAATAACAAAAATAAAAGAAATTTTCAGCGCTTGAAATATGTATTGCTTACTACTGTACTATACTAAATCCACACTTATGTTTTTTTTTTTGCGGTCTATAAAACAAAGTATTTCGTGTTGAGATTTGTACCCTTGCAGTACACATCATTGACTACATCCTGATGCACATCATTGACCACATACAGGAACTTTGTTAGATTTTTTTAAACAACGATATCAAGTTTTGGAATTTTCAAAAATACCGAGCTCAGTGTAGCTCAAGTTCTAAAAAAGACACCCTCCTCAATTGATTGACTTTTTTTCTCCGAAAAGAGGGCGATAAAGTAACATTAATTCAGTTCTTCCTACTATACCATTCATCATTTAACCACGATCCAGATGACTCACCCGATTAGCACAATAAACAAGAGGATTAACACACAAACAACAAGGGACGATATCTTCTCTTTTCGCGAATGGACAAGGGACGTTATCGATGGATCGAACGAGCTACTCGGCCTCTGCCGCCACCGGCACCGGCGGCGTGGGCGCGGCATCCTTCTCTTCCTCCACCTCCTTCTCCCCCCGTTCATCGACGTCCGCAGCTGCGGCCTGGACGAGATCCTTCTCGATGGCGTGCACGGTTAGGCAGAGCGCGTCGAGGGCGGAAGCAGCGGATGGCGACGAGCCGAGGCCGGCGGCGGCCGCCTGGACGAGGTCCCCGGCGCGGTCGCAGGACTCGTAGAAGGCCTCGAGGCAGCGCTTGAGGTCCTCGAGCGCCGCGGGGCGGCCTGGCTCGCGGACGGCGACGGCCGCGGCGTCGATAAACGCGTCGTAGGCCGCCGCCATTGCGTCCACGGTGCTGTCCATGGCGATGGCGGCGCCTACAGATTGCTTGGCTCCTGTCGCGTCTTTCCTGCGTGAGGTGCGTGTCGATCTCGATCGAGTGATTGGGTTGTGTTGAGTCATCTTGCCTTTGCACTCCCTTATATATACCCCTTCTGCTCCTGCTTTATTTTTTTTCCGAGGAACTACTGCTTTATTTATTTTAGTATCTCTTGATAGGGATATACGAATAGTTATTGGGAGTAATATCTTTGCATTGAGAATTACACTGCATGGATTAATTGTTGTGGATTTATGAGCAGATTTTGCATCCAAATATTTATAATGCAATTTCTTAAACGGGAGCGGCCTCATTTTGTCCAAATGCGAGCTCACGCGTCGCGTTCGTGCGATGGCAATCGGACGGCGGGACCATATCTCCCGACCGTCTGGATGCACGTAGCCTTCAATGTGTTCGGGCCACACATTTTGAAATTGGGAACCGTGCCCAGGTGAGACGAAGAGAGAAACGAGAAACGCACTGCCGCTTTCCCCTCCTCCACATCGCCTCCTTTCGGGGCGATTCCACTGGCGAATCTCGGGCCAATTTTCTCCGTCAGGGCTCTATAACATCTCCGGTCAAGACTCTGTGCATCGGCGTTTCCTCCGAGGGGGCTCTATCCTGGTTATTTCGGTGGAGGCGGCAAGAGCAGCGAGAAGGGAGCGACATCGGCTGATCTGCTGACATAGAAACCGCATCAAGCACGCCGGCCAGGGATTTCGCGGCGAGGATCTCCCGGCCGTTCCACCCCCAGGTACGCACCACACCTTTTTTTTCCTGTGCACCCGTGTTATCGCACCCCATACCCACACAGAGAGAGTTCCCCTGTTCAGAGTAGATGGCACTTGTGCCGGCGGCTTTTTGAGTGATGATAGATTGTTTTTGCGAGTAGATGTCATGCCGTTTTTCCAACGATTTCCGCATGGTTAGCTGCTTCCGACGCTTGTGCTTCAGGGGACATCCCTACATGTACAGACATATGAAGGGGAATTGAGCAGGAGACTTTGTTTGTTGTGTGTTGGGTAAAATGTAAGAATAGTAGATGCACCCTTGTAAAAAAATTACAAGTATTTGTGTGGCAAGGGGAGTATTTTTACAGCGGGGAATTTTGGAGGGAGGGTTTTTTGTGTGTGTTTTTGCACTGTAAGTGCAGTCATTCAGGACAGGCATGATTGAAGGATTGAGAGGTTGCAGTGTGGATGGATAGTCACATTATGTATGGTGGTTCAGTAGGATGGATTTTGTATTGGAGGGGCTGAGTAATATGTTTGTTCTTGTGTTCTATATATCTACATTTTTGTTCATATGCAGGAGTGCTAGGTGGGCGGGGCAGTGATGAGTTGTGATGTAATTTTTTAAGACTGTAAGAATAACTGAAGACAGAAGCATATCCATCGGGGATCAAGTGTTTTCCCTGGTGTAAGTGTGTAGGAAAGTAAGTCCATCGGGCTCAAGTGTTTTCCCCGATTTAAGTGTGTAGGAAAGTAAGTTTTATAGGGAATCGCAAGAATATGTGCATATGTGGGATTAGTAGGCAAGTGTACTTTTACTCTTGACCGGCGTCGGTTTAATCAGTACACAAGTGTACTTACATTTTTCTCGGAAGTACATGCATGATGTTTTCCGAGGCAGACATGGAGTGAGGATTGGGAGGATGGTTGTGGGCTAGATAGTTACATTTTTTTTAGTAGGCAAGTATACTTACATTTGTTTTCTATAAACTTACGATGTCGGTTTAATTAGTAGGAAAATATAATTACATTTTGTTTTTTATAAACTTACTGACCCGATGTCAGTTTAATTAGTAGGCAAGTATAATACATTTGTTTATATGAATGTACTGACTCATGTCACTTTAATTAGTAGGCAACTATATTTACATTTGTTTTTATAAACTTACTGACCGATGGAAGTTTAATTAGTAGGCAACTAGACTTACATTTATTTCTATAAACTTACTGACCAATGTCACAGTTTAATTAGTAGGAAACTATACTAAAAGATAATTTTTGATGCAAGTACAAATTTTTGTTTTGGAGGGGGTTGAGTACAGAGCAGCCAACCCTACACTGTCTTTTATGGGATGGTTCACAAGCCATGTGGTAGTGGGATTTTTGGAGTCTCGACTGCACTATGGTTTAGTTTAGGCAGCGGCACCACTTCGTTGTAACTCTAGTGTTAATAAGAGAACCATAAGCTTTTCATTTTTAATCTTCACTTCAAAGCATGCTCATTTGTCTGATTTGGCTGGTAGTTTTTTTTGTCTATTTTTTCCTTCCTTTTCCACAAAAGATAAATGGATTACGTCGAAGAGTCTAGGAGGCCAGCTGTATCTCCTGTGGTGCTGCACTATCTTAGGGTTAATCCCGGGCTAGTGGATGGCATTTTCATAATTAAGAATTTTACATGCTTTGATAAGGAAGGATTGTTTTCAATTATACATGTCTTGAAGAAATTGATGAGGAGCAGGTTTGTTTATTGCGTCAATCACTCCACTGAGGCTCACGTTATCATTACGTGTACGGTGCCTGCTGATGCCGAAAGGCTAGACGTTAGGAACTGCACATTCAAGTTTGATGGACAATTCATAAAGATTTACAAGCTTGCTACTGTTAGCTGTCTTCACAGGAGGAAGACAACTTTTTCTACACAGTCGTTAAGTCGTTCTCTGCTCACATGGAGGGAATCTCAGTGACAGGGTATCCAGCAGGGTACAACGACGTTTGTGAGGATGTGGAGGAGCACGTAAACCCACACATGTCGTTCAGCACTATGGAAACCCTCAACATAGCAGATGGGCCAGTAAAACGAGTGTTCAAGCTTAGTATCAAACCTAATTTCTCGCCGTCAGATTTCCTGTATGCTATCCGGTTGATCCCATTTGCCGGGTTGTACACGTATGTTGTTGATCATGATGGAGATTTTTATACGAAGTTAGAGCGTTAGCAAGATTGTCAGTTGCTCATTTCGTCATTCAACGGATGATGATCAAGTTTTATAAAGTGCTGACAGTGAATCACTGGTACTCGTTGACGGACAATGCAGTTAATCCAATTTACACCAGGGCGTGTGGTGAAGATCACTAGGAGCGTGTGTGGGGGTGCCAAGAGTGAGAGTATGTGTGTGCTTTCCTAGAGTTAAGGGATCCTTTGCTTTCAAATAATTAAGGAATCTATTATGTATGTAAGTATGTCTTAGATGCATCGGTTAGTTTGTAAGAAATTTGGGATTTGTATCAGTCTGTGTTTCATCTGTGTTTACCTATATCAAATATCAGTTCCATTATGCTGCCTCATCTTTTTTTATAGACGTGTGTGTTGTGTTTTGCATACGTTTTCTTTTCTTTTTGCAATATGCACATTGTATTTTTCTTTTCTTTGAACGCAAATTTTTGGTTCTGTGTTGCAGCTATCTAATATCCTTGTGTGTTCCACTCCACTGTTTTTGTACAGAGTTTTAAAACCATGGGAAAGGATAAATCAACGCGAAAATTAAAAGGAGATAGTCGACGTCGACACCGCATGGGAAATTAAGCATGCTGAGGCGCAAGTTAAAGTTATGAATTGTCAAATCAGCGAAGGACGAGGCTACCGAATAGGATGAAGATAAAATAGATGTAAGTTAGCTCTATTATTTTTTGGCTAACTTTTTTACACCTTGTAAACTATAACTTTTCTTACTGTTTTTTGTTACATTATTTTTTCTTATCTTAAAATCAATGAAGGATTTTAGACACTCAAGAATTGTCTGATTAGCCATTCATTTTTATCACAGGCCATAGAACATACTTTTAGTTTTTCTATTTTGCCATTTTCTTCCAAGTCTGGTCGTGCTGCTTTCGGGAATCCAATAACTTGCGTATGTCTTACAATTTTCAAAAATAACAACAATGTAATAATCAAGAAATGTATAATCATTTTTGAACCTACATTCTAGTATTTTTTTTTTACATTTTTTATGTTACAATTTTTCATGGCATAAAATGTTTCTTATATTTTGATAGACTGGATTTTTTCCTCCACCTTTTTCCATCAAGAAATCTAATATGAAATTTGTTGTACGGGGCAGAACACAACGGCATAATAGAATAATTTTCCTTTTCAATCTTTACATTTTAGTTTTCCAAAAAGAAACTTACTAATCCATTCTTTTTCAAAAAAAATTACAATTTTTTAGATAAAAGAAAATAGGCTTTTTCAACGTGCATCCCCGATGAAACTAGTTCGATTATATCCTTTCATGTCAGGAAAGCAAGTGGATTTAGTGGCAAGAGCAGAATTTGGCGGTTTGCTAGACATCAAGTGCTCACTGCTCCAACCAAAATTGTGCAAGTATTTGATGGAACATTTTTAACCCACGTCATGTGCATTTGTGTTCCCTGAACGAGGGTCGATACCGGCCACTGAAGATTTTGTCTAGCTAGTTCTTGGAGTGCCCTGGGGTAACAAGGATGTCAGATACACGATGTCAGGTCTTGCAATCTCATTCATGTTAGAGGAGTTTGGCCACTAGGGTAGCAACCAACCAACCATGAGCTTATTAGAGAAGAAACCGAAGGATATTAAAAAGGTAGACAATACCTACCTGAGGATCTGGTCAGTATATGCAATGTCTTCCCTCCTGGCACCAACAGCGGGTATACATGTCAGCCCAAGGATCTACCCGTCGCTGGTAGATGTCAAAGGTTTTACCCAGTTGAACGTGTGCAAGTTTGTTATCAAGGGACTACACAAAGCAGCAAAAACACGTGGATGCTTCAAATCATGCATGTTATATTGTATGGTACATGTTCCTTTCGTTGCACCCCCTCCTTTTAGTCTTGATATTTTTTGCATAGCAGTCCTAGTAACTAAAACATGTTTCCTGTTTTGTTTTGTTTTACTACAGGTAAAGTACCTTGACTCATTAGAGCTAAATGGCATGGATATAAACAGTGAAGGAACTTGAGTGCTTTTGAACAAATGCAATGGTCAACAAGGCCATAGGCCAGGACACGAACCAGGATGGAAGTTTCGGGAGAGCACGGGTATGTGGCAGAAACAACACACCACCTGAAGTATATAATAATTCAACCCCCCCCTCCTTAATTTTGTTTGTTTGCTGAATGTGGTCTAGCTAAAAGGAGAGTTTGCACAGCTTGGGAACAGAGGCAGTTCTTCACCTAAGCACACACATACACACATGCAAAACGAGGAGGAAGAACCGCTCGAATGCACTGTTTCTCAAGACAATAAGGACGATGGAAGCAAAAACACAACTCTAAACAATAAAGAACAAGTATCTCAAAGTATACTTTTCCCATACTCAAAAGTGCTAGAAAATTTCATCGAAAGACATGCCCCAAGAGCGTGCACATTGGATGTAAGTTTTTCACAGGGGGGAAATAAAAAAAATTGTATGGTTTAGATGCTTGATTTTTTCCCATATTTCTTAATCTGTTGTTTTTTAATCCGCAGGAACAAGAAAGGTTCACAACAACTGTCGAAGAAGCATGTTGTACCTTCGAGAAGGGCCTCCATAGAATGTTTGGCGCAATATCAAAACAACAAGTTGATCAACACTTCCAACAGACAAGGAGAGAAATATGTCCAATTATAAATAAAAAGAGAAATTTATCAACGCGTCTTCCAGAAGAAGAAGATACAACCACTCCATTTTGTGAAAATTCAGAAATCAGAACTCATTCCGACGAAGACTACGCGCCTGATGACAATGAAGATGACATGATAGAAACACCAGTATCATTGAATAAATGGTCCTTTGACATCAAGAGGTCTTGTTCTGAGCAGTTCGACAAAGTAAATGTTGTCAAGACGCACATAAGGAATTCCAGGGCGTTATAGGCACAATCCAAACATGTAGAACCTGAAAGCACACCAACTAATGGAGCTGAAACAATACATGCACCTGTAGATCGTCACAACTGCGAAAAAAGTCCACAAAATTCACCATCGGCACGAGTTGAGCAGGGGAGAAATGACATGGAGCAAGGCGAGCACAATGACTTAAGGCAAGTGGAGGAAACAAATACCAAGGATGAATACCAAGGGTAAGCATGTGCACAAATCACAGAAGTTTTTGCTCATGAAAAGAAAACGGAGGAGACAAGAACACATGAAGATTCTCTTGAAGCCAGGGATCAGACAGATGCCGAAGTTGACTTTTTGAATGATCATAATCGTCGGGTCCCAATGGAATGTTATCTCGATGTTGTGGAAACTCTAGCAAAAATAAGTGAAACATACATGACATCGCCAATGTCATACAACAACAACGACAACATAGAGAGGTTTTAGAAGGATCAAATTGACAGTACCACAGAAGGAACAAGTAAAAGTAACCTCATTGACTTCGTCAAGTATTCTCCTCCAAAATTTAAGATTCCACGGTTCGAGACACCTATACTCTTTGACTTCGAGAGGTCAACAGAAGATGCCTTTCAGAGCATCATTAGTGGCATGAAAAAAATGGAACATAAAGATACACAGAAACTACCAAGTGTATTAACCAGAAGCGCAAGTAAAGAGCTGAACAAAATATTGTCTGAAGTTGAGCCGTCGGTCTCAACAAGCAAATGAAAAAGTGTTTCATTTGCATACGAACCCGAGTTGAAGAAGAATAAGAGTAGCAACATCACACACTCACAAGAAAAATACAGGTCAAGAGCTGCAACTCGGGTTGAAGCAACACAACGCCCTAGCAAAGACAGTAACTTACAAAGAAGAGTATCTCCAAGGAGGATAGTGTTGCATAATAAAATGCAGGGTCCGACAAATGCAGCAATGACATATGTGGTTGAAATGGCCCAAATCCTAGCAAGGAATGTAATATTCAGAGGAGACAATCTCCAAGGCGCATAGTTTTATAGAATCAAACAAAGGTTCCTGCAGAGGCAACAAAAAGAGTTGGGGTTGAGAAGGCACAAAGCCAAAGCATGGAATGTAATAAATAGAGGAGGCAGTCCCCAAGGCATGAAAGAAAAAAGTTCGATAGAAGTCACTACAAACACATCAGTTACTCCAAGATCGGCACCAAGCAATGTGACACCAATTCAGGAGCAACCAGTAGAGAAATCAAGTCCTGCACAAGACTCAATGGTTAGGAGACTAAACTTAGTAGCAGCAAATCTGAAGAGCTGAGACAACAACCAGATGTAGCACTAGACGCGCCATCATTTGATCTAGGTTTCGACACCCAACCAGACGAAGAGGAAGAGATCGGGATGGAGGTCCATAAATGGCAGTATCACTCGTGTGCCACATGAATATAACAAGTGTTGTTCCCGGGCTGGTGTTCTCTCTCAGCTAGCTACTCTCACTAACACACTTTGTGGAGTGGATCGATCAATAGTGTTAGATGGTCACGTACTGGTATAACTGAAGCTTCATTGCATGTGTTCTAGTTGCTTTACACTGATGGGTACATGTATCAATTTATAGGGCTTCAAACCGACCTATGCTAGGAAAATATCTTCTCCTATGTTCTATTATCTTCTACCATATTACAACTCATGTGTATTCTAGAGACTACATCTAGCTACTTCCTTATCTAGTAAGAAACGGTAGTAAATACCACTATATGGTAGAAATTTCTAGAGATGTGTATGACATAGGTGCTGATGTCATCAGGATTATTCTAACAACAAGAGGCTGGTAAAGGCCGGTAATTTTGAACAATTTCCATATATGCCTCTAGGCAGTAAGAAAAATTTCACAGTCAGCAGAGCCGCAAACGAAATATACAACATGGTGCTTAATCTTGGACCAAAAACAAAATAAGAACGTAGAACATCGCCAATAATTGATGTGGGTGTTTTCTTCATACACCTCTCGGATTTGGCTGATACGGTTGCACCGGGAGAGCAGTTGATCGACGTAGCAGCTGAAATCGGAATTTACATTATCAATCCAGAGAACAAGAATAGGAAATAGTTCATTATGCCTCTAGAATTTCCGTGAGTACCCATTCAAGCGTGCCTTCATTTTGATCAGCATCAAATTCAATAGATAAGTTTTGTTTTCCTGTTTGTTTGATAACTAGCCTTTTGACTATGGGTTTCTTTTCTATTTTCTCTACTTGTTTTCTTAATTGTAGAAGTACCTGACGGCGTGTCAATTCGATATGAAAGATGTAGAAAAGGGTTTTCTCAATGACTCCGACACATAGGCTTAATCACAAGGCAATCGTAAGAACTATAGAAGCTCTTTACCTGGTTTTTTTATGTGTCCCTTATTTGTCTCCAAAGTAGGAGTAATAACCGAGATATATTTTCTTCTGTTTTGTACAACCTGTCTCTTTTCAAGAAGACATGCTTCCCCACACTTCGAGCCTTCGACAACAACATAACCACAACCAGTAAGGCGGCATCAGGACACTATTTCCTCGTCAACTTGAGCCTGGGGGCCAAAAGATTCGAGATCATGGATTCACTTGAGAGGAATGGAGAGCCACTGATGATGGAAGACTGCCACTACTTGGTTGCCTTGATAAAAACTATGTGGAAGCTGAATATAAATCATATAGGATTGAAATCTTGAATTATCCAATGGATATTATCCCTTGCCCATGGCAAACAAACTCGTAAGTTAGCTTTTATACTTTGGAAAATGCCATGTCTGTTACTTTTTGCGATAAGAGACGAGCGCTTTCAGAAATGTTTTGCTAACTGCCATTTTTTTAACAGATATGACTGCGGTTTTTTCATACTTCAACTTTTGGAAGATTGGCAAGGCGGTCTAAGGGTTGATTGGTTCGAGCAAAAAGACATGACGAACCTTAGGAAGATTCTTTGTGAAAATGGGGGCTGGCATAAAAACAAGGTGCAATGGGAGCTTGTTTTGTATAGTGGGTCTTTTCAAAAGAGAGGTGAACAAAAAGCAAACACTACTTTTTGAGAAATGTCACAAAGTTCTTTTCCATTATCCAACAAATATTCCCCTGACAGAAACTGTAATTAACATGGCACGAAGGAACAAATGTTATTCTGCTATTTCTTACATTCAGTAATTTTGAATCACCAGTATTACAGAAAGTTCAATAGAAAATACAGTAAATATGTTACAGGAAATCACTGAAACAATGATAAAATGGGTTATCTTTCGGGATTGGCTAGCCTAACAGGGCAATTTATTGAATCATGTTCAGCCAACTTGTAAATATTGCATGTAGTTATCTTTGTTGGTTGCAAATGTAGCGCTCCTTTATTCCTTTTCTGCTCTAGTCTCCCTCTTCTTGTAGTGGTAGGTGGATCTCGAGCTATCGAGTCCATGTAGGCATGTTCTCCTAGTTGCATCACAACATAGATTTTTGCCAATGGATCATGTTGATCCTGTTGTGTTGGACCATATTGTTGGTCCTGCACTGGAGTACTCCCTGTTGCTTCCGCCTCATGTTGCGTCGGAGAACTTTGTGCCATCCACGGAGCATGCTGGTGCTAAGCACTCACTGCTGCCCATGGTCTATGTTGTTGTTCCTGCATCGGAGCTTGCTGCTGTTGTAGCATAGGAGTATGTTGTTGATGCTGGCTCAAAGCACCAATTGTCGCTCCAACATGATGTTGCATCTGAGCATGGCCTAACATTGCCTCTTTTTGTTTCCTTTTTTTCTCAGCAATACCTTTGTTCTTTTTTCCTTTTAGCGGCATCAGATGTTGCTTTCTTAAGATCAGCTAGTTCTTTCTCTAAAGCACACATGTGTTTCTCCGCAACTTCTTTGTCTTGTCCGAAGATGCAGCGCCAAATGCAACTCTTTTGAAGTGAGTACATAAGTTTCCAAAGCGCGACATCCTCATATCCTCCGTTGACAACTTACCAGTAGGTAGAACTTCTTGTGGTGCTTCCGATGGTACAAAATATCGGGAGGGGGACACACCACCTAGGCAATATGTAATGCGTTGGCATGTAGTGAACTCTTCCCAAATGATAACTTTCAGTGTATGACATCATAGAATCCCTGGACCATGTAACTCTTCCTACCATAACCAAATACGGACCCAAATATTGGCGATGCCTCATGTCGAATCTTTGACTCTACAAATCCCTTAGGTGACCCTATCGGATTTCGACTAGGAGAAGTCATGAGCGCTGATGAAATCGTCGGCTAGACAGGGGGCGAGATTTACCTAGGTTCGGGGCCCTCGTAGAGGTAAAACCCTTACTCCTGCCTCTTGTCGATCTGTATTGAAGATTAGATCGGTTACAATGGTGTGCTCGAGTCGAGAGTTGGTCTCGAGTTCAAGGCTTTTCGGTCGTGCGGTAATAGCTTGGTCCTCTCCTGGGGGCTCTCCTGGCCTTATATAGACGGTCAGGTCTCGAGTTCTACCCGGAGAGGACTCGAACTCTAACTAGGTCGGTTACAAGTTTCCTAGCTTAATCCGCAAGTCATCGCGGGCGGGCTTCACGTGGGCCTTCTGGAGTATTCCAAGGGCACCTCTTCTTGGGCCTTGGCCTTGGGCCTGAGAGGGGGTGTCCTTACCCGCAGGGTCCAGAGTCCATATCTTCGTCAGTAGCCCCCGAGCGTCTGCTCGATTTAGATTTTTCCAGTCGAGTAGACGGTCAAACCTTTCTTGATCTTCGTTTGGAGGGCCAGCTCGACTGTTATTGTTTTTTAAAGGGTGTGTTCCCTGTATCATGAGTCATCATGCTCGCGTATCGAGCAACACAAGTGCCTGTTTTATACGGCTTTTTTCACAGAAGGATGTGGCACAGTAGCTTGGCTCTCCTGAAAGATCAGGGCCAATTAATTGCGACTAGGGCAAAAACATTCCTGGCCTACTTAGATTCGAGACCTCCGACTCGAATCCGATGAGGTGATTGTTGCGACTGGGCCGTTGTGGACTTATCGAGTCGAACTTAACCTATGGGGGTACCCGGCGCGTCCGCTAGGATTTTTCTTCGTGTTGTTGACACGGAATTATACCGGAGGACGCAGCTTTCGAGTGCGATTCCAGGCCCAAAAGAGAGATCTTTTTGGGTCTTACCTTCATATTCGAAGAATATGGCATCCGGATGTGCCTAGTCGGCTGAACAATCCAGGTTTTTATGATGTAAAATTATCATGTGTAGAAGAGGTAGGATCTTCCTACCTGATCGATTTGTTTGAGTTCCACACGAAAGAAATTTCGTGTCGGAAGAGAAATTAAGTCCATATGAAAGAGTTTTCATGCTTGGAGCGCTGTGCCCATACGAAAGAGTTTTCGTGTACGGGGTATTTTTCTCTTGTTCGAAGAGGTTTTGCTTCATGAATTGTTCAGAAAAAAGTTGCCTTTATTCGAAGGAAATGTTGTTCGTACGAAGATATTTTCGCGTTTGAACTTACAATCGAGAGATCTTGATTTTGAATGATGTATGCCATGACGTCATGGCGCACTCGTCTTCTCCCGATGGGACGTGACAGAGTGGCAGACGATGGTGGCCCACCTGGTCAGCTTTTTGACCGGGAAACGAGACGTCGTTCCCGGTTTTTACGCGAGACGCGCAGTAAATGCGCACGATCTTTTGTTAAGATCGTGGCACGAAACAGCGCTGGCCGCCGCTTCGTTTCATCCTCACGCGTGGCGGCCGTGATAAGCGCCACGTAGCGCATCGTACGGCTGAGATCGTCTCGCTCCGTGTATAAGTACGGGTCTTAGCGCTACGGTGAAATTTTCCCAGCTTCTTGCCTTCATCTTCTTCCTCGCGCCCATCTCCTTCTTCCTCGCGCTCGAGCTCGTGCTGCAAGCAATGGCTGGAGGAAAAAGGCGTGGTGCTGTCACTTCCGCGTCCGGGGAACCCTCTGCGCAACCCGCGCCCCGCGCCGGCGACTGGCGCTCCCCCAACACCACTGCGAAAAGCATCAGGGAGATGCATCAGGAGGGATTGCTGCCGGCGGAGACGGAAAAGCGGGTTCGCCTCGGAAAAAAGGAAGAGGTACCTAACCCGCAATCGAACGAGCGCGTGGTCTTTGTTGACCACGTGTCTCGGGGTCTCTCCTTTCCTCTCCACCCTTTCCTCCTCGGGTTGCTGTATGTCTATGGCATACAGCTTCACGATCTTCCTCCGAACGCGGTGCAGCACATATCGTGCTTCATCGTGTTCTGCGAGTGCTTTCTCGGCATTCGCCCGCACTGGGCGCTTTGGAAGGCGCTCTTCAAAGTCCGGATCTTCCGCGAGAGATCGCGGGTGGAATCTGAGCCCGGCGAACCACTTCGTACTGGCGGCTTGGGGATCCAAGCTCGACAGGAAGGCAGCTACTTCAACATGCATTTTGTCGACTCCGCCCAAAGCTGGCGGAAGAGGTGGTTCTACGTCATCGACAACAGCTCGGGTGGAATCGTGGAGTTCCACCCGTTCGCTGTTCTGACAAGGCGAAAATCCTGGGGGCACAGGATGTCAGCCGAGGAGAATCAGACCATCGTGCCCTTACTCGCAAGAGTAGCTGCTCTCCGGGATCAGACTGCGGGAGTCGTGCTCAATGGGATGCATTTGGCGAGCATCTTCTTGAAGCGCAGAATCCAGCCTCTTCAGCAAAGGCCCTCCGCTATGTGGGAGTATCAAGGCTCAGAGGACCCCAGCCAAGTAAGCCGCGAGGAACTTTCGAATGTGGAATTCGAGAAGAAAATCGCAGGTATCACTCGACTGAAGGTGGGGGAAAAATTCCCCTATTGTTCAGTTGAAGCCTTTGCCGCTTCAAATCCTCCTCCAGCCGAGGTTAGTTTCTTCCTTCTTGTCTTTGAGTTTTTCCCTTTTTGTTCTGAGTCCTAGCCGATAAGTTTTTTCTCGTCTTCTCTGTCTTTGTAGAGCTTGGCTATGGCAGATTGCTACCCGCCAATTACGGGAGAGGAGGCTTCAGAGCTACCGTCGAGTCACCAGGATGGCGTGGTTGACACCAGTGTTGCCAACGCTTCGTCGAGTTCTGATCGTGATTCTTCGGATGACACGGAAGACTCGAATGGTGTTCCCCCCAAACGTCGTCGGGTGGATAATGACGAGGCTACTTCCAAGGACAATTCCTTGGGAGCATTGCCCAGTCAGGCCCCCGTCCTTGTGACTCCACTTCGTTCACTCGCCCCTTCGCCTTCGTTTCCAGTGATGAACACCGCTTGGAACGCGGACTTGTTGGATGAGGACGAAGATGACGAGTAAGCCTTTTTCCTTGTTCGTGGTCGAACATTCTTTGAGCTTTCATCCTGATGCTTTTATCTTTTGTTGCAGATTGCAGACTATTAGTCCTCACAGGTACGCTTCTTCTATTCCTCCCGAAAAGAGGAACAAGGCAAAGGACGTGGGTGAAACTCCCACTGCGGGTACCGTCCAAAACTCCTCCAAAGCAGCCCCCAAAGCTGCGACTGCAGAACGCGAAGCCCCCAGCTTTGCCGCCAGGACTTCAACTTCTAAGGAAGTGACGGACAGCTCCGCGGATCCGCTCTTTCGCGCCACCGGCCAGGTAAAACTTCGTCTTCTGTCTTCAAATTTTTATCGGGTGCACGACAGTGCTACCGATGGGAGTAGCCCCCGAGGCTGTAGTCGACCGCATGCGGTCGGCTACAGGCTCAAAGTCTGGTTTACTTCTTCTTCACGATTTCATTCTTATCGGGTGCACGGCAGTGCTCCCGATGGGAGTAGCCCCCGAGGCTGTAGTCGATTGTGAATAATCGGGTACAGGCTCAAATTTAATCCTTTTAACTCTTCTCTCTTCGTGCTTTCGCAGTCGCTTGTTGATTCTCTTGCGGCGATTGGTCGCCGTGTCATTGTCGCCGAGTCGGATTGCGAGTCACTTCGAACGGACCGCAGCCGACTTCAGACTGAGAACGACCTTCTCAAGGGTAGGTTTTATCATCTCCTTGTCTTCAGTATTCCGTCTATTCTTGATTTTTGATAAGTATTTCTTTGCAGCTCGACTTGAACTCTCGGAGTCCGAAAAGGTCAAACTCTCCGAGCAGGTAACCGCTCGGGAGGCCGAGCTGACGGCCATCCGACAAGAGCTGGAGGCTTCCCGCATGCAATCGGAAGATTTTAGCCGACAACTTGCGGATGCGCGGAAGGCCTTGAAGGAATTAGAGGAAGCTGGCAGTAAGGCCGATAACGACGTTGTCGCGTTCCTCCGTCCCCTCGCTGAGCGTTTCGCGGGTAAGTGTTTTGTACTCTTGTGACTTTGATCCTTTATTTTGCTGAACTTTGCTAAGCGTTATTTTTCTTCTTTTATAGGTCTTCTGGATGTCCCTCTAGCGATCCCTGGGCTCCAGCGGGTAGATGTGCTGACCGACACACTTGCCCAGCTTAAGAGGCACTCTAATGGAGTTTTCTCCTTGATTAGTGATGCTACTCAAGTGCTGGTGCAACTGCATGGTCGCCTCATCGCCAACGCCACTCCTGCACCCGCGCTAGATGATCTGTTGAAGGTCTTCTCAGAAGGCAAACTTCTGGATGCCTTCGCGGTCGCTCAGTCGGAGTCTGGTGCGAAGACCGCGATCCAATTCGCTTTGGCGCACGGAGTCGAAGGTTTGGAGGAGGCCTACTCATCTCTTCCAGTCGACCCCTCCACGGGCAAAAAGGTACGGCTCTCTCGTTTTGGCGAGCAAGCCGCTATTCTTGCTCGGAAGCTGTCTGAGATTTTTGCTCGACTGCGAGGAGGGGCGACTGCCGCTAGCGGGAGCACCAATGTAGCCTCATAGTTTTTCTTTTTTCTCCTTGAATGTAATGAACCTTGGGATGTATTCCCGTACCTTTGTTGTCTTTAACTGAAGAATTCGTCTTGCAATTCATTCCCCTTGTTTGTGCGTTGTCTCCCGATGGGAGTAGCCCCCGAGCGTTTGTCAGATGTGCGACTAGAAATGACTCGAGTAGGGCATCTTACTTCTTTCGTTGTATTCTTCCAGGCTACTGGGTTTGCCGCGGAAACTTCGGGTGGACGTGGTACTCCAGTAAATCCACTTGTTGCCGCTGTTGGCACTTTTGCGGGCCTTCGTGATAAGGTCCAGGAGGGTGAGCGCAAGCTAAAAGCTATGCGCGGGATAGCCGATGTGGCGATGTCCAAGCAGAAATTGGCGACTGAACGCGAACAATTTCTGATGGATGAGTTGGCTGTAGTCGCAAGGGATTTGCTTTGTAAGTAGTGCAGCCCCCGTGCCTTGTCCTTCCTTGTTTCCTTAGTTGACTGAGTATTTTTTGGCTCTTTCAGTCGTTAATCCGGATGACAGGGAAGAAAAGCAGTGGGTAGAAAACCACATTCATCGAGAGGCTAGTAGCTCGGAACCTCATGCGAACAACTTTTGGTCTGATCGCAGTCGAGGATTTGTGATGGCCACCTTGAAATTCCGAGTCATCCAGGCGAGAATTCTCGTGAGTTCTTTTCACGAGGTCTTGGTTGCGATGAATGCTGCTTTTTACCCGTTCAAAAGGGGTCCCGAGGACTGGAGCTATCTTCTCAGGTTGTTTGGACGTGAAGGAGAAGTTCGCGCGTGCGTGCGCAATCAGATGATTTGCGGCGCGGTTGTAGCTCTCACTTTTGTCCGGATATGGAATCCTGAGATAGATGTTAACTCCGTAGCTAGGCGTCCAGATTATGCGATTGACGATATCTCGCCTTACTATGATGTTGTACGTCCTGCAGCGGAGAAAATTATCCGATTGACATCTGAAGAGGTAGATAGAGTGTTAGCGACTGAGAATGCTCAGCGCTTTGATTGATTGTCGGATGTAAATATCCTGTAATCCGTTTATAGTTTGTAAAAACTGTTGTAAGGTGTACAACCTTGTTTGTGTGATATTTTTTCTGTGATGCTTAGTTGTAGGTGTAGCCCCCGTGTGTTTCATGGGGTGTGTACCTGTAACTTTTAGCATGTAAAGAACGAGAAGCTTCGAGTAAATATGATGAAGGAATCATGTCTTTATTGCGATGACTGAAAAGCCATGTATTCGAGCTACAGGACTGGCTAGTATAGCCTTATTTTGTTGCGATAACAAGTAAACCTATGGATAAAATTTGCGGAGGTGTGCGATGTTCCACGGATTGGAGTAGATTCCTCCGGTCGCCGGATTCTTTAGCCTGTAGGCTCCACCTGGGATGACTTCGTGTATGATGAAGGGTCCTTCCCAAGGTGGTTCGAGCTTGTGTCCTTCCTTGTGTTTGAGCCGCAGCACCAGGTCCCCAACCGCGAATGCTCTGTGGCGTATTCGGCGACTATGATAGTTGCGCAAGGATTGCTGATATACTGCAGATCTTGCGAGTGCAATGTCACGCATTTCGTCGAGTGCATCCATATCTTCTGCGAGCGCCATGTTGGAAGTTTCTTCGCTGTAGGCTACAACTCGTGGGGCGCAGAACCGAACGTCCTCAGGAAGGACTGCTTCTGCCCCGTATACCATGAAGAATGGCGTGTACTTCGTCGATTGGTTAGGAGTGGTGCGTAGGCTCCAAAGTACGGAGGGTAGCTCCTCTGCCCAATGTCCTGCAGCGGGGTGTAGACAATCGAGTAATCGCTTCTTGATGCCAGCCGAAACTAAGCCGTTGGATCTTTCGACTTGTCCGTTCGTTTGCGGGTGAGCAACTGAAGCAAACTTGAAATTGATGCCTTTTTCCTTGCAGAACTATTGCGTTTCCTTTGCTGTGAAGTTTGTACCATTGTCTGTAATGATGTCATGTGGCACACCAAATCTGCATACAATGGAGTCGAGGAACTTCACGGCGCATTGGGCGCTAGCCGAAGTTACAGGCGTAGCTTCGATCCATTTGGTAAATTTGTCGACTCCGACCAGCAAGTGTGTGTATCCACCTGGTGTGGACTTGCGTAGTGGTCCAACCATGTCTAGCCCCCATTGTGCAAAGGGCCAGACTATTGGTATCATGTGCGATTCTGTGGCAGGTGCGTGTGGTCTTGGTGCGAATCGCTGGCAGGCGTCGCATCGTTCGACCAGGCTTTTTGCATCGCTGGCTGCTGTTAGCCAGTAAAATCCTGCTCGAAAAGCTTTTCCCATTATTGTTTTCCAGCTAGCATGATGTCCGCAATCTCCTTGGTGTATGTCCTGGAGTAATTCCTTGCCATCTTCGGGTGCGATGCATCGCTGAAGTATTCCCGAGATGCTTTGCTTGTATAATTCTCCATTGACCACTCGAAAGGACTTGCTGCGCCTGAGTATCTGTCGAGCCTCTCGTGGATCGGCCGGGAGCTGTTTATTGAGCAAGTAGTCGAGATATTTCTGCGTCCAGACTTGCTCGACCAGAAAGACCTGTCGTGATATATTAAGAGTAAGCTCGATAAGCGCGACCTGCGGGCTGACCTCTATTTCTGGCGTTGCTGGTGTTTCTTCAGCTTTCTTCAATTTGACCGATCGCTTGACCATCCGTTCAAAGTATATTCCTGGCGGTATGGGTGTGTTCGTGGAACCCATGTTTGCCAGTCTATCTTCTTCTTCGTTGCTTGATCTCGCAATGTGCCTCAGTTCGCACCCTTTAAAGCTTCCTTCGAGTAGATTGTACATGTCACGATATGCGACCATGTTTTCAGCAAATGGCGTCACATTCTTTCATTGTCTGCTGCACTATGAGATTGGAATCGCCGTAGATCATTAATCGGGTAGCTCCGCAGGCGATTGCCATCTTCATCCCGTGCAGCAGAGCTTCATATTCTGCGTCGTTATTTGATGCTAGATCATCTCGTGGAAAATCCAATCGCAGGACGTATTGCGGCTTGTCTCCATGAGGTGAAATAAGAACGATTCCGGCTCCTGCTCCTTCGTTTCTCTTGGATCCATCGAAGTACATTATCCAATTGCTTGTGTACTCAGGCGGCCCGGGCGTTTGTAGCTCTGTCCATTCGCTGAGGAACTCCACGAGTACTTGAGATTTTACTGCGTTGCGTCCTGCATAGGTGATGTCCCAGGCGCCCAACTCGATGCTCCATTTTGCTATTCTTCCGGATGCCATAGGGTTGTTCATGATTGTCCCGAGTGACGCATCATTAACCACTGTGATGGCGTGTTCCTGGAAATAATGCTTGAGCTTTCGGGCCGTGAGAACAACTCCATATGCGAGCTTCTGGTAATGAGGGTATCGTTGCTTGCATGGCGAGAGGACTTCGCTGATGTAATATACTGGTCGTTGGACTCCGTATGCTTTGTCGTCTTCAGGTCGTTCGACTACGATTGCTGTGCTGATGACCTGGTTTGTAGCGGCTAAGTATAGGAAAAGTGGCTCTCTTTCTTGCGGTGTTGCAAGGACGCGTCTGCTTTGCAACGATCGCTTCAAGTCTGCGAACGCTTGTTTAGCTTCCGGTGTCCACTCGAATTTGTCCGTCTTCTTCAGTAATTTGTAGAAGGGTAACGCTTGCTCCCCCAATCGTGCGATGAACCTGCTTAGGGCGGCTAGTCGTCATGCGAGCTGCTGGACTCCGCGTAGATTGGTTTGCTCCTTCATAGTCAGGATGGCTTGTATTTTCTCCGGGTTGGCTTCAATGCCTCTGGCGGATACCAGGTACCCGAGTAGTTTTCCTGCAGGGACGCCGAAAACGCATTTGGTCGGATTGAGCTTAATCCGATATGCATTAAGGGCGTCGAAAGTTTCTCTGATGTCCTCGAGGAGTGTGTCCTCTACTCGAGTTTTGATGACAATGTCGTCAACGTACACCTGTACGTTCTTGCCAATAAGATTGGCGAGACATTTTTGCATGCAACGCTGATATGTTGCGCCTGCGTTCTTCAGCCCGAACGGCATTGTCGTGTAGCAGTAGACACCGTGGGGTGTGATGAATGCCATCTTCTCTTCGTCTTCCCTTTTCATTCGGATCTGATTATATCCCGAATAGGCGTCCAGGAAGGAGAAGCGTTGGCAGCCTGCCGTAGAATCCACAATCTGGTCGATCCGTGGTAAAGGAAAATTTTCCTTGGGGAAGTGCTTATTCAACGACGTGTAGTCGATGCACACCCGAAGGATATCCGTGTTCTTCTTGGGGACCAACACCGGGTTTGCTAACCAGGTGGATATCTTGATCTCCCTAATGAAATTTGCGGCTAGCAATCTGTTTACTTCCTCTCCAAGCGCCTTCTGCTTGGGTTCTGAAAATCGTCGAGTCGTCTGTTTGATGGGTTTGGCGTCAGGAAAAACTTCGAGTGAGTGCTCGGCAAACTCCCTGGGTATTCCCGGCATATCTGAGGGCTGCCAGGCGAAAATCTCCCAGTACTCACGGAGGAGTTTGACGAGCGCGTCTTCCTATGCTGGCGAGAGGGTTGTTGAAACCATCGCTGTCTTTGCGGGATCCGTCGGGTGCACTTGATGCTTGCGAGTGTCGCTGTTGGCGCTGAATTCCAGTTCAGGCGCGTTTTTCTTCGTGAGGGGCATGACGGAGTGATCCGTGGTTTTTGCCAATTCTTGAAGTTCTTCTTGCATCCCGAAAGATTTTGCGATCTCATTAAATTCTATGTCGCACTTGTCCGATTTCTGGAAGTCTCCGTCGATGGTGATCACACCGTATTCGCCGGGTAGCTTGAGCTTCAAATACGCGTAATGTGGTACGGCCATGAATCTGGCGAACGCTGTTCGACCAAGAATGGCGTGGTACTGTGAGGGCCAGTCGACGACTTCGAAGTCCAGGAATTCCCTTCTGTAGTTGCTTGGAGAGCCCAATACGACTTCTAGGTTAATTGTTCCGAGTGGACGGATTGCCTTGCCCGGAACTATCCCGTGGAAGGATGTTTCTGATTCCGTTAGGCCGTCCAGATTCTTGTTCATTCGACGGAGTGTATCCGCGTAAATGATGTTAATGCCACTGCCACCGTCCATGAATACGCGGGCCAGGTCGTAATTACCAATTTGAGCTTGGATGACAAGGGCGGCGTGTCCTGGTCGATAGACTCGTGGCGGATGGTCTTTCATCGAAAACGTGATTGGTTGATCCGCCATCTTCAGGTACTCGGTTTTTGTTGGTGGTGTCTGCACTGCCATGCACAATTGCCTCGTGTTAGTCTTTTGAGCTCTGCGAGAGGGGCATACCTTCTGTATCATCGCGAGTTGTCCTGCCGGGTTCGGGTATGCATTGGCTCCATTGTTTTGTGGTGGTGGCGCAGGTAGTGCGGCTAGCGCCATGTTTGGATTTGTTGGTGGAGGTGGTGGTGGTGGCTGGAATTGTTGTCCTCCTCCATAATGCTTGAGCGGCGGGTAGTTTTGGGTGGATGCAAATCTTTTCCTGGCGAGTGCCTCCGAGATGTCGTGAAACTTTCGGCAGTCCTTAAGAAGGTGTGTTGCCTTAGTTTTGCCCGTGCGCTTATCTGTAAATAGATGTAGCGAGCAGTATGCATCAAGATCTTTCTCGGGGGATTTTTCTTCTGCCTTAGGTTTCCATTCGCGGCTTCCGCGGCGTCCAGAGTCGCGACTTCGCGTGAATTCTGCCGCCACTAATTCCTCTCTATCCTCGTGGTCATAGTATTTCCTTCTTTTTCTTCGCCCATGGCGGTCGTCTTCGTGTGCGGGTGATGACCCTCTTTCGTTGCGCACTGCGTCTTCTCCATTAGCCCATTTTTCGGCTATGATCATTAGCTCCCCGATAGTTTTAGGCGCTGCTCTGCCTAGTTCTTCCCGAAAGGCAGTTCTTCTCGCGCCTTTAGCGAAAGCCTCGATCGCCACCTCTTCCGAGATGGTTCCCGCGGTGTTCCTAAGTGTGGTCCACCGCTGGATGTATTCTCGTGTGGATTCGCCACTCTTCTGTTTGCATGCTCGTAACTCTTCGATTGTGGCTGGCCTCTTGTAAGTCGACTGGAAATTTTTGCAGAAATCGCGGTGTAGATCGTCCCACGATGCGTAGCAAGATTTAGGTCTTCTCTCCAGCCAACTACGGGCCGCGCCTGTAAGATGAAAATTGAGGTATTGCATGGCTGTGTTCTTGTTCCCACGTTGGCATTTCACTGCCGTGAGGTAGTCGCTTAACCACTGGGAGGGCTCGAGTGAGCCGTCGTATTTTGTCATCTCCGTGCTGAGCTTGAACCGTTTGGGTAGGGGTGCTTCGCGAATACTGCGGGCGAAACAGAGTGCGCCGAAGGTTTCGTCATCCGAAGAGTCGGATCATGAGCGGTCGCGATATCTTGACGCCCTTGCCCTGTCCACTTTGTTCTGCGCGATGTCGGATCGCGCGTCGCGTCCGGGTCGATCGCGGTCAGCGTCCTTCCGTGGCTCCTTGCTGCGTTTTCGCGAGCGGCTGCTGTGGTGTCGTGAGCTTTTCTCTCTTGGACTGTCGTCGCTGCTGCTTCGACTGTCGCCGCGGCGGCGGGCTTCTTTTCCTCGACCACGACGTGGCGATTTGTCTTTTCTCGGGGAGGAGCTTCTGTGCCTGCGGGGCGTTTCCTTATCTTTGTCCTTCTCCTGTCGCTCTTTCTCCAATTGTTCTTCAGTCTTTTTGCGATCGTGAGAGGCGAGCCTTGCAGCCGCCAATCCTAGCCCCTTGCGAATTTGCTTGTACTGTTCCACCCGAGGATCGCTTTCCGTCGGTTGGTTCATCTGCATGTAAGTTGCTGCGGCTAGGACTGCAGCAGCGGGGGTTTGCGGGTAGACGTTGCCGTCGTCGTCGACCCTCATGAAGGAGGATGTGGTCGACCTACTGGTCCCAGCCATGGACTCGTAGTCCCTGGATGATGCAGCATGTCCCTTCCTTGCGTGCTGGGTACCGACCGAGGGCGCAAGGGACTGCTCGGCTCGTCGCAGGCTTGACTCGTCCGCTGCTCTTCTGCGACGGGCCAGATCTGCTCGGGCGTCTTTGATGGTCGAGGCCGCTCTCACTAGATGGTAGTGGTAGGCGGTTAGATCCTCCTGTGGCGCTCCTGCCGCGGGTGGCTGACTCTTTCGCATGGCTTCTTTGGCTCTGTTCCAGGCCTCCCGCGAGACGCCGATTATATTGCGCTCGGTTGCGCTGAATTCGGTTTCTGGGGGTGGTTCCGATCCGGCCATGCAGACTTGGGCCAATCGCGGCCCGTGCGTCCTAGGTGCAGATTGGAAAGCTTCCCGTACCCGAGATGGTTCCTCTGTCGAGAGGGCGTGGTAGTCCGCTGTGTTGAATCGGATGGATTCGCCGCTTTTCTCCACAGGAAAGCGCGAGTTGACGGCTCCAGATTCGTTGTCAGATTCGTCCGTGAAGTGGAGGATTCCGTCTCGGTTTGTCACGAAGTTGAAGCTCCCAAATGTCAGGGTGACGCTCTTCTCCAGATCCTCGAATACTGGGCGTGATTCCGGCGAGTGAGGTGTGACCACGACAGATCCGATCCGTATAGGATTGCTCGGAGCCGTAGTCGATGGTTTCCAACGGGAGTTGGACGTCGATGAAGCCGAAGATGCCGGTGATCCAGCGCCCGCGATCCCCACGGTCGGCGCCAAGTGTCGAATCTTTGACTCTACAAATCCCTTAGGTGACCCTATCGGGTTTCGACTAGGAGAAGTCATGAGCGCTGGTGAAATCGTCGGCTAGACAGGGGGCGAGATTTACCCAGGTTCGGGGCCCTCGTAGAGGTAAAACCCTTACTCCTGCCTCTTGTCGATCTGTATTGAAGATTAGATCGGTTACAATGGTGTGCTCGAGTCGAGAGTTGGTCTCGAGTTCAAGGCTTTTCGGTTGTGCGGTAATAGCTTGGTCCTCTCCTGGGGGCTCTCCTGGCCTTATATAGACGGCTAGGTCTCGAGTTCTACCCGGAGAGGACTCGAACTCTAACTAGGTCGGTTACAATTTTCCTAGCTTAATCCGCAAGTCATCGCGGGCGGGCTTCACGTGGGCCTTCTGGAGTATTCCAAGGGCACCTCTTCTTGGGCCTTGGCCTTGGGCCTGAGAGGGGGTGTCCTTACCCGCAGGGTCCAGAGTCCATATCTTCGTCACCTCATGTATGCCAGCCCCACTGTCTCTAACATTGTAAGACGTAATTGTGCGCATCTCATTGTATAAGCGCTTGTAGACGGGAAGAGTGTAGGTGGACAACATCTCTCTTCTATCATATAGTCCGACCATAATATAACTGTCTTGTCCCCTCCCACAATCTCGTTTGTATCCTCCGGAACCTCTATATTTTTTTGAAGCTTCATATACTGCTTGAAGAAACGGAACAAACTATCATGCGGGTTCACATACAGCTTCAACACTGCATTAAATCCCTCACTTCTTGTTGTAGTTTGGAGGACAGGGAAGAATCTATCCATGAAATATGAGGCACAAAGCATGTCCTAAGAGCATAGATGCCAATCAAATGTTTGTTGCGACCAACTCCATGCCTCTGAATCATGTCTGCCCAATCAGTTTCAAACTCGAGAATATAGTCAATAATTTCATTAAAATCCTTCCCCAAAGCTTCATTTGTCGATGCAAGGGGGCCAAGTTTCTCCTGAACTTTTTTGCATTATATGCCACCTGCAATTGTTGTGTATAATCCCAAGAAATACCAATGCGCTAGCAGTCCCCATTCCCTAATCTTGATCTGTAATTATATTCAGTGGATGCAAACCTTCCATTGCTTCCAAGAAAGTTTGGAAAAGCCACACAAAACTATCTATGGTTTCATTCCTCATCAAGCCACAACCCAATTGAATCGACTGACCGTATCTGTTGATGCCTATAAATGGAGCACAAGGCATGTTTATACATGTTAACCATGTAGGTGGTGTCAAATGAAATGCAGCAATGGTACAACTTGTAAACCTCATGTGCATCACCATCCACCCAAAAAAAAATCTCAACTCTAGAAAAACTATCAAATGTGTAGTTGTAGAAGAATCTGGGATCTTCTTTCTGTAATTCTTTGAAGTGCGGTAGGAGCTCAAGGACATAGCTAAATCTTTCATTCTTTGATGCATTGTAATTGTTGATAGTTTTCATGTCATAAGGCACATTTTTATTTGAGCCATAGATTTTCAACCATTATATCCATGATTCTGCCCGATGACAAGTTGACTTCACGCAGCAAATCGATGAACTTCCTTTCTTCCCGAGGAATCTTCTTGTGTGAACTTAGATACTATGCAAACTTCTCAACCAAATCATGTGTGTGTTCCTCGACATATTGAGTCACCTCCCAGTTAACACCACGTCTCTTCACACACATTCTAGATTTACAGTTTGTAAGCTAGGTTATGATCCTCATTTGCAGCTTCACAGGCTCGGCCTCTCCTTGCTTCTCTACGTTCTTACCAGCTTTGTTGCAGATAAACAGAGCCTTATCAAGCTCATTGTCCTTCACAAATCTCATGGAAGTGCTACTCTTAACTGAGAAGCCAACGTATTTTGTGTACCTGTTGTAATGCATTATTGCTTCTTCCGGTGACTAAAACTTCATGCCAACAAATGGCTTCCTTGGCACAAAGCCATCGGGCGTAGACTGAACTCGTCGTCGCTTCCACTGTCCTTGGTAGGCAGTGTGTGACCTGTAGGAACACCTGAACCAAAAGTTGTCCTGGTCTCTGAAGTGTTTGCAATCCCATCAACACTTGGTCCGGCAGCCCCAGCAGCACTCGGTCTAGCATCCCGAGTAGCATGTGCATCACATGTATCTTGCACATTTGTCCTTGGATCACAGGAGCTCCAGCTGGCGTGTTGGTTCCAAAATGGTCATCGCTTCCAGGGAATTCCTCTGCAGCTAGCATATTGAGATTGATACCTCCATGGCCCAAATCGACATCCATAGGATCTGCACTAACACAAAGGAAAAAAGATCAATTTTCAGCAGCTCCATTTTGCTTACATTCCAACACATTTTTTAACAGTTTTTCTATGTTTTGGTGTACACAGTTCCAGTCAACCGTTAGAAGCAACTTTTTTACAGTTTTGATACCGCTCCTGGCATTTTGTTACAATTTCTAACTGAAAACTCATAAATGTCACATATTGGGAGCTGTGTACACTCCAAATATTTTTGCTTACATTCCAACATTTTTTTTACATTTTTGTGTGTTTATTGTACACTGTTCCTATCAACTGGTAGAAGCGACCTTTTTTACAGTTATGATATTTCTCTTGTCATGTTTTTATAATTTCTAACTGAAAACTCACAAATTTCACATATTGAGAGCGGTATACACTCTAGAATCTCACAACTAAAACAATTGTTTGCCCTTCTTTTTGTTTTGTCAGACAAAGAGCAACAAAGTGTTTATAGTAAAGGAATGTGACAAAGAGGAATGAAATAATGTACTAAATGTCGCATATTGTGCAAATTATCTGCCTGCTGCTGATTAATTTTCATGTACTCTAGGGGGAGGTGAACACATTCAGTGTGCAACTGAAGACTGGAGTATAAGAAAGTTACATGTATACACCTGGATAGTTACATTTTTTTTCTTTCCATGATGAACCCCTGGAGTACAAATACAAGATGGGAGATCCTATGATGTGGTATGCACAGAAAATCCGCAAGAAGGCGATGCACAAATTTTGAGATTCAGGACATGAGAACTTCAAATTTGTAGAACAAGTAGATCTTGTACATGACGGGAGGAGAGGATAATTTCATATATTTTTTCTTTTTTTTTCTTTTTGTGTTTCTTCCTATGATCATTGCCTTTGCTGGGATGAAGAGAATGTAACTTCGTAAACGTTGGGACCTCCCGTGGTGTTTATTCTGCAGATCTAGATTGAACCGGGAACCTGGGAGGGGAGGAAGAAGATGGTTCCTCTCTGTCTTGAGAAGGAAGAAAGGGAAAGGGGGCAGGTAAAAAGGGGAAAGGAAGGGGATGCGTGGTTTGGGAAACTCGCGGGGGACAAGTCACGCGGGGGAGAGCGCACGCGCGCGCCTGGTCGGTTACCTACCCAAAACAGAATATCTGCACATACCTTTTCCAGAGGATCAATTTTGGCCAAAATGAGACTGGGCTCGACATAGCCGCGTCCTATTTATAAATGTATCCCATGCTACGCAAGTGAATCCCACGAAAGTGACGTGTGAAATATGAGTCTAGTGCAAGCAAATCGTGGGCCATTCAATTCATTGGCTTTTCCTCCAGCTCCTTCGTGAATATTTTATACGGAGGACCCCTACTAAAATGTCATTCTTTTCCTAGCTCCCTATAAGTAATAGGCTTTGAACCTACGACTGTCATACCATTCGCGATTGGCCCCACCAAGCGAACTCCTAGCTTTGCAGATGCCAAATAAAAACTGCACGACCCCCTATTATTTGAATTCCAATACTCTAAACGGATTTGAACAACATATTCTTCCTATCTATTCAGTCCGAACATTCTGCATCATCTTGGTTCTGATAACCGAAAGTCTTCCCGTACTGGCAGGTGATACGTTGGAAAAGTATCTACAATTTTTTATGTTGCATGCTTGTTTTCTAGCCAATACCTTTTGTTTTCCACATGTTTTTTAATCGTTTTCCAGATCTTTTCATAGACTAACCTATTAACAAGATGCCCCAAGTCAGTTAATGTTTTCTGTTGTTTTTCTATTTCAGAAAAAATCTTAAGGAAACATTCTCGGAAAGGGCTGAAAATCCAAAGAGATCATTTTTTACCCGGAATAGATACGGAGTCCAAAGAAGAGTCGGAGGGGGGCCAGTGGGTGCCAAGCGCAACCCCACCCTAGGCCATGCTTGGTGGGACCCTGGCGCCCCTGGCCACCACCTCTTGTTGCCTCTTTGCCTATAAATTGCTTTTAACCCTAAAAACAACATGTACAGAGTTATTTTCCACGAAACATACAGAGAGTCACTACGCCTTGAAAGTCCAATATAGGGCTTATGTAGTCCTGCTCTGGCACCCTGCCGAAGAGGGGAATCGTCATAGGAGATCTCTACATCGCCATGATCGCCTCTGGACAGATGTGTGAGTAGTTCATCTTGGGACTACGGGTCTATAGTAGTAGCTAGATGGTTGTTCTCTCCCCCATGCCTCCATGTTTAGAGTCTTGTGAGCTATCTCACATGATCGAGACCACCATTATGTAATTCTGCATGTTGTATTTTCTGGGATCCGATGAACCGTGAGATTATGATTATTTTGTTCATGTAAATCTTAGATGCTTCACCTATATTCGTAGAGAGTTTTAATCTCGTCTTGTATTTCTCTCTATGTTTATGATTACCTTGTCCACGTAGTTATTTTCACCTCCAAGAGAGGGTTTATATTCTATATGGTAGGTTCATGCCTCCCATACATTTGTGCTCGAGTGACAAAAATGTGACGGATGGGGGATGTGTGGTTGCTACTAGGGAGATAACAGCAGTGCTCTTGTCTACGGACGAGAACCACTTCTTACATTACGTACTTGTTCTTAATGCATTTGTCTGTTACACACAAAGCAATCACTTCGTTGCTACAACTTAATACCAAAGAGATTTGCTGGATTGCTTTCTTGAGGTGGACTTTCAGATATGGATACATGCTGGATAGAGGTCTATATGCCTTGACGTAATGCCTTCCGGAAAGTTGGAGCAAGAGAGAGTTTGTGAGTGTGTGTAGGTTTCACGCTTGATAACGCGCCAGACAACAAGCAACCTTCTCCAAGACTAAAAAGTCCTATTGGTTCAATAAAACCTCGTTCCTTAATTGGGGTAAACTTTCTGGTAGACTATATCATACCTTCCGCTTGGGGTCTCCCAATGAGCGTGTGATCACGTCAGCATCAAGTACTTTTTCTAGCGCCGTTGGCGGGGACTTCTAGCTTGCTGCAAGGAGAATCTCACACTTCCACTCTCTTTCTTTTGTTTTGTTATTTCTTAGTTTACTTTTGTTTAGTGTTGTTTTCTCTTTATCAAAAACCTAAAAAAATACTTTTTTTGTAGCTTATAGTCTTTTACTTTCTTTAATGTTTTTTTTGCTATGGATGAACTTACTAGAGCCTCTATGTTAATGGAGGCTAGAGAATTATATATAAAGTATAGAGAATCAAAAGAGGCTAAAATCTTGAGGGGTGTGATAAAGAAGTTGGATGAGATTGCTAAACTTTTGCTTGAACTTTATGATACAAATTGTTGCTCTGAACAACGTGATAGACATTTCAAATTCGAGTGTCGCTTTCATAAAGAACCCTTAATTTCACTCTATCATGGGATTAATTATATTCATCTTGGAGCTGAACAAGTAGAACAATTTATTACATTTATGGCAGCTTCTGAGATAGATTCTTCATGGCTAAGAATTATGAAACTTGCATTGCTTCAAAAGGACTTAAATTTACAAGCTCTTTCATTCTTAATTATGTCTAGAAAATTTCAGCAATAATGTGTATATCATTTATTATAAAGAGAGACTCCTTTCCTCACAAGAGAATACTCACATTTTGCAGGATCATATGGAAGAAGAAATTGCTGAAACTAGAAGCTCATTGGGTGAAAAAGAAGAGGAGAGTGATGATCAAAATAAGGAAGATTGGAGCCCATGCCTACCTTCTAATGAGAGTACTAACTCATACGTTACTTGATTTCCCTCCATGCTTACCGAAGGAGGATTAGTGTTGACGAATGTGACGATCCTATGGATTCTTATGAATTACCCATGTTTGAGGAAGGCAATATATAGGCGGAAGGGCGATGTCGGTGGGCGCCCAGGGGGCCCACACCACATGGTGGCGCGGCCAGGGGCGTCGCCACATGGTGTGGCTGTCGCCCTGGCCCCTTCGAGTCTCCTCCGGACTCCGTGTACGTGACAAAAAATAGGGACTTCGGATTTTTTTTCCCTTCCAATTCCGACAATATTTCCACAACAACTTTCTAAAATACAAAAACAACAGAAAACAGGAACTGGCACTGTGGCGTCGTGTAGATAGGTTAGTCTCAGAAAATGCATAAAAATGCTATGAAGTGTATAGAAAACATGTAGCAAGTGAAATAATATCAACATGGAACCTCAGAAATTATAGATACGTTGGAGACGTATCAAGCATCTCCAAGCTTAGTTCTACTCGTCCTCGAGTAGGTAAAACGATAACAACAAAATAATTTCTGAGGTGACATGCTACCAACACAATCTTGATCAACATTATTGTAAAAGCATTGCAAGCTAAGATCAAAATACTCTAAACATAGGCCTGATAGATATAATTAAAACAATGTAACTTAGCAACTATGTTGCAACATGAAAAATAACACAAACAAAATATCATGAATATTATGCATTGAAATTGACACATTATTTTTTAGCATAGAGAAAACATAGCAAAGTGGTATTCATCTTGTCCTTCATGGAAGCGCAAAACATAAATGCTAGGACACCTTCAAAGTTCAAGTGGTGACTAGATACATATAAGTTGAGAACAGGTAATAACATAATCATGAATCAATCAATAATAAATTTTGGTACTAATGCACATTATACTCAGAATGACAACTATTCTCTCTTAATTGGTACATAAAGTTACAAGTCGAAGACTCAACGTAAAAGTAAAAGAAATGACCTTCACAGAGGGAAGCATGGATTACTCATGTGAGTTTTTTATTTGATAAAGAGAGGTATTGAAAACAATTTTGAGAGAGGTGTATGTCTATGTCAATGAATGGCAATGAAAAACTTACCATAATCCATGTCAATAAAATTGTTTAGACTTTTGAGAGAGCTCACTCCCCCCCCCCCCCCACCACCACCACCTTTCTTTCACAAACCAGGCCTAGCCATGCCTTTTTGTTATATTAATTGGCACCACCTCTCTGCAAATTTAGATGAGCACCGATTCCATACTCATCGGGTGAAATAAGGAAGAAAAACTTTGCTTGACACAAACTATAATAAACTTAACTACTTCCTCATGAGCTAAAATAAGAATACGAAACAGGTTAATAATTTTGAAGGTTTAAAGGTAGCACACGAGAAATTTACTTGGAGTTGCGGTTAAATACCACATATAGGTAGATATGGTGGGCATATTTGGCAAACTTTGTGTTTTTTGGAGTTGAATACACAATAGAGCTCATACTCAGTACATGTCAAGGCTAGCAAGACACTGGGAGCGATAGACTAAGAGAGCAATAGCGGCCATAATCATGCATAACGACAAAAAAATATTAATCAAAGCATAAATGATATTACAAGTCAAAAACCAAATTATCGTAGAGGCTAGAGGTGACTGGTTTGTAGTCATAACATGGTGTGAGAATGCGCCAAGTCAACCGAAATACAACATTCAAAGGATAATACCACAATATTATGCTTTGATATGGTAAACAACTCATGATTTCTTTAAATGGCACATTAAACACTCTCATATATTTGAGAAAAGTTATGCTACATCAATAACTACTAAGCATTAAAATAATATCTAGCATGACATGATAAACTCTAAGCCACATTCTAAACAAGCTTCTCTTTGTACCGTTATAAGCGCGACATATATTATTGCTTTCCAACACCAGCACTTTATTTCAACAAAAACTCTCCATATAAAATATCAATGAAACAATAGATTACTACTACTCTTCAATAACTAACAGCTCTGAAAAGAGATGCATGAAAACAGGAGCTAAAAGGATTTGCAGTAGGTAGACAAAAATTAAGAATACGAGTATTCATATGAAAAAGAGAAGTGTGTCTCTCTCCCACACAAGAATGTTAGGATCCAAACAATTTTATTACACAAAATAAAAGAAAATAAAAACAAACTTACGCTCCAAGTAAATTACATAAGATGTGAACGAATAAAAATATAGTTTCGCTAGAAATGACCTAATAAGTTGTTGATGAAGAAGGGAATGCCTTGGGAATCCCCAAGCTTAGATGCTTGAGTATTCTTGAAATTTGCTAGGGTTTTAACTCTTCTTGATCACATTATATCATCCTCTTCTCTTTACCCTTGAAAATTTACTTCACACCAAACTCAAATTAATTCTCACTAGAGGGTTAGTGCATAATCAAAAACTCACATGTTCTGCATGTACACAAGCATTACAAATACTTTCTAAATATTAGCTACAGACACTTATGTTTTTTGGAGCAAATAAAGCCACTCAACATAGTAAAAGAGAGAATGCAAAATAAAAGGCAGAATCTGTCAAAACCAGAACACTCTGTAAATACGAATTTTT
Organism: Alopecurus myosuroides; assembly: GCA_028641055.1. Taxonomy (NCBI): domain Eukaryota; kingdom Viridiplantae; phylum Streptophyta; class Magnoliopsida; order Poales; family Poaceae; genus Alopecurus; species Alopecurus myosuroides. The sequence continues at coordinate 74,858,360 of CM054060.1, read as the reverse complement.
TCGAGACACTTACGTTGCTCAAATCAGAAAAACCATAACTAAGAAAAGTTGCGTATATATCTAAGGATCATGCACAAAAGTTTTCAGGATGTTTCGATTTTTCTAGAATTTATTATGAATTAAACGGTGGATAGCAAAAATCTTATCCTGCGCAGATATCCAAATCTAGCATCAAATTTACACTAGAGAGTCTACTTGGACAAAAATTTAAAAAAGTAAAGATACAAAGGATTTGTTACATAAGTAAACAACACCTTGACTCAAAGAAAACAAAATAAAAAATAAAGAACTAAAACATGGGTTATCTCCCAAGAGTGCTTTTCTTTAACGCCTTTCAACTAGGCAGAGAAAGCAAGAATCTAGTGTTTTCAAGTGAATAAGCATCCAATAAATAATAGAAACCTTACGTTTACCTCTCTTACCCTTACTCTACTTTTAGGTAACACATGGTTGTTTCCTGATGTGGAGGTGAAATTCATGGTGCCTTTTCCATATCTATTGTTGCTCCCAAGAGTTTTAGCATATATCTTCCAAGAGTAATTTGTCTTTTTCCTACACATTCAATAACAAGATAATCAGTTGATACCGTTATTTCTAAGAGTTTTGTGAACACTCCTTCAGCTACCCAAATGGTTAATATAATGGTATTATTAGTAAGAGGTATTCCTTCTCACCCCAATGGGCAAGGATGGGCCCACACCATGAGCCGGTGCGCCCCCTAGGCCGTGCCGCCTCGTGGTCTGGCTGCCCCAGGCGCCCCCTACTTATGCCCCATAAACGAATAAACTAGGGGTTAGTCATATTCCAGAGAAACACACCCGAGCACCGCCGCCACCTGGAAACCCAATTCAGGGATCAGAAGTTCCTGTTCGGGCACCCCTGCCGGGACAGGGATTCGGAGGTGATCATCGCCATCGCCATCGTCATCGCCACCACTTCTCCATCCACCATCCATGATTCCCCCATCCATGTGTGAGTAATCCCCTCTATAGGATGAGAGGGATGGAAGGGATTGGATGATATCGTTCATGTAATAATTCCAGATTGTTAGGGCATAGTGCCTAGTATCCGTTGTTAGTGCTATATATCGTTGTTGCAACTTGTTATGCTTAATACTTGTCACTAGGGCCCGAGAGCCATGATCTCAGATCTGAACATGTTATTGTTTCATGAGTATAATTATGTTTTTTGATCATATCTGCAATTTGTTTACACACATCGTTGTCCGGAACCCGAGGCCCCAGAGTGACAATAATTGGGACAACTGGGAGGGATGGTTGTGGTGTGAGGATCACATCTGTTCATGGAGTGTTAATGCTTTTCTCCGGTGATTTATTAAAAGAAGCTCCTTAATTACAAGTAGCTTCACTTGAGGCCCCGCTGCAACGGGCTGGTAGGACAAAAGATGTTGTACAAGTTTCTCACTGCGAGCATGTACGACTAAATTGGAACACATGTCTATGGTTTGCCTAGAACTGGATGATTTATTATTATCTATCTACAATGTCCATGTTTTGATTATTATATGAACTATCTTATCCATGCAACACCCGTTCATCCATTCCTATGTCTACAATACTTTAACCCTGATGTTTCCCATAATTGCTACTGCTACTAATATTTTACTCCTGCTGTTATTTTACAACTGCTACTGTTATAAAACTGTTACCACTGATAAATTGTTGCGAGCAAGTCTACTTTCAGGTGCAGCTGAATTGACAACTCCTCTGTTAAAGCTTATAAGTATTCTTTGTCTCCCTTGTGTCGAATCAATAAATTTGGGTTTTACTTCCCTCGAAGACTGTTATGATCCCCTATACTTGTGGGTCATCAAGAATATTTTATGGCGCCGTTGCGGAGGAGCATAGATTTATTTATTTTCTCACTTGAATGTGATATTATTCGCCGCAATACTTTCATCATGGGTAAAACTCGTGATGCAAAAGTTCCTATATTACCATCCACTACAAGGAGAGGTACAACTGTGAACACCTCTGTTGCTCTTGATTCACCATCTATAATGAGTAAGGTTCTTACAACACCACATGCTACACACATTGATATTTCTGCTGAGTCTGAAAATGCTTATGATACTTTTGATGATGCTTCTACTGTGCTTGATGATACTGGTTCATTAGGTCCTTTCCTAGATGCTACAATTGCTAGATCTAAACAAATTGAAAACACTGAAATTCCTGCTGAAAATGTTGGTACACATGTTAATTCACCGACTCTATAAGATAGTCCTAGTGATGATCTTGAGGAAACTTACATTTAACTTAATGATGGCTTTATTGAAGAAGTTCAAGCTACTACTAGTGCAAGTGCTATTAAGAGTCTTCTTGCAAGACGTGATGTTAAATATAAACCTTATCTTGATGCTAAGTTTGCTACATATCACATACACATTAAAGATAAGGATTATGATTTCTCTCTAGATTTATCTTACATATCTATAGTTGAGAAAGAACCTTTTTATGGTACTGAAAGTAAAAGTGCTATGGAACATATGAATGAGCTTTCATCTTTGAGTAGTTTATTTTCTGATGATATTAAGAAAAGTACTTACTTTGTTACTAAGATCTCCCCTTTCTCATTGAAAGATGAAGCTAAAACTTGGTTTAACAATTTTTCACCTCAATCTATTGATAGTCATATGGTTTTGGTTAATGCTTTTTTTAAAAAATATTTTCCTGCTAGTGCTCAACATGTTCCTCTGTGGAATGTCTTTAACTTTAAAAAAATTGAAGGATACAAAATGCCCGAATCTTGGTCAAGGTTTTGTTCTTTAATAAGAGCTATCCCTCGAAATCCTTTACCTAAAAATGAGCTCCTAGATATATTTTATAATGGACTAACTGTTGAATCTAGGACATACCTGGATAGTTGTGCTGGTTGTGTTTTCGGGACAATAACTCCAAAAGAAGCTGAGGAAGTATTGGCTAAAATAGCCAAAAATCATGATGATTATACCTGAGCCAACACCAACACGAGAACCAACACCAATACTAACACCCAAGAATAGGGGAATGATTGAATTAAATGATGAAGTGATGAGGGAAGCCAAGAGATCTCTTAAAGAGAGGGGTATTAAATCCAAATATGTGAAGAATTTACCACCTACAGAAGAATTATGTAAGCCAATTCCTCATCCACCTACAGTTGAGGTACACTCCCTCTAGTATTTTGGTAATAGAGATATTACCTATTCTAAACCACCTAATCAATGCTTAGATGAATTTGATAATTATGATGTTAAGCAAGATAATTTTAATATGAGAATGCAGAATCATCTAATGGAAAACTCTGGAGCTATTGATAATGTGCATGGTATTATTGAGAGAACCTCTAATGATGTTAAAATGCTTCTTAAACATTTTCATGTGGTTCAAACTCAAATTGATTAACTTACTAAGGTGCAAAAAGACTTGCTAGCTTATGCTTCTAGAGAAAAACATGTTTGTGAAATAACTACTAGAAGTGGTATTTCTACCCAGGATCCCTTGTATCATGCAGGACATCCTAAAATAATTGAACAAGATTCTCAACAACCTAAAAGCAATATTTCTCCTTCTAAGAAAAATAAGAAGAAACATAAAACTGTTGTGGAATCTCCTGGACCTGCTAAAGATCCTAATAGTATAGCTATCTCTGATGCTGAAACTAAAAGTGGTAATGGTAAAAGTGATGCTTATGATAAAGAAGAAACTGAAGTTGAACCTGAAAAGCAAACTAAAACTGCAAAGTATGCTAAGGAGAATTTCATTGCTAATAAGCATGGTAAAGAAAGAGAACCTTGGGTACAAAAAGCAATGCATTTTCCTAATAAGAAACACAAATCAAAGGAGGAAGAACATTACAACAAGTTTTGTGAATGGATGAAACCTTTGTTTTTGCAAATTCCTTTGACTGATGCTATTAAGTTGCTTCGTTATTCCAAATATATGAAAGATATTATCTCTAACAAAAGGAAAATTCCTAATGAGGAAATTTCCACTATGTTTGCTAATTACTCTTTTAATGGTAAGGTTCCAAAGAAGCTTGGAGATCCTCGTATTCCTACTATTCCTTGTTCTATTAAAAATAATTATGTTAGAACTGCTTTATGTGATTTGGGAGCAGGAGTTAGTGTTATGACTTTTTCTCTCTATAAGAGAATCTCTTTGGAAAAATTAATACCAACCGATATATCTCTGCAAATGGCTGATAAATCTACTGCTAATCCTGTTGGTATATGTGAGAATGTTCCTGTTCAAGTGGCTATTAGTTGTTTGATATTAACTGACTTTGATGTGTTGGAATGCCTGAAGATGACAGTATGTCTATTAATCTTGGGAGACCTTTTCTTAACACTGCGGGGGCTGTTATTTATTGTAACCAAGTAAAAGTAACTTTTAATGTCAATGATAAAGAGCACACTAGTTTTTTTCAAGAAGATTGATAGAAAATATGGTCTAAATTACATTGAAAATATTGAGACCATCAAGATTGGAGAATTCTATTGTCCCATTCCGATGCCACCAAAAGAATATAAAATTATTATGATTGGGACTATGTCTATTAAGGTTGAGGTAACATAATCATTTAGTGAAAAACAAAGTTTTGCTTCATATAAAAATCGTTTTGGTAACAAGACTTCATCAACCTTGTTAACAAAGTAATTTTGAATGAAGAGGGGAATGTTTTCACTATGTTTCCACCTTTACCTTTATGTTTTCACCATGTTCTCACCATTCTACTTTAGTATAATTATGATTCCACCATCCATAGTCATGTTTTCATCTTGATTACTATGGTTACTCATGTTTTCACCACCCACATTTTTGTTTTCACTTTGTTTTTCTTTGTTCTCTTTGGTTATTTGCCTATTGGAATTTCTTAGAACCCCTGTAGTTTTGGTTTTTGTTCTGTTTTCCATCTTTCCATAATTGTTTTCTAGGTTTATAAATAATCATTAAAATCTGAAATACCTCGGAAAAAAAGTTTCTCGAAAAAATCGAGAAAAAATATATTAAATTTCTACATAAAAATGAGGCAGAGAGGCACCTGGGAGATCCGAGGAGGACCCACCATGCAGGCACACCACTAGGTGGCGCGGCCTGGCCCCTGGTGGCGCCAGCACATGGTGTGGGCCCCCTGGCCCTACACTTGCTCTCCTCTCTGCCAAACACTCAACTCTCTCTCCCAAACTCGAAAACTTTCCTGGAACCCGAGTTCACGAATTTCGCGATCTCTCTGCTCAACCCATCTTCGTTGCTGAAATTTGGTGCATTTTCTCTCCGGTATGTGACTCCTCCGATTATCCAAGTAAAATTTTGTTTAGTGGAGTATTTCTTGAGTATTTTGGTACTGTAGGTGACAGGTTGTGTGAGCTAGCATGCTTGAATTGTGTGAAATAATTCAGTTTTTATGCATGTTTAGCCCTCCTACAAGTTTCTATAGTAGTTCCTATGATATAGTTGGTTCAAATCAATTTTTGTGATGCTTGCTAAAAGTTTCAGAAATGTATAACTACAAATTTGGAGAAATCTTTGAGAGTGATGCACCTACGAGGACAATGCCTTCACTCTTAGCTACTCTGTCAAGACCATCTTACAATGATAATCTTATTGCATCAAGTATCATCGACGAGGGAGATGATGGTGATGCACATCCATCCACCTTCCCTTGTTACACTTTTCTTAATGATGTAGGGGTACTTCAAGATTTCTTGCCGCTGATTGAGAGGGGTGGCCTAACCGATTACACGAATGATGAAAACCCTCAATATGCTTTATTAACAAAAACTTTTGTTGAGAGCTTCAAATTCCACTACTCTCAGTATAACCCATCTATTGCATTAAAAATCTATGATGGACCTTTTGCCATGTTATTGGCAAGTTTGTGCAGCATCATAGGTATCAATACGTCGGGGACAGCGAGGAGGATTTAGGAATGACCCGCTGATTTGATGGAGCTCTACTGAGGAGTAACAAATTATAATGACCGCACAGCTCAGCGCGGCAAGATAAGAAACATTCAACTCCCCGCCATTAGATATTTTTCCTATTACCTTGCTACTAGTGTTCTTGCTAGGGAAAACACTAGTAATATCTCAAATACCATCTTGCTTTCCTTGCTGCTGCACTTAATAGTGGCAATAAATATAACCTTGGTTCTTTCATTGTTCGCCGCTTAGCTGCTAGAGGACCCATTTATGGGGGTATTATTGCTACGCGTGTTTTGGCTGCTCTAGATCTTTTTGTTGCTCCTCATGATGTTTTATTAGCTCCACAAAGACTTGACCTTTCTGCCATGAAGGCTCACCACCTTGTTACCGCAAACTCTAGTGCTAGAAATCTAGTATATAGATTTTTATTTACCGATGGAGACGAGAGGGAAGTACTCTTGTCGTAGCCTGTTTTGTTTGATATTACCAGGACGAAGTGGTCGCATTCAAAGGAGGAGTTGGATGAGCAGTTGCGCTTGCTTGATTTCCATGAGCAGCACGACCCCGAGCATCAGATGGGAAGAACGCGTTCTCTAAGGACTACACCGCGCAGTACACCGGGGCGTCCTCGAGCTCATATCAGGAGGATGGCTCATCCTCGGAACATTATGGGGGCGCCACTTCATGTCCCTCTTGGGATTGATCCTCACTTAGGCCAAAAGCCAAAGCTTGGGGGGAGATATGCCTACATCACGCTCATCTATATATCACGTTTCTGTCGATTCTTTGTATATTCATGTTTTCGTTTCTTTCGCTTCTTTTTGTTTTGTTTTTGTTCTTACTTTCTAAAACACAAAAAAACCAAAAATATTTATGTTGTTTCGTTTTACTTGCTTCTTTTTTTATTTAATTTTTTGTTCTAGTTTCGATTTAGTATCCAAAAATCCAAAAATATTTTGCTTTGTTTGCTTATTTTCTTCTGTTCTTGTTTTAAATTCTAAAACCCAAAAATATTTGTTATTTTTTTAAAAAAATCAAAATATATTAAGCAAGAAAGCCCGCATCATTAAAAATCTTCGAGTCCCTTTCGGTGCCCTCGTAAGGAAAAGAGTGTGTCAACAAACTTGCTGCCTCAAAGCGAACAGTCGGGTTTACATTCCTTTCTGATACAAGCATCAAGAAAGGTAGGAGTGCAATTCACCCAAAGGAATCTCCTTCTAATCAACACTACTATATTTGGCACACAGATGAGCCAATTTGCTAGCATCTCTCTTAATAAAGGATAAATTGAAGTCATCCAGATTACCTACTAGCTCATTTACTTCTAGGAGAATAGTAGCAACTGAAGATCTCTCATATGACGAAGATTTCCACATATGGACAACCTTCTGAGCATCAGTCTCCAACTGAACACTTTGAAGGCCCATTTCCAAAGCCAATCAGATACCATTTCTGACCCCATAATCCTCCATGACGAATGCACTAGCATCCCCCTCATACCAAATTGATTGCGCTTTTAGGAGTTTACCGGAATGATCTCTCAAACATACACTCGTAGCTCCTTGTTTTGTCTCTTCATAGAACACAACATCGACGTTGATTTTTAGTATTCCATTTACGGGAGGTTTCCAGGAAGGGTTTGGACCAACATCCTTTGGAATTACTTCCCTCCCAGTACGCACCAGATCTGACCATACCTCACACGTCCAGCGAACCGATTGTGTGATCGTTCTTTGAGACTCCCCGTGCCTCCTTGCATTCCTCTCAGACCACACCGCCCAAGCACCGCATAAAATGATACCTCAGTTCTCCACTGAAACCTTGTCATTTTCAATCAAGTCCATCGCCCATGAGTCCGGGTGCAAGCTCGGTAATTTTGATTCCGTAGATTCCCTGATATATGTCCAAATTTTTTTAGACCATGTGCATTTGAATAGAGCATGGTATATAGTTTTTGTAACTCCACATTCTTTGCAAAACTGAAGTTTCTCAATATATTTCTTGGCTAGAACCTCTCTTGTTGGAATAAAATCATTGATCACCCTCCACCAGAAGTTGCGGACTTTGGGAGGGACAGGAAACATCCACAGTTTCATCCAAACCGAGGATTGCGAACCATTCGAAGCTTCAATATTATGAGATGTACCATATTTGATCAAGGACTTGTAAGCCGATCGAACTGAGAAAATACCCAGCTTTTCGGGATGCCAAGCCCATGTATCTTCCATGAACATTCCAACGGGGATCCTCAAAGCTGCTTCCGCATCCGAGTGCATGAAGTTAAGTCTCACCTTCTCTTCTATCCACTCATTGGAAATAGGATCCATTAGCTCCTGCACCATATTAATATTACTGCCTTGTTCCCTTCTCATTGATTTTTTTGGTTGGATTGTCCGGGATCTAGGGGTCCTCCCAAGCATTGATCGTTGTTCCGTCACCTACCCTTTCGATCATCCCCACTTTTAGTGCATCTCTTCTATGCAAGATAGCCCTCCAAGTATGATGTGCACCCCTCTTCCGTGTCGCTGCAATAAAATCACACGAGTTATAATACTTTCATTTGAGAACTTTTGCACATAAAGAATTAGGATTAGTAAGAAGGCGCCATCCCTGTTTAGCAAGCATTGCTTGGTTAAAAAGTTTCAAGTCTCTGAACCCCATGCCTCGTCACATTTTGAGGTTGCTAAATCTCTCCGGTGCATTTTGCAGTTGTTCTCATCTCCACCCCACCAGAATTTAGCAATGATACCCGTAATTTTCATGCACATATTTTTAGACAATCTAAAACAGCTCATAGAGTATGTGAGAATAGCTTGACATATTGCCTTAATTAACACTTCCCTTCCGGAGCTATTTAAATGTTTTGTAGGTAGAAGCATAATCCGATTCGCGAGAGGTGATAAATTTCTGTACCGGCCAAACTTAGTGGTGGGACGCTGCGGCGGCAATTTTTGCGGAATGCGTGGATCTTAAGGGATCAATTGGTCAAGTGGTGTTTAGACATTACCCTTATTTGGCAAATAGTTTTGGGCCTGAATTAGCTAAGTACAGTTTTGTAATAGAAATTCGACTAGCTGGATTAACAAACCCCCGGTGGGTTAATAAACTTCCTAGCGGATGATGTAACTATTGTATAACTTGGTAGCAGCAGGTTTCAGACACACTATTTTTCTTGGAAAATGTTTCCGCTAGGGCGACCTAACGCGCCCTGGCGTAGGTCGCTCCTGCGCGAGCAACGATCGGAAGTGTTTTGGGACTTTTACGCATGCATGTCTGGCCCAACTTCGTCCAATTTAGATTTTAGGCCAAATTTTGTGTGCAAACAGATCACCATGATAATTAGGAGCAGCCACATATAACACTAAGTTTTTTCACCGTGTTCGCCCAATGTTGCGTACATACTAAAATTTTGTAACTGTTTTGCGCATATTTTGTTGAGAATGCACAAACAAGATGTTGCAATTTTTTTCTAGATGTTTTTTCTAGACAAATACATGTGTATTTATAATTCATTTTGGAATGATATGTTTATGCGCTCATTCACATGTTGTAAATATGTAATGTTTTTGTTGCTATCTGTCGAATCTCTGACTCCACAAATCCCTCAGGTGACCCTATCGGGTTTCGACTAGGAGAAGTCATGAGCGCTGGTGAAATCGTCGGCTTGACAGGGGGCGAGATTTACCCAGGTTCGGGGCCCTCGAAGAGGTAAAACCCTTACTCCTGCCTTCTGTTGATCTGTATTGGACGATTAGATCGGTTACAGGTTGCTCGAATCGAGAGTAGATCTCAAGTTCTGAGGCTTTTTGGTCGTCCGGTATTACTTGGTCCTCTCCTTGGGGGCTCTCCTGGCCTTATATAGATGGCCAGGTCTCGAGTTCTACCCGGAGAGGACTCAAACCCTAGCTGGGTCGGTTACAAATTTCCTAACTTAACCCGCAAGCTGACGCGGGTGGGCTTCACATGGGCCTTCTAGAGTACTCCAAGGGCGCTTCCTTTTGGGCCTTGACCTTGGGCCTGAGAGGGGGTGTCCTTACCCGCAGGGTCCAGGATCCATATCTTCGTCAGTAGCCCCCGAGCGTGTGCTTGACTGGGACTTTTCCAGTCGAGTAGACGGTCAAACCCTCCTTATTTTTATGGAGGATTGCCCTGACAGTCATTGTTTTCCAAAGGGTGTGTTCCCTGTATCATGGGTCATCACGCTCGAGTATCGAGCAATATAAGTGCCTGTTTTTACGGCTTTTTTCACAGAAGGATGTGGCACAGTAGCTTGGCTCTCCCGAGAGATCAGGGCCAATTAATTGCGACTAGGGCAAAAACATTCCTGGCCTACTCAGATTCGAGACCTCCGACTCGAACCCGATAAGGTGATTGTTGCGACTGGGCCGTTGTGGACTTATCGAATCGAACTTAACCTATGGGGGTACCCGGCGCGTCCGCTAGAATTTTTCTTCGTGTTGTTGACACGGAATTATACCGGAGGACGCAGCTTTCGAGTGCGATTCCAGGCCCAAAAGAGAGATCTTTTCGGGTCTTACCTTCATATTCGAAGAATATGGCATCCGGATGTGCCTAGTCGGCTGAACAATCCAGGTTCTTATGATGTAAAATTATCATGTGTAGGAGAGGTAGGTTTTTTCTACCCGATTGATTTGTTTGAGCTCCATACGAAAGAAATTTCGTGCTGGAAGAAAAACTAAGCCCATATGAAAGAGTTTTCATGTTCGGGACGCTGTGCCCATACGAAAGAGTTTTCGTGCATAGGGTATTTTTCTCTTGTTCGAAGAGGTCTTGCTTTATGAACTGTTCATGGAAAAGTTGCTTTTATCCGAAGGAATTGATATTCATACGAAGATACTTTCGCGTTTGAACTTCCAATCGAAAAGATCTTGGTTTTGAATGACGAATGCCATGACGTCATGGCGCACTCCTCTTCTCCCGATGGGACGTGACGGAGTGGCAGCAGATGCTGGCCCACCTTGTCAGCTTTTTGACCGGGAAACGAGACGTCGTTCCCGGTTTTTACGCGAGACGCGCAGTAAATGCGCACGATCTTCTGTTAAGATCGTGGCACGAAACAGCGCTGGCCGCCGCTTCGTTTCATCTTCACGCGTGGCGGTCGTGATAGGCGCCACGTAGCGCATCGTATGGCTGAGATCGTCTTGCTCCATGTATAAATACGGGTGTTAGCGCTGCGGTAAAACTTTCCCAGCTCTCTGTCTTCATCTCCTTCCTTGCGCCCACCCTCGTCTTCCTCGCGCTCGAGCTCGTGCTGCAAGCAATGGCTGGCGGAAAAAGACGCGGTGCTGCCGGCTCTGCATCCGGCGAACCTTCCGGGCAACCCGCGCCCCGCGCCGGCGACTGGCGCTTCCCCATCACCACCGCGAAAAGCATCAAGGAGATGCAGCGGGAGGGGTTGCTGCCGGCGGAGACGGAGAAGCGAGTCCGTCTCGGAAAAAAGGAAGAGGTACCCAATCCTCAATCGAACGAGCGCGTGGTCTTTGTGGACCACGTGACTCGAGGCCTTTCTTTTCCCCTTCATCCCTTCTTCCTCGGGTTGCTGTGTGTCTATGGCATACAGCTTCACGATCTTCCCCCGAACGCGGTGCAGCACATTTCGTGCTTCATCGTGTTCTGCGAATGCTATCTCGGCATTCGCCCGCACTGGGCGCTTTGGAAGGCGCTCTTCAAAGTCCGGATCTTCCGCGAGAGATCGCGGGTGGAGTCCGAGCTCGGCGAACCGCTTCGTACGGGCGGCTTCGGGATCCAAGCTCGACAAGAAGGCAGCTACTTCAACATGCATTTCGCCGACTCCGCTCAAAGCTGGCGGAAGAGGTGGTTCTACGTCACCGACAACAGCTCGGGTGGGATTGTGGAATTCCACCCGTTCGCTGTTCTGACAAGGCGGAAGTCCTGGGGGCACAAGATGTCAGCCGAAGAGACTCAAACCGTTGCACCTTTACTCGCAAGAGTAGCTGCTCTCCGGGACCAGACCGCGGGAGTCGTGCTCAACGGGATGCATTTGGCGAGCATCTTTTTGAAGCGCAGGATCCAGCCACTTCAACAAAGGCCCTCCGCTATGTGGGAGTATCAAGGCTCAGAGGACCCCAGCCGAGTAAGCCGCGAGGAACTTTCGAATGTAGAATTCGAGAAGAAAATCGCGGGTATCACTCGACTGAAGGTGGGGGAGAAATTCCCCGATTGCTCTGTTGAAGCCTTCGCCGCTTCAAACCCTCCCCCAGCCGAGGTTAGTTTCTTCCTTTTCGTCTTTGAGTTGTTCCCCTTTTTGTTCTGAATCCTAGTCGATAAGGTTTTTCTCGTCTTCTTCTTGCCTTTGCAGAGCCTAGCTATGGCGGACTGCTACCCGCCAGCTGCGGGGGAGGCTGCCTCAGAGCAAGTGTCGAGTCATCAAGACGGCGCGATTGACACCAGCGTCGCCAACGCCTCTTCGAGTTCAGAACACGATTCCTCGGATGACGTTGAAGACTCGAATGGCGCTCCGACGAAACGCCGTCGGGTAGATGAGGACGAAGCTACTTCCAAGGATAAATCCTTGGAAGCATCGCCCAATCAAGCTCCTGTCCATGCGACTCCACTTCGCTCCCTTGCTCCTTCGGCTTCGTTCCCAGTGATGACGCCCGCTTGGAACGCGGACTTGCTGGATGACGACGAGGATGACGAGTAAGTGCTTATTCCTTAATCTTGGTCGAACATTTTCCGTGCTTCAATATCGATTGTTTCTATCTTTCGGTGCAGTCTGCAGACGATCAGTCCTCGCAGGTACGCCGCTGCCGTTCCTCCCGAAAAGAGGAATAAGGCAAAGGATGCGGGTGAAACTCCTACCGCGGGTACCGTCCAAAATTCCCCCAGAGCAGCCCCCGAAGCCGCGACGGTGGTGCGTGAAGCCCCCACTTTGCCGCCAGGACTTCTGCTTCTAAGGAAGTGACGGATAGCTCCGCGGATCCGCTCTCTCGTGCCACCGGCCAGGTAAACTTCATCTTCCATCTTCAAAAGATTTTTTATCGGGTGCACGACAGTGCTCCCGATAGGAGTAGCCCCCGAGGCTGTAGTCGATCGCATGCGATCGGCCACAGGCTCAAAGTCTAGTTTAATTCTTCTTCATGATTTCATTTTTATCGGGTGCACGACAGTGCTCCCGATGGGAGTAGCCCCCGAGGCTGTAGTCGATTGTAAATAAATGGGTACAGACTCTAATTTAATCCTTTTAACTCTTTTGTCTTCGTGCTTTTGCAGTCGCTTATTGATTCTCTTGCGGCGATTGGTCGCCGCGTCGTTCTCGCCGAGTCGGACTGCGAGTCGTTTCGAGCGGACCGTAGCCGACTTCAGACTGAAAACGTCCTTCTCAAGGGTAAGCTTTATCATCTCCCTGTCTTCCGCACTCCGTACACTCTTGAGTTTTGACAAGCATCTCTTTGCAGCTCGACTTGAATTTGCAGAATCCGAAAAGGTCAAACTCTCTGAGCAGGTAACTGCTCGGGAGGCTGACCTGACGGCCATTCGACAAGAGCTAGAGGCTTCCCGCATGCAATCAGAAGATTTTGGTCAACAGCTTGCGGATGCGCGGAAGTCCTTGAAGGAGTTAGAGAAAGCTGGCAGTAAGGCCGACAACGACATTGTCGGGTTCCTCCGTCCCCTTGCTGAGCGTTTCGCGGGTAAGTGTGTTGGGCTTTTGCGACTTTGATTCCTCATTTCGCTGTACTTTGCTAAGTATTTTTTTTCTTCCTTTGCAGGTCTTCTGGATGTTCCTCTAGAAATCCCTGGACTCCAGCGGGTGGATGTGGTAACCGACACACTTGCCCAGCTTAAAAGGCACGCTGATGGAGTTCTCTCCATGATCAATGATGCTACTCAAGTGCTGGGGCAACTGCACGGTCGCCTCCTCGCCAACGCCACTCCTGCACCCGCGCTAGATGATCTGTTGAAGGTCTTCTCAGAAGGCAAACTTCTGGATGCCTTCGCGGTCGCACAGGCGGAGTCTGGTGCGAAGACCGCGATACAATTTGCTTTGGCGCATGGAGTCGAAGGTTTGGAGGAGGCGTACACATCTCTTCCAGTCGACCCCTCCACGGGCAAAAAGGTACGTCTCTCTCGTTTTCGCGAGCAAGCCGCTATTCTTGCTCGGAAGCTGTCTGAGATTTTTGCTCGGCTGCGAGGAGGGGCGACTGCTGCCAGCGGGAGCACCAATGTAGCTTCATAGTTTTTCTTTTTTCTCCTTGAATGTAATGAACCTTGGGATGTATTCCCGTACCTTTGTTGTCTTTAATCGAAGAATTCATCTTGCAATTCATTCCCTTTGTTTGTGCGTTGTCTCCCGATGGGAGTGGCCCCCGAGCGTTTGTCAGATATGCGACTAGAATTGACTCGAGTAGGGCATCTTACTTCTTTCGTTTTATGCTTCCAGGCTACTGGGTTTGCCGCGGAAACGTCGGGTGGTACTCCAGTAAATCCACTTGTTGCCGCTGTTGGCACTTTTGCGGGCCTTCGTGATAAGGTCCAGGAGGGTGAGCGCAAGCTAAAAGCTATGCGCGGGATAGCCGATGTGGCGAAGTCCAAGCAGAAATTGGCAGCTGAACGCGAACAATTTCTGATGGATGAGTTGGCTGTAGTCGCAAGGGACTTGCTTTGTAAGTAGTGCAGCCCCCGTGCCTTTTTCTTCCTTGTTTCCTTATCTGACTGAGTGTGTTTTTGCTCTTCAGTCGTTAATCCAGATGACAGGGAAGAAATGCAGTGGGTAGAGAATCACATCCTTCAAGGGGCTAGTAGCTCCAAACCTCATGCAAACAATTTTTGGTCTGATCGCAGTCGGGGTTTTGTGATGGCCACCTTGAAATTTCTAGTCCTCCAGGCAAGAATTCTCGTGAGTTCTTTTCACGAGGTCTTGGTTGCGATGAACGCTGCATTTTACCCACTTAAAAAAGGTCCCGAAGACTAGGGTTATCTTCTCAGTTTGTTTGGACGTGAAGGAGAAGTTCGCGCGTGTGTGCGCAATCAGATGACGTGCGGCGCGGTTGTAGCTCTCTCTTTTGTCCGCATATGGCATCCTGAGATAGATGTTAACTCCGTTGCTCGGCGCCCAGATTATGCAATCGAGGATATCTCGCCGTACTATGATGCTGTACGTCCTGCGGCGGAGAAGATTATCCGAATGACCTCTGAAGAGGTAGATAGAGTTTTGGCGACTGAGAATGCTCAGCGCTTTGACTGATTTTCGGATGTAAATATCCTGTAATCTGTTTATAGTTTGTAAAAAAACTGTTGTAAGGTGTATAACCTTGTATTTGATGTTGTTTCTTTGTGATGGTTAGTTGTAGGGTAGCCCCCGTGTGTTTTAAGGGGTGTGTACCTGTAACTTGTAGCATGTAAAGAACGAGAAGCTTCGAGTGAATATGATGAAGGAATCATGTCTTTATTGCAATGACTGAGAAGCCATGTATTCGAACTACAGGACTGGCTAGTATAGCCTTATTTTTGTTGTGATAACAAGTAAACCTAAGGATAAAATTTGCGGAGGTGTGCAATGTTCCACGGATTGGAGTAGATCCCTCCGGTCGCTGGATTCTTTAGCCTGTAGGCTCCGCCTGGGATGACTTCGTGTATGATGAAGGGTCCTTCCCAAGGTGGCTCGAGCTTGTGTCCTTCCTTCTGTTTGAGCCGCAGCACCAGATCCCCAACCGAGAATGCTCTGTGGCGTATGCGGCGACTGTGATAGTTGGGCAAGGATTGCTGATATACCGCGGACCTTGCGAGTGCGATGTCTCGCATTTCGTCGAGTGCATCCATATCTTCTGCGAGCGCCCTGTTGGAAGTTTCTTCGATGTAGGCTACAACTCGTGGGGCGCTGAATCGAACGTCCTCTGGAAGGACTGCTTCTGCCCCGTATACCATGAAGAATGGCGTGTACTTCGTTGACCGATTAGGAGTTGTGCGCAGGCTCCAGAGTACGGAAGGTAGCTCTTCCGCCCAATGTCCTGCGGCGGGGTGTAGACGATCGAGTAGTCGCTTCTTGATGCCTGCCGAAACTAAGCCGTTGGACCTTTCGACTTGTCCGTTCGTTTGCGGGTGAGCGACTGAGGCAAACTTGAAATTGATGCCTTTTTCCTCGCAGAACTGTTGTGTCTCCTTTGCTGTGAAATTTGTACCGTTATCTGTAATGATGTCGTGTGGCACACCAAATCTACATACAATGGAGTCGAGAAACTTGACGGCGCATTGGGCGCTTGCTGAGGTTACTGGCATAGCCTCGATCCATTTGGTGAACTTGTCGACTGCGACCAGCAAGTGTGTGTATCCACCTGGCGTGGACTTGTGTAGTGGCCCAACCATATCTAGCCCCCATTGTGCAAAGGGCCAAGCTATTGGTATCATGTGTAATTCCGTAGCAGGGGCGTGTGGCCTTGGTGCGAATCGCTGGCAGGCGTCGCATCGTTCGACCAGACGTTTTGCATCGTTGGCTGCTGTTAGCCAGTAAAATCCTGCTCGGAAAGCTTTTCCCATTATTGTTTTCCAGCTAGCATGATGTCCGCAATCTCCTTGGTGTATGTCTTGGAGCAATTCCTTGCCGTCTTCGGGTGCGATGCAACGCTGAAGTATTCCCGAGATACTTTGCTTGTATAATTCTCCATTGACTACCCGAAAGGACTTGCTACGTCTGATTATCTGTCGAGCCTCACGTGGATCGGCCGGGAGCTGTCTGTTGAGCAGGTAGTCGAGATATTTCTGCGTCCAGACTGACTCGACCAGGAAAACCTGTCGTGATATATTATGAATAAGCTCGATAAGCGCGACCTGCGGGCTGACCTCCGTTTCTGGCGTTGCCGCAGCTTTCTTCACTTTGACCGATCGCTTGATCATCCGTTCGAAGTATATTCCTGGCGGTATGGGTGCATTGGTGGAACCCATGTTTGCCAGTCTATCTGCTTCTTCGTTGCTAGATCTTGCAATGTGCTTCAGCTCGCAGCCTTTAAAGCTTCCTTCGAGTAGGTTGTACATGTCACGATATGCGACCATGTTTTCAGCAATGGCGTCGCATTCTTTCATCGTCTGCTGCACTATGAGATTGGAATCACCGTAGATCATTAATCGGGTAGCTCCACAGGCGATTGCCATCTTCATCCCGTGCAACAAGGCTTCATATTCTGCGTCGTTGTTCGAGGCTGGATCGTCTGGTGGAAAGTCCAGTCGCAGGACGTATTGCAGCTTGTCTCCCCGAGGTGAAATAAGAACGATTCCAGCCCCTGCTCCTTTGTTTCTCTTGGATCCATCGAAGTACATCATCCAATTGCTCGTGTACTCGGGTGGTCCGGGCGTTTGTAGCTCTGTCCATTCGCTGAGGAATTCCACGAGTACTTGAGATTTGACTGCTTTCCGTTCTGTATAGGTGATGTCCCAGGCGCCCAACTCGATGCTCCATTTTGCTATTCTTCCGGATGCCATAGGGTTGTTCATGATTGTCCCGAGTGACGCATCATTAACCACTGTAATGGTGTGTTCCTGGAAATAATGTTTGAGCTTTCGGGCTGTGAGAACAACTCCATACGCCAGCTTCTGATAATGAGGGTATCGTTGCTTGCATGGCGAGAGCACTTCGCTGATGTAATATATTGGTCGTTGGACTCCGTACGCTTTGCCGTCTTCAGGTCGTTCGACCACGATTGCTGTGCTGATGACCTGGTTTGTAGCGGCTAGGTATAGTAGTAGCGGCTCTCTTTCTTGCGGTGTTGCAAGGACGCGCCTGCTTTGCAACGATCGCTTCAGGTCTGCGAACGCTTGTTTAGCTTCGGGTGTCCACTCGAATATGTCCGTCTTCTTTAATAATTTGTAGAAGGGTAACGCTTGCTCTCCCAATCGTGCGATGAACCTGCTTAGGGCGGCTAGTCGTCCTGCGAGCTGCTGGACTCCGCGTAGATTGGTTGGCTCCTTCATAGTCAGGATGGCTTGTATTTTCTCCGGGTTGGCTTCAATGCCTCTGGCGGATACCAGGTACCCGAGGAGTTTTCCTGCGGGGACGCCGAAAACGCATTTGGTCGGACTGAGCTTGATCCGATATGCATTAAGGGCGTCGAACGTTTCTCTGATGTCCTCGAGGAGTGTGTCCTCGACTCGAGTTTTGATGACGATGTCGTCGACGTACACTTGTACGTTTTTGCCAATGAGATTGGCGAGGCATATTTGCATGCAGCGTTGATATGTTGCGCCTGCGTTCTTCAGCCCGAAGGGCATTGTCGTGTAGCAGTAGACACCGTGGGGTGTGATGAATGCCGTCTTCTCTTTGTCTTCCTTTTTCATTCGGATCTGATTGTATCCCGAATAGGCGTCCAGGAAGGAGAGGCGTTGGCAGCCTGCCGTAGAGTCCACGATCTGGTCGATTCGTGGTAGAGGAAAGTTGTCCTTGGGGCAGTTCTTATTCAGCGATGTGTAGTCGATGCACACCCGAAGGATATCCGTGTTCTTCTTGGGGACCAGCACCGGGTTTGCCAACCAGGTGGATATCTTGATCTCCCTAATAAAGTTGGCGGCTAGCAGTCTGTTTATTTCTTCTCCAAGCGCCTTCTGCTTGGGTTCTGAAAATCGTCGAGTCGTCTGTTTGATGGGTTTGGCATTAGGAAAGACTTCGAGTGAGTGCTCGGCAAACTCTCTGGGTATTCCTGGCATATCTGAGGGCTGCCAGGCAAAAATTTCCCAGTACTCACGGAGGAGTTTGACGAGCGCGCCTTCCTATGCTGGCGAGAGGGTTGTGGAAACCATCGCGGTCTTGGCAGAATCCGTCGGGTGCACTTGGTGCTTGCGGGTGTCGCTGTTGGCGTTGAATTCCAGTTCGGGCGCGTTTTTCTTCGTGAGGGGCATGACGGAGTGGTCCGTGGT
This sequence comes from Alopecurus myosuroides, assembly GCA_028641055.1. NCBI lineage: Eukaryota > Viridiplantae > Streptophyta > Magnoliopsida > Poales > Poaceae > Alopecurus > Alopecurus myosuroides. The sequence goes on along the minus strand of CM054060.1, from coordinate 74,839,549 downwards.
TTTTGCCAGCTCTTGAAGTTCTTCTTGCATCCCGAAAGATTTCGCGATCTCATTGAATTCTATGTCACACGTGTCTGACTTCTGGAAGTCTCCGTCGATGGTGATCACACCGTATTCGCCGGGTAGCTTGAGTTTCAGGTACGCGTAATGTGGTACTGCCATGAATCTGGCGAACGCTGTTCGGCCAAGGATGGCGTGGTACTGTGAGGGCCAGTCGACGACTTCGAAGTCCAGGAATTCCCTTCTGTAGTTGCTTGGAGAGCCCAGTACAACTTCTAAGTTGATTGTTCCGAGTGGACGGATTGCCTTGCCCGGAACTATTCCGTGGAAGGATGTTTCTGATTCCGTTAGGCCGTCCAGGTTCTTGTTCATTCGACAGAGTGTATCCGCGTAGATGATGTTGATGCCACTGCCGCCATCCATGAACACGCGGGCCAGGTCGTAATTTCCGATTTGAGCCTGGATGACGAGGGCGGCGTGTCCTGGTCGATAGACTTGTGGTGGATGGTCTTTTTTCGAGAACGTGATGGGCTGATCTGCCATCTTCAGGTACTCGGTCTTTGTTGGCGGTGTCTGCACTGCCATGCATAATTTCCTCGTGTTAGTCTTTTGAGCTCTGCGAGAGGGGCATACCTTCTGTATCATCGCGAGTTGTCCTGCCGGGTTCGGGTATGCGTTGGCTCCATTGTTTTGCGGTGGTGGCGCAGGTAGTGCGGCTAGCGCCATGTTTGGATTTGCTGGTGGAGGTGGTGGTGGAGGCGGCTGAAATTGTTGTCCTCCTCCTGGCAACGGCGGGTAGTTTTGGGTGGATGCAAATCTTTTCCTCGCGAGAGCATCTGAGATGTCAAGAAACTTTCGGCAATCCTTGAGAAGGTGTGTTGCCTTAGTTTTGCCCGTGCGCTTATCTGTAAATAGGTGTAGCGAGCAGTATGCATCGAGATCCTCTTCGGGGGATTTTTCTTCTGCCTTAGATTTCCACTCGCGACTTCCACGGCGACCAGAGTCGCGATTTCGCGTGAATTCTGCCGCCACTAATTCCTCCCTGTCCTCGTGGTCGTAGTATTTCCTTCTCTTTCTTCGTCCATGGCGGTCCTCCTCGTGTGCGGGCGACGATGCTCTTTCATTGCGCACCGCGTCTTCTCCGTTAGCCCATTTTTCGGCTATGATCATTAGCTCCCCAATGGTTTTGGGCGCAGCTCTGCCTAGCTCTTCTCGGAACGCGGTTCTTCTCGCTCCTTTGGCGAAGGCCTCAATCGCCACCTCTTCCGAGATGGTTCCCGCGGTGTTCCTGAGTGTGGTCCACCACTGGATATATTCTCGTGTGGATTCGCCACTCTTCTGTTTGCACGCTCGTAATTCTTCGATTGTGGCTGGCCTCTTGTACGTCGACTGGAAATTTTTGCAGAAATCGCGGTGCAGGTCGTCCCATGATGCGTAGCAAGATTTAGGTCTTCTCTCCAGCCAACTACGGGCCGCGCCTGTAAGATGCAAATTGAGGTATTGCATGGCTGTGTTCTTGTTCCCACGTTGGCATTTTACTGCCGTGAGGTAGTCGCTTAACCACTGGGAGGGCTCGAGTGAGCCGTCGTATTTTGTCACCTCCGTGCTGAGCTTGAACCTCTTGGGTAGAGGTGCTTCTCGGATGCTGCGAGCGAAACAGAGTGCTCCACAGGTTTCGTCGCCTGAGGACCTGGATGAGGAGCGCTCGCGATACCGTGAAGCTCTCGCCCTATCCACCTTCTTTTGGGCGAGATCTGATCGCGCGTCGTATTGGGACCGGTCACGGTCGTTGTCTTTCCTTGGTTCTTTGCTTCGCTTTCTCGAGCGGCTGTTGTGGCGCCGCGAGCTTTTGTCTCTCGGGCTGTCGTCGCTGCTGCTTCGACTATCGCCGCGGCGGCGGGCTTCTTTTCCCCGACCACGTCGTGGCGATTTGTCTTTTCTCGGGGATGAACTTCTATGCCTGCGGGGCGTTTCTTTATCCTTGTTCTTCTCCTGTCGCTCCTTTTCCAATTCTTCTTCGGTCTTCTTGCGATCGTGAGAAGCGAGCCTTGCGGCCGCCAATCCTAGTCCTTTGCGAATTTGTTTGTACTGTTCCACCCGAGGGTCGCTTTCCGTCGGTTGGTTCATCTGCATGTAAGTTGCTGCGGCTAGGATCGCGGCAGCTGGGGTTTGCGGGTAGACGTTGCCGTCATCGTCGACCCTCATGAAGGAAGACGTGGTCGGCCTGTCGGTCGCAGTCACGGATTCGTGGCCCCTTGACGATGTTGCGTGTCCCTTCCTCGCGGGTCGGGTACCGACTGAGGGTGCGAGGGACTGTTCGACTCGCCGCAGGCTTGATTCGTCCGCCGCTCTTCTGCGACGGGCTAGATCTGCCCGGGCTTCTTTGATGTTTGAGGCCGCTCTTACTAGGTGGTAGTGGTAGGCGGTTAGGTCTTCTTGTGAGGCTCCTGCCGCAGGTGGCTGACTCCGCCGCATGGCCTCCTTGGCCCTTTTCCAGGCCTCCCGCGAAACGCCGATTATATCGCGCTCGGTTGCGCTAAATTCGGTTTCTGAGGGCTGTTCCGATCCTGCCATGCAGACTTGGGCCAGTCGTGGCTCGTGTGTCCTAGGCGTAGATCGGAAAGCTTCCCGTACCCGAGATGGTTCTTCTGTCGAGAGGGCGTGATAGTCGACGGTGTTGAAGCGGATGGACTCGCCACTTTTCTCCATAGGGAAGCGCGAGTTGACGGCTCCAGACTCAGGTTCAGATTCATCCGAGAAGTGGAGGATCCCGTCTCTGTTTGCCATGAAGTTGAAGCTCCCGAACGTCAGGGTGACGCTCTTCTCCAGGTCCTCGAACACCGGGCGTGATTCCGGCGAGTGAGGCGTGACTATGACGGATCCGATCCGTACAGGATTGTTCGGAGCCGTAGTCGATGGTTTCCAACGGGAGTTGGATGTCGATGAAGCCGAAGATGCCGGTGATCCAGCGCCCGCGTTCCCCACGGTCGGCGCCAATTGTCGAATCTCTGACTCCACAAATCCCTCAGGTGACCCTATCGGGTTTCGACTAGGAGAAGTCATGAGCGCTGGTGAAATCGTCGGCTTGACAGGGGGCGAGATTTACCCAGGTTCGGGGCCCTCGAAGAGGTAAAACCCTTACTCCTGCCTTCTGTTGATCTGTATTGGACGATTAGATCGGTTACAGGTTGCTCGAATCGAGAGTAGATCTCAAGTTCCGAGGCTTTTTGGTCGTGCGGTATTACTTGGTCCTCTCCTTGGGGGCTCTCGTGGCCTTATATAGATGGCCAGGTCTCGAGTTCTACCAGGAGAGGACTCAAACCCTAGCTGGGTCGGTTACAAATTTCCTAACTTAACCCGCAAGCTGACGCGGGTGGGCTTCACATGGGCCTTCTAGAGTACTCCAAGGGCGCTTCCTTTTGGGCCTTGACCTTGGGCCTGAGAGGGGGTGTCCTTACCTGCAGGGTCCAGGATCCATATCTTCGTCACTATCGATTTACCTTTTTGTTGAAATAGGTGATGATTTTTGTTGCAACCGAAACAGTGACAAATTATTTTGTTGCTTACCAACTTTTCTAATTGGTGCAAATAATTTTTTGTTGTAATAGGTTGTGATTTTGTTGAATTGTTGTAACTTTTTTGTTGCAACGTAATAACATATTGTTTAACTATTATTTGTAAAAACATTTGAAATTTTTTGTTGCAATACTTTTTTTTGTACACGGGCGATAATTTTTGTTGCGACACAAGTGAAATTGTTGCAATGGCAAATTTGCTGTCATTATCGAGATGACCGAGGGCAACACAATATACCTTTTCGTTTTAAGTGGGCTATTGTGGAGTGCGGGTTCTATATGGGAAAAGCAGGGGGTTAAAATGTAAAACTGGGGTTGTGTTGTTTTAAGCCATCGAATGAAGATCTAAAGGCTCACGAGGGGACCTAAAATTAGCAATTCTAGTGCGACCTACGCCTAGCACGCCCCATTTTTCTTACCAGTTTATTTTCCTAGTCAGGGTACCTAAGGGTAAGGGATGAGAAGTTTTAACGAGACAGTCTGTTTACCTAACGGAGAGTAATGTTTTTAAGTTCAAAATAAAAGCACAGCTAATAGTACACCGTTTTGACTAAAAAAAACCAAAAAACTAGTAGCACAACGGACGTGGACTGTCCGCTTAATCCGTCGGACGTAGCGAACAAAACGATCAGCGGCCGCGGATTCCGGCGGTGATTATATTCGTACGGTTAACGTGCGTGAGGTTGTATCTGGCCCACTCCTTATGCTCAAAAAAAACAAAAGCTGGGCCACTCGTCATCGACCACGGCGTAAGTTCTTCCCGAAACTTCCAGAAGAATCAGGAGTCCGCGAGTAACCCGCACCCGCCCCCTTTTCCAAGATATCCGGGAATCCAGAACAAACCGAATTCTTCTCGAACCCTGCATCTTTCCCGGATATATATATTCACCTTCCGATATCTCTCTTCTCATCCAACAGAAAAAACTCTACCGACCTCAAACACAAAAGCTCGATCGACAATGGCGTCTCGCGGGTTCTTCGGCTTTGATCCCTTCGACGACTACTACACCTCGCCGTCCAACTACACCAACCCCTATTTTCACAACCCGAACGCCTTCGAGGACTTCTTGTACACGGCGCCGCCGGTCAGGCAGCCCAGCCCCTACTCCTACTACCACGGCCGCCCAGCCTCTGCTCGACCCCCGGCACGGAACCAAGGCGGGGATCCCAGGCCTAAATCCTCGAAGCAGGACTGCTTCGAGATCCCTGTCACCGGCCCCGATCCGGAGCCCAAAAAGACCGCGGCACCGAGTGCGCCGCCGGCGAACGCGGCGGCTCCGAAGAAATCGGCACCATCTGCCGAGGAGGCCGCGGTGACGATGCAGGCGGCGGTTCCGAAGAAATCGGCGGAGGAGGCCGCGGTGATGGTGCAGGCGGCGGCGCGGGGCCTCCTGGCACGGAAGATGGTGCGGCAGGTTCGTGCGGTGGAGCGGGAGGCGGAGCTGGTCGCGGCCAGGATTGCCGCGGAAGCAGAGGCGCTGCGCGCGGATCAGCGCATGAGGATCGGCGTCGGAGAGGAGCTCATGAGGCTGGTTCTTCGGCTCGACGCCGTCCGCGGCGTGAGGGAGTACCGGAGGAGGGTGACCAAGAAGGTCCTCGCGCTCCAGGATGCCGTCGACGCCCTGGAGGCCAAGCCAGCCCTGGCGACTGATGCGCCTACATCCGCGGAGCCCTTGGCGGCTGAGACCGTCGAGATGGCAGAGGCTGACGGTGCAGTGGAGAGCGAGATGGCGCCGGAGTTGCCCGCAGACCGAGGAGCAGGGCGTACAGATTGAAGATAACATCGCAGCAGATTCTTCGGCAACCGCCGAGATGGAGATGGATGTTGACTCTGGCAAAGCAGAGGAGCCGGCTACCGAGGCAATTGCTGCGGAATTGGTGGGCGAGCAGGCGGCAGAGGCGGAAGGTGAATGGGAGATGGTAGCCGGAGATGACGACTTCGCCGGCGAGCCCAAAGTGCAGGAGCAAGAAGCGACGGTGGAGGAGCCAGAGAAGAAGAAGACGGAGGCTGCAACCGGCGACGGCTTGGACGCCAAGAAGGTGATGGACATGATGGCGGTGCTGTGCGAGCGGAGCGCGCAGCAGTGCAAGCTGATCGGATCCCTCGTGGAGCGGGTGGATAAGCTGGAGCGCACCGTCCAGCGGATGGAGGATGCCGACCGTCGCCGGCGGAAGATCAAGAAGATTAAGGAGGGGAAGAGCAACAGCAAGAACGCAAGAAGCTTCGACAGCGATTGATCTATGTTTTTCCTTCGTTATTTAATTTGTTTCTTCTTCGTTATTTAATTTGTTTCGGTGTGTTTAGTTTGGTTTGCGATCTAGGATTTGTGAGAACTATAGAGATCAGATCTGTAAACAAACAAAATTTCATTAGCCAGCCCAAATAGAGATTTGTTCACATTCTTCAGTTTCGTCTTTATGCGTAGTTGAGCGCGTCCTGGATCTGACGTTTTCTCTTTTGATATGATTTATTAGGTGTTCCTTTAAATATACTGGTACAATGCACCCGCTTCTATCTTAGTACTGGCAGCCGATAAGTTTAAAAGAGGAAACGAACCAAAATTTCATCCTTTGGTCGCTCATCGGTTTACTCGAATTTTTCATAGGACAGTGCTGAGCGTCCCTGCCGGGCTCAAAAATTTCCAGCGGTCCATGGTAGAGAAAAAACGACTTCGCCGGAGCGTCCCTTCCGTGGGCTTCTAAATTTTCAGCCCCCAGTCCTTCTATGGTAAGTTTCTAGCCCAGGTTGGAGACATTGTCGTAGGCTACCAAAGGAGACCCCTAAAAAACATTATAGCATCGTAAAACAGTAGCAAAAAATTCACTTCAACGGAGACATGGCCGGGAGACCCCTTGTCCGACAAATCGAACTAGTAGTATACTATCATGCAGAGTAGTAAAAATATAATTTTATTGTAGCACAAATTTTAAATTTCTGAAGCAAAATCAGGGAATCGTACGGACCTAAACCGCAGTTATTTGCAGGAATCAAATTCTTCCCATGATGCAAAACTAAAAAGCTACTATAGAAGAAAAAAAAGTGGACCAGAAGATAACAAATTCTCCCGCCGTGGCATCCATCTCCGGCGACGGTGGGGCACCGGAGAAACTAGGTCCTGGTGGGGCATGGGCGTCCTCGCGGAGACGAGGGCCGACGGCACAGCAAGCTGGCAGCGGGATCCTGGTTCCACCGTGGCAGTCAGGTGTTGGCGGCGACGTTCTGCTACAGGAGGATCCCGACCTTGGCGTGGGCGGGTACTGTAGCAAACAAATTCTCCCGTTGTGGCCTCCATCTCCGGCGACGGCAGGTCGACGGAGAAACTAAGTCCTGGTGGAGCATGGGTGTCCTCGCGGAGACGAGGGCCAGCGGCGCAGCGAGCTGACGGCAGGAGCGGGCGTGCTCGCGAGAGGACGACGGCAAGGACGGGCTTGAGGCCCAAGCCAAGGCGCCTGGGGACGGGCTCGCGGCGCGTCGGAGATCGAGGGGTGTGACCCCCGCAGGAGGCGCTGGAGCTTTATGGCTGCAGGCCCCGCCGGAAGCGCTGGAGCTCACCGCTCACCGGAGTTTGCTTTTCTCGCCAAAAATAGGGAACAAAGACGAGGGCCAACGGCGCAGTGAGCTGACGGCGGGATCCTATTTCAACCGCGGCAGTCAGGTGTTGGCGGCGGCGTTCTGCTACAGGAGGATTCCGACCTTGCCGCTGACGGGGACTATAGCAAACAAATTCTCCCGCCGTGGCCTCCATCTCCAGCGACGGCGGGTCGCCGGAGAAACTAAGTCCCGGTGGGGCATGAGCGTCCTCGCGGAGAAGAGGGCCGGCGGCGCAGCGAGCTGACGGCAGGTGTTGTGGTGAGAATAAGACAGATGCCATAGGATGGCTGAAGATTGGAGCCGATGGACGCTGTAGGTATCCGGGGAGGGATCGCACACCAAACTGGCGCGCTCATAACACTGTAAACAACACAATCTACGCAGGTTCGGGGCCCTCGTGTAAAGTTAACACCCCTACTCTTGCCTCTCTCTCTGTATAAGTATGTGCCGAGTAAGAGTTCCTCTCTCTATGTTTCTTTCTCTCTGTGAGTAGTAATGCCTCTAGGGTCAATCCACCAAGTGTGCGATGTAGCGACTGAACCACTCTCGCGTAGGAGGGGGGAGGTCACCTTATATACTGGTGGCCACCCACTATTTTACAGATAAAAGTACTGACTAGGTGACTCCACACTGTGTAGCAGCGCACGCCTCCGTGTCTTCGCTGACAGAGTCGCCGAAAGTCTCCGCGGTTGGTCGCTGACTTGTCATGTCCCCCTTGTGAGAGACAAGACATGACATTGTCCATACCGCATTGTACCCACGTAAGGATACACATTACCACGTACCTAGTAAGTTGAACCGCACGCCTGTACGGCTCCTGGATATGCGGGATTCACCTCAACGGCTCCATTGACTTTTCCTCCGAGTAGACCAGCTCGTTCTCTATCCGGGTCCTTGGTCTCTTGTTCTTCCTGACAGATAGCCCCAACCGGGTACCATTCTATCCGACACATACCAACTCGGTACGGCCGAACTCGGTGAACAGTACCTTGAACTCCATTTCTCACATGTCTTATCCCTACTCGGGGGTACCCTCTGACAGCAGGAGCGGGCGTGCTCGCAAGAGGACGATGGCAAGGACGGGCTTGCGGCCCTAGCCTTGGCGCCTGGGGACGGGCTCGCGGCGCGTCGGAGATCGAGGGGTGTTACCCCCGCACGAGGCGCTGGAGCTCGATGTAGTGCATCCCCTGCCGGAAGCGCTGGAGCTCACCGCTCACCGGAGTTCGCTTTTCTCGCCGAAAATAGGGGACAGAGACGAGGGCCGGCGGTGCAGCGAGCATGCTCGCTAGAGGACGACGGCGAGGACGGGCTTGAGGCCACAACCATGGCGCCTGGCACGGGCTCGCGGCGCGTCGGAGCTCGAGGGGTGCGACCTCCGCCGGAAGCGCAGGAGCTCACCGCTCACCGGAGCTCGATGGGTGCGGCCCCCGCCGGAAGCGATGGAGCTCACCACTCATCGGAGCTCGCTTTACTCGCCGGAAATAGGGGATAGAGAGCCCGCGTCGTGGTATTAGAAGAGGAGAAGGAGCGGACAGAGACGGGCACGCACGGGGAAGAGGAAGGGAAAGCAATGGGAGGAGATAAGGTGGGGGCATATACTCATTCTCTCGCCTCGTTAGGTGGACACGCGGCGCAAGAGCGAACCAGGGACGCGAATGAGCCATCCCTGGATGTTCCTAAGCGTTTCCCTTTATCGTATGGGCATTGCCTGATGATGCCAAAAAAATTATCGATTGGATTCACGTATGTCTCAATTCCATGGAATTCCACTCCAACCTCATTTAGTACTCACCTTGCGTAATCAACATTCCTTCTCTTTTTTTTCGGTCTTTCAAGCAAAACAAAAAATCACCACAACTGGGAAATGTCGACAATAGCTCACCAAAATACATCAAAAGTGGTGTTTTTTCAACTACTAGCAAAACATGCCCGTGCGTTGCACCGGGAGTCAATATCACACTTTTCTAGCCTGATGGCTCTCGAACACATTTGGTTGCATCAGAGAGTTATTCTCTCTTATTTAGACATTCCAGCATCAGCCATGTAGTTTACTTAAAGATAGTTTTAAACATAAAAAAGTTTATGTAAGAAGTGCTACACTTTAATAATAAAAGCATGGAATAGCTGACCTCGATGCACTGAATTTGTGTTGATAGTGATTGCGGTCTCGTTTTCTCCATGGAGACGTGTACATCGTCCCTATTTAAAGAGTAGTGCTTATAAATGACATGTTAATTGTCAAAAATTGTTGCGGATGCATGCGTGGAACTTGGCTAAAATCTTGTCCTCCTGCATGAGCCTTTCCTCTCCGACACTTTCCTCTTCATGCATCTCTTATTTTTGCGAGACAGGACTCCGTATATATATTTATCTTTCTCTTCCCCTCTTGCATCGTTGTCGAGCATGAGCCTTTGCTCCCCGACACTTTCCTCTGCCCTCGTCTCGTCCTCCGGCCTCGTTCTCGTCCTCTCTTATGGTGAGCTAGCCGCATGGCACCGTCCTCTACCCCAGCCATTCGGCATGTACAAATCAGGCTGAAATACCAAGGTGTGAGCAGCTTTGTGTTCTTACGCTAAAAATTCAGTCATCCGCGCTGGGATCCGAAGGATTATTCGAGTGGTCATATGATGTCGAAGCAATTACAGCAGAGCCGGTTGGCCGTGGAGTTGTTGTGGCGCGCTCCTGATCGAAGACTCTAGGCATGGCGCATAGCTCCTTATGCCATCCTTTATACCATCGGTATCACAAGTGTGCCAACGTTGTGGAGGCATGCGAGCAGGATGTGATCATTGGTGAAGGTGCTAACGTTAGGTGCAACTTTTAAATTACTGCAGGTTATAAGAAAATTAAGGTTTCCTAGGAACTTAAACTCCAGTATCCAGGTTCGTGGATACAACACTTGAGAAGTACGGACCATGATTTTCGTACTTGAGAAAATACGGACTATGACTTCTGTTCGTGATCGACCTGACATTATAGAACCATGTAGACTGCGGTATTACTGCTATAACTTTCCCAATTGGCTGTGACAGAACTAATTAAACTGCTATGTAATATATCAACCTAGACTGCAGTAGTTCCTGCTTCATTCCCGACGTCAATTAGAGAACCACAGCAGCACTGCAGCAGTACTATCACGACACTCTTCCTATTGCCTCTCTAGTTAAACAGAAACAGAAGCATGCATGAGCATACCTGTATAATATCGTTGTGTGATGGCGCTGGCGCTGCTGTTGCTGCTCGGGCCGCCGCTGCAGCGTGCTGCTAATGGTGGTGCCTCCGCCTCCGCCGCGTGCTTCGGCTGCCGGCCGTCGTGGTGGAAAGAAGGTGACTCTAGATGGCATGCCGCGACTGCAATGCACATGGATAGATCACTGTTTTAAATAGCCGGCTATAGGCTATAGCCCCGACCCTCGAAATGGGGCTATAGCCGGGCTAAATGGGGCTATAGCCGCAAATTGTACACGAATTCATATAGCCCCGAGATTCACAAAAGGCTATAGCCGAGCAATAGCCGGGCTATAGCCGGCTATTTAAAACTATGGGATAGATGGTGTCGCTGGGAGTTGACGACAGTGGTGAGGCGGCATCACTGGGGAGGACATAGGTGGGGAGCCGGTTGGGAAGAGGCAATGCTCGGAAGGCCGCAGGTGGAATCGTGGAGCTCCAGCCGGGAGGCAGCACGGTTGCTTCACCGCGTATCGCCTGCACTGACCTTGGTATCCCATCGCTCCATCGGAGTGCCGCAGATGTCTCGTCCTCTAACAACACGTTTCACTCAGGCGCGTGAGGATACATCGGGGTGCTTGTCCATCCTGAAATCGTCGTTCTCTAGAGGAAACAGCGGGAAGCAGTCCGGAGTCACCTTGAGGCCGGCAGCGTGTCTGGATGCAGAAGGACATATGAGCCCATGGTCGCACGTGGAGTCGTGGCTGTACTGCTTGTGGAGGATGAATTTCCAGGTTCCAGCGGTTCTTGATTGCGTTCTGGTGCGGCCGGAGAGGAAGTCGGCGACGGTGGAACAGAGGTTTCCATAGGTTGCCTGTAGCGGACGAAGCTACTTCCCCACGAATATGAGACCCTGCTGGTCCGGCAATGGATATCAGTATTGCAATTAACAGATCATTGATGAAATTTCCGAGGACATCAGATGAGATCGACGAGGGCCTTGACGAAGATCTGCATGCATCTTGGCAGATTGACCAACGGCTCCATCGATTTTTGACTTGTTCCATCGGGTATTCGATAGTTTTCTTTGTGGCCGATCTCGTCTCCTGGTTCTCCCCAGTCTACTCGATCTGACGTTGTATATATATAGGAAACCGTAGGTGGGAGCAAGGAAAGACTAAACCCGATGCACGTGGAATTCTTCTCGTCCACGTATACGAAGCAAACACAATTGACGCGCAAGGATCGGCCGAGCGACGGACCAAAAGATGCGATGGGAGACGGACGACGTACCAACAAAAAACGGACGAAAAAACGGGGGAAGAAACCTTAGTGTCTTTATTATTAGGTAAAGATGATGCATTTTTTTTTTTGTAATTTACTCGAGATAACTGCATTGTGCCAGATCCGCTAAGTCTTGAGCATGACTAGCAACAAGATATTTTTCTGAGCGGGGATATAATGCATTCCTATGGTTACATATACGTATGCAGTCTTAAAAAGGACAAATGCAAAACAGGATTTAAAAGCACAAGAAGACTAAGTGAATAGTAATCCGTATTTAACGCCCTATACCGGTTGTTGGAAAATAATCCTATATGACCATATATCCAGAACTGTACGATCTGATTAACGGAAAAAAGCATGTTTGGCAAGGGGATTTTGATTGACGAGAAAAACTTGTTGTGGAGCGGAGGCCTAGGATTTGGCAACGACAGGTGCAAACTTTTGTGTTCTCACATGAAAAAGGGCATGCAGGAAAACGAGATCTCTCTCCTAGTACTTGTAAAAGGCATGAATTTGATTGACGAGAAAAACTTTGGTGTGGAGCGGAGGCCTGGTATTTGGCAACGAGAGGTGCATGGAAACGAGATCTCTCTACTACTAGTTGCAAAAAGCATGAATAGTTTTACGTCAAGATAAAAATGGTTTTGCTGCATACAGTACCTTGCTTATACAGTCCAGAACTTAGCGTTTGTATTCTTCTCAGAAGAATGCGTTTCTGTGAAAAATTAGTTGTAAGCAAATTATTAATGACCATAGTTGCTCTTTTAAAAAGAGACTAGTAGAACAGAACTGAAGGGTACATAACTTCAGGGCTCCACTGATTCAAAGGAAGTTCATAAGATTTTTAGAAGATTTTATCTCCATAGGATTTGTTTCCTATGTAAATCGTTTGATTTATAGGATTGTTTCCTACAGAAATTCTTCCCATAGGAATCATTATACTACATACGGAATTCTAACATTCACTCTAACCGCTTTTTACGATTCATTTACTTTTCCTTTGTTATCAAACACAATTACTCTTCCCTAGGATTCTACTAAACATGACATTCTAATTCTATGGGTTTTCTAATGCTACACTTTTTATATCCTATGAATCAAAGGGCCCCTCAAAGTATTATCGTGTACTCTTGACCATAACCAATTAGTAAAACCGCTGCCTCCTCTCTAAATTACTACTCCCTCCGTATTATCAAAATGGAAGCTTTTTCTAGACAACATTATTTAGACATGTTTTAGTGTGTAGATTCATATGCATCTTACACTAAAACATGTCTAGATACATTTTGTCTAGGAAAAACTAAAACATCTTATATTTTGATACGGAGGGAGTACTACATATCTGAATCCAGGAAGAGACTCATGCTCAGAAAAATACCTTCTGAAGGTTCGTCCTGCCTGATTCACTGAATCCACCAAACCAACTGCGGTATGTTTCAGTAAACCATACAAAGGACAGCTGCTATCTTCATTGAATAATGAATACGATGAAAGCAAACAGTACAAAAGAAGAGGAAACAATACATTTATTTTTGACGCAACGACTAAAGTTCAGATTTCAAAGGCCTTGAAGAGATTGGACATGCTCTTCAGAAAGAGCTAAGCAGTCAGCAGTGCTATTCCTTATCTCAGAAGTAACAAAACAACATGTATGAAACCACCGGTAAAAAAATATGCAGGTGGATTCACAATAAAACAGAAAGCATTTGAGAATAAACTACTGTCGAACACATAACACTACGGCCAATACGAATCGCCTGGTCAAGTGGCCTCTGAACAAAAAAGGAAAGCCACTTCACTGCACGATCATCTGGGGAGGTGGGCGAATAAGAACGGCAGAGAGAACAGTGCTGTGGTATCTACAGCACTACCTTGACATCTGACTGCTGAACCCTGAACGACTCTTCAACGCTACTCTTCTGTCATCTTTTATTACGATTGTTCAACTACGAGGAGGAAGTTAAAATTCACAGATAGTTTCCTGTCACGACGGGCTGCTGTTCCTTGTCACTTGAAGTACGACGAGATGTATAGCCTCACTCCGATGTCCACCGGACTATCCTCGCCACCAATTGCATGAAGAACCACCGGGATTTCGCTCAGGTATCGTATCACCAGGGGCAGAGCTGCTGGGGTAACTTGAGCTTTCACTGCGTCATCGCTCAGCAAAACTGAATCGGCAGCAGCGGGACCACCAGACTGTATTGCTCCTGGTTCATCTTCGTCTTCGGATAACATCAACTCAGATGGGTTCACCACCACTGCGACTTCCTCAATTGGCCTGCTACATCTGAACTGGCCTCCCCTCCTTTGGGCAGGCTTATTCCTGCATGCATCAAGCACTAATGTTCCAGTTGCTTCCAGCCATTCAGTAGATAACCCCTCAACTTCATCGTAGTATATTCTTCGCTCCATCTACAACAGAAATCATGATCAGGTGAGTGAAAAACAAATAAGAAGTATTCTTTCCATCAGATGAGGTTAGGCGAAGTCATACCGAGAGCTTGGGCACATAAACTGACATGAACCTTGGTCCAACCCCCAAAACTCTGGCACTAGAGACTGTCTGCAAAAGAAAAAAACAGAAGTCATTTAAAATAAAGATTAACAACGAAGTTAGGAGGGGAAGGTGAAAGATGATGATGCACCATTATACCTCATTCCTCTTTAGTAGAGCCCACATGTAGAGCTTCTGTCCAGCGTCTTCTGCACGGCGAGCGGCCCACTTCCTTTCATTACAATATTCAGCAGCCTCCCCAAGACAATCAGAGTTAGGCACCTTAAACTTCTTAGCCGCAGCAGACAGTGCTTCCCTCCCTTCTTTGGTTTCAGCAGCATCCTTACTAAACTGGAGGCCTGTAAAGCATCTATCCACTGTTTCACAAGATTTAGTTTTGACTCCATTCCGCCCAGTGGAAACTTTCCTTTGCTTCAGATACATCTGTTCAGCCTCAATTACTGCACTCAGTGTCCTGTGAACGATTATATCAGCATATCTTCGAAGTGGCGAAGTAAAGTGTGTATACAAAGGGACAGAGAGCGCATAATGGGCCCAGTCATCCTTGTTGCTTATCAGGTCCCCTGTGCAAAAGTATTCTGCTGACTGCATTTGCTTTGATGCATAAAACATGAGGATATCAAACAGAACAGGATCATCTTGCAACTCTTCCTTCATTCTACAAATTGATAGATGAAGCTGACCAGATGATGAAGAATCCAATTCAAAACCATTTTTAGCACAAAATGCCTCAAACTCTCTGAGCTTCCGTGGATTAGGTTCAGGGTGCCTACGAAGTAAAGCACAATCAGGGAATGCATTTGATATAACCTCTGCAGCTGCCATATTAGCCAACAACATTAACTCTTCAATAATGAAACATGCATCCTTCCTTTTATAGTGATAGCTATCGCATGGAGCCCCATCTTCATCAAACAGTATTGTAGGCTTTGAATTGTCAAGAGAGAGCGCTCCACCCTTGAATCTAATATCCTTCAGGCTTTTCGTGATCTCATATAGGCATCTAAGGGATTTTATAATATCCTCCTGTTTAAGAATGCCATGCACTTGAAGAGACGCAGCTGCAGATCTTAACTGGTTGACATCACTAGAAATCAGATCTTGCGCAAGATCATATGATAGCTTGCAGCATGAGAAGATAATGGTACGACCAATCCAGCGATTAACTATGCTGCCACGAGGGTCAATGTCCCAAATAACTGAAAAGGCAAGCCTGTCTGCCCCAGGATTAAGCGAAACAAGTTCTTCTGAAAGTCTTGAAGGCAGCATCGATACTTTCCGGCGCAAGGTGTAAACACTAGTAGATCGGATCTGAGCCTCAGCATCTAATGCAGTCTCTGGATGAACAAAGTAAGAAACATCCGCAATATGGACCCCAATACGGACAATTCCTTCAGCAAGTGTCTCGACGGATATTGCGTCATCAAGATCTGATGCAGTAGGAGGGTCTATTGTAAAGGTCAAGACACCTCTCAGATCCTTTCTTGCTGCCAGTTCTTCCTGCGGAATTTTCCAGCAAGTGACCGGGAGACATGCCATGGACTGAGGGGAAAATTCAGCATCAGATATTGCATTCTCAAACAATATAGCATCCATGTGTGTTTCAACCTGTCCACCCATTCCCAAGAACTGTACGACACAAGCCCAGGGATAGGGACTTTCCTCATTCCATTCATCAATCCTTGCAGCAACTAATTCCTTCTCAATAGCTATATCACCTTCTTTCAGCCTCTGTCTGATACTATCTGGCAAAGTGCTAACACTAACAATCATCTGAGGGAATTTGGGATCAGTAGGCAAGAGATGAACCAAGCCTGTCAGAGATGAGGATGCTATATGGTTCATCCTCTTCGAACCCTGCACAGTCATCTGATTTCTCTGCTCTCCATCAGGGAAATCTGAGAAAGGAGCAAGGAAACCTACAACAGTACCACGTCGAGGAGACTTCTTTATGACAGATACAACTTTCCCGGTAGGGCGTCTGCTTGGGTGACTGCATATCACAGAACATATCCTCTGTAACGCTCTTGCAGACTCGGTCTTTCCTTCATCCAAGTCCTCATAATTCTCTGGGACAATAGCATCCCCATTTCCACACATAACAGCTTGACTAAAACCACTGTCATTGTGATGGTTATGCATCCTGTCCGGAACAGGTTGGCCATTACTGCACTTCTCAAACCTGCAGCTGGTATCTGCCTGTCCTTTCTTCAAACTATGATTCCCATTTGTTTCACTAACTTCACGAGAAACAGAAACACCTCCAGGGGCAGGGTTGCATGCGATGTTTTGTCCTTTCATTCTAGTCCAGTAAACAACAGGATCCAGCGTGATGGCAACAATATCACCTTCAATCTGCAAAGTAGGTCATGAGAGAACATATCATTTTAAGTAAAAAGAAGTTGTAATGTGAATACAATACAATATATGATGGTATATCACAGAGGAAAACGTAAGTGAGCAGAACTGAACATGCATGATTCCATATCTAACCACATGATAGCACAAGATAAAAGAGTGCTTTCGTAGGAACATACTGCTAAAATAGTTCCCATGCATTTATTATTTGTACCAAATAAGGCAATCTGGAGAAAGTTTTCTCAGGATTATAGTCAAAGAAACAGATAATGTATTTGCATAAAGGATGCAGGTTTATATTTGCCAAAGGGAAACTACAACAGAACATTTCGTACCCAGCAAAATGATCACAACATAAAGATTAATATCATGCTCATGCAGCTTTGCTTGAATCATTTGCAGGCGCAAGAGCTCTCGAGGCAATCCGCTGCCACATACTAAAAATTAAGGCTTCAAGGATGCTATTTGGTCTATAGGCATACCAATTTGGTTGCAGCTGTAAGTTGATCTCGCATACCCTTTGGCTGCAGTACACATACGGGATCCTATATGAAGAGCTACTGACCGTGTTTGTTTGTATGGACTGTAACATCTCATTATGGATGGTGGGATAAATATTGGAGTATTCCCCTTATATGCTGATAGCTGAACCATTCCATTCACCACAATTTATCAAATAACATCGCACGCTTTAAAGTCAATTCAAAATCATGCCAGTAGCAAGTAATTTCTAATGTGCATGACCAATTTGTGGGAGAGCAGGCCAGGCATATGGTTTCAAGCATACTTTCTCGAAGTCACAAAGAACCAAAAGTTGGACAAAGATCAGCAGGCTGAGTACTGTGGCGTGACAAACTTAATACTCCCTCCGTCCATTTTTATAAGTCATTTCAATTTTGGTCATATACATTCTAAAATGAGTGAATCTAGACTCTTTTTGTGCATAGATTCACTCATTTTACTGTGTATGTGGTCAAAAGTGAAATGGTAGATAGCGTGCCTTATAGAAGTGAACGGAGGGAGTAGCATATATGATGCAGAATGACAAACATTGTACAGAATTTCGCAGTACACGTATGGATGATCCGAGCAATCCATGTGTTTGTATGTACCATCCCATTCTGGATGGAGGAATAAATATTGGAGGACTATTCCCTCCATATGCTGATTGCCGAACAATTCCATTATCACAAGCAATCGGAAGTTGAACAAAAATAAAAATGCCCAATCATGTGGCATGACAGCAACTGAAAAATACATTATGCAAAATGACAAGCATAGTACAGAATTTTGTTCTTAGGCTCGTGTCTGGCAGATATGGAAATCGAGTTCCTAGCACATGATAATAATTCCAAAGTGGCTAATCAGGCAATTCAAGTCAAGGACTGAAAGAAGTATCATTAAGACTTTGGGCTATCCATCCACTAATACTACTGTACGGGGTTGCTACTGATTGCACACACATGTATAGCGCCTCACACTTTTTTCAACAGAACCACTGGTGTCGCAGGTCTGTGCAGTACCAAATAGACATGAACTTACCGCTCGGTTTTGTGCCGTCCCTGTAATGAGAATGTCCACAGGAATGCCATCGATCGTGCAGTACGCCTGGGGCATCATCACAGATTTCAGACATTAGAGACCAGTAGCAGAGAGGCAGTAGTACAATGATAATAGAAAAACAGATTAGGACGAAGTCCATGCTTGCCTCGTTCCTGTTGTGAGCATTCACACGGAGCTTCCCACTGAAGACATTCCCACTCTGCAAAGAGGAATAGGCAACAATTAAACAAACCCATCAGAGTCAAGCACTCAAGCGACGCAGACAAAGCTGCAATCGTCTCACTGGCACGATCCACTGTGTATACCTCGAGGGCGTCCTCCACGACCTGCTGAGGCCAGTAGGGCTGGAAGAAGAGCCTCCTGGGAGCTCCCCCGGCACCTGTACCCACGACCGGGCCCCGGGGCTCGGCGCGGGACGGCGTGGGGAGCAGGGGGCAGGACAGCCTCGTCCCCGCCGCCTCCGCCTGCAGCACGGCTTCGAGCCGGGAGCCCGCGCGAGCAGGCGGCGGCATCGATCTGCTGGGCCTCGGCCCCGCGGCCACGTCGACGAGCTGCGGTGGCGCGGAGACGGGGGTGGTGGGCTGCTTGGGGCGGCGCGCGGGCCGTCGTCGGCGCCTCCGCTCGGCTTCGTCCTCCGTCTGGGACGGCGGCGGCGACGGGGCGTGGATGGGGACGGCGGCGGTGTGCTCTCCGGTGGCCCTCATGTGCAGGCAGCAGTCCCGTTCCTGAGCTGGGGAAATCGCGTGAGAGGGGAGGGGGGCGGAGGTTCTGGGAGGCGGGGAGAGTGCGGGGGAACCCTAGATCTGGAGGAGGCGTCCGCGTCGTTCGCCTCTGCGCCGATACCGACGGGAGGGAGGGAGGAGGAAGGGATAGAGGGGGAGGCCGAGGCGGTGGCGGTGGCTTCGAGAAGGGGACAGGATATAATAGAGGGGAAGGGCACGGAGGAGAAGGGACGGACGGCGCGGCGGTTTTGGTATATTGTGGCCTGTGTTTTGTTTGTGGGGGCGTACCTGGCTGGGATGGGGGCGTCCTCGCTCTTGCGGGGCGGGGACGGCGGGCAGGGTTTGGTCGGCGGCGGGGGTGGGGCTGCGCCGCGCCGACTGTTGCTTTTCCCGATGCGTCGTCGCTTTCCCCCTCCCGGTGCCTACGCAATATACCTACTGGGCTAGTGGTCTGTGTCGCGGTTGTACGTCCGCCGCTTTGCCCGTGGGTGCGTGGCGGCGCCTGCGTTCACGGCGCGATCCACACTGTACTCCGTCAGGTCGTAATCCACACTGTGCTCGTATTTCTCTGATTTCATTTCACAAAAACTGAATTCGATCTATATGTAAGTAACAATTGTGTATACGTATATAAGTATAATTTTTTTGTCAATTACAATTATGTGTGTTGCTTTAATAAAGCATGCTCTGCGTACTCTAAAAATATATGTATTTATGTTGTTATGTGAAACATCATTTGTTTTCTTTCGTATAGTGTTTGAGTATGTAAATAGTACTGTATGTAATAACATTAATTGGAGCGATGAAATGCTGACGCGATCTTAGTGGGAAAACACGTGTTTGACTCTTAGCCAAGCGGAGAAAAGTGGATTGAAGGCTATCGATATCTTCATGATATGGTGACGGTATTATGTGTCATAACAGCTAGTCATGCGGCACTAACATTTAGAACATGGCTAATTTTTATGGTTTCTTTTTCATTATCTAGTTTGGGTTGCGGCACGTACATACTCCGTCTGGCAATAAGTGTACTTTTTTCTTTTTGGTCGGTCAAAATTATTCAACTTTGACTAACTTTATTGAGAAACGTATTAACATTTATGGCATCAAATTAGTATCAATAGATTTGTCTTGACATGAAGTTTTAAAATATATCATTTCAATGTCATATAAGGTTGCCACTATTTACTATAAAATTGGTCAAACTTTAGAAAGTTTGACTAACTATAAATCTAGATGTACACTTATTTGTGGACAGAATGAGTATTGAAGTGCGATAACTACACAATGGTCAGAATTTGACATGTGATACTAGTACCATTTTTCTCCATCGATGCACGCAGATATGAATTTACAAATTAATGGAATGTTGTTGGGTTGTTGGGTATACGGCTTGAAAACTATTGTGCGAGCGCTGCTACACATCTGATAGTTTATGTCTGATACTCATACGAGATTTCAATCAATGTGTCGGTCTTTTCATTGTTGGTTCATCTCACGGCCCAAAGAATCCATCATACACGAGTCGAACATAATCTAACGTACGCACGACAATATCGCTATTGTGCTGGAATGCTAGTAATGTTGCACAACAATAATACTCCCTCCAATTAGGGCGACAATTAATATGGATATGAGAGAGTACTATTTTAAGGAATGTCCATATGCTTCAATCAGGCTGAGAACAATCATGTATACCTCTCAAACTTAGCATTTCCAATATCAAGTTTTCACTGTTTGAGATTTTGCCCGGTGCTCACTTTTTCACAAGTTTTTCTGCTATTCTTTCCCTTGGCATAACGTACACATAAGTTATTATATAAATTTTATTCGGAGCTAAAATGAAAATATAACCTTCTATCTTGTGTGCATTCACATATTTTTATGGAGTATTTTAAAAATAAAACATAAATATCTATTCCTAAATATTCCAACCCACTTCCTATTTTCCTATCCACGTAAACCCCGTGTGAGCAGGTCAAACGTGCATGTCATCCACGCGTCACATTTTTGCATTAATATACCACGTAATGAACGTAAGTCATAAGTTACATCTTTTGCATTATTTTTTTATATTTTCATAGACAATATACCTGTTGGGCGCTTGGAACATATTTATGTAGTTCATGCATGCTTCACATTTTTATTAGAAAATGGCTTTGTGTTAACTTGAAAAAAATCTTTTTTTATGTATCACTATATCCTATTTAACCCACCCCCCCCCCCCTAGCCGCGGTGGTTAGGCATAATGGTTGAGGTGCACGACGTAAAAAATATTGTATCCAAAGAATTTAAAACTTTGTCCGATGCAATCATGTACTTTGTTATGTGAAACATCTCTGTTCTCTTTCTTATATTCTTGAGTATGTCCAAAAAGTGACAATTATTGCACCCTGGATCAATGATCTAGGCTAAAGTAGTAGTATAACACACTACTTTGTAAAACAATCTCTTTGTTTTCCTAGAACACAATAAGAATCATTTCCTATCAAAATTGTTTACACTAGTAGAATACTTGGTTATCTTTGAGCACGTTGTTTCGGAATTACTTGACCATTTTTTTAATTTCTAATTATTTTTTCGTATATCAGGTGCGTCTTGCCTCTATGTGCCATTAGTCTGCATCCGGGGAGTGTATTTACCTCTTAGAGACGTGGAGAAAAGCGAAGGTTATCCATTGGTAGTAAGTTATATTGTATATCTTCATGTTATGGTGATAATATTAAGTGTCATATCAGCGTCAACGCTAGTCATACAACACTAACATTTCTCGCGGGAACATGCGATATGGTTTCCATGCCTACTGCTGGCGGAGGTTTCAATCATCCTCTTTCTTGTGGCCTTAGGTCCATGGAGGCGCAGTGAATCTCGAATGACTGAGGGAAATCTCTGTTTTTAGGTGTTTTTTAATGTTTGGTTCGAGTTTGGCGGCTCCCCGGAGATGGAATAAGGTTCACTCCGTGTAGAAATGCTGACGCGGTCTCAGTGGGAAAACACGTGTTTGACTCTTAGCAAAGCGGAGAAAAGTGGATTGAAGGCTATCGATATCTTCATGATATGGTGACGGTATTATGTGTCATAGCAGCTAGTTATGCGGCACTAACATTTAGAACATGGCAAGTTTTTATGGTTTCTTTTTCATTATCTAGTTTGGGTTGCGTCACGTATATATTGAAGTGTAATAACACACCATGGTCGAAATTTGACATGTGATACTAGTACCATTTTTCTCCATCGATGCACGTAGATATGAATCTACAAATTAATGGAAGGTTGTTGGGTTGTTGGGTATACGGCTTGAAGATTAGTGTGCGAACGCCGCTACACATCTGATAATTTATGTATGATACTCGTATGAGATTTCAATCAATATGTCGGTCTTTCCATTGTTGGTTTATCTCACGGCCCAAAGAATCCATCATACGTGAGTCGAACATAATCTGTCGTATGCACAACAATATCGTTATTGTGTTGGACTGCTGCTAATGATGCACGATAATAATACTCCCTCCAATTCGGTGACAATTAATATGGATCTAAGAGAGTACTATTTTAAGGAATGTCCATATGCTTTCATATGTATCCGAGGACAATCATATATACCTCTCAAACTTAGCATTTCCAATATCAAGTTTTCACCGTTTGAGCATTTTGCCCGATCCTCACTTTTTCACAAGTTTTTCTGCTATTCTCTCCTTTGGTATAATGTGCACATAAGTTATTATATATTTTTTGTTCAGAGCTAAAATCCAAACATATACTCTTCTATCTCGTGTGCATTCACATTTTTTATGAAGTATTTTAAAAATAAAACATAATCATCTATTCCTAAATATTCCAACCCACTGCCTATTTTCCTATACATGTAACTCCCACGTGAGTAGGTGCTTGCGTGTGGGCACACGTTCGTTGTGCGACCCCAAGAGGAAGGTATGAAGAGTATAATAGCAAGTTTTTTCCTTAAAAAGAACCCAAGGTTGTTGACAGCTGATGTTGGCAGGGCGCACTACCAGGATCAGCATAAACGTGGAATCTGCACACATCACAACCAAGATACTTTGCCCCCAACGAAACAGTGAGGTTGTCAATCTCACCGGTTTTGCTAACACAAAGGATTAGATGTATAATGTGGAAAACGGTGCTTGTTTGCAGTAAATGAGAAGAGAACGATGATGGCAGTGAATGAAAAGGAAACAGTGGTTGCAGTGAATGAAAGGAAAACAATATTTGCAGTGGTTGTAGTATCAGTATAAAAGAATGGACCGGTGTACACAGTTCACTAGTGATGTCTCTCCAAAAGAGATAGATAACATGTTGGGTAAACAAATTACAGTTGGGCAGTTGGTAGATATAAAGGTTGCACAGTAGTGCATATGCATTACATGATGATTACTATGTGATTCATGCGGGCATTACAACATAATTCATAGATCGTTATCCAACTGCATTTATGACTAATAATCCACCCTCAAAGCGTAATCCAAACTTCGGGTATTAAGTTGCAAGCAACAGATTATTCCTTAAGTAAAATGTGTAATGTAAACAATGAAAACATTGTTGTTTTCTCCCTAATGGCAACAGCACATCCCCCATCCGTCACGTTTCTGTGACTCGAGCACAGATGAAAGGGAGGCATGAACCCACTATCGAGCATAAATACTCCCTCTTGGAGTTACAAGCATCAACTTGGCCAGAGCATCTACTAGTTACGGAGAGCATGCAAGATCATAAATAACATAAACATGATAGATTGATAATCACTTGACATAGCATTCAATATTCATCGGATCCCAGCAAACACAACATGTAGCATTACATATAGATGATTTTGATCATGTTAGGCAGCTCACAAGATCTAAACATGGTGGCATAAAGAGGAGAAGACAACCATCTAGCTACTGCTACAGACCCATAGTCCAAGGATGAACTACTCACGCATCACTCTGGAGGCAGACATGGTGATGTAGAGCCCTCCGGTGATGAATTCCCCTCCCGGCAGGGTGTCGGGAGAGCTTCAGAACCCTCCTGAACTAGGGTTGACGATGACGGCGACTACAGAACTTTTCGTAGATGGAGGCTCGGGTCTTTAGGGTTAACCCGAGGAGGAGGTTAAATAGGCGAAAGGGCGATGTCGGTGCGTGGCCAGGGGGCCACACCGCCTGGTGGTTGATACGTCTCCAACATATCTATAATTTCTGATGTTCCAGGTTGATATTATGCCAATTGCTACATGTTTTCTCCCTTCTTTATGTCATTTTTATCGATTTTCCGGACTAACCTATTGACAAGATGCCACAGAGCCAGTTCCCTGTTTTCTGCTGTTTTTAGTTCCAGAAAAGTTGTCCTGGAAATATTCTCGGAATTGGAAAATTCGAAAGCCATAAGTCTTAGAAGTCCCGGAAGCTTCCAGAAGTTCCGAAGAGCCCCGGAGGGGGGCCACAGAGTGGCCACACCATGGGGTTGCGCGGGTCCTCCTGGCCGCGCCACCTAGGGGTGTAGGCCTCCTGGCCACCCCCGGCATCGCCCTTTCGCCTATATATACTCCCCGATGCATAAACCCTAGAAGAATCGACATTTTCCACAATATACATCCGTAGCTCCGCCGCCGCCGCTGACAAGTTTCGGGGGACAGGTCTCTGTTCTGGCACCCTGTCGGGACGGGGAAGTGCCCCCGGAAGCCATCTCCATCGACTCCACTGCCATCTCCATCGTCGTTGTTGTCTCCTCTGATGAGGAGGGAGTAGTTCTCCCCCGGGGATGAGGGCTCTACCGGTAGCTATGTGGTTCATCTCTCTCTCCCATGGTGTGATCATGAGCTTTGTAATCTAGTTGAATATGTAGATGTGATCTTCATCTGTTATGCTACTCAAGTGGTTTTCGTATCTCTGTAAACACATTGATCGCGTTGTAAAGGTGATAGTGTGTGCACCGTGTGGTTTAGCATGATATTTATATCTTGTGTTGGAAGATGAACCTATGAAATTGTGGCGTTTGTTTGGTACTAATTTAGGGCGCTCATAGTGATAGCGTGGGGTGCCTTAGAGAGGGAATATAGACTTGAGGAGTGCTGTTACAGCCCTACGCAATGATTGGTGTCTGTTATTCGACCGGAGAGTGGTTCGGAGTAGCATAGTGAATAAATGATATTTATGCATTCAATTATGTTTTCATTGTTGAGAGTGTCCACTAGTGAAAGTAGGAGCCCTAGGCCTTATTTCCAAGCATTGAAACACCGTTTTCCCCCTGTTCTGCTACATGTTTGCTTGCTGCCATGTTTATTTTAGATTGCTATTATTACTTATAACCATCCATATTACTCGCATTTCACTCTCTCTTCGCCGAACTAGTGCACCTATATACCTGACAAGTATATTGGGTGTGTTGGGGACACAAGAGAATTCTTGTATCTTAATTGGAGGGTTGCTTGAGAGGGATATATTTGACCTCTACCTCCCTGAGTTCGATAAACCTTGGGAGATCCACTTAAGGGAAACTTGTTGTTGTTCTACAAACCTCTACACTTGGAGGCCCAACACTGTCTACAAGAATAGAAGCGTGCGTAGACATCAGTGGTGCGGCCAAGGGGGGTCGCGCCACCCTATGGTGTGGTGGCTCCAGGCCCCCCCTCCGGGTCCCCTCCGGACTCCGTGTACGTGACAGATTTCTAAGACCCTGTGATTTTGTTTCGTCCAATTTCGAGAATATTTCCAGAACAACTTTTCGGAAACAAAAATTAACAGAAAACATGAACTGGCTATGTGGTATATTTTAATAGGTTAGTCCCAGGAAAACCATAAAAATGATGTAAAGTGTATAGAAAACATGTTGCATATGACATGAAAACAACATGGAACATCAGAAATTATAGATACGTTTGAGACGTATCGGTAGGTCAAACATGCATGTGATGGTGCAGGTCTTGCACTCGTTGGGAGACTTGATGACCCACAAGTATAGGGGATCGCAACAGTCTTCGAGGGAAGTAAAACCCAAATTTATTGATTCGACACAAGGCGAGCCAAAGAATATTTATTAGCCTTAACAACCGAGTTGTCAATTCAGCTGCACCTGAAAGTAGACCTGCTCACGACAATTTATCAGCGGTAACAATTTTATAGCACCAGTAGAAATAAAATAACAGCAGTAGAAAAATAGTAACAACAGTAGCAATCGCGGAAAACGACAGTATGGAAAGTACCGTAGGCATAGAGGGAATGGATGGACGGGCGTTGCATGGATAACATAGGTCATGTAATAATCTAACACGGGCATTGCAGATAATAATATAAAGCATCAAACATGTAGGCAAACCATAGTCATGTGTTCCAATATAGTCATACGTGCTCGCAATGAGAAATTTGCACAGCATCTTTTGTCCTACCAGCCGTGGCAGCGGGGCCTTGTAACATCCCTTATTTTTGGAAAGTCCAAAAATCACTAAAAATTGAAACTTTTTGTTTTCATGTTTAGTAGGTCACAAAAAAACCAAATGATATGTAAGAAACAAAAGAAAACAATACATATTTCATATTTTAATGAAATTGAAATTACCAATCCAGTTATGCCTCTGTTCCTTAAACCCTAAAACCTTATGCAAAAATAAGTTTCTTTATATAAAGGGAATATCTTTTATTAACAAACCTTTACCTAAAATGTTTACAACTACAATATTACTTTGAGGATATTTTATGGCAACAAAAATCAAAGAATTATAACCCTTAATAAAGTTCTAAGCCTCAACAACATTTGATAAGAATAAAATAGTTAATAATAACTTTTAATTGTTATTCCAAGTTTTAAACATAAAGGTGTGAAAATAAAATGCATTGCTTTGAAAATAACTTACAATAGGGCATGGGAAACAATAGTATGACTTGTGGTTTTATTCTAAATTTTATTGATCAACAATATTAATTAATTGATATGAACTAATTAAATATCATTAAGTTACTATTAGTAAATCCTTCATATCCTAAAATTATAAGATATGAAAATGGTTTAAAAATGGCTTTCCAAAAATAATTTATGACATGTAAAATGTCTCTGAAATTTATTTGGACAATAACATCAATTTATTATTTTCTAAATATTAAAATGGCCTTAAAGTAATATTAGTGTTTTATTTATATTTTCAAAATATAAAATTGTGAAAAACAAGATGAAATAACTTTCAAAATTATGTTTTCAACATTTATAATGTCACTAAAATTTAAATTGACCAATAACTATGTTTTATAAATTTTTGAATTAAAAATCACATTATGTGACTATTAAGGAATTATTCAAATTTCCAAAATTCAAAAATAAAATATGTTGAAAAGTTTACAAAAATGGTACTGTTGGAAATATTTGAAATTTCAAGATTTTAGAATTTTGTTTCATGTCATTTGGATAATTAAAACAGAAGTTATGATTTAATTAAAACTGTTTTAAAAAGAAGAAGAAATTGATGACGTCATGTGTGACGTCATCGTCTTCTTCCTCGGTTGGAAACCGCATGTGTCACGGCTGTAATTTTTGCCCCGTGATTCCTCCCCATTAAGGCCATTTAATTCCTTCCCGAGACCATCCCTATATAGACCTCGACCCCCTCTACATTTCCCCTCTCCCCGTTCCCTGGAAGACACCCCGAGAGGAGAGAAATTTGTCGCCGGAGTTGCTTCGGGCCGCCGCCGTTCGTCATCGTTTCCGGCCACAGAAGAAGGTCCCCGCGACCGATTTCGCGCTCCTTCTCTTCCCCTCAGCCTCCTTCCCTACCTCATCCCTTTGTTTCTATTTTTCCCGCAGCGGAACCTCGGCCCCGACAATCACCGGAGTCGCTGTGACCTCGTCTCCTCATCATCGTCGCCACAGAGCTCGCCGCACGTCTCCGAGGTAGTCATCAAGTTCACCGTGATGAGGCGCGACTCGTGGTGCCCCTCCGAAGCCCAGGGAGCCACCGGAGCGCCCGCGCCGTCGAGTTCTGAGCAGTTGCGCCGCCGCGCCACCATATTCTGGCGGAAAACTCCGGTAAGCCACCCTCCTCTCTCTGTTGGCCGTTGGATCTTCTTTTGACGCGTAGGATTAGATCCCTAGCGAACAGGTACGCTGCCGTTAGATCCAGATCTAGTGGCTCAGATCTGGATCCACTTAACCACGTCAGCGCACAATCAACGTGCCACGCCAGCGCCCAGTCAGCAACTCAGCCCAATCAGATCCAGCCACGTGGCCTTGCCTTTTTTTCAAATTTTTCTCCTGCTAGATTTAATTGGCAGTTTTGCAGTTTAGTCCTTGTATCTTGTAATCATCATAACTTTTTACCCATAATCCCAAATTTATCAATCTAGGACTTTTTGAAAAGCCCTTGATATTTAGAAACTTTTGGCACTGGCCAAATTCAAATTTGACAAACTTAAATATGTTCAAATTCAAATATGCTTGTTTGATGAATTTTGTTATAATTCAAATTCTAGAAATCCAAAAAAATATAAATAAAATATATTTGGAAACCTTAGGATGTGTACTTTCATATGCTTTGTCCCAAAAAAAATGAACAAATTAAAATTGAATTTAGAAGTAATTGTCACATTTGAGTATTTTTTTACATAGATTTAATTCTATAAATATTTTCAATATAGTTCCTTTTGCAAAATTGCTCCATTTGATAACCTTGAACCAGAAACAACCTTGCCCAACCATTTTGGACATTATTGGACCATGGCCATGTGTTTTTTATCAAAAACCCAACCTAGTGATTCATCCATCTTTACCATGTCTTAGGAATTGTTTTCAACTGTTATTCCTTGATGTTATGTCTATTTGGAGCCAAGCCAAGTCCTTAGAATGTGTCAATCACATATAGTACCAAGTAGTGAAATTTAGTTTTCTATCTACTTCTCCACTCCCCATGCTTGCTTCAAGATTTCACCAAGTTGTGATTTGTGAGAACCATGAAGTGCAATGGAGGACTTAACCATCTAGAGATTTTTCAACAGATAGAAGACCAATGAAGGACTTAGAAGATAAAACAAACTTCAGAAGCATCTCCAAGAAGTGGAAGCACTTAGAAGAAAACCATAGAAACTTCCAGAAGACTAACCTCCTTTCTCTCTAAGTCTTTTTCCTTCCCTTTTCTATTCTTCTCCTTTCAACTTGATGGCAACATGAAGAGCAATAAGGAAGATCATTGAAGAAATGACTTAGGCTCCACAACAATCTGAAGCATACTCCATCAATTGCAAGTACATGAAGAAATTAAGAAGAAGACTCACCTCTCCCATTCTATCCTCTTGTCTCATTTCTCCTCTATTTTGACTTAGTGATATTTTCACATTTGTTGAATAAAACACTTAGTTGTGACCACACCACTTGGGAAACAACTAGTGAGAAAACCATGAAGACTATCAAGACCAAGAGAAACACCACACCAAGGAAGGAAACAACTTAGATGGCATGAAGATGATCTTCAAGAAGGCAATCACATGAGGACTAGAAGCAATCCATACAAGTTGAAGAATAACAAGTTATTTTTCCCAACCATTGACCCAAATGGAAAATCCCAAGACTTTATCTTGTTTTATCTATTGTTAAGATGTTAGTTGAACCTAGACCTACCCTAAACCAAAATGGAAAGACTAACTTAGAGTACCCAAATGTTTTGATGAAAACAACTAAGTGTTACACTTTATGATGTGATACTTTAGTTGAAATAGTGAGATCACCTTGGTGAACTCTTGGAACTTCTTAGATAAATATGTTTTCAATAAATTTTGGTTACTACCAACTCAACCTAAACATCCTTAGTGAACTCTTGGAACTTCCTCGACAAGTATGGTTATAATAAAGTTAGATCACATCAAAATCAACCTAGTCCTTCCCAAGTAAACCATTGGAATTTCCTTAACAAGTATGAGACCATTAGAGAATGAATCTTTCAAACTCAAACCTTGACCTTGTCCTAGACAACTTGGTTAAACCCCTTTTTGTTATGTTTGTCGCTTTATATCTTCACTTGTTTGTTTGCTTGCTAGTATGCTTGTTTATTTGTTATTGTGTTTTCAATGAATAGATTGTACGGAGAGCAACGATCTTTGGTGAAGAGAGTGTGATATCTTCACCAACCTCAACAAGGCAAGTAACACATCATTCAACTACCCATTATTTTCTATATGCATTAGTTGATTTTGAGTAGTATGCATGATAGGAAGTTTTACAAAGTTTTATTATGCTATCCTATACCCTAGTAGTGTGTAGCCATCCTTATACCTTGTTATTTTGAAGCCCTGGTACTTAGTTGATGCTTTGCCATGCTACATAAATTGTTTTACTTGATGTTGTGAGAAAATTCTAAGTAACAACTTCAATGAACCACCTGGGTGGATTGGTTGTGCAGGGCTGTCGAAAGTTGAGTGTCTCCCCGAGGGGAGTTCACTTGAAGGAATGCCACCCAGGAACAAAGTGATTATGATGTTCCCCAAGTTTAGATTGCTTCCAGTGCAGCCTTTAGTCATATGGGCTCTGTCTTGATTAATTAAGTTGCGAGGGTTCAGCCTGGGCTTGACAAGCAGATATAGCATAATTATAGGTGGAACGGGTCTTGCCATTAGGTTGAATTCTTGATTCTGAAAGATCTCGTCTCAATCTTCTCCTTTCCTTAATGCACTCAGGGTGTATAGGATGTTTGGGCTGATTTGAGTCTGAAGGTGAAAGTTTACAAACTTTGCAGAGTCAACAAACTAAGATCTTAGACGTGTCCCCGGTTATGGACAACTATGAGCAGTTGGACAAGGATGGACGGAAGAATCACATCACCATTTTCAATAAGTAAAAATTTGACCAAGTGAACAGTAGTAGTGGTACTTGGATTTCAGTCCAATGATGCCACCCCTTTGAAAAGAAAAGTTTTCATTTACAAAAGAGATAGGAGAAAACTTGCTTTATGCAAACTTAGCCAAAACTCCACTCAGCCAAATAAGCATATAGTATTAGTCTTGCCATTTATATCCACCATAGTGTTACTTGCCAATACATTAAATTGTATTGACTCCCTTGTGGCTGTATATTCCATATTGTAGATGTTTCTGAAGACGAGTGAGGATTTCGTTAGGATCTCGAGACTATCGCCAACATATTTTGCCTGTGGCACATGAAGAAGATGGGCTCAATGTTGTACTTTGTTTTCCGCTGTATTTCTTTGTTTTCTGCTAGTCTTCTAAGACTATGCAAGTTGTAATACTATTTTGTAAAGACTGGATCATGCGATGTAATAGAAACTGATGCATTTGCATGATATTTCATTTTGTACTGTGGTGCTAGCAATTGATCTAGGGACTAGCACACTAACACAGGTATTTCACTTTTGCTAAAAAGTGGGATGCTACAGGCCTCTAGGGAAACTACTGGTAATTAAGGTGATCCTTTTAATAAAGCACCGGAGCAAAGCATTAACACTCCGTGAACACACGTGATCCTCACATCACAACCATCCCCTCCAGTTGTCCCAATTTCTGTCACTTTGGGGCCTCGGGTTCCGGACAATGACATGTGTAAAACAACTCGCACATATGATCAAGAAACAATATTATACTCATGAAACAATAACATGTTCAGATCTGAAATCATGGCACTCGGTCCCTAGTGATAAGCATTAAGCATAACAAGTTGCAACAACGGTAGAAAACACTAACAATGGATACTAGGTGACGAAGGCATGGATCCTGGGCTCTACAAATAAGGACACCCCCTCTCACACCTTCTAACCAAGGCCCGACAGGAAGCGCCCTTGGAGTACTCTAGAAGGCCCATGAAAAGCCCACCCGCATCAACTTGCGGGCTAAGTTAGGGATTGTAACCGACTCAAACTAGGGTTTGTATCCTCTCCGGGTTGGACTCGAGACCTGGCTATCTATATAAAGCCAGGAGAGCCCCAAAGGAGAGGACCAAGTATTACCGCACGACCACAAAAGCCTTGAAACTCGAGATCTACTCTCGATTCGAGCACCTGTAATCGATCTAATCGTCTAATACAGATCAGCAGAAGGCAGGAGTAAGGGTTTTACCTCTTCGAGGGCCCCGAACCTGGGTAAATATCGCCTCCCTGTCTAGCCGACGATTCCACCAGTGCCTATGACATCTCCTAGTCGAAACCCGATAGGATCACCTGAGGGATTTGCGGAGCCAGAGCTTCGACAATTGGCGCCGACCGTGGGGACCGCGGGCGCTGGATCACCGGCATCTTCGGCTTCATCGACATCCAACTCCCGTTGGAAACCATCGACTACGGCTCCGAACAATCCTGTACGGATCGGATCCGTCATAGTCACGCCTCACTCGCCGGAATCACGCCCGGTATTCGAGGATCTGGAGAAGAGCGTCACCCTGACGTTCGGAAGCTTTAACTTCATGGCAAACAGAGACGGAATCCTCCACTTCTCGGATGAATCTGAACCCGAATCTGGAGCCGTCAACTCGCGCTTCCTTATGGAGAAAAGCGGCGAGTCCATCCGCTTCAACACGATCGACTACCACGCACTCTCGACAGAGGAACCCTCTCGGGTGCGAAGAACCTCCCGATCTGCGCCTAGGACGCACGGGCCACAACTCGCCCAAGTCTGCATGGCAGGATCGGAACAGCCCTCGGAAACTGAATATAGCGCAACCGAGCGCGATCTAATCGGCGTCTCGCGGGAAGCCTGGAAAAGAGCAAAGGAATCCATGCGAAAGAGTCAGCCACCCGCAGCAGGTGCTACACAGGAAGATCTAACCGCCTACCACTACCACCTAGTGAGAGCGGCCTCAAACATCAAGGACGCCCGAGCAGATCTAGCCCGTCGCAGGAGAGCGGCGGATGAGTCAAGCCTACGTCGAGCCGAGCTGTCCCTTGCTCCTTCGGTCGGTACCCGACCCGTGGGAAAGGGACCCGCAGCATCAACAAGGGACCACGAATCCATGGCTGGGACCAACAGGTCTACCACATCTTCTTTCATGAGGGTTGACGACGACGGGAACGTCTACCCGCAAACTCCAGCCGCCGCAATTCTAGCCGCGGCCACCTATATGCAGATGAACCAGCCAACGGACAGCGATCCTCGGGTGGAACAGTACAAGCACATCCGCAAAGGTCTAGGGCTGGCTGCCGCGAAGCTCGCCTCCCACGATCGCAAGGAACAGCTGGAGAAGGCGCGACAAGAGAAGGACAAAGACAAAGACGCGCCCCGCAGGCATAGGAGCTCCTCTCCAAGAAAGGACAAATCGCCACGTCGTGGCCGAGGAAAAGAAGCTCGGCGCCGCGGCGACAGCCGAAGCAGCAGCGATGACAGCCCGAGAGACAAAGATTCGCGGCACCACAACAGCCGCTCGAGAAAAAGAAGTAAAGAACCAAGAAAAGATAGCGACCGCGACCGGTCCGGGCACGACGCGCGATCCGATCTCGCCCAGAAGAAGGTGGATAAAGCGAGGGCTTCACGATATCGCGAACGCTCCTCATCCGGATCTTCGGACGACGAAACCTGCGGAGCACTTTGCTTTGCTCGCAGTATTCGCGAAGCACCTCTACCCAAGAGATTCAAGCTCAGCTCTGAGGTGACAAAATACGATGGCTCACTCGAGCCCTCCCAGTGGTTAAGCGACTACCTCACGGCAGTAAAATGCCAACGTGGTAACAAGAACACAGCCATGCAATACCTCAATTTGCACCTGGCCGGAGCGGCCCGCAGCTGGCTGGAAAGAAGACCACGATCCTGTTATGCGTCATGGGACGACCTGCATCGCGATTTCTGTAAAAACTTCCAGTCGACCTACAAAAGGCCAGCTACGATCGAAGAACTACGGGCTTGCAAACAGAAAAGTGGCGAATCCACGCGAGAATACATCCAACGGTGGAACACACTCAGGAACACCGCAGGGACAATCTCTGAAGAAGTGGCGATTGAGGCTTTCGCCAAAGGAGCAAGAAGAACCGCGTTTCGAGAAGAACTCGGCAGAGCAGCACCCAAAACCATAGGGGAGCTCATGGTCATCGCCGAAAAATGGGCCAACGGAGAAGACGCGGTACGCAATGAAAGGACATCATCGCCCACACATGACGAAGACCGTCATGGGCGAAGAAAAAGAAGAAAGTACTACGACCACGACGATAGAGAAGAACTAGTGGCGGCAGAGTTCACGCGAAGTCGCGACTCCGGTCGGCGTGGAAGTCGCGAATGGAGGCCAAAGGAAGAAGAAAAATCACCCGAGGAAGACCTCGATGGATACTGCTCGCTACATCTGTTCACAGACAAGCGCACGGGCAAGACTAAGGCAACACACCTTCTCAAGGATTGCCGAAAGTTCATCGGAATCTCGGACGCGCTAGCCAAGAAAAGATTCGCTTCCACCCAAAACTATCCACCGCTACCAGGAGGCGGACAACAATTCCAGCTACCACCGCCACCACCTCCACCAGCCAACCCAAACATGGCACTCGCGGCTCTGCCAGCACCACAACAGCAAAACACGGGAGCAAATACATACCCAACTCCGCACGGACAACTCCTTGGGATGATACAGAAGGTATGCCCCTCTCGCAGAGCTCAAAAAACTAACTCGAGACAAATATGCATGGCAGTGCAGACGCCACCAACGAAGCCCGAGTACCTGAAGATGGCCGAACAGCCAATCACGTTCTCAAAGGAAGACCACCCGCCACGAGTCTATCGACCGGGACTTCGGGGCCCCTCTCAAGTGGATAAAAAGCAGCATTCACCGCAACCAGGACCTCATGGAAAGAACTCATGAGAACTTTCGCCTGGCGGACTCGAAACTTCAAGATAGCCATCACAAACCCTCGACTGCGATCGGACCAGAAATTACTCGCATGAGGCTTTGTGCTGTTAGCTTCTTGATGAATGTGGTTTTCTACCCACTGCTTTTCTTCCTTGTCATCTGGTTTCACAACTAAGAAGCAAACGCACTTAGTAAGCTAAGAAACACAGAGGAGGAAAATAGCATGGGGGCTACACTACTCACATAGTAACTCCTTTGCAATCGAAGACAGTTCGTCAATCAGAAATTGCTCGCGCTCAGCCGCCAATTTCTGCTTGGATATCGCCACGTCAGCTACCCCGCGCAGCACTTTCAGCCTACGCTCACCCTCCTGAACCTTATCACGGAGGCCAGCGAGAGTGCCCACAGCAGCTACAAGTGGATTTGCTGGACTACCACGTCCACTTGAAGATTCAGCAGCAGACGCAATTGCCTGGAAGAAGTACAAGGAAAGAAGTGAGAAGCCCTACTCGAGTTGTTTCCAGTCGCACATCTGACTAATCGCTCGGGAGCTACTCCCATCGGGAGGCAAAGTATAGACGACAAGGATAAATTTTAAATGCAAAGCGCTTCGATTAAAAGACCAGCAAAGGTACGGGAATATATCCCAAAATTCATTACATCCAAGCAGCAGAAACAAAAGGAAAACAAAAGTCTACGAAGCCGCGTTGGTACTGCCACTAGCAGCGGTCGACCCTCCCTTCTTCCGAGCAAACATCTCAGATAATTTCCGAGCAAGAACAGTGGCTTGCTCAGAAAAACGAGATAGCCGTACCTTCTTGCCCGTGGAAGGGTCGACCGGCATGGACGAATAGGCCTCCTCCAGACCTTCGACTCCGTTCGCCAGAGCGAATTGAATCGCAGTCTTTGCGCCAGCTTCTGATTGAGCAACCGCAAAGGCCTCCAGGAGATCGCCTTCCGAGAAGACCTTCGACAGCTCGCTCAGCGCAGGCGCAGGAGTACCGCTGGCGACAAGACGGCCATGCACTCGTGCCAACGCTTTGGAAGCATTATCAATCAGGGAAAATATTCCCTCAGAATGCCTCCTGAGCTGCGCGAGAGTGTCGGTCAGCACGTCCACCCGCTGAATCCCAGGAATCTCCAGAGGAACATTCAGAAGATCTACAGACAGAGAAAATAATGCTTAGCAAAAATCAGCAGAATGAAAAGTTCAAAAACCCAAGATATTTACCCGTAAAGCGCTTGGCGAGAGGACGAAGGAACGCGACAGTGTCGTTGTCAGCCTTACTGCCGGCCTCCTGCAAGTCCTTCACGGTTTTCCGCGACTCCGCAAGCTTCGTATGGAGTTCCTCCGATTGCTTGCGGGAAGCTTCCAGCTCTTGCCGGGTAGTCGCCAGTTCAGCTTCCCGGGCAGTTACCCGCTCTGAAAGTTTGGTCTCTTCAGACTCTGCGAATTCGGCTCGAGCTGCAAAGGGGATATTAATCAGAAATCAAGAATGGATGATACACGAAAGCCAAGAAGATAATGAAACTTACCTCTAAGAAGGTCGCCTTCAGATTTGAGTCGGTTAACTTCTGATCGAAGCGACTCGCAATCTGCTTCGGCCAGAACGACGCGGCGACCGATCGCCGTAAGGGAATCGACGAGCGACTACGAAAGCATGAAGATAAAGAGTTAGAAGAAAAGAGGTTTGAGCCTGTACCCGATTATTTACAATCGACTACAGCCTCGGGGGCTACTCCCATCGGGAGCACTGCCGTGCACCCGAAGAAGACAAAATATAGAAGGAGAACAGAAAGAGGTTTTGAGCCTGTACCCGATTATTTACAATCGACTACAGCCTCGGGGGCTACTCCCATCGGGAGCACTGTCGTGCACCCGATAAAATTTGTTTGAAAAAGCCAAAGAGATAGAGGTTTACCTGTCCGGAGGCGCGGGAGAGGGGATCCGCCGAGCTGTCCGTCGCCTCCTTCGAGATCGAGGTTCTAGCAGCGAAGCTGGGGATATCCCGCTCCGCAGTCGCAGCATCAGGCGCTGCCCTGGGAGAGTTCTGGACAGTACCCGCAGTAGGAGTCTCACCCGCGTCCTTCGCTTTGTTCCTCTTTTCGGGAGGAACAGTCGCGGCGAATCTACGCGGGCTGATTGCCTGCAAACTGCAGTAAAGAACAAAGAAACGTCAGCACTGATAAACAGAGTTCAATCGAATTAAAATATGGGAAAAAACTTACTCGTCATCCTCGTCGTCTTCATCCAAGTCATCCGCATTCCAGGCGTTTGTGAATGGAGTCTGAGGAGGAAGAGATTGAAGCGGAGTCGCAGAAATTGGAGTTGGGCCAGGTGACGCCTCCAAAGACTTGTCCTTGGAGGTAACTTCGTCTTCGTTCACCCGACGGCGCTTTCGCGGGACGCCACTCGAGTCTTCGACATCATCTGAGGAGTCATGCTCAGAACTCGAGGAAGCGTTGGCCACGCTGGTGTCAACCGCGCCGTCCTGGTGGCTTGATTGAAGACACGAGGCATCTTCGCCAACAACGGGCGGGTAGCAATTTGCTACAGCTAGGCTCTACAAGGATAAGAAGACGATAAAGATCTTATCGACTACAAAAATTCTAAAAATAAAAGCAAGTTGAAGACAGAAGACTAACCGCAGCAGGAGGAGGGTTTGAAGCAGAATAAGCCTCGACTGAGCAATCAGGGAATTGCTCCCCGGCCTTCAGTCGAGTGATGGCCGCGATCTTTTTCTCGAATTCCACATTCGAAAGCTCTTCGCGGCTCACTCGGCTGGGATCTTCTACGCCTTGGTACTCCCACATAGTGGAAGGCCTCTGCTGCAAAGGCTGAATCCTGCGCTTCAAGAAGAGGCTTGCCAGATGAAGTCCATTGAGCACTACTCCCGAGGCTTGATCTCGAAGAGCCCCTACCCTTTCGAGTAGAGGTTTAACTGTCTCGACTTCTTCGGCTGACATCTTATGGCTCCAAGATTTGCGCCTCGCCAGAACTGCGAATGGGTGGAATTCTACAAGCCCACTCGAGTTGTTGTCGGCGACGTAGAACCACTTCTTCCGCCAGCCTTGGGCGGAGTCGATGAAGTGCATATGGAAGTAGGCATTCTCCTGGCGCGCTTGGATCCCGAAGCCACCCGTGCGAAGTGGCTCACCGGGCTCGGACTCCACCCGCGATCTCTCGCGGAAGATCCGGATCTTGAACAGCGCCTTCCAGAGCGCCCAGTGCGGGCGAATGCCAAGATAGCATTCGCACAGCGCGATGAAGCACGAGATGTGCTGCACCGCGTTCGGGGGAAGATCATGGAGCTGTATGCCGTATGCACACAGCAGCCCAATGAAGAAAGGGTGAAGAGGGAAGGAGAGACCTCGAGTCACGTGGTCCACGAAGACCACGCGCTCGTTCGAGTGGGGGTTTGGTACCTCTTCCCTCTTCCCCAGACGGACGCGCTTCTCCGCCTCCGCCGGTAGCAGACCCTCCCGTTGCATCTCCTTGATGCTCTTGGCAGTGGTGTTGGGGGTGCGCCAGTCGCCGGCGCGAGAGGCGAGTGGCGCAGAAGGCTCGCCAGACGCGGAGGTTCCAACGCCGCGTTTCTTTCCACCGGCCATTTTTCACAGCGAGAGCTTGAGCACAGAGAAGGCAAAGACGAGCGCAAGGTGGAAGACGAAGATTGAGAGCGGGGAAAATTTCACTGCGGCGCTAACACCCTTATTTATATACGGGGTAAAGCAATCTCAGCCGTACGATACGCAACGTGGCACCTATCGCGGCTGCCACGCGTAAGGATGAAACGAAGCGGCGGCGTACGCTGTTTCGTGCCACGATCTTAACAAAAGATCGTGCGCATTTACTGCGCATTTCGCGTAAAAAACGGGAGTGACGTCTCGTTTCCCGATCAAAAAGCTGACAAGGTGGGCCAATTTCTGCTGCCACTCCGTCACGTCCCATCGGGAGAAGAGGAGCACGCCTTGACGTCATGGCGTTCGTCATTCCGAAAGGAAAATTTTTGCGAATGGAATATCAATTCCTTCGGATAGAACACAATCTTCCATGAAAAAATTCATGAATCAAAGCCTCTTCGAACAAGAGAAACATGCCTTATACACGAAAACTCTTTCGTACAGGCACAATTTTCCAAAACATGAAAACTCTTTCATACGGAACTAACATTTCCAACACGAAACTTTTTCGTACGGAACTCATTCCAATCTAATCGGGTAGAAAGAACCTACCTTATGCGTGATATTTACACATCACAAGAACCTGGATTGTACAGCCGACTAGGCACATCTGGATGCCATATTCTTCGAATATGAAGGTAAGACCCAAAAAGATCTTTCTTTTGGGCCTGGAATCGCACTCGAAAGCTGCGTCCTCCGGCATAATTCCGTGTCAACAACACGAAGAAAAATCCTAGCGGACGCGCCGGGTACCCCCTTAGGTTAAGTTCGACTCGATAAGTCCACAACGGCCCAGTCGTAACGATCACCTCATCGGATTCGAGTCGGAGGTCTCGAATCTGTGTAGGCCAGGAGTGTTTTTGCCCTAGTCGCAATTAATTGGCCCTGATCTCTCGGGAGAGCCAAGCCACTGCGCCACATCCTTCTGCTAATATAGCCGCAAAAACTGGCACTAATGCTGCTCGATACTCGAGTATTTTTATTCATGAAACAGGGAACACACCCTTCGTAGGCAACAACTGTCGAGCTGAACTTCTAGGAGGAGATCAAAGAAAAGGTCTGACCGTCTACCCGACTGAAATTAAATCCCAGTCGAGCATACGCTCGGGGGCTACTGACGAAGGCATGGATCCTGGGCTCTACAAATAAGGACACCCCCTCTCACACCTTCTAACCAAGGCCCGACAGGAAGCGCCCTTGGAGTACTCTAGAAGGCCCATGAAAAGCCCACCCGCATCAACTTGCGGGCTAAGTTAGGGATTGTAACCGACTCAAACTAGGGTTTGTATCCTCTCCGGGTTGGACTCGAGACCTGGCTATCTATATAAAGCCAGGAGAGCCCCAAAGGAGAGGACCAAGTATTACCGCACGACCACAAAAGCCTTGAAACTCGAGATCTACTCTCGATTCGAGCACCTGTAATCGATCTAATCGTCTAATACAGATCAGCAGAAGGCAGGAGTAAGGGTTTTACCTCTTCGAGGGCCCCGAACCTGGGTAAATATCGCCTCCCTGTCTAGCCGACGATTCCACCAGTGCCTATGACATCTCCTAGTCGAAACCCGATAGGATCACCTGAGGGATTTGCGGAGCCAGAGCTTCGACACTAGGCACTATGCTCTAACAATCTGGCATTATTACATGATCGATCTCATCGAATCCCTTCCATCACTCTCAGCCTACAGCGGTGTTTACTCACACATGGACGGGGGAATCATGGATGGTTGATGGAGAAGAGGTGGCGGTGTCGATGGCGATGATCTCCTTCGAATCCCCGTCCCGGCAGGGCGCCAGAACAGGAACTTTTGATCCCCGAATCGAGGTTCGGGGTGGCGGCGACGCTCTGTTGTGTTTCTGTGGAATATGACGAACCCCCTCGCATTTTAGGTTTACGGGGCATATGTAGTCGAAAGGGGAGTCCGAGGGGGCCTCGGGGTGGCCCACACCACTAGGCGGCGCGGCCAAGGGGGGCGCCGGGGGGTGGTGTGGCCCCCTC
The DNA here is from genome assembly GCA_028641055.1 of Alopecurus myosuroides. NCBI lineage: Eukaryota > Viridiplantae > Streptophyta > Magnoliopsida > Poales > Poaceae > Alopecurus > Alopecurus myosuroides. The sequence goes on along the minus strand of CM054060.1, from coordinate 74,799,345 downwards.
TTGGCCCCTCTCCTGGCCCCCTTCTGGCTCCCGGGGTCTTCTCGTGTTTTAAGACCAATGGGGTATTTTCTGGGCATTTTCCCGAAATTTGATTTTTCTGCACAAAAAACGAGACACCAAGGTAATTCTGCTGAAAACATCGTTTTTTCGTGTTAGTGGTATCCAAAACTCACAAGTTTAGAGGAAAACAATAAGAAAAGTGTTCGTAAAAGGAGATACGTTTTGGACGTATCAACTCCCCCAAGCTTAGCTTATTGCTTGTCCTCAAGCAATTCAGTGACAACTGAGTCGGATAAAAGATTTTTACGAACACATTTGTTTCATATGATGTAAATATATTTATTACATAATCAAGTGCTGAGGCAATTCATAATAAGATGTATGGAAAATAAAAGTCACCCAGCAGTTATCCAAACCATGAAGAGATGCCAACAAACTAATAATAGACAACATGAAGTATTTCAATCTACGAGATTGCAATGATCATAATAGGGTATGATAAAGTGTACTCGGTTTCCCTTAATAGTGGAGCAAAACATAAATGCCAGGGCACCTCTGAAGTTCAAATAAAGACTAGAAATATATATATCAAAGATACAGGCATTAAAGTTATACCACTATCAACTGTGTTTTGGGACAAGCACATTACACTAAGAATAACAGCAATAACATCGATGCTCTCAAGAAGGTGCATAAAGTGGGAAGGTGAAGGCTCAACATAAAAATAAAAGAAAGGCCCTTCGCAGAGGGAAGCAGGGATTAACTCATGTGCTAGAGATTTTTATGGTATTGAAAACATTTTTGAGAGAGGTGTATGCTTATGTCAACGAATGGTAAACAGACAATACAGTACGGCACAAGCCAACTAGACTTCACAAGAGCGGCTCCCATAGAAGGACGCATCTGGGTAGAAGGTCATTCCTCTTTCTCTTTTGTTTACACAATTATGCTTTGACTGATAAATCAGGGGCAAAAAGAGTGAAGATAATTTGTGTTATTAATTTGGGGCTAGGCACCCCGCTGTCGGCTCTTCTATCATTGGACAAGAGGATGAAGCCACTAGTTCAGGGTGTTAAATCCAATCAACAAGTGAGATAAAGATTCTCTATTTTACGTCCTCATGAGCTAAAACAGGGGCACAAAACAGGAATAATTTTTAGCAAGTTTTAAAGGTTGCACACGAGAAATTTACTTGGAGTGGCAGCTAAATGCCACATATATAGGTAGGTAAGGTGGACACATTTGGCAAACTTTAGTTTTTGGAAGTTGGATGCACGAGTAGAGCTCATACTCAGTACAGGTGGAGGCTAGCAATAGACGGGGAGCGACAGTCAAGAGAGCAACAACTGTTATAATCATGCTTGCGACAAAACAAAATTAACAGGGGCATAAAAATGATACAAATACTCCTAGGCAAAATAAATCATCGAGGCTTAAGTGACTTTTTTCGGTCATAGCATGTGTGAGCATGTGCCAAGTCGATCCAAGCGAATCAATCAGAGGGAGATACCACATTGTCATACCCTTCCATGAATAAAACAATGCAAGCAAACATTCATACGACATGATATCTTATATTAATAAGTTGGAACTAACACGGCAGAGCACGAACTACCAGGCATCAATTAAATAACATACACCTTACATGAACGGACTAAGCATGTTCACACAATGAGTATATGTACAAAAATAAAACAAATAGAGTTCATACCAGCTTCTCACCATAGCTTGGATTATCGTAAATCATCATTACTGCTCTTCACTTGTAGATTGAATAATATAGAATGATAATCAAGCTCCAATGGAGACACGGAAGTTTGATGAACTCTGCAACAAACTTTACAAAACCAAGGAAGCACAACAAATATTTTTGGGTTTTCGATTTAAAACAAGAACAGAAAGAAACAAGCAAACAAAACAAAATATTTTTGGATTTTTGAATACTAAACCGAAACGAGAAAAGAAAGCAAACCAACTAAAGAAACTAAAGAAGCAAACAAAGAGAAACAACACAAATATTTTTTAGTCTTTTTGTGTTTTGGAAAACAAGAACAAAACAATAAAACAAAGAGAAACGAAAGAAGCGAAAGAAACCGAAAACAAACGAAAGAAGCGAAAACATGGATATACAATGAACCAACCGAACATGATATAAAGATGAGTGTGATGTCGGTATACCTCCCCCAGGCTTAGGCTTTTGGCCTAAGTGGAGATCAATCACCAAGGGGACCATGAGGTGGCGCCCCCGTAGTATGCTGAGGAGGAAACCTCCTCCTGATATGTGCTCGAGGATGCGCCGGTGTACTGCGTGTTGTGGTCCTCTGGAGGGTGATGTCTACGCACGCTTCTATTCTTGTAGATAGTGTTGGGCCTCCAAGTGTAGAGGTTTGTAGAACAGCAGCAAGTTTCCCTTAAGTGGATCATCCAAGGTTTATCGAACTTTCGGAGGTAGAGGTCAAAGATATCCCTCTCAAGCAACCATGCAATCAAGATACAATAAGTCTCTTGTGTCCCCAACACACCCAATATACTTGTCAGGTATATAGTGCACTGGTTCGGCGAAGAGGGAGTAAAATACAAGCAGTATGGATGATTATAAGTGATAATAACAATCTGAAATAAAAATGTCAGCAAGCAAACATGTAGCAGAAGAAGCGGAAAACGATGTTTCAATGCTTGGAAATAAGGCCTAGGGCTCCTGCTTTCACTAGAGGACACTCTCAACAATGCTCACATAATTGAATGCATAAATATCATTTCTTCGCTATGCTACTCCGAACCACTCTCCGGTCGGATAATGAACACTAATCATTCGTAGGGCTTTAACAACACTCCTCAAGTCTATATTCCCTCTCTAGGGCACCCCAATGTCACTACGAGCGCCATAAATTAGTACTAAACAAACACCACAATTTCATAGGTTCACCTTCCAACACAAGATATAAATATCATGCTAAACCACACGAAGCACACACTGTCACCTTTTCCCCGTGATCAAAGTGTTTACAGAGATAACAAAACCACTTGAGTAGCATAATAGATGAAGATCAATCTACATATTCAACTAGATTACAAAGCTCATGATCACATAAAGATCACACCATGGGAGAGAGAGATGAACCACATAGCTACCGGTAGAGCCCTCAGCCTCGGAGGAGAACTACTCCCTCCTCATCATAGGAGACAAGAACGGCGAGGGAGATGGCGGTGGAGTCGATGGAGATGGCTTCCGGGGGCACTTCCCCGTCCCGGCAGGGTGCCAGAACAGAGATCTGTCCCCCGAAACTTGTCGGTGGCGGCGGCGGAGCTACGGATGTATTTTGCGGAAAAGGTCGATTCCCTAGGGTTTATGCCTCGGGGAGTATATATGGGCGAGGGAGATGCCGGGAGGTGGCCAGAGGGCCCACACCCTAGGTGGCGCGGCCAAGGGGCACCCGTGCCACCCCCATGGTGTGGCCACCCTGTGGCCCCCCCTCCGGGGCTCTTCGGGACTTCTGGATGCTTCCGGGACTTTTAGGACTTCTGGCTTTCGAATTTTCCAATTTCGAGAATATTTCCAGAGCAACTTTTCTTAAACTAAAAACAGCAGAAAACAGGGAACTGGCTCTGTGGCATCTTGTTAATAGGTTAGTTCCAAAAAACATAAGAAAACGTAGGAAAACATACGGAAAACATGTAGCAATTGGCATAATATCAACATGGAACATTAGAAATTACACATATGTTTATGACGTATTAAGCATCCGCAAGCTTAGTTCCTACTCGTCATCGAATAGGTAAACGATAAAACAAAATAATTTCTGAGGTGACATGCTACCATACAATCTTGATCATAATATGTAAAGTAGAGCATGTAAACTAGGATCAAATGAACTAAAGTTGTGATCTATATTTGATATCAACAAGTAATGCATAAACAAATAAGAAGAAAGAAGCAAAAAATTAATGAATCAATACTAAAAGAATATCAACCGTGCAAAGTTTATTAGAGATGATTTAAGCTTTGAAGAACAAAAATATCATGCATGTCAAACGATCTTCACAATCTCTGTTAGGATCAAGTCAAGCTTTCCACATGATGCAATGCTTGAATCTTAAACTATTTGCGCACTAAAAACAAGAAAGTGTTCTGCGTTGGTCCCTGGCACCGGGATGTTATGGCTAAGAGAACATTATGGGGGGTTTGGAAGGTCAATGGAAGAAAGGCTCACAAAGCTGAAAGTGGTCATTAGACAAGAGAAAGTCTTACAACCTAAGCTATGCAAGGAGTAGGGATTGCCACACAATGGATGCACATAGAGCTATAAGTGTTTGAAAGCTCTCCAATGGAACTAGTGGGGGTGCATCCAACTTGCTTGCTCACGAAGACCTGGAGCTCAATTGAGGAGGCTCGTCATTGGAATATACTGTTGGGAATATGCCCTAGAGGCAATCATGTATGATGTAATTCCCACTGTATTCATAAAGTTATTAAGTTGTCCTTGTTTTGAACATCTGATACATGTCATTGAATATGTGATTCGATTGTGGAACCATGTATTCATGTTGTTCATACTAGATTGTCCTTGGTCATTTAGGTTGTGCTGGACACACACCCTAGACTAATGTAAGTGTTGGCTGATGACACAGTTCCACTTGTCATGGGCATGGTGATGCCATTCCAACGTTCACGGACTTGGCTAAAGAGTTTAGCAAGTCGGACTGACCCATATTGAGATGCAACGATCAAGTCGTCATTTGCATGTCTCAATCAATGTAATCCTTAGACCTGAGGTTGTCGCACAATTCGAGTTGTGGATCACCGACTTAGGTTCTGTCAAACGTTGTTCTGTGACAAGGCAACTATAAAGGCAGAGTTCGGGTCGAATGAGAAGCAAGCTGCGTGATGTGGATAATCAAGATGGGATTTTGCCCCTCCGATTGGAGAGATATTCTCTGGGCCCTCTCGAGTGATATGATTCAGGAAGCATGGCCATGCGCGACTCGGTTAAGTGTTAACTGTGTCTATTGACTAAAGAGTTAGTCAGATGAATCACATATCACGGATCGAGAAGAGAGTTGAGCTATTTAAGGGATGACGATAAATCGCCTATAGCTCGACAAGGTATATCGTGAGGCAAAAGGGACTAAGATGAATATCGCATTGAAAGGTATGTCGTCATGACTCAATGGGACTTGGGAGTCGGCACGTTCTGCTAGGAGCCGCTACCGATTGATCGATTGGGAGTAGGACTCCAATCGTGTCCATGTCGCCATGAGCCTGCAGGGTCGCACACTTAAGAGCGGGAGCAAGCTTTGGTTGGGTTGGACCCGAACCGGAAATGGACTGAGTTAGTGAGTCGGACTCACGGAGGGAATGGGCCACAAGTGTTGTGAAGCCCATTACCATACGCTATATAAAGAGGGGCGCAGGTTGCCCAGCGGGTACGTTAGTCCACTCTCCCATGCGTTGGGAACCCTAGCCCCACTCAGTCCAGCCGCCGCACCGGACCTAGCAGTCCGCCGTCGGAGCTCCTCCTCGTACGTGTGGATACCGGCAGAGGTGCTGTACGTTCAGCACTTCGACGTTCGAGGGATTGGATCGGCCGGACCGGATCGTGGGACTGCACTGCCCCGACCCGACGCGCTACATCGATAATCCGCACCTGCGCGTCTAGTGGTAATACTCGTGGCCTTCTACCTCGGCTAGATCTTGGTAGTATCGCGTAGGAAAAAGTTTTCGTTTATCTCTACGCGAGCCAACATATACAAGCCAAGTTCTATAATGTAAAGTTACCCACATAGTTATGAATGAATGATAATATGAAAACTCTCTCCAAACTGAAATATTGGTGCTAAACATGAAGCACAAGTGTGGTATATAAAGGATAGTGATGCGCCCCCTGTCTCTTTATTCTCTCTTTGGCCATTTTTTTGGGGGGGCTTTTTAATTTGTTTTAATTAATATATCCTCACCGGTAGGGGCAACATCCTATATTACAATGAATCATCACACTTTTAGTACTCATAACTCATAAAGAAATATCTTTGATGTCTCTAACTGCATGCTCCTGCCAGTGTAGCAGTATGCATAAATAACCATGAAGCTCATCATCAAGTAACATAATGGAGGTGGATGTTATGCAGCAATATATCTCGGAATGGCTATGGAAATGCCATGATAGGTAGGTATGGTGGCTGTTTTGAGGAAGAATATATGGGCTTATGTGTAGGAGAACAAAGTCCTCCCACGGGATTTGGATGCACTGGCGAAGGTTGCACCAACTTTCAATGTGAGAAAGGGCAATGCACAGTACCGAAGAGGCTAGCAAATATGGATGGTGGAAGTGCCAGGAACCGCAACATAGACTCACAAGTTAAAAGATTGCAGCAAGAAAATCATCTCACAAGGAAAAGTGCAAATCACTCCAAGAGGGTCTGTGGCAGTGACAAGTCACTGTTAGCTACCCCGACCGTAGCGCGTAACAAAAAGTCGATCAGAAATGTATCACTTGTAGCAATCATATACCATTGTTTCTACCAGCTGGTAATTTAAGTGTGGCACAACTTCAAGTTTCTTAGACCAACTATTAAAAGTTTCAACTTACTAGTCCTTCCCGTTTATCCATTAAGAAAATTAATATCTCAAAACAACATCAACGATTCATAGACGGGGGTGCCATGAGACTACTGATAGAGATGTGGGGGGACGTGATTGTGCGAAGGACAATGACACACCAGGGTTCGGTACGGTGCAGTAATGCGACGTTCCTACTCCTGCAATCTCACTATTCAGGACTAAAGCCTGTAAATACAGAGTACAACGTGAGGTTCTATTAGCTTCTCGTCAAGGATCAACCTCTCAGCGAGTTAGCCTTTAGCTTCTTGTCTATCTATCATATCTCCCGTCCGGCTTTATATAATAGCCGTATTAGGGCATACAGAATAGGAAACCTAGAAGACTACGATAACCATTAACTTGGAAAGTAAAGAATCCACCTTCTACTCTAAGCCAGATCACGTGGGCCGCGATCCGGGTTCTTCTAGAATCCAGCTTCTGTGCATCAGCTTACTGGGCCGCCCAATGGACCGTAATCCACTACCACTTGGGCCACCCGGGTAATCCGGCACTTTAGACTGCCACCTGATATGCCCCTATTCGGCATATATCCGACAGTAGCCCCCAAGAAGGATTAAGACTCTGATTCGCCGTCTTTCGCCAAATGCATATTTTTCGAGAAATATCGGCCTACAGTCTTGATTCTTCTTTTTCTCCTCAAAGGATGTTATAGCGCAAAACTCGAAATCCAGAAAATCCGGCTTTTCTTCCACGAATCTTCGTGGAGAAGGAACTTCCTACGTCAGCGCTTTAATCTTACTGACGTCAGGGACGTTTGGGTGTCAAGCGGGAAACCCAGAAACATATCTCTGACAGATTCTCGCGGGAAACGAGGCGATAGTAATAATCACCCGTCGTTTCATTTCCCGGAATTCCGGCGAGTGACACGCGTTGATCATCCAACGGTCAAAAGAGCCGTTAGCACGCATCGTGACGGGATCCCGGTTGTAAATAGCCGCCTCCGTCCTCCGAGGAAACCTTCCGCTCTCACTTCGCAGCACCATTCCCAGCGCCCAAGTTCTCACAGAGGAACTCTCGAGCGCACGAACGCCACCCGAGACCTCACAGGAGCAACCGCGCGCCGCCCATCGATGGCATCCCCAAGCTCCTCACGGCCCGTTCCGTCGCAAAGGACATCGATGAAATCATCGATATGATGGATCCACTGAAGGGGAACGTAGCATAGAAAACAAAAATTTTCCTACGCGAGAGATACCCGAAAGGCCAAGATCTAATCTATGAGACGAAGTGCAACGGGCAACAAGAGGGTTAAGGAGAACACATACCCTCGAAGACTCAAAGTGGTACGAGATCAAATCTCGTTGTTGGCGTAGTCGTACTCACACCGATCCCGATAGCGAGAAGATGGCACCGCAATCCGGCGGTGCATCCGTGATCGGTCACACGTACGGTTGATGACGACCTCCGTTCCCTCGTTCCAGCGGGGCGCGGAAGTAGAGGATCCCTCGGAACTCCAGCAGCACGACGGCGTGGTGTGGTGGAGAAAAACATTGCTCAGGGCTTCGCCAAGCGCACGAACAAGTGGTGGAGCAGCGGCAGGAGGGAGGAAGAGATGACACAAGTGTGTGTGTAGGGGAGAGGGAGCTCTCACCCCTCCTTTTATAGGAGGGGATGGCAGCCACGAATTTTTGGCTGCCTCCACCTCTCCCTCATCATGTGAGTGGAGTCTCCACTCAACCCACTCATTCTTCCATGAATTCCCACTCAAAATCCCAAGGGTTTTCTTTAATAAATAAATAAAACAATTTTATTTCTTTATTTTAATATTTGTTAATTCCATTAACAAACATTAACATATAACCCCTTGAGTTAGTTGTTAAATCTATTAACAACCATTTGATAAGAATCCCCTTGAACTATTTCAAAATTACTCGAAACAATTTCGGTGACTATTTCAATATTCCCCGAAACAATTTCGGTGCTGTCCAAACTTTTCTCCGATATTCCGTATCCTCTCAAATGCGTCATCGAACCTTAAGTGTGTCACCCTACGGTTCGCGAATAAGATAGACATGATCGAGACTCCTCTCCGATCAATAATCAACAGCGGGATCTGGAGATCCGTGATGACTCCTATATATTCAACGATGACTCTCGTGATCGTGTGAACCAACAACGCCGTGAACTATTCCCTTTGTCTCGCGATATTTTACTTGTCCGAGATTCGATCATTGGTATCAACCATACCTTGTTCAATCTCGTTACCGACAAGTACTCTTTTCTCGTTCCCGTGATATAACATCCTTTGTGATCATATCACGTGCTTGCAAGCGGTTTCGATGTGATATCACCGAGAGGGCCCAGAGTATATCTCTCCGTCATTTGGATGGACAAATCCCACTCTTGATCCATGATCCTCAACTAATACTTTCCGAATACTTAACGACACCTTTATAGTCACCCTGTTACGGTGTGACGTTTGATGCCATCAAAGCACGCTTCCGGTATCAGTGATTGACATGATCTCATGGTCTAAGGAATAAGTTACTTCGTATGTTTGATATAACAATGTAAACTAAATGACTTGATCGCATTGCTATATTCTCTTTGGGTATATGTTCATCACATCATTCTTCTAATGACATGACCCCGTTATTAATAACATCCAATGTTCATGATCAGGAAACCTTGATCATCTATTAATCAACGAGCTAGTTAAAAGAGAGGCTTTACTAGGAACCATTGTTTGTTTATTAAGCACACATGTATCAACGTTTCCGGTTAATACAATTCTAGCATGAGAAATAAACATTCATCATAAACAAGGAATAAGATAATAACCATTTTATTATTGCCTCTCGGGCATATTCCCTTCAGTCTCCCACTTGCACCAGAGTCAATAATCTAGTCTGTAAGCACTTAACACATATGGCGTTCCAGTGTTATTACCATGCTTCGCATGTGGTAAACATTATCAAAAAGATCTGAACTGTTCAGGTCCTATTGTATTTGCATGTTCTTTGCGTCTACACGCATCACTCATTCTCTAATGAGATGGCTTTGTATATATATGGTCAATTTGTGAAAACTTAATTCCTCAGCTTAAACTGATGTCACTAATATTGTGAAAATGTAGCTTCATAGTGTTAGCATTCTTGGAAATTCACCAAGTTCCGGTGGTACCTTAATTCCTCAGCTTAAACTGATGTTACTAACATTGTGAAAATGTAGCTTCATAGTTTCAGCATTCTTGGAAATTCACCAAGTTCAATAAAGAACTACTTGACACAAAATACGCTTATAATCAGTTGTCAACACAACGATATACTTTAGCCTTTGTTGTAGTATCTGTCACAATATTTCAATTTTGAAACTCTTTCAAATCCAGCATGGAACTTTCTTCCATCCTATTGTGCTACCCTTCATCACACATTTTAATTGAGATAAAACTTCTTGAATAAATGACAAGACTATTAGTGTAACATATTACAACTAATATTTTGTCATTACTACATAGGAAAACATATCCTTAGCATTTCTAAAATGACATAAGGATCTCTCCCACTGTTGTCTAATCATCATATGAATTATCCTGCTATAACATATTATAGCATAGGACTCATCTGGTTGTGTACATAGCATGGAAACATGACTTAGAAATCTTAATTTCAATGATGCTCATCATGTGTCAAAACACATGAATCTTGCTCAATTATTTTCCATGTGACAAGAACTCCTTCTTATCATTTTTATATTGACTTACTTCAATATTTCATCTATGTAATTTGGCTTCAATCATATCAGGCGCTTCAATCCATCTCTTATAGATATCGAAGCCCAATATCTTCTAAGCCTTTCATCAATATGAAATCGAAAATCTTAACCGTGTTAATTTAAAATACATATTTTCCAACCAACCATATGTCATCTACATAAAGTATTGGAAATATGTCATAACGCTCCCACTTAATTTCTTGTAACTCTACAAGCATCTTTATCATTCATGATGGAATCAAACTCTTTTGATAACTTCATTAAGGTAAAGATTTCAACTTCGTTATGCTCACTTCAACCATTGAAGTGCGCATGCCTTTCTAGCAACCTTTTGAATTTTACAAAACTCTCAGACTGTGTCAAGTACACATCCTTGAACAAACTTCCTCGAGAGGAGAATTGGTTTTGTTATTCAACATCCATATCATAATATGTAACTTTGCTAGAACTATCTGCAAAGACTAAGCATCACTACGGAAGATCAAAATCTTATAGTAGTGAACTCTTTGAACTTCGTCAAAAAAAAAACTTTTTGATAAGTATCCATGTCTTTGTCGCTATATAGACCCTTTTGCTATCGTTAGGCATCATGCCTATTGAAAGGACTACCAAGTCACATACTTGATATTCATACAAGGATACTATGGCGGATATAATGACTCATAGTCAATTTTACGAAGTCAGTGCCCATCATTTGCTTCCTTTATAAGGTCCAGGTCCTTTGTTGTCAAAACAACACTTTATACTTAAACCACAAGTTTTTCAAAGTACAAAATTTTTGGACTTTTCTGGTACAGTTCGCAAACTCATTTGAAGTATCTACAACATTTGTAGTGTCTTCTACTTAGTCAAAATAGTAAACCCCGGAACAACTTCCAGTGCTGCGCTACTCTTGACATGATAACGAATATTCTCTAACCTCGTTGAGTTTGTACTGTGCTCCCACTCACATGTTTCGCAAGAACTACTTTCTCGAGAAATCAACCCTTTCTGACAAACAACATTTGTCTTTTGGTTCGGTGATAGGAGAAATACCCAATGTTTTATTTGGGATAACCTTATAAACATATATTTATCCTATTTTGGTTGTAAACATTTTACACATGCTATGCATACCAAAACTTAAGAAAGTGACAATTCGGGTCACTACCCAAACCATATCTTATATGTTGTCAATTTCAGCGGATCATGATGGTGCTCTTTTCAGTGGAAAAACGGTTGTCACTAATGTATAAACTACAAATTATAATGGCAATTTTATTAATCTTACCATGTCAAACAGGGTTTGATTTTGTCTTTTGAATACTCCAATCTAATGTGGGGTATTTGAGAAGTATAAGTTGTAGAACAATTCTGCAACTTCTCAGATGTTTTGCTAAACTTGTAACTCAAACTTTATCCTTTATGATCCAATCATAAATACTTGATTATCTTGTTACATTGATTTTAACTTCATATTAACAACCTTTTGAACCAATTCAAAATGTCAAACTCTGTTCCCTTTAAATAGATGTACTCACATATCTACTTAAATCATCGACAGAATTTTATGAAGGAAAAATTAATCCACCATACATGACTACACATAATGGACTATATACATCAATATGTATAATCTCCACTAAATTAGTCGTCCATTCTACTTTGGCCTAAGAACGGAATTCTAGTCATCTTTTGGAAGAGGTCTCACAAGCGTCAATAAAATGACTCCGGAAGTCCATCAATATGGAGTTCCTTCATGTTTTCCTTTCCGATATGAACTAAAATGGTGGTGTCACAATTTAAGTGAAACTCTTCAACGTCTTGCAACGTTTAGCATTTAGTCTTATAGATGTTTACTTTACCAACATGATTTATATTAACATATCCATCAATTATGGAATATGATCATAGTTTGAACAATCTCATTTGTTCTCACAAAAGACTAGAACAAAATAAAAAATTATTAAGTTCTTCAAATAAATCTTGACTGGTTGGTTCGATACGACAATGAACACAATAACACTTTATTTATGTTCTTGTCATAATCGATTCCACATCTATTACTAGTTCCTTTTAGGCCCTTGTATTTCTTTCATTGCGTTGCTTTGTATGACAACTCATACCAACCAATGTGGTATCAAAATACCAAAAATACTTTGTTAACTAGTAATACATCTATATCTTGTATATCAAGTATATACTCCTGAGCTGGACTTTTCCAGTTATCTTCTTTTCTGCCATATATCTATTTGTAATTCTATTTTCAACATTCCCTTTCCTTTATAGAAGAATCATTCAACATCAAACAATGCTAGTCTTACTAGCTCATTTTCTTTGGCGTGTTAGTCATATACTATCACCCATTGAGTCATACTTTGAGTTTGATTGTTCTACTAATATCACCATATTAATAGCATTCTTCTAGATTCCACTCTTAGCAATTTCCAAGTAAGGTAAACTATTTTACCCATACTTCTAATCCATCCCATCATAACAATTTTATGATTAAGTTACTATAGCTCGAAGGAAGGGATTTAGAGGATAATTTTGAGCGCCCAACTTCTTGGAATATTCAAACGCCTAGCGTCTTCAATCATTGCATATATTCAGATAATATAAGCAAACATTGTCACGCTAAATTTGCATATATTCAGATAATATAAGCAAACATTGTCACGCTAAATTATACTCAGTCATGTTGCCACAAATAAGTTTCTAGATATCAATATATCTTTCACTTGATTGTTTCTGAAAACAACTCTTTTCAGTTCCTAAATCACCTTGATCAACAAAACATTCTTTTGAAGATAAAGTAATACGGAAGCAACCATGACTCTGGATTCTAAGTAGGAATTATTTGCTCTCTAGATGAATCAATCATTAACCACATGGAGCCAGGTAGGAAATACCAAAAATCTACAATAGGACTCAATTTTAAATTTCACTAATACGGTACCAATCTTAAATGGTATTTACCAGATCATAACAGTTATATCTCAATTAACAATCTAAGTGTAAGGCAATTATAGATGCCAATGAATACTACAATTTGTGCAAATTCACTTTGATTGGTTGTTCATGATAAATAAGTTCAAGTTAATTCAAAAATTAAACCATGAACTCCCACTCAAAAACAACATCCCTCTTAGTCGTCTTTAGTGATTACACGAACCAAATTCACTACACCAAAACCGATCATCACGTGAGATGATGTAGTTTCAAAGGCGAACATCGACATGTTCATCATATCATCCATATGACTCATGCTTTACCTTTCGGTTACGTGTTCCGAGGCCATGTCTGTACATGCTAGGCTCGCCAAGTAGAACCGTAGTATTGCGTGTGTTTCAAGGCCATGTCTGTACATGCTAGGCTTGAAAACACCCGTTGTATGCGAACGTTGAGTCTATCACACCCGATCATCACGTGGTGTCTCGAAACGACGAACTTTCTTAACGGTGCATACTTAAGGAAGAACACATTATTATCTTGATATTAAGTGAGAGGGATCATCTTATAATGCTACCAACGTTATCTAAGCAAAACAAGATGCATAAAAAGGATCAACATCACAGACATCACATGAAAGGATAACGTGATATGATATGGTCCTTCTTGCACTTGATCTCCATCATGTGCATTATGGTATGATCTCAATCATTCCACCGGCGTGGTACCAAGTACCACGGTACCCCAAACTTGTTTGTCCATCAATAATAAGACAACCATATGGATACCTTACGGTATATCAATAATTTACAAAATAGATCATCTCATAATCAAATTTGTAATATTGACCATATCACATCACATGCCCAGCAAAAACTAGTTAGACGCTTCTAATTTATTTTTGCATATTTTACATGGCTTAGGGCTTTCGAGGATAGAACCGTTCATACCTACGAACATCAACCACAACGTTGATAAACACATTTTTAACAACCCTTCATAGATTAGATCTTAACTATAGTAGGAGAAACAGACACCCGCAAGCCACTTATGCAATACAAGTTGCATGTCAGTTGTGGAACAAGTCTCATGTACGTGGACATGTAAGGTTAGTCCGGGCCGCTTCATCCCACTATGCCACTAAGATCATAAAATAGTCAAGGAGGTAATAACATGATCATCAACGCCCACATACACCTATGTGTTCTACCCGTACAAAACATCTACGCATAGATCCGGCTCTGATACCACTGAAGGGGAACGTAGCATAGAAAACAAAAATTTTCCTACGCGAGAGATACCCGAAAGGCCAAGATCTAATCTATGAGACGAAGTGCAACGGGCAACAAGAGGGTTAAGGAGAACACATACCCTCGAAGACTCAAAGTGGTACGAGATCAAATCTCGTTGTTGGCGTAGTCGTACTCACACCGATCCCGATAGCGAGAAGATGGCACCGCAATCCGGCGGTGCATCCGTGATCGGTCACACGTACGGTTGATGACGACCTCCGTTCCCTCGTTCCAGCGGGGCGCGGAAGTAGAGGATCCCTCGGAACTCCAGCAGCACGACGGCGTGGTGTGGTGGAGAAAAACATTGCTCAGGGCTTCGCCAAGCGCACGAACAAGTGGTGGAGCAGCGGCAGGAGGGAGGAAGAGATGACACAAGTGTGTGTGTAGGGGAGAGGGAGCTCTCACCCCTCCTTTTATAGGAGGGGATGGCAGCCACGAATTTTTGGCTGCCTCCACCTCTCCCTCATCATGTGAGTGGAGTCTCCACTCAACCCACTCATTCTTCCATGAATTCCCACTCAAAATCCCAAGGGTTTTCTTTAATAAATAAATAAAACAATTTTATTTCTTTATTTTAATATTTGTTAATTCCATTAACAAACATTAACATATAACCCCTTGAGTTAGTTGTTAAATCTATTAACAACCATTTGATAAGAATCCCCTTGAACTATTTCAAAATTACTCGAAACAATTTCGGTGACTATTTCAATATTCCCCGAAACAATTTCGGTGCTGTCCAAACTTTTCTCCGATATTCCGTATCCTCTCAAATGCGTCATCGAACCTTAAGTGTGTCACCCTACGGTTCGCGAATAAGATAGACATGATCGAGACTCCTCTCCGATCAATAATCAACAGCGGGATCTGGAGATCCGTGATGACTCCTATATATTCAACGATGACTCTCGTGATCGTGTGAACCAACAACGCCGTGAACTATTCCCTTTGTCTCGCGATATTTTACTTGTCCGAGATTCGATCATTGGTATCAACCATACCTTGTTCAATCTCGTTACCGACAAGTACTCTTTTCTCGTTCCCGTGATATAACATCCTTTGTGATCATATCACGTGCTTGCAAGCGGTTTCGATGTGATATCACCGAGAGGGCCCAGAGTATATCTCTCCGTCATTTGGATGGACAAATCCCACTCTTGATCCATGATCCTCAACTAATACTTTCCGAATACTTAACGACACCTTTATAGTCACCCTGTTACGGTGTGACGTTTGATGCCATCAAAGCACGCTTCCGGTATCAGTGATTGACATGATCTCATGGTCTAAGGAATAAGTTACTTCGTATGTTTGATATAACAATGTAAACTAAATGACTTGATCGCATTGCTATATTCTCTTTGGGTATATGTTCATCACATCATTCTTCTAATGACATGACCCCGTTATTAATAACATCCAATGTTCATGATCAGGAAACCTTGATCATCTATTAATCAACGAGCTAGTTAAAAGAGAGGCTTTACTAGGAACCATTGTTTGTTTATTAAGCACACATGTATCAACGTTTCCGGTTAATACAATTCTAGCATGAGAAATAAACATTCATCATAAACAAGGAATAAGATAATAACCATTTTATTATTGCCTCTCGGGCATATTCCCTTCATCCACAACTGGATTCACCGGTGCACGCCTCCGGCGACGAGTCGGCGAAGGCCACTGGCGGTGCGGCGGGCGAGGAAATTCATCCCACCGCCGCAGATCTTGCGGGGTCTTCTTCCGCGCCTTCCCCGCCGTTCTCGCCCGAGACGACGGAAGAGAAAATCGCACTCGTCGGAGACGAGCTCGCGGCCGCGGAGGCCGCAGCGTCTGCCGCCGCCGGAGCAGAAGACGAGGCGGAAACTGCCGGCAACTGGAGCGCCAGCAGTATTCCACCATCCCTGCTTCCGACAATGGAGAAGGAGGGGCTCGTGCTGAAGGGGAAATGGCGGATCCCGGAGGACAAGACCGAGCCCGCGCCAAAGGACGAGGAACGTGTCCTCCTCACCTCCCATATACTAAGAGGTATGGGTCTTCCACCATCCGCCTTTTTTCTCAAATCTTAGCCCACTACAACATCCAGCCCCACAATCTGCCACCCAACTCCATCCTGTACCTAGCCGTATTTCAGGCCCTTTTCGAGGGATATCTAGGTATAGCACCTAGGTTAGATTTATGGCTTTATTGCTTTGGGGTTAAGCGGAACTCTTTGGAGGGCGCACTCCCAACTTGTGGGACCATATCCTTCACCCTGCGTAGATTCAGGGAGGACTGGTTCCCCAAGATCAAGACATCAGAATCCGTCAAATTCTGGACGGGTTCCTTCTTTTATCATCCCGACGTTCCCTTCCCTGGGAAAACCACCGGGGTTCCACCTTTCTCGAACACCGCCGCTGTTCCCTAAGAAAAATGGGGAACTGAAGCAGTTCAGACCCTGCCGCCGGATCTTCTCAGGATCAAGCGGCGCATCGCAAAGCTCGTCGCTTCCGATCCGCCTCTAACTGGCATGGACACAGTCCTTTGCTGGCTAGAAAGGCGGATTCAGCCTTTGGCTAATCACAGCGCTCGCCTTCTCTGCGAATACTCGGGAGACGGAGATGCTATGCGGACAACCAGCAAGGTTTGGTCGGCAAAAGATTTGCGGAAACGCGCAAATCAATTGGTCGCATCCTGCGACCAATATGAAGAAAGCCGGCCAATGTACACGGCCGCGAATCCGGCTCCCAAGGTACAATTCTTTGCCTTTTGGGTTTAAATCCTTTTCGTTTTCTTGGTTTTCGTGTTTTTATCTCAGCTTTTGCCTTCTTAACAGATTGCCAAACTTCCTGAGTCGGAACTTGCTTCCGATGCCGAGTTGGAGGCATTACGTGCCACATTTGCGGGTGGATGTAAGCGCAAGAAGATTTCCGCTTCCCAGGAAATCATTGATCTTGACGGGGTCCCCGTCGTCACCTCCAGGTTCGAACATCTGGGTTGTTTTACTTTGTCGGAATTTCTCCCTTTTTCTCGGAGTTTTAACTTTCCGGCTTTTCTCTTTTTTAGCTTGACTCCCTCTACTCTGAAGCTAAAAAAGCTAAAGAGGCACAAAGTTGTGGCCAGCAGAGGCCCACATCCTTCTCCTGCTACTGCTCTGGATACACCGGTAGTTACAACAGAAGAGCACGCTGCTACCCCCGACGTCGAAACCCAGCAGACCAGCCAGCCCATTGTGCCGGAAATGGACACGAGGGAAAGGGCGGTCCCTGAGGTGGGAGGTCCTTCTCGGATAACTGAGGAGGAAATTCCCACCTTCGATAAAGAATTCAAGAATATCAACAAGGGCCTTAGCACGTCTGGGACTCTTTTTGCTGAGTACGCAAAGGAGTTCACTGAAAACTTGGCAGGTTTACAGCCAATGAGCCGGGTGTTATCTCTAGCCCCCAAGCAATAAGTTAAAATGCATGCTTTTAACTTAATGCTTTCATCTTTATCATGCTTGTTTCTAACTTAAGCGTTCTGGTTCATTTCCGTGTTTCAGCAAACCGCCGAAACCATAAACATGGAAGTTTTCAACAAGCTAACTGTCAAGAATAAGGAGGTTAGAAGCATTCTCTCTATTCTTGAAGTTAAGGAAACAGAGATGGCATCGTCTCAGCTACGGCTGGAGGAAACAACAGGTGTACTTTTAATTCTCTAAAGTGCCTTGTCCATAATTTTTTCTAAGTACTTTTCTGAGTTTTCTTAACCCAGATTTTTTTTCTTGCTTTCCAGCTGTTTTGGCGAAAGCCAAGCAAATAGCTGAAGATGCCGGCAATACCGAGAATCTCCGCCGGGAGAACTTGTACCTTCATAAGGAACTTATGAAGGCTCAGAAGGATCTGGAGGCCAGCAATCTCGCTCTTGGAATTGCTCAATCCAAGGCCTCCCAACAAGCCGACAAGGACAAGGCCACTATCCAAGATTTGGAGAACGTCTTTACCATGCGACTAATGGCTCCCAAGTGCAGGAGATCAATTGTAGTACTTTTCGAATTAGAAAGGTTGTCGAACCCACGAGGAGCAGAAGGAACTGGTAAGTAGAATAGCAAAGGAATAATAAAAGCAACAGGTGTTTTTGTGTTTTAATTGTGTAGTGCAAGTAAAGTAAAATGCGGAAAGTAAATTGCAGCAAGTAGTAGGTCTCAATGAGAGACAAAGCCCAATCCTCTAATGCGCAAGAGGACAAGCTCAAGTGTGTGTTTGTGTCTTATATGTGGAAAACGTTCCTGAGGGATGCACGGATTTAGCTGGCATAGTGATTCATTGCATAACATGTTTGTATATCTTGTCTAGTTTTAATCTTCTTCGGACGGAGCCACAAATAGGAATAGCTAAATAAATAAACTATCACCCCTTATGATGGATCACGTGGCCAATTAAATGACAGCACGAGAATTATTAAGACATGATGTCCCACCATAGCCTTATGCTCTAAGGTCCCCGATACAAGTACCCTCATAATGCAATTCAACGACTTTGTATCAAGTTCCTGTCACCTAAAGACATCATCACGTCACTACACTACGGTGTTCTCCTATGAGCCCATGTAGGTGAAGTGTTGTACAGTCGACGTTCGTACAACACCATCATAGAATCACATAAAAGATAAATACTAGACCAAATAACAACTCATCTCATGTAACAAATCATTGCCAATTCTTCCTATGCCCTCAGGAACATGCGGGAACTACTCACAATGTGCAAACATGATCATGTATGGTGACATATGTGGTACAACACAATCTGAAACAATGGATCCACCACCAAATAATGACAAGAAATCAATCCCAAACATGCAACGGAGTACAATAACACGTATCTAGGGTGTAGCAATGATCAAACTATGAGGGGAACGGAGTGGATCACGGTGATGGTGATGGTGGAGATGCAGGTGCTGGTGAGGATGGTGATGGAGATGCCTCCTCCCACGCCAAGGAGAAGATGGGGATGAAGATGGGGATGATTTCCCCTTCTCCGGAGCTCCGAGCAGCAGGATCTGTCTCCCCCGCGGAGAGTTTCGAGAGTTTCGCCGCCCTGGCGGCTCCGTCTCGTCTCGGGAAAATTAGGGTGTTCGTTTTCGGGGAAGACGGAGTCGTCAGCAAAAAGACCTCGGGGAGGAGGTGTTGTGGGCCCATTTGGGGGCCCCACACGCGGCCAGGGAATCTGGCCGCGTGGGCTACCCCCTTTTGGGCCTCCTGGCCCTCCTCCTTTGTGTCTTGTGCCCACGGCCTTTCTCCCGAAGAAAAACTGACAGGGTTTCTTTCCTTTCGCAATTTGGATACCTGTAGCTCCTGAAACATCAAAAACATGAAAACATGTGTTTTCTGACACCCAGAAATTATATACCAAAAATAGGGACTTTGTAGGAAAGTCCCATAAAATCATCTAAAACATGCAAAACAATGACATAACATTGATAAAACATCCCAATAATGCCTATATGGAGGGTATAAATGATGATATAAAATGCACGTATCAACTCCCCCAAGCTTAAACCTTTTCTTGTCCTCGAGTAAATAAGGACATAGATCATTACATGCATCAATGGACTTATGGTTGATAAATAAATACGGGCATTGTATCATCATCATGTTCAGTTATAATGCAAGATGAATGAATAGAACTCATACACATAAGGATAACATATTCGAAGCTCTAGCAAACACCCCATACTTTTGAAAGCAAATAACCATTGTATGTTGGACAATCGAATTATACTCTTTAATTTGGAGAAAGATAAATGAGTAGAGGTAAAACATGATCAAGTCTCATTTAGTTTCCAAACTATTCAGCTTAAATTACTAACTGTAATGTGGCATCCATTGGGCTAAGACTCTCATTGCCCCTTTATCATTAGCATCTTAATTTATGAATGTTGAAGTAATGTGGTTGACAAGGTGTTGGTTGAATGTCTCATGCCCCATGAGTGTGAAAACCTACTCCATGATTACTCAACTTAAGATTCCTAATAAGCTTTGTACAATCATAATAAGTATTAATGACATCATAGAGAATTGCAAAGAGGCACCTCTTGCCCCATGACATAGAAACCAGCCCATGTCACAATAACAAGATGAACAAACGGAGTAGACTCATCATCCTTTTTTATTTCATTCACTATATGCATAGCTTCTTATTTTATTGTAGGATGTGTTTGTAGAGTCCACTCTAGATGTAAGTAAATTTCCACCATGATCAAGCATGGCTTGGGTTAGCGGCCCAATGCAATTTCTCTAGTCATATATACTTACTCATCAAAACTTACTATTCCTCTATTTCATTTCAGCATGGCAGGAATCCAAAAACAAAAGCACATGACATCAACTAAATATAAAATTTCTTTGTGCAATGTTGAAAGCTTTTCACGTGATGCACTTGTTAGCCAACTCCCAACCAAAATCCTTGTCAAGCACAAAACTTTTAGCTCCCATTAATGGGTCATGTTTGTTAAGTGCAATAGAAATAAATGTGTGCATTCAAAAGTTCGTGAGAGTCTTATCCCAAATTCAGCCCATGCCAATTAATAACATAAGCATCTTAATTTAGAGCATAAATGAAACTATAGCATGGTGAACATGCTCGGAATAGCCATTAAGCTAATAGATAGATAGTGGATTTATGTCATATTGAGATAATTCTACAATTGTCCAACACACTCAAGTTAATTAATTTCAAGGAAAGATGTGATTGAAACCTCTAAATATGCCATGCTCATTTGCATGAGTGTTACCCATAAATCCCCAAAACAAGGGAATCATGGATGACACCATACTTTATTATTCATTGATAAACCATAAGACGGGGATGCATGATAATGCTCAATGAGCTCACTCAAGCCTAAACAAAAACGATAACTAGATAACAAAAGCAAGACACACCAAAACTAGATAGACATGATAAAGCTGATAAAAGACGGGGGATGGGTGAAACTTCCCCGAGCTTAGATGGTTGCGGTAATTTCTTCATTCTCCCTTCTTCTCGTACTCAGCCCACCACTCTTTCTTCTTCTTGTCGTAATCTTCCTTCCACTCTTCCTGCTTCCATGGAAAAGGCCTTCCAGTATGGAAGGACATGGGTGGATCATTGTACCTGAGAGTGGAAGCTTCTGCAATCTTCTTGAAACGTTCTTCATACTCACAGTTCTGGTTCTCCATGTCCCACATCAGAGCTTGGTACCTATCCATCTCTGATATGACACGCAGATACCTAGTCCCCAGGTCCTTGATCCTTTCCTCGTACTCCTCTATCTTCTTCTCCAGCTCCAGATTCATGAAGTGGTGGGCATCAAGGCTGCGTTCAACAATAGAGTTATACCTGAAAACTGTTTGTTCTAGAGCCTCCAGCCTCTCCTCCAGCGTGCCTTCGGTCTTGGGAGCCTTCACCTCCTCCATGAGCAACACACCATCCTTCAAGGTCAGGGTTTTCATGGGGGTCATCACGGAGTTGAGGTAATGGTTCACAATGCCTCCCTTGGGTGGATCTTCCCCCCCTAGGTTGGATCCGGAGCTTGACATGGCTAAACCCTAGCAGACAGAAACAACAGAAACAAAGATCGCGCGAGAACTCTCGGTGCGGGATTAGATCGACAAAAGGGGGTATATATTGACGGGTTTTAGGGTAAGACGAAGTGTCGGAGTCGAAAACGAGACGGAACGGGACTCCGAGGTGGAAAAGGGGTACCTCCACGCGGCCAAGGGGTCCTCCTTTCCCCCTCGAGGTCCAATTCCTTCCAATTTTCTTGTCCCACACGTTAATTTCCATAAAAAATGAGTTCCGTAAGTTTTCACGCAATTCCGAGAAACTTCCAAACACAATAATTGTAAATTATTGAATTTGGGTTTCTGAAACTGCAGGATCCCTTACAATTACCTCCTCCGGTGTCATTAACTTTACCTCCTCGATGGTTCCTATGAAGCTCTTTCCTGCAATATAATGTTTTAGGCGTTGTCCATTGACCACATGAGGTTTACCTTTCATATCACCGTGAAGACGGATGGCCCCCGAACGGTATACCTCCTGCACTACCAATGGACCCTGCCATTTTGAAGCTAATTTCCCTGCAAAAAAATTAAAACGAGAGCTGTACAATAGGACTTGATCACCTACTTTAAATTCCTTTCTTTTAATTTTCTTGTCATGCCAAATTTTAACTTTCTCTTTAAACAAGTTTGCACTTTAATATGCTTCATTCCTCCATTCATCTAATAGATTTAGGTCAAGCAATCTCTTCTCCCCCGCTGTTTTTAAATCAAAATTTAATTTCTTAATAGCCAATCTAGCTTTATGTTCTAATTCAACGGGTAAATGACATGCTTTTCCATAAACCATTTTATAAGGAGACATACCCATAGGATTTTTATAAGCAGTTCTATAAGCCCACAATGCATCATTAGTTTTAAGTGGCCAATCAGATCTAGCTCTGTTTACCGTTTTCTCTAAAAATAAGTTTAATTTCCCTATTACTTAATTCAACTTGTCCACTAGTTTGAGGATGATAGGGTGATGCAATTCTATGATTAACATTATATTTTGCCAATGTTTTTCTAAGAACACCATGCATAAAATGAGATCCACCATCAGTAATTAAAAATCTAGGAACACCAAATCTAGGGAAAATAATTTCTTTAAGCATTTGCATGGCTGTGGCATGGTCTGCACTCTTAGTAGGAATTGCTTCTACCCATTTTGTAACATAATCAACAACAACCAAAATGTGAGTATGTTTTGTACTAGATGCAGGAAATGGTCCCATAAAGTCAAAACCCCACACATCAAATGGTTCAAGTGCTAATGTATAGTTCATAGGCATTTCATTCCTTCTACCAATGTTTCCTACTCTTTGACATTTATCACAAGTTTTAACATATTCAGCACAATCCTTGAATAGAGTAGGCCAATAAAAACCACATTGTAATACCTTTGCTGCAGTACGATCTCCTGCATGATGTCCTCCATAGGGACTTTCATGACAATCTCTTATAATAGCCTGCTGTTCATGCTCAGGTACACAACGTCTAATAATGCCATCAACACTTTTCTTATACAAGAATGGATCATCCCAAAAATAATGTCTAAGGTCATAAAAGAATTTCTTTCTTTACTGGTAAGTAAATTGTGGTGGCATAACTTTCCCAACAATAAAATTTGCATAATAGCAAACCACAGAGATGCAACTTTAGCACTAGAAACACTAACAAGGGCAAGTTGTTCATTAGCAAAACTATCACTAATAGGAATAGGATCATCAGGTATATTTTCCATTCTAGAAAGATGATCAGCTACGGGATTATCTTCTCCTTTCCTATCTACTATGTGTAAATCAAATTCTTGCAACAAAAGTACCCATCTTATTAGCCTAGGCTTAGCATCTTTCTTATTCATCAAATATTTAATAGCAGAATGATCAGAGTGCACAGTGACTTTTGAATCAATTATGTAAGATCTAAATTTATCACATGCAAATATTACCGCTAAAAATTCTTTTTCAGTTGTAGCATAATTTCTTTGAGCACCATCTAGTGTTTTACTAGCATAGTAAATAACATTCAATTTCTTATCAACCCTTTGGCCTAAAACAGCTCCAACTGCATAATCACTAGCATCACACATAATTTCAAAGGGCAAGTTCCAATCAGGAGGTTGAATAATAGGTGCAGTTATTAAGGCTTTCTTTAAAACATTAAAGGATTCTATGCAATCATCATTAAAAGAAAACGGAACATCCTTTTGCAAAATATTGGTTAGAGGCTTTGATATTTTAGAGAAATCTTTAATGAACCTACGATAAAAACCTGCATGACCGAGAAAACTTCTTATACCTTTGATGTCTCTTGGATATGGTAATTTCTCAATAGCTTCAATTTTTGCTGGGTCAACTTCTATTCCTCTTCCAGAAATATGATGCCCAAGAACAATTCCCTCTGTTACCATAAAGTGACACTTCTCCCAATTAAGAACAAGGTGTTGGTCTTCACAACGCTGCAAAACTTTGTTAAGGTTGAACAAGCAATTATCGAAAGAAGTACCATACACCGAAAAATCATCCATAAAGACTTCCACTATCTTTTCAATATAATCAGCAAATATAGCATTCATGCATCTCTGAAAAGTAGCAGGCGCATTACATAAACCAAAAGGCATTCTCCTATAAGCAAATGTACCATATGGGCAAGTAAAAGTGGTCTTTTCCTGATCATCACTATGAACTGGAATTTGAGAGAAGCCTGAATACCCATCTAAATAACAAAAGTGAGAATGTTTAGATAATCTCTCTAGCATTTGATCAATAAAGGGCAATGGGTAATGGTTCTTACGAGTTGCTTTATTTAATTTTCTATAATCAATGCACATTCTATAACCAACAACAGTACGTTGAGCAACAAGTTCATCATCTTTATTAGGAACCACAGTAATTCCACCTTTCTTAGGAACACAATGAACAGGACTAACCCATTTACTATCAGCTATAGGATAAATAATACCAGCCTATATGAGTCGAATTACCTCCTTTCTTACCACTTCCTTCATTTTTTGGATGTAGGCGGCGTTGGAAATCAACAACAGGTTTAGCATCTTCTTCCAAATTAATTTTATGCATACATAGAGATGGACTTATGCCCTTAAGATCATCAAGAGAATAACCAATAGCCTTACGGTGGGCTTTAAGCACATCAAATAATTTCTCTTCTTCCTCAGCTGAAAGGTTAGCACTAATAATAACAGGATATATATTTTTCTTATCCAAGTATGCATATTTCAGATTTTCAGGCAAAGGCTTTAATTCAAAACTAGGATCTCCTTTAGGAGGTGGGAGTACTCCTAGATTATCAGGTGGGATATGCAATTGTAATTGTGGAGGTTGCTGCCATAATATTTGTTCTAAAGCTTCTTTTTCTGCATCATTAAATGGCTCTTCCTGATTAAGCATATAACGTTCCACCACGTCTGATGAAGCTACAACTATATGAGCAAGAGTTTCAATTATATCTTTAGATTTTGGTTCTTTCTTAGCAGGTTTATCAGCAAATTTAGAAAAATTAAATTCAAGTTTCTCTCCAGCACATTCAATAAACACCCTTTCTCTAGGCAAATCAATTTCAGCACCAACAGTATGGAAGAAAGGTCTACCAAATATAATAGGACAGAAAGAATCTTGTGGACAACCAAGCACAATAAAATCAGTAGGATATTTTATTTTCCTTACCAATACTTCAACATCTCTAACAATTCCAAAGGGACTAATATAATCTTTATTAGCAAGCTGAATGGTCATACCTGTTTCTTCCATGGTGGTAGGATCAATATCAGGCTTAATTTCTTGATAGAGAGAATATGGAATGACACTAATGCTTGCTCCAATATCACATAAACCATGATAACAAGAAGTCCCAATAGAGCATGATATAATTGGCTTACCAACTTTGGATGAATTCCCTTTAATAACTTTGGTAGCATCTTCATATAAATAAACATCAACATGATCTTCTTCATTTAATTGCTTAATAATAGAGACTTGGTTCTTGACTTCCACCTGTTCTTTAGGTTGAGAACATCTCTTTCTACTTTTGTCAGCAACAGCAATAAGCAAATTCTCTTTAACTTTTTCAGGATAGGGAGGTGGTTCTATATATTCTTCTATTACTACAGATGACACTGGTGTTTCTTTAATAAATTTAGGGACAACAATAGAAGATTTAACAGGTTCAACATAATAATCAAAGCCACTTTTAGGAATTCGAATGTGCTCAGCAAATTTCTTAGCTATTTCAATTGCAACATATGGATCAAGATAAAAATCTTTAATAACATTCTTGAACAAAATAGAACTAGAGAAACTTTCTACACATGAATATCCATAATCAAAATAAGCTTCATTACCTTTGTCTAGGTCCCAATATTCAGAGTTCTTCGAAATAATTTCCAATAAATTCCAAGCTTCTTCTGCAGTATTATTTGTAAAGCTTCCACCAGATGAACCATCCAAATATTGCTTTAGCCTATCAGGTAGTATCACATAAAAGTTTATCAATATAAGTTTATTTGTGAGATCATGACAAGGATTCTTATGAAGGAGGACCTTAAGCCTCCCCCAAGCTTGAGTAATACTCTCTCCAAGGTGTGGCCAAAAATTAAATATAAAGCAACGGTTCTCATAAGCCTCTTTAGGAGTAAAATATTTAAGAAAGAAAACCTTCATAAAAGTATCCCAATTATGTGTAATTTCTTCATCCAGGGATATATACCATTTTCGAGCATCACCAGTTAAGGACTGGTACAATAACTTGCATTTTACCTCCTCCTCAGAAATAGCCTTGAGCCTAATTAGCCCACATATATCCTCAATAGCCCGTATGTGATCACTTGCAGCCTTTGTTCCATCCTCTGCAAAATACTCATTCCTAACAGCTTTAACAAATTCAAGGGGAATAATATAACCATCATCATGAGGTGCCTTTTCAACAACTTTAGGTTTAATAGCATAAGCACTCTCATATAAAGCAAGTTTCAGCGAAGCATCTCTCATAAAAGCCATAATAATAACAGGATGCAACAGCAAGTAAAATGCAGCTTTCAAGTTTCCTTACCAAACTTCTTACCAATAGCGCTACGCTCCCCGGCAACGGCGCCAGAAAAGTGTCTTGATGGCTCCCAAGTGCAGGAGATCAATTGTAGTACTTTTGGAATTAGAAAGGTTGTCAAACCCACGAGGAGCAGAAGGAACTGGTAAGTAGAATAGCAAAGGAATAATAAAAGCAACAGGTGTTTTTGTGTTTTAATTGTGTAGTGCAAGTAAAGTAAAATGCGGAAAGTAAATTGCAACAAGTAGTAGGTCTCAATGAGAGACAAAGCCCAATCCTCTAATGCGCAAGAGGACAAGCTCAAGTGTGTGTTTGTGTCTTATATGTGGAAAACGTTCCCGAGGGCTGCACGGATTTAGCTAGCATAGTGATTCATTGCATAACATGTTTGTATATCTTGTCTAGTTTTAATCTTCTTCGGACGGAGCCACAAATAGGAATAGCTAAATAAATAAACTATCACCCCTTATGATGGATCACGTGGCCAATTAAATGACAACACGGGAATTATTAAGACATGATGTCCCACCATAGCCTTATGCTCTAAGGTCCCCGATACAAGTACCCTCATAATGCAATTCAACGACTCTGTCTCAAGTTCCTGTCACCTAAAGACATCATAACGTCACTACACTACGGTGTTCTCCTATGAGCCCATGTAGGTAAGTGTTGTACAGTCGACGTTCGTACAACAGCATCATAGAATCACATAAAAGAAAAATACTAGACCAAATAACAACTCATCTCATGTAACAAATCATTGCCAATTCATCATATGCCCTAAGGAACATGCGGGAACTACTCACAACGTGCAAACATGATCATGTATGGTGACATATGTGGTACAACACAATCTGAAACAATGGATCCACCACCAAATAATGACAAGTACTCAATCCCAAACATGCAACGGAGTACAATAACACGTATCTAGGGTGTATCAATGATCAAACTATGAGGGGAACGGAGTGGATCACGGTGATGGTGATGGTGGAGATGCAGGTGCTGGTGAGGATGGTGATGGAGAAGCCTCCTCCCACGCCAAGGAGGAGATGGGGATGATTTCCCCCTTCTCCGGAGCAGCAGGATATGTCTCCCCCGCGGAGAGTTTCGAGAGTTTCGCCGCCCTGGCGGCTCCGTCTCGTGTCGGGAAAATTAGGGTGTTCGTTTTCGGGGAAGACGGAGTCGTCAGCAAAAAGACCTCGGGGAGGAGGTGCTGTGGGCCCATTTGGGGGCCCCACACGCGCCCAGGGAATCTGGCCGCGTGGGCTACCCTCTTTTGGGCCTCCTGGCCCTCCTCCTTTGTGTCTTGTGCCCACGGCCTTTCTCCCGAAGAAAAACTGACAGGGTTTCTTTCCTTTCGCAATTTGGATACATGTAGCTCCTGAAACATCAAAAACATGAAAACAGGTGTTTTCTGACACCCAGAAATTAAATACCAAAAATAGGGACTTTGTAGGAAAGTCCCATAAAATCATCTAAAACATGCAAAACAATGACATAACATTGATAAAACATCCCAATAATGCCCATATGGAGGGTATAAATGATGATATAAAATGCACGTATCAGCGCCTGGAGGAAGGCTCCGAGATGGACAAGATCCTCGGTAAGTTATCAACTTTTACCGGATTTTCCATGTCTTAACTTATTTCTCTGCTTTTTCGCTAACCCTTTGGTTGTTCTATCTTGAAAAAACAGGAGATAACCCAGATCGTACTCGGATTGAGAAAATCTGAGCTTTCGGAAAGGTATTCACCGCGATCAGAGTTGCAGGCATGCAGCTGATCAACAAGTACCTTCCCGCAAGAACTGGGGAATTCTCGGAAGTTGAGAAACTTCTAGAAGCTATCTTGGAGGTGGCGGAATCCAAGGGGAATCCACCTTGCGCTCCGCGGCACGGGGTGGTGCACGCATGGCTTTAGGCCTTATGCGTATGCATTACCCCAGTGCCAAATCTTGGCGCGTGGCGTTCGGTATCCCTCTTGGATATTCGGAGACTCAGCGGACCACCATGTTTGATGAAATCAAGGGTCACGCCACCAAGATTGCCTCTATGGTGAATATCTCCATCACCTATCCGGAAGAAGAGATTCCAGAAGCCCCCGAGGATGACAGCAGTGAAGAAGACTCGGATGCTTGAAGAATTCTCCCTGCCCTGGATAAGAGAAATAGGAAATAGGAGCATTACTGCACTTTAGAATGTAATTTTTATTGTAATGCTTCTATTCTTTTGTATGAACAAGTACTCCGCCTTTTGCAGTTAACTTTTATGAAATCCTTTGCGAGTTTTCCGGGTTTTATATTCCTTTATCTTCTAAGTTCTCTGGTTTATGTGCTTTAACTGTCGTTAGTGTTTGAAATGGCTCAGTAGTACTTTAATCTTCACGCCAAGTTACTGGGTAAAACCAATCAATTTAAACTTGGAAACATGGATCATACTAAAGACATTTTTACTTACTAGCTCCAGTGACCCAGCACATAAACAGTCAGATAATGCTTAGAGAAAAGTAAGGAATTTTTTGAATGAAGCTCGGGCACGCAGGCACAATCCGAGTTTCCTTTAACCTTTAGTAGGCTGAAAATCATTCAGTTTTTAAACGCCGAGCATGCAGGTACAATCCGAGTTTCCTTTAACCTTTAGTAGGCTGAAAATCATTCAGTTTTTAAACGCCGAGCACGCAGGCACAATTCGGGTTAACAATGAGTATTTTGTAAGATCATTGGGAAATAGATAAGGCGGAACCATGCTTTGTACTATAGTAACCTTGTAAAAACATGGATGTAAGAATTCCGACAACTTTATTTCATGATCTCAAAGATGTTTACATAGAAACTGAACTAAGTATAGAAGGGACGTAACTACTGGATACTCCAGGGCCTCTTTCTATCTCCTAGTTCATCATCTATCTTTCTCTTTCTTTTGCGATACGGCTTCTCGGGATCATCTTTCGTATCTTGAATGTCTACAAGATAATATGATCCATTCTTCATGGCTTTACTGATGACAAATGGTCCTTCCCATGCTGGGGCCAGTCTGTGCTTTCTTTGCTGCACCAATCTTAGCACTAGGTCACCTCCTTTAAAAGAACGATGCCTGATTTTCCGACTATGATAACGTCATAAACCTTGCTGATAGATGGCGGATCTTTGAAGCACAAGTTCTCCTTCTTCTTCTAAGAGATCGACGACATCCTGTCGTGCGCTTTCGACATCTGATTCATCGAAATCCTGCACTCTCGGGCTGTCATGGATCATGTCCGTTGGGAGAATTGCTTCCGCACCATAAACTAGGAAAAACAGGGTTTGCCCAGTTGACCTGTTTGGTGTTGTTCGAATACTCCAAAGCACGGAAGGTAGATCTTCTATCCATGCTCCAGCTGCTCTATGAAGAGGAGATTCGAGTCTTGGGCGTATTCCTTGTAAGATTGAGCTATTCATTCTTTCAACCTGTCCATTGGATTGCGGGTGTGCCACGGATGCGAGATCTAGATGAATTCCCGTTTGTCGGCAATATTTTGCCAACTCTCCAATGGAGAAATTTGTCCCGTTGTCGGTTATTATGCTGTGTGGAACGCCGTATCTCATGACTATGTCAATGATAAAATTTCTGGCAGTTACACCATCAAGTTTTTTGATGGGTTTGGCCTCCACCCCACTTGGTATATTTATCCACTGCAACGAGTAGATGTGTAAGTCCGCCTCTTGCAGTCTTGAATGGTCCCATCATATCTAGCCCCTAGACCGCAAACGGCCATGTAATGGGGATAGTTTTGAGTGCTTGGGCTGGCATATTTGTCTGCTTGGCGTAATATTGACACCCTGCACACGTATTAACTATGTGCTCAGCGTCTGTCTTGGCTGTTAGCCAGAAAAACCCGGCGCGGAATGCTTTTTTGACTATGCTTTTTGATTGAGCATGATGTCCGCAATCTCCGGCATGGATTTCTTGCAGGATTTCTCGTCCTTCTTCTGGTGAAATACATCGCAGACAAATTCCGGTTGTGCTGCGTTTATACAGGCAATTGTTAATTACCGTGTATCCTTTGCATCGACGCTGAATCTGTCTCTGCAAGACTTCGTCTGCTCCATCCGGGTACTTCTGATCAACTAAGAAGTTTAAATATGGGATCGTCCAATCCGGGTTAACGAGCATGACTTCAATTGACTCGGAAGCTAGAGGATAATCAACATCTCCACCTTTTATCGATGGTTCGTACAAATGTTGGACGAATACACCTGGTGGTAGGATTTTTACCCTTTCTGATCCCATGGGGGCTAATGCATCCGCGTTCCAATTTTCCTCCCTTTTAACATGGAGTACTTCAAATCCGAAGAAACAGATGGCAAATTCGTCAACCATTCTCCGGTATTCGGCCATTATAGGGCTTTTGGCATCCCAAGTTTGGTTGAGCTGGTGCTGTACCAAATCTGAGTCGCCGTAGCATAAAATGCGTTTGACACCTATTTCCTTTGCGATATGCAAGCCGTGAAGCAAAGCTTCGTATTCTGCCACATTATTACTGGTGTTGAAGTGTATTTGTAATACATACTCCATTGTATCTCCTTTAGGGGATTTTAGGACTACACCAGCTCCAGCGCCCTCCTTCATTTTGGATCCGTCAAAGTGCATGATCCAATACTCGGACTCCAGCATTGGTGTTTTTTCCATTGCTTCCGTCCAGTCGGCGACAAAATCTGCCAGAACCTGGGATTTTATTGTCGTCCTAGGTTGGTACTTAATGTCGAATGCTGCTAGCTCGATGCCCCATTTGGCTACTCGGCCAGTTGCCTCCGCATTGTTTATTATATCCCCTAGTGGCGCTTTGCATACCACTGTTATGGAATGTCCTTGGAAGTAATGGCGAAGTTTTCTAGATGCTAAAAATACGCCATATGCCAGTTTTTGATAGTGTGGATACCTTTGTTTGGACTCGGAGAAGACTTCACTTACCTAATGTACCAGATGCTGGTCTGGTATGCTTTGTTCGTCTTTCTTCCTTTCCACCACTATTACCGCACTAATAACCCGATTTTTGTAGCCGTTAGGTACAATAGCATAGGTTCTTCGTCTTTTGGCGATGCCAAAATCGGAGCTTTCATCAAAGTTTCTTTCAACTGGGTTACCGCTGCATCTGCCTCCTCTGTCCACTCAAATTTGTCGGATTTTTTCAATAACTTATACAGTGGCAAGGCTTTATCCCCCAGCCGGCTAATAAACCTGCTGACGGCTGCAGCGGAACCCGTCAATCTTTACACATCTTTTACGCACGTAGGCTTCGAGATGTTTAAGATTGCTTTGATCTTTTCTGGGTTTACTTCTATTCCTCTATGAGAAACGATGAAACCCAGAAGTTTTCCCGAGGGAACCCGAATACGCACTTTAATGGATTTAACTTCATTTTATAAGCGCGCAAATTTTCGAAGGTTTCTCGCAAATCCTCAAGGAGTGTTTCTTTTTCCTTGGTAACGACGGCAATGTCGTCCACGTAAACATGGACATTTTTGCCAATCTGACTATGCAAACACCGTTGCATATAATGCTGGTAGGTTGCACTTGCGTTCTTCAGGCCAAATGGCATGGTTATGTAATAGTACGTCCCATAGGGGGTTATGAACAAAGTTTTGATTTGATCTTCCTTTTTCATGCGTATTTGATGATACCCAGAATATGCATCCAAAAAGCATAAAAGCTCAGAGCCTGCAGTGGCGTCTATTATTTGATCGATTCGCGATAACGCAAACCTATCTTTTAGACACAGTTTGTTCAAGCCGGTGTAATCTATACACATCCTAAGGGTAGTAGTATCTTTCTTCGGGACTAATACCGGATTTGTTGACCATTCAGTGTGTATAACTTCCCGGATAAAATCTGCTGCCAAAAGCTGGATAATCTCCTTGCCAATAGCCTTCCGTCTTCTTCCGTCAAATCGACGGAGACCTTGCTTGACGGGTTTGGATCCTGGAATCACCTTAAGTTGATGCTCAGTAAGTTCCCTGGGTACGCCTGGCATGTCCGCTGGACACCAAGCAAAAATATCCCAGTTCTCACGGAGGAACTTGATGAGCTCGCTTTCCTATTTGTCGGTCATCCCAGTTCCCACTACGACGAATTTTGTCGGATCTTTGGGATCTAGGATTACCTGCCTTGTGTTCTCGGAAGCCTTGAAGCTATCTGCTGGCTTCCGGCTTTCTTTGCCTGCCGGCATTTCTGTCGGTGATACCTCTTTGGCCAGCTCTTTCAACTCTTTCTTTGCTATGACTTTCTCAGCGCAAAGGGCGTTTTCTTTTTCCAGCTCGTTTGCCAACTTGAAGTCTCCAGATATGGTAATTACTCCTCCTTTGGGTCCTGGCATCTTCAGCTTGTTAAAAATATAACATGATCTTGCCATGAATTTGGCAAAAGCTGGACGTACGAGTATCGCGTGATACACGCTTTCGAACGGCACAACCTCGAAGGATACTTTTTCCTGCCGGAAGTGATCTTTGTCTCCAAAGGTTACATCTAGGGAAATTTCTCCTAGGGATCGTGCTTGTCTGCCAGGGACGATGCCGTGAAAACGTATGTTGCTATGATTGAGTTGGGTCTCCGAGATTCGCAGATGCTTCAGTGTATCCATGTACATTATGTTAATGCTGGATCCTCCATCCATCAGCACTCTTTTTAGCCTAATGTTTTGAACAATAGGGCTTACGATTATAGCTTGCGTGCCGGGTTCAGGGATATTTCCGGGATGATCGGACTGATCCCAGGTAATTGGTGTATTTGAGTACTTCAAGAATTTTGGGGTTGCAGGGACAACCGTGTTTATTTCTCGAAGCGTTCTTTTTGCCACCTTTGCTGAGGGAGTTGCCAGGAAAGTTAGGTTGCATTCTCCATCAACTCTCGGAAACTTAAGCTCGCCTTTCCGTTGTTGTTCCTGGATTTTTTCGTCAGTGTCCGTTTCACTGTCTTCTTTCTCAGCTTCTAGCTTTTGCTTGGAAAATTTCCTCTTGGAATTCTTCCCTTTGTTTCCGGATCCTGCACTTCCTTTCATATGCTTGTTCAGCCGGCATTGTGCGTTAGTGTGGGTGGGTTTCCCGAATTGCGAGTGGTGGACGCAGTTTTCCGACTTAATCTTTTCCCACTCTTCCTTTGTGTAATTGATTGGTTCCGTGCTGCGTCCTTTCCACCTATTCCCATTTTCCCTTCCAAAGGCTATGTTGACCTCTTTGGGCTTTTGTGTTGCATCTGGAGTTCCTTTTTTCTCAGGGCGGGGGTTCTTTTTGGCCTGTATCAGTGTATCGATATTGCCTCCTTTTGCCCTGATGTCGTCCTCGGCTGCAGCGTGTTCATTGGCGGTTGTAAGCATAGATCAGAGATCTTTGTGCTTTTTGGAACCAATCATGAACAGTACAAGTCCGGGTTTAAGGCCATTGACGAAAGCATGCATTGCTTGGACGTCAGTTACTCCAGAGCAACTATTCTTCATTGCTGTCCATCTTGAGATGAAATCCATGTATGGTTCGTCCTCAAATTGGGTGCAACGGTTTAGCTGGTTGATGCTATTCGGGCGTTTGTAGGTTCTCCGGAAATGCTGAGTAAATACTCGAGCCATATCATCCCAGTTGTCGACAGTTCTGGAGGGTAATCCATTGATCCAATCTCTGGCTCCATCCAGTAACATTAGGGGAAGAAACTTTACAGCTTCCAAGTCTGTCCCATTGTTGATCTGGACGGCTGTATAGTAGTGTGAGAGCCAGGTATCCGGGTTTGTACTACCGGTATATTTTTGGTATGTTGGACCAACTTTGGCAAAGCCAGAATGCAGGGTTATCCTTCGGATCCTATCTGTGAATCACTTAGGTCCAAAGTATAAATCGTCTCTTTCCGACCTATCAATGTGTGCGGAGTACCTGCCGGCTGAATGGACATAAGGGGATCTACTCCTTTCTTTTCCATTGTGGCGCGAACGCGCTTTTCCGGGATTCTCTCTGTTTCTTCCAAGATCTTGCCCCTTTAGATAAGGTGGATTTCTACTCCTGTTTCTTTCCTTATTTCTGGGGGGTGTCCGGGATCTCTCACGCCTGTGAGGTATATCCTGTCTTCCAGCTTTTTCAGCTCGGTGTCTCGGAGGCGGCATTGCTTTTCCGTCATTCCGGTGCTTTTCTTCCCGATCGTGAGGATTAAGTCCGTCTTTCGGGAGATGGGAGGTTCTAGACGCTTCATCCTTGTTGTCGGGATTTTTCTTGTCTTTTCTCGGATCCGCTTTCCTCTCTTTTGAATTGCTTGAATCTCCAGGTTCTTCTGGTCTAGGTGCTCCAGCGGCGCATGTAGCTGTTTTACATAGGGATGAGTCGTCGTGCAACTTCCCTGATCGCTGCTGCCCCCGCTGTTGTTGTTGCAATGCTTTTCCTAAGAAAGCATACACCCCTTGAAGTTTTTCACCATTGGAGTACATATCATTGTTGAGGATGGCGAAAGCTGCTTCCGCATTTTCTGCTGCGGTTTTGTATATAGGTTCGCCTATGGCATCTTTGCCGTTTACTTGCTTTTGCCAAGATGGGTTGTGAAACCTTTCTTTTGGCGGTAGTACTTCCGGTCTTACAATTCCGGGTAATCTTGTAGTTTTAATTCCAGATCTATTCTTTCTCTCGTATTCCTCAATTTCTTCCTTCATGAGCTTGATGTCGTCCTGGGTCTTTTGGAGGTGTTCACGAGTTGTGAATAGATGTTGCTGCTGCCTTTGGAGAGCTTGTCTCCTGGCTTCTAGCACTTCAGGGGGTTCGTGCAATCCCACTGGTGTTTGCAGTAACTCATGTTCTTCTTGTTCTGTCATTGGCGGAACAAGGATTTCTTTTGTTTTCTTCTCCGAAGGTTTCACTCCGCTTGCGTCTCCTACTTCCGGGCTTTGATTGGCTGGATCAGCCAATTTCTTCTTCCAGAGTTTATACTGGAGCTTTTTAGCAGCTTTGTGTTTCTTCTTGGAAGAGGGAGGTTTCCTGCAGGGTTCTTCCTCTGTCAATTCTTTGACATCGGGGAATTTTGGAGAGGTTTCTCCTTCTTCTCTCTCTTCCTCTAGCGGAGGCGTTCTAGGGCTTTCCTGACTGTCGGCATCCGTGTTTTCAGCCGGTTCTGCATCAGTACTTCATGGAATCCCTCTTGGAAGGATTTGACCTTTCTTTCGAAAGTGTCTTCGTCTTCGCCTTTGGTATCGAAGTGATCCGATCCGGGTTCCGACTCTAATCTCGCCTCAATGGCGGCTAGTACAGAGTCAGCTTCCGAGTGCGTCGTGATGTTGACGGATGTCGGATCTTCCACCTCTGTTGTGGGAGTGTTGTTTTCTGCCTCCTGCACGGGATTACCTTCATCCGTGTTTTCGGCGATCTCGGATTGCACCATACCGACAAAGTGTGATTCACTTGTATGTCGGTGATCTGAGCAAAATCCGGCGTCATAGTCATCTTCGACTGGGTATAGGGCGGGTGGGATAAATCTACTTCCACCGCAAAACCCCATGGCCTATGCAGTTAATCCGATAAAGATATTTGCAGATCGAATCGGTAACACGCAAGCACTTACCAGATGATTTTGCGCCGGTATGTAAGATCCATTATCAAGGAAGCGTCCAACGTCGTTGTCGAATTCCAAGCTTCCGACAGTTATGGAACTGCCAATTCCGCCGAGTATCCCAGATCGAAACTTAACGCCTGACGTAACTGGCCCCACGGTAGGCGCCAACTGTCGAGACATCGTAGTAGAATTCATAGACGGGGCTGCCATGAGACTACTGATAGAGATGTGGGGGGACGTGATTGTGCGAAGGACAATGACACAGGGTTTTTACCCAGGTTTGGTACAACGCAGTAATGCGACGCTCCTACTCCTGCAATCTCACTATTCAGGACTAAAGCCTGTAAATACAGAGTACAACGTGAGGTTCTATTAGCTTCTCGTCAAGGATCAACCTCTCGGCGAGTTAGCCTTTAGCTTCTTGTCTATCTATCATATCTCCCCTCCGGCTTTATATAATAGCCGGATTAGGGCATACAGAATAGGAAACCTAGAAGACTACGGTAACCATTAACTTGGAAAGTAAAGAATCCGCCTTCTACTCCAAGCCAGATCACGTGGGCCGCGATCCGGGTTCTTCTAAAATCCGGCTTCTGTGCATCAGCTTACTGGGCCGCCCAATGGACCAT
This sequence comes from Alopecurus myosuroides, assembly GCA_028641055.1. Classification (NCBI taxonomy): domain Eukaryota; kingdom Viridiplantae; phylum Streptophyta; class Magnoliopsida; order Poales; family Poaceae; genus Alopecurus; species Alopecurus myosuroides. Next base: position 74,762,009 of record CM054060.1, on the reverse strand, counting down.
AATCCACTACCACTTGGGCCACCCGGGTAATCCGACACTTTAGACTGCCACCTGATATGCCCCTATTCGGCATATATCCGACATGATCTACAAGACCATGCCAAATTTTCCACTATACCAACTACCACATAAGCTTTTCTATTCCCAACCAAGCACATATATATGACAACAAAAATACTCTACATGATACATCAAGCAAACATGAGAGTACTCACATAACACTACTAAAACTAACAGCTCTGAATAAGAGATGCATGAAAACAAAGGCTAAACGCAGTACTAGCAAAAAGTGAACACTCACAGAACAATAAGAATGAAAACTAGAGTGTTCTAAGCAATAAAAACGGAGTGTGTCTCTCTCCCACACAAGTATGATAAGATTCAACCATTTATTACAGCAAAGAAAACCAAACAAACTTAAAACAAAAATAAAAGCTCCATGTAAAGCACATAAGATGGTACTGAATAAAAATATAGTTTCACTAGAAGTGACCTGATAATTTGTTGATGAAGAAGGGGATGCCTTGGGCATCCCCAAGCTTAGACGCTTGAGTATTCTTGGAATTTACTTTGATGTACCACCGGGGCATCCCCAAGCTTAGTCTTTTCACTCTTCTTGATCACATCATATCATCCTCTTCTCTTGACCCTTGCAAACTTCCTTTACCTCAAAATTCTCACAATCTTCATTAGCAACGTTAGTGCAATTGAAATAATAAATTCACATGGTTCAGTTTCAACACAAGTCTAACACTCAAAAACACATTAGCTACTGTCACAACTTATTTTAAAACTCTTTTTCTCAAAATAACACCAAAAGAAAGAGATTAAGATGCAAATGCGATAAATAGCATAAATCTGTCAAAATAGAATGTAACATCCCAAGTATGAAAATACCCCTAGAATGCTTTGTCCTTTGTTTTATTTCAAGCAATGCATCATGTCATCATGTTTACTTATTGTTTGCATTTGTTTCCCATCTGTTTTGTCCTGTTTTCACAACTCAAATTCAAACCTTTTTCAAACATGGTTTCATACTTGTTCTGTTACAACTTTTGGAACCAAAATAACAAATAAAAACAACCCTTTTATTCCTTGTTTGCACTTATAAAATTGTTGCTTTAAATCCAACCAATAATTCTAAAATCACCTTTTAAATTCCCAAACCAAGTTCAAATCAGTACCTTGTGGGAACCATAAAAATCACAAACATTTCTTCCCTCCAAACCATTCTAAAACCCTAGGGGTAACCCTATTTTTTTATACATGTTTTATCAAGATTTTATTTAACTCAAATCTCCCTTATTTGAATTCAAACACCAACTATAATTTTAAATTCAAATTTTTGAAATCCAAGTTTACAGTGTGGTTTCTAATTGTCTAAATAGCTTAACTTATTTTTTTCAGAATTTTTCTCAAATAAAGCCTTAACAACTTTCTTCCAAAACCATTTCAGCAAAAAAAAATAATAAAACAGAAAAGAATAAAAGCAAGCCAACTCGCTGCGCGCGCGGCAGCTAGCTGGCCCAAGCCCACCTAAGCACTAACGCGCGCAGCCCAGCCCGCCCAGCAGAGCAACTTACCGCTTCGGCTGCTTCAAGATCCGTGCGCTCGCAGGATCTCCTTCTCCTCGCAGTACGGCGTCCATCGGGGACTGCCACGGCGGCAGGAGAACGCCACCGACGGCCGTCCGCGCCCCTCTGCCTCTATAAAGCGAGCCCTAGGGTTCAGCGTCGAACCCTAGCCCCTAGTACCTCGCTCCCCGCGCCGCGCCGCCATCTTCCTTCTCTCTGTCGCCTCCTCCTCCCAGCTAGCTACCTCACCGGAGTCCCCTCCTCTGAACCTTCCGATGGCTCCACCTCCGTAGCCACCCTCTCCACTAGGCGATCACGGGAACCGAAAGCCCTCCGTCCCCTCTACCGTTTGGTCCCGGGAGCTCGACGGGAGATCACCCACGCCGTCCCCGCCATCCGCGACAACGCCGCCGTCGTCGGACGCTGTCTGCCGCCACCCGCCGGTGAGCGCCTGGATTCCAGTACCCCTACCCTCTCCTGTCACTTGCGCATCCCGAGTAGATCGTGCGGTCGTTCGCTTGCAACGTAGTGCGCCACCGCCGCGTAGTCCTGCACGCGTTCGTCGCCGGCCGGCGATCGCCGCGTCTCGGTTCAGTTGTCTGAACAAAAGTTCAGTTAACTTTCCTTCTGAAGAATATCTTGTTCGCCTCCTGCTATCTGTCAAAACTTTCGCAGCAGCGCAGTGGCGCTGTTCCTTTCTCTCGTTGCGCAGCGGGCAGGGTTCGAGTCCCCTAGGCCGCAACACATTTTTGCGTTTATTTCCGTGGTGTGCGGTCCCACCAGTCAGCCTCCCTCGGTGCCACGCGTACGCGCACACGCCACGCTGTCCGCAGGGGCCACAGGGCAGTGGCTGGTGTACACCTCCAGTGCGTAACAAATGTTTTCAGCACAAATCAAATTCTTTTTTAATAACAGATTTGAAATAGAAACTTCTAAATTCAATATCTTTTAATTTACAAATGCAATGAATACAAACTTTATATGAAACTTGATCTAAATTTCATAATCTTTCCAAATATGCAATTTGTGTTCTGTTTTGAAATTTCAAAATGCATTCTAAATTCAAATTCAAATAATTCAAATGCAAATTGAAATAATTCATAACTAATTCATTCTGCTTTCAAATAATTCAAATAAAATATGTTTTTCACACCTTTTTGAATGCTCTATTCAAATATAAATTTTGTTTTCTGGTTTGAATAATTTAAATTGCCTAAACTATTTAAATCTTGTTTAATTCAATTAAAAATTGTTTAATATTGTTTAACTCATAACTAATTAATCCAAAGTCCAATTTCAAATTGTGAAACATGTAATCCAACTAAAATTTGATAAACTTTTCAAATATAAAATTTGCAAATTGTTTTGCACACCCTAACTTGATGAAAACAATAATTGTTTTGAGTACCATGTTTAAGTAACAAAATTCCAATTTAATAAATGCTTTCTAGATTATTGACTAACATTCCAATTGCAATTAACTTTGTTATCTTATTGTTCCTCATCATGCATGCATCATACTAATTCAACTACACCTAATGCTTAGTGATAGAACAATTAATTCAACTCCAAGCATGGGCTTCCATATGCATCCTTTTGCATATGGAATCCATTTAAACATGTGTTTCATGTCAAGCAAGTTATTTTGGTGCATCTATTAAACATGACATGCATCATCCAATGTTTGTGCACTTATGCCATGTATTGATTGCCCTTCTTCCTTCGTTGTTGTTTTTGCTTCTTCTCGAATAGACGACGACGTTGGTACCGACGAGCCTTACGACACCACTACTCAGGACCTAGCCCAGTACGAGGCTGAGCTGCCAGGCAAGTTATCACTCACATGAATCATCGAGTTCCTTTCCACACTTGCTGTTGATACTATCTGTTGTCTACTATTGCTAGCCCTATGTATCGTTGCTTGTTCTCCGAACCCATCACATGATACCTTGAGCCCTGATATTGCCACCACCTCCATACCTACAGCCTTTGCTTGTGCCTTAGTATTATCTAGCATGCTTAGGGTTGCTTTTACTCGAGTCTGTTGTCGGTTACTGCTGTTGCTATCTTATTATCTTGTACCGGGGCTCGTTATTAATCAATCAATCCTGTTAATTGCTAATGGTAATAATAATTTGATGATAAGGCACCGGCAGGAGGCCCATGAGTGGTTTTGGAGCCTGCTAGTGTCGACCCTAATAGGAAAAGGGTCTTGTCTACTGATCCATGATGAGCGCACTACCCGCATTTGGGAAGCGAGTATGGGCGCCCCCCTCAACTTGACCGATTCGCATCTCGTCCAAATCGCCTCATTTAGTTCGTGTTTTCCATTTGCCGCATGCATGTTTTTGCGAGCCCAGCGCAGGGTGGAACTTTTGTAGTCGGCATATAGGGGGACACGTTCTTAGAGTGCTATGAGGGTCCATTTTCTTCTGGGCTCGATTAGCCGTGCGCCCAAGGTGCTTTGGGCTTGATGCGGAGAATGGTTGGTTGTGTAGAGTACCCCGCTTGGTGGGTTAGCTTCCCATCTGGCGGGTTATTCTTGAGTGTACGGCCCAATTGGTGCAACCCTGCAGGGATAATCTTCTCGAGAAGCCGTGTTTTCCGCGGTTATGGATTACTTGGTGAAAGTACTGGCTAACAAGTACTCAGGACAACTTCAACATAATGATCAATCATGTTTCACCCAATGATTAATAACCTGACTAGTAATAGGTTATTCACACAAAAACTTGATTCACCTTATTACAACTGTGTGAGTTATCCTCGGATTGCTTCTTTGGATAAGGGGCGAGATCCAGGATGGGTTTGGTTGAAGTTATCTTTCAGTTGGTTACAATCCTCGATCTTATCTTTTCTGTTAGCCGGAACTTGTAGTTATATTCTGTAGTTGGTTAGAGCAGCCAGCAGCAACTTTTATATCACCCCTTCTTCCGTTGATCCCAAGCATCTATGCTTGTGTTGACGGGTAACTCCTTGATGAAATGTGAGTCTTGCTTGCCAGTACTTGGATGTACTGACCCCGTTGGGGCTGTGGTTTACGCAGAGTGCTACTACGACTACGATGCTTCCCAGGATGGCTACTTTGTGGAGTTCGACGACGCTGCAGACGAGTAGTTAGCTGGACCAGGGCAGGATCCAGACCTTCGTGGATGGGCTTCGTTTTCCTTTATGTTCTCAGGCTTCTTAAGTCATGGATTTGTCTGTACTCAGACCCTTTGATTGCTTCCGCTGTTGTAATGGATGATATGTTGGGACATGTGTCCTCTGGATGACTGCATTCGATATTTTCTGCCTTAGTGAAGGCCAGTTGCCCTTATTTCATTCTTTTGTGTCTTAGAGACATTCTGTGTTATCATTCGTACCAAACTGTTGACGTACCGTGCGTGTTTGTTATGAAGTACGTCGACAGTAGTGCCTTTAGGTTCCTAGCGGATAGTTTACTTCGACGGTGGAAGCAGGGCTTGTGTTGTCGCGCATAAGCGCAGGCCTACCAGGAAGCTGGGACGTGGGAGCATGTATGCCCCATAATCCAAGCACCTGACTTCCAGTTCGTGCGGAGAGTATCCTCTAGAAACCCAGGGTGCGACAAATGGTATCAGAGCCTGTCTGCCTGTAGGATCCCTTTTTACTGGTCGCAGTTGAGTCTAGAAACTATTTTGTAGCTGTACAGGAAAAATGAAACGTGAGAGTAGGAATTCTGCCATTTTTCTTCTTTCCCCACCCACCCACCCTTTTCTGGTAAGGAAGTGCAACGTTGTTTTCTGTTCTCACCTAAACTTTCAAGTTAGGATTTCACGTGTTTGGGTTCTCTGTAGTACCTCAGGATTTTTGGTCTCGTTTTCCCGATGTTGCTTCAATATCATGTTCTTTTCAACATCTTTTCGTCCGTTCAACCTTGTTGTTGTTTTCCACTTCCTTTTTCATCTACCGGAGTCTAATCAAAACCTTCCAAATAATCTGCAGATGGGTCTCAACTACTATCCGCAGGTGGTTCGCATGACTCGCTGTGAGAGCACCGCCGGTTTTCCGGAGTTGCTGAGAGACATGGTTACCTTTCTGGGGTTCCATTGGACACCAGAGTACCAGGTCTACGAGCACCAGCGAGAGTGTGACCAGACTTGCTACCGGGCTATCGTCTACATTCTGTCGGATGATGGCAGGAGCATTGCACACCAGTACGAGGCAGTTGGGTCCACAGTGGATATGGCCGTGCAGCAGGCAGCGTACGTGAGCGTCACCGTTCTCCGTGCTGACTACTGGGGGTTTGATAAGTCCAGTTTTCGTCACATCCCCCGTGGTTACATCACGGCAGCAGGAGCTCATTTCACTATCCACCGCGACATGGATACCTACGAGACTGATAGCTCCAGGCTTCAGGTCACTGCCCAGTTCGCTAGTCACACTGATGCCGTTGCTTCCGCACTTTCTCAGGAGTTAGCCTCAGTCAGGGAGCAGCTCCGCCTTGCTCTCACTCGTCTGGCGACGTACACCACAGACTTTGTTGGAGACGAGCGCTTCGCACGTGTCGTTCAGCTAGCTGGTCTTCCGTTGCCAGATGCTGGAGGTTACGAGCCGATCAGAGGCCCACTTCTCGACCTCGGAGCTGGTTACACAGGCATTCCCCGCTTTGGAGCACAGGGATACGACGCTTTCCACTTCACCACACCGAGAGTTGCTCTCAGAGCAGTTCCTATCTACATGGATCGTCGTGATACCTACTTCCGTGGGATTCCTCCTCACCGTATCTCTCGTCGTACTACTCACCGCCGTCCTGCGTGATGAGCATGGGAGTACCGTTGTATCCAGTACTAGCTGTGTCTAGTTTATCCTTTCGTTTTCGAACCATGTATTTGGTCTGTTGGATATTCTGATGTATTTGAACATGTGATGATGTACCTGTTGGTTATCTATTCATGCGTCGGAATAATCTATCTTTCGGTTACCAAGTCTATCCTTTTCTGTTGTTGTGCTAAAATGAATTTCTGTTCAGGATGCCTCCAACCAGGAACAACCCGCCACCGCCACCACCAATGGGGGAGCTGTTGGCTCAGATGACCCAAGTGGTGACACAGATGGCCCAGATCCAGGCTAACCAGCAACACAACCAGAATGCTCCAAGGGTCACCATCAAGGACTTCCTCAGCTTGGGCCCAAAAGCTTTCGTGGCAACACGTGAGCCCCTGGATGCTGATGACTGGATCCGTGACGTAGCAAGAGCTCTGGAGATAGCTCATGTTGCTGAAGAGGATAAGGTCAAGTACGCCACCTACCTACTGAAGGGTCAGGCAGCCACTTGGTGGGAGAACTACCAGGCCATGAGGGCTGGCTTTCCTATCAACTGGGGATGTTTCAGAGATGCCTTCCTGAAGCACCACATCCCGGATGGTCTCATGGAAAAGATGCGTGAGGAATTCTGCTCTCTCAGACAGGGCAAGCTGGACGTTCTCGGCTACCAGAACGAGTTCAATCGTCTCGCTCGGTACGCTGGTGACGAAGTGTCCACCGAAGCCAAGAAGATGGCGAGGTTCCGCCGAGGTTTTAACCCGGAACTGAAGTACGCTCTCACAAACATCAAGTGCAAGGACTTCGTCGAGCTTGTGAACACCGCGCTCAATGAGGAGAATGGGCGCAAGGCGTTCGAAGAGTCCCGCAAGCACTCGCGTGAGGGTGGTTCCTCCTCCAACATGACCACCCCTCCGCAGAAGCGCCGCATCTGGGTGCCAAATGGTGCTGTCACTCGGGCTCCAAATGCCCAAGCTTCTCCAGGCTTTGGTCCCCGCCCACCCAACCCATCTCAGATGCAGGGTCAGAGGTTTCCGATGGGGCAGCCAAGGCCGGGTCCTTCTCGCATCGTCACTTGCTACAAGTGCAAAGATACTGGACATTATGCTGACAAGTGCACTCAGAAGCAGCTACCCCTACCTCCTCGCCCCAACACCAACCAGGCTATGGTTCGTGCTCCTCCGGCTAAAGCCTTCAACTCCAACAATAGGCCTGTCGGGAGGAACGCGAGGGTGAACCATATCAAGGCCGACAAAGCCGAAGAGGCTGCTGACGTCGTTCTCGGTATATTACCCGTAAACTCTATTCCAGCTAAAGTGTTGTTTGATACTGGAGCATCGCATTCATTTGTGTCAAAGATTTTTGCAAAAGCATACAACCTAGTTCTGGTTCCGCTAAGCAATCAAATGACTGTTCACTCTCCGGGACCGCAAATGTTGACTTCCAAGATAAGCATGGACAATGAGATCCTAATTGGAGGTCGCATATTCCTTGCTTCACTCATGTTGCTGGGAAATTCTGACATTGATGTCATTCTGGGTATGGATTGGTTGAAGACCCACAAAGCAAAAATTGACTGTGCTCAAAAGTCAATAACTCTCTCCCACACTTCAGGCCAGATAGTCTATTCTCCATATGGATCAACTTCAGCTCAGCTGTTCAGCCTTGATGCCAAACCCCTTCCGGCAATTGAAAATGTTCCGGTGGTTTGTGAGTTCCCTGACGTCTTTCCAGAAGAATTGCCAGGGATGCCTCCGGACAGAGCAGTTGAGTTCGTGATCGAGCTTGAGCCAGGTACTGCTCCAATCTCTAAGCATCCATACAAGATAGCTCCTCCTGAACTGAAATTGTTGAAGGAGCAAATCGATATGTATATGGACAAAGGTTTCATTCAGCCTAGTTCCTCCGCTTGGGGTTGCCCAACTCTGTTTGTTGCCAAGAAGGATCAAACTAAGAGACTCGTGGTTGACTATCGTCCTCTCAACGAGAAAACCATCAAGAACAAGTATCCACTTCCTCGTATCGATGATCTTTTTGATCAACTTGCTGGAGCCACAATATTCTCAAAGTTGGACTTGAGGATGGGTTACCATCAGATAAAGATCAGAAAGGAAGATATTCCTAAGACGGCTTTCACCACTCGGTACGGTCTATATGAATACACCGTCATGTCCTTTGGTCTCACCAATGCACCGGCGACCTTCTCAAGACTCATGAATTCTGTCTTCCATGAATACCTCGACAAGTTCGTTGTGGTATATCTTGATGACATTCTAGTCTACTCAAAATCCGAGGAAGAGCATGGGGAACATCTTCGTCTCACTCTCATGAAACTTCGCGAGCATCGTTTGTATGCCAAGTTTTCCAAATGTGAGTTCTGGATTCCAGAAGTTGCATATCTTGGTCATATCATCTCTGCCAAAGGCATTGCCATTGATCCGGAAAAGGTTAAGGCAATTGTTGATTGGAAACCCCCTAAGACGGTAAAGCAAGTTAGAAGCTTTCTTGGCTTGGCTAGCTATTGCCGTCGTTTCGTTCAAAACTTTTCCAAGATTGCTAAACCTCTCACTGATCTCACAAAGAAGGACAAAAAGTTCGTTTGGACTCCACAATGTGATGAGAGTTTCAACCTCCTGAAGACTAAACTCACTTCCACACCTGTTCTAGTTGGCCCCGACACTACCAAACCTTTCCAGATATTCTGTGATGCATCTCTCCAAGGCTTAGGAGCAGTTCTTATGCAAGAACGTCAAGTTGTGGCCTATGCTTCTCGTCAGTTGAACCCACATGAGCAAAACTATCCCACTCATGATCTTGAACTTGCAGCAGTTGTGTTTGCCCTCAAGAAATGGAGACAATACTTGTTGGGTAACAAAACTGAAATCTTTTCCGATCACAAGAGTCTGAAATACATCTTCACTCAGCCAGATCTGAACCTCAGGCAAAGGAGATGGATTGAGAAGATTAAAGACTTTGATCTCACCATTTCTTACACTCCAGGCAAGGCTAATGTTATGGCCGATGCTCTCAGTCGCAAATCCTATTGCAATAATCTCATGATCATGGAGAGCCAACCTCCACTTCATGAAGAATTCCAGAAGCTGAACCTTGGTCTTGTTCCGGAAGGATACCTTGCTAGCTTGACAGCCAGCCCAACTCTCGAGGACAAGATTCGTTCTGAACAACTTCGTGATAATGAAATCAAGAAGATTGTGGATCACATCAGGGAGGGCAATGATAAATTCAAGTCCTTCTCAATTGATGACAAGGGAACTGTGTTCTTCGAAGGACGCATTGCAGTCCCTCAGATTCAAAGTCTCAAGGATATCATTCTCAAGGAGGCTCATGAAACTCCTCTATCCATTCACCCTGGAAGTACAAAGATGTACCAGGATCTCAAGACTCTGTATTGGTGGTCTGGCATGAAACGTGAAATTGCTCAATACGTTTCTGAATGCGACGTTTGTCAACGTGTTAAGGCAGTCCATCAGAAGACAGCAGGTCTACTCCAACCCCTGAAAATTCCTGAGTGGAAGTGGGACATGATTGAAATGGACTTCGTTACTGGGTTTCCAAAGTCCAAAAAGGGCAACGATGCAATCTTCGTTGTTATTGATCGTCTCACTAAGGTTGCTCACTTCTATGCTGTAAAGGAAACTATCTCAGCTAGCCAGTTAGCAGAGCTCTACACAGCAAAGGTTGTTCCCCTTCATGGTGTTCCATTGGAAATAAGCTCAGACCGTGGAAGTATTTTCACTTCTCATTTCTGGAAGAGCTTTCAAGAAGCATTGGGCACTAAACTTCTGTTCAGCACAGCTTATCACCCTCAGTCTCAAGGGCAAGTCGAAAGAGTCAATCAGATTCTCGAGGATATGCTCAGAGCATGTGGTCTCTCATTTGGCATGAAATGGGAGGATTGCCTTCCATATGCTGAATTCTCCTACAACAACAGCTACCAGGCAAGCCTAGGCATGGCACCATTTGAGGCACTGTATGGTCGCAGATGCAGGAGTCCAATCAATTGGTCTGGAGCTGGTGAACGTTCACTTTTAGGCCCTGACATTGTTAAGGAAGCCGAGGAGAAAGTTCGTATCATTCGTGACAATCTCAGGATTGCTCAGTCTCGTCAGAAGAGCTATTATGATAGCAAGCACAGGGATATGGTATATGCACCTGGTGATAAGGCATATCTCCGTGTAACTCCCCTCAGAGGCACTCATCGTTTTGGTGTGAAAGGAAAGCTTGCACCAAGATACATTGGCCCTTTCAACATCCTCTCAAGACGTGCAGAGAATGCTTATCGTCTTGAACTTCCAGAAAAACTTTCCAAAGTGCACGATGTGTTCCACGTGTCACAACTCAAGAAGTGTTTCAAAGATCCAGATCGTGCAGTTGATCATGATTCCATTGAGCTGCAAGATGATCTGTCTTATGAGGAGCACCCTATTCGTATTCTCGATGAGACCGAGCGTAAGACTCGCAACAAGAGCACCAAGTTCTTGAAAGTCCAATGGTCGCATCATTCCGATAAAGAGGCAACGTGGGAGACCGAAGAGGATCTTCGCAAGAAGTATCCGGACCTGTTCTTTTCTCAGTAGGGAATCTCGGGGCGCGATTCCTTCAAGGGGGGGGCGTTTTGTAACATCCCAAGTATGAAAATACCCCTAGAATGCTTTGTCCTTTGTTTTATTTCAAGCAATGCATCATGTCATCATGTTTACTTATTGTTTGCATTTGTTTCCCATCTGTTTTGTCCTGTTTTCACAACTCAAATTCAAACCTTTTTCAAACATGGTTTCATACTTGTTCTGTTACAACTTTTGGAACCAAAATAACAAATAAAAACAACCCTTTTATTCCTTGTTTGCACTTATAAAATTGTTGCTTTAAATCCAACCAATAATTCTAAAATCACCTTTTAAATTCCCAAACCAAGTTCAAATCAGTACCTTGTGGGAACCATAAAAATCACAAACATTTCTTCCCTCCAAACCATTCTAAAACCCTAGGGGTAACCCTATTTTTTTATACATGTTTTATCAAGATTTTATTTAACTCAAATCTCCCTTATTTGAATTCAAACACCAACTATAATTTTAAATTCAAATTTTTGAAATCCAAGTTTACAGTGTGGTTTCTAATTGTCTAAATAGCTTAACTTATTTTTTTCAGAATTTTTCTCAAATAAAGCCTTAACAACTTTCTTCCAAAACCATTTCAGCAAAAAAAAATAATAAAACAGAAAAGAATAAAAGCAAGCCAACTCGCTGCGCGCGCGGCAGCTAGCTGGCCCAAGCCCACCTAAGCACTAACGCGCGCAGCCCAGCCCGCCCAGCAGAGCAACTTACCGCTTCGGCTGCTTCAAGATCCGTGCGCTCGCAGGATCTCCTTCTCCTCGCAGTACGGCGTCCATCGGGGACTGCCACGGCGGCAGGAGAACGCCACCGACGGCCGTCCGCGCCCCTCTGCCTCTATAAAGCGAGCCCTAGGGTTCAGCGTCGAACCCTAGCCCCTAGGACCTCGCTCCCCGCGCCGCGCCGCCATCTTCCTTCTCTCTGTCGCCTCCTCCTCCCAGCTAGCTACCTCACCGGAGTCCCCTCCTCTGAACCTTCCGATGGCTCCACCTCCGTAGCCACCCTCTCCACTAGGCGATCACGGGAACCGAAAGCCCTCCGTCCCCTCTACCGTTTGGTCCCGGGAGCTCGACGGGAGATCACCCACGCCGTCCCCGCCATCCGCGACAACGCCGCCGTCGTCGGACGCTGTCTGCCGCCACCCGCCGGTGAGCGCCTGGATTCCAGTACCCCTACCCTCTCCTGTCACTTGCGCATCCCGAGTAGATCGTGCGGTCGTTCGCTTGCAACGTAGTGCGCCACCGCCGCGTAGTCCTGCACGCGTTCGTCGCCGGCCGGCGATCGCCGCGTCTCGGTTCAGTTGTCTGAACAAAAGTTCAGTTAACTTTCCTTCTGAAGAATATCTTGTTCGCCTCCTGCTATCTGTCAAAACTTTCGCAGCAGCGCAGTGGCGCTGTTCCTTTCTCTCGTTGCGCAGCGGGCAGGGTTCGAGTCCCCTAGGCCGCAACACATTTTTGCGTTTATTTCCGTGGTGTGCGGTCCCACCAGTCAGCCTCCCTCGGTGCCACGCGTACGCGCACACGCCACGCTGTCCGCAGGGGCCACAGGGCAGTGGCTGGTGTACACCTCCAGTGCGTAACAAATGTTTTCAGCACAAATCAAATTCTTTTTTAATAACAGATTTGAAATAGAAACTTCTAAATTCAATATCTTTTAATTTACAAATGCAATGAATACAAACTTTATATGAAACTTGATCTAAATTTCATAATCTTTCCAAATATGCAATTTGTGTTCTGTTTTGAAATTTCAAAATGCATTCTAAATTCAAATTCAAATAATTCAAATGCAAATTGAAATAATTCATAACTAATTCATTCTGCTTTCAAATAATTCAAATAAAATATGTTTTTCACACCTTTTTGAATGCTCTATTCAAATATAAATTTTGTTTTCTGGTTTGAATAATTTAAATTGCCTAAACTATTTAAATCTTGTTTAATTCAATTAAAAATTGTTTAATATTGTTTAACTCATAACTAATTAATCCAAAGTCCAATTTCAAATTGTGAAACATGTAATCCAACTAAAATTTGATAAACTTTTCAAATATAAAATTTGCAAATTGTTTTGCACACCCTAACTTGATGAAAACAATAATTGTTTTGAGTACCATGTTTAAGTAACAAAATTCCAATTTAATAAATGCTTTCTAGATTATTGACTAACATTCCAATTGCAATTAACTTTGTTATCTTATTGTTCCTCATCATGCATGCATCATACTAATTCAACTACACCTAATGCTTAGTGATAGAACAATTAATTCAACTCCAAGCATGGGCTTCCATATGCATCCTTTTGCATATGGAATCCATTTAAACATGTGTTTCATGTCAAGCAAGTTATTTTGGTGCATCTATTAAACATGACATGCATCATCCAATGTTTGTGCACTTATGCCATGTATTGATTGCCCTTCTTCCTTCGTTGTTGTTTTTGCTTCTTCTCGAATAGACGACGACGTTGGTACCGACGAGCCTTACGACACCACTACTCAGGACCTAGCCCAGTACGAGGCTGAGCTGCCAGGCAAGTTATCACTCACATGAATCATCGAGTTCCTTTCCACACTTGCTGTTGATACTATCTGTTGTCTACTATTGCTAGCCCTATGTATCGTTGCTTGTTCTCCGAACCCATCACATGATACCTTGAGCCCTGATATTGCCACCACCTCCATACCTACAGCCTTTGCTTGTGCCTTAGTATTATCTAGCATGCTTAGGGTTGCTTTTACTCGAGTCTGTTGTCGGTTACTGCTGTTGCTATCTTATTATCTTGTACCGGGGCTCGTTATTAATCAATCAATCCTGTTAATTGCTAATGGTAATAATAATTTGATGATAAGGCACCGGCAGGAGGCCCATGAGTGGTTTTGGAGCCTGCTAGTGTCGACCCTAATAGGAAAAGGGTCTTGTCTACTGATCCATGATGAGCGCACTACCCGCATTTGGGAAGCGAGTATGGGCGCCCCCCTCAACTTGACCGATTCGCATCTCGTCCAAATCGCCTCATTTAGTTCGTGTTTTCCATTTGCCGCATGCATGTTTTTGCGAGCCCAGCGCAGGGTGGAACTTTTGTAGTCGGCATATAGGGGGACACGTTCTTAGAGTGCTATGAGGGTCCATTTTCTTCTGGGCTCGATTAGCCGTGCGCCCAAGGTGCTTTGGGCTTGATGCGGAGAATGGTTGGTTGTGTAGAGTACCCCGCTTGGTGGGTTAGCTTCCCATCTGGCGGGTTATTCTTGAGTGTACGGCCCAATTGGTGCAACCCTGCAGGGATAATCTTCTCGAGAAGCCGTGTTTTCCGCGGTTATGGATTACTTGGTGAAAGTACTGGCTAACAAGTACTCAGGACAACTTCAACATAATGATCAATCATGTTTCACCCAATGATTAATAACCTGACTAGTAATAGGTTATTCACACAAAAACTTGATTCACCTTATTACAACTGTGTGAGTTATCCTCGGATTGCTTCTTTGGATAAGGGGCGAGATCCAGGATGGGTTTGGTTGAAGTTATCTTTCAGTTGGTTACAATCCTCGATCTTATCTTTTCTGTTAGCCGGAACTTGTAGTTATATTCTGTAGTTGGTTAGAGCAGCCAGCAGCAACTTTTATATCACCCCTTCTTCCGTTGATCCCAAGCATCTATGCTTGTGTTGACGGGTAACTCCTTGATGAAATGTGAGTCTTGCTTGCCAGTACTTGGATGTACTGACCCCGTTGGGGCTGTGGTTTACGCAGAGTGCTACTACGACTACGATGCTTCCCAGGATGGCTACTTTGTGGAGTTCGACGACGCTGCAGACGAGTAGTTAGCTGGACCAGGGCAGGATCCAGACCTTCGTGGATGGGCTTCGTTTTCCTTTATGTTCTCAGGCTTCTTAAGTCATGGATTTGTCTGTACTCAGACCCTTTGATTGCTTCCGCTGTTGTAATGGATGATATGTTGGGACATGTGTCCTCTGGATGACTGCATTCGATATTTTCTGCCTTAGTGAAGGCCAGTTGCCCTTATTTCATTCTTTTGTGTCTTAGAGACATTCTGTGTTATCATTCGTACCAAACTGTTGACGTACCGTGCGTGTTTGTTATGAAGTACGTCGACAGTAGTGCCTTTAGGTTCCTAGCGGATAGTTTACTTCGACGGTGGAAGCAGGGCTTGTGTTGTCGCGCATAAGCGCAGGCCTACCAGGAAGCTGGGACGTGGGAGCATGTATGCCCCATAATCCAAGCACCTGACTTCCAGTTCGTGCGGAGAGTATCCTCTAGAAACCCAGGGTGCGACATAGAACAACAGGTAAAGATCGATTTTTTCAAAATCTTTTGTTGCTAAAATCAAAAAGTGTTCTTCTAATAAATGTTGCGTATTTAACTTAAGATTAAGCACAAAAAATACCAGGTCATTTTGAATTTTCTGTGATTTTTAACGGAATTAACAGTGAACAGCAGAAATCTGTTTCCTGCGCAGAAATCTGAAATATAGGCTTACTTGGCTCAACAAAAACTCAAAAGAAAAGATACAGAGGGTTTGCTAAGGAAATAGACAACACACAGGTGAAAAGCACACAAAATAAAACGAACTAAAACGGATTGAAAACGGATAAATAAGACTGGCTGTCTCCCGGTAGCGCTTTTCTTTAAAGCCTTTCAGCTAGGCACGATGATTTTTAAAAGATGCTCACATAAGAATACGAGTAAAAGCAAAATAATAGATCATCAAGAAGCAAATATAAAACACATTTAAGTCTAACCCACTTCCAATGAAAAATAATCTTGTATAAAAACAAGTCATGAAAACACAAAGCAACAAGCATAGGAAAGCAAAACAAGTGCAACTTCAAAATTTTCAACATAAAGAGAGGAAACCTGATATTGTTGAGATGCATGAAACTATGTTTCCCTCTCTCATAATAACTTTCAGTAGCATCATGGATAAAATTAACAATATATAACTATCACAAGAAACATTCTTATCATGAACCACATGCATAAAAGAATTAATACTCTCCACATAAGCATAGTCATTGTTAATAGCAACGGGAGTAGGATTATCATAAAGAACTCGAACATGATAGACAAGTTTCATATTAAAGATATGGTTTTGGGTAGTCCCACCATAATTATGGCAAGTTTCATGAGGATGATTGTAATTACAGCCTATGTTATAACTTTCTTTATATTAATTATCAAAAACTGGAGGCATATTGAAATCATAATTAATTTTCTCCTAAATAGTAGGTGGATTAAAAATATCATATTTATCATTGCAATCATCATCTATTGGAGGCGTAGTATCATCACAAGAAATAAAATAGTTGTCTTCCAAAATGCGTTCATTTGTAAACATATCATTATTTTTACTAGGAGGAGATGTATCAAGCATATAATCATTAATAGCAAAGGGATTTTCAAACACATCATCCACAAGTTTAGATCTTTCTATACCATCATTGGAAGGAACATGGAAGGTACTAATAGTACATCAATTATTATCATCATTTTCAGAATTGGTACCAAACAAATTTTCAATATCAAAAGTAGTGTGTTTCTCCCAATCATGATCACTTTAATAAATAACAGGCATAGGAAAATCATCGAGTTCAGACTCATCAACAAAAGCTGTAATATGAGCAACATTCTTAGGGGGAGATACCGTTACCTCTCTATTTTTACTCCTCCTCCTCTTCTTCTTCTTCCTCTTCTTCCCCTCTTTAGGAGGGAGAGGCTTAAAAGGGAGCTTCTCCACATACCCTCTTTTATTATCAGAAACAATAGAAAGAACTTTGGAGGATTTCTCCTCTTCATTAATAAGAACAAAACACATATTAGTCCTGTCATATTTTGGTAAAGTCTCCTCTTTTATAATATTTTGTATGTAAGTATTTGCATGGCAATTATCAACACAAGAAAGATGGCATCCATGCAAGACACTATTCATATCTAAAGCACTCATATCTATCAAAGAAGTTTTTCTTAATAACTCTTCACACCCCAAAAATAATGTAAGTGCATCATGATCATTAGGGATGATCATGTCATCACAATACAAACTTGCAGTGCTCATAGGATTCGAAAGGCTACTAGCATGGCCTGAGCATTGGAAATTAAAATGATCCACTTCATAGCAAAGTTCACAAATAAAAGGATAAAGGGCACAAACTTTTTCACCAAGATCATTTAGAGCCCTATCCCACTTTCTAGTTTTTTCATTCCTATGATGGATGCAATATTCGTCGACAGTTTGATTCTTTTCACAAGGTCTAAGTGCTCCACAAAAATTAACATGCTTATAAGAAATAGTACTTTCAGAAGTTTGAGCATGTCCATTGCAATCATTAATAACAGTTTCATTTTTCATGCAAGTGTCTTTACAAGGTTCATGATATATGTCCCCATTTGATTTAGGAACATTAATATAAGAAGCAAAGGATCTGTACCAACCAATAATCATTTGAGGATCAAGACCATATTTAGCACCAAGCTCTTAAAAATCAGCAGTTTCAGCGAAAGACTTAATGCAATAATACTCATAGTTTATACCTGATTCCTAACCTTTGTCATTATTCCAATCTTCACTATTTATTCGAATCCCCTCAAGAAGATCCCACTTAGATTCAACCTTCTTACTACAAAAAGAACCCTATGAACAGGCATCTAGATAATCCTTTCAATGTCCTGAAAGGCTTGCATAAAAATTAGTAACAATTATTTCCTCAGGAATCTCATGGTTAGGACATTTGAGTATTAATGTTTTCAGTCTTCCCCGAGCTTGGGAAATGCTTTCTCCATCACGAGGCCAAAAATTATAAACGTAATTCCTATCTAAATATAGTTCATGAGGAGGATAAAATTTAGAGTAAAAGAGAGATTCAAGTTCGTTCCACTCGAAATGATGAAGATCATCTAGTAGTTTATACCACTCCCTTGCTTTGTCCTTAAGAGATAAAGAGAATAACCTCCTCTTAACTTTGTCCATTGAAATATCTGCACACTTGATCAACCCGCATAATTCATGTATAAAGAGTAAATGATCACGAGGATGGACAGTTCCATCTCCAAAATAACGGTTATCCATGACAAGTTCAACAATTTTCTTGGGTATTTTAAAAAGAATGCTTTCAGTAGGAGGATTTAAAATATCACAAGCATCATTAGTATTATCACATATGGGAGATAAAGTATCACCAGAGCAAATTTTCTCCTCTAAAGCTGGAAAACTAAAAAGTTTATAAAAACTAGCTTCCCCAAGCTTAGAATTTTCCATAGTACTAGAAATAATGGTATCCAAATAATTAATGCTAATAACATTGCTACTAGAATGCAAATAAAAATCTCTCATATTTTTTTTGTTTCCATTAAGACTAACTAGTAAAAATAAAAACAAGCAACAAGTAAAAATAAGCCTAACTAGTGAAAGCAAGAAACAAAAAGATATAATTGCAGAATCTAAAGGAAATAACTTTGAGCACTCACACCTGAGGATGTGAGTACCTTTTACCTTACCTCCCCGGCAACGGCGCTAGAAAAGAGCTTGATGTCTACGCACACTTCTATTCTTATAGACAGTGTTGGGCCTCCAAGTGCAGAGGTTTGTAAAACAACAACAAGTTTCCCTTAAGTGGATCACCCAAGGTTTATCGAACTCAAGGAGGTAGAGGTCAAAGATATCCCTCTCAAGCAACCCTGCAATCAAGATAAAGAAGTCTCTTGTGTCCCCAACACACCCAATATACTTGTCAGGTATATAGGTGCACTAGTTCGGCGAAGAGGGAGTAAAATACAAGCAGTATGGATGATTATAAGTGATAATAACAATCTGAAATAAAAACGGCAGCAAGCAAACATGTAGCAGAACAGGCGGAAAATGGTGTTTCAATGCTTGGAAATAAGGCCTAGGGCTCCTGCTTTCACTAGAGGACACTCTCAACAATGCTCACATAATTGAATGCATAAATATCATTTCTTCACTATGCTACTCCGAACCACTCTCCGGTCGGATAATGAACACTAATCATTGCGTAGGGTTTTAACAACACTCCTCAAGTCTATATTCCCTCTCTAGGGCACCCCAATGTCACTACGAGCGCCATAAATTAGTACTAAACAAACGCCACAATTTCATAGGTTCACCTTCCAACACAAGATATAAATATCATGCTAAACCACACGGAGCACACACTGTCACCTTTGCCCTGTGATCAAAGTATTTACGGAGATAACAAAACCACTTGAGAAGCATAACAGATGAAGATCAATCTACATATTCAACTAGATTACAAAGCTCATTATCACATAAAGATCACACCATGGGAGAGAGAGATGAACCACATAGCTACCGGTAGAGCCCTCAGCCTCGGGGGAGAACCACTCCCTCCTCATCATAGGAGATAACAACAACGATGGAGATGGCGGTGGAGTCGATGGAGATGGCTTCCGGGGGCACTTCCCCGTCCCGGCAGGGTGCCAGAACAGATATCTGTCCCCCGAAACTTGTCGGTGGCGGCGGCGGAGCTACGGATGTATTTTCCGGAAAAGGTCGATTCCCCTAGGGTTTATGCCTCGGGAGTATATATGGGCGAAATGGCGATGCCGGGAGGTGGCCAGGGGGGCCACACCCCTAAGTGGCGCGGCCAGGGGGACCCGCGTCACCCCATGGTGTGGCCACCCTTTGGCCCCCCTCCGGGGCTCTTCGGGACTTCTGGATGCTTCCGGGACTTTTAAGACTTCTTGCTTTCGAATTTTCCAATTCCGAGAATATTTCCAGAATAACTTTTCTGAAACTAAAAACAACAGAAAACAGGGAACTTGATCTGTGTCATCTTGTTAATAGGTTAGTTCCGGAAAACATAAGAAAACGTAGGAAAATATACGGAAAACATGTAGCAATTGGCATAATATCAACATGGAACATCAGAAATTATAGATACGTTTATGACGTATCAAGGCGCGTCTTGCCTCTCCTGCTGCCTGTAAAACTCCGTAGTGCTCAGATGCTCGTCTACCTCCTCCTTAGAGAGCGACCATGGTGACCTGTCAATCTTAAACAAAACAGGCTGCGGCAAAGTAACTTTTCTCTCCTCTCCATCTATATATAAAACTCTATATACTAAACGTTCAGCAGTAGAGTTAGCAGTAACAAACTGATGTGACTTCATGGCATCAAGGTTGAGTCTATAGGGAGCAATCAATTCATCATCAGGAGCAACAGAAAATTCTAAAGCAGTTGCTATACGTGTAGCAATAATGCCCCCAAAAATAGGCCCCTTAGCATCAAGGCGGCGTGCAACAAGTGCACTAAGGTTAAACTTCGTGCTATGGTTCAGCGCAACATCAAATGAAAGAAAGGTGGTAACCAGAAATGTTGCTAGTGTTCTCCCTACCAAGGATACTAGTGGCAATATAGTAAGTAATATATCTAAGAGCAGGAAGTTGAATGTTCCTTATCTTCCCACGCTAGGATGAGCGACCATCATCGTTGGTGATTTCTCGGTAAAGCGCCATAAGATCCGCGGGTTTCTCCTGAATCCTGCACGCTGTCCCGGTAGAGTTGATACCTACAATGGCACAAAAATCTTCCAAGGACAAAGAAAAAGATCTACTATATAATTTGAAACCAACAGTGGGACCAAAATGTGTGTTCCAAAATAGAAAACTCTCAGCAAAAGATTTTGTGAGAGCTGCATACTGAGGCCCTTCATCCTCCATATAGTTGGTTAGACCAACTCTTTCAATAAGCATACGAAAGTCATCTAATAGACCTGCAGTTCTTAGAAATGTAATGCAAGGAAAGCTAGACGAGTTAGCGATACCATCACCTCCCGCATCGTCAATACTCGGTGCAATAACGTCTTCATTGTACGATGGCCTCACCGAAGTGGATGAGCGTGAGGTCCTTGTCCTTCTAGGAGCATCACTCCTAAATATGTCTCCAAAATTATAATTATCCATCTCTGAAATTTTCAACAGTCATCACAAAAATTAATTTCAAGCAACTATAAGGTGGAAACTACCATTGGGACTTATATAAGAGATAAACATACGTCAAAACTATATTATTTCTACTCAAATCAAGCATGCAAACTCACATAAGTTGTCATCTATAGTACCAAAATACTCAAGAAATACTTCACCAAATAGAATTCTACTTGGATCATCGGAAGAGTCACATACCGGAGATCAAACACACCAAATCCCAGCACAAATGATGGGTTGAAGAAGGAGATCGAAAATCCAGAGGAAGAACAGCAAGAATACGAGTTCCAGGAAATGTTTTTTAGTTTGGGGGTGAGAGAGAAGACTTTGGCAGGGGAGAGAGTTAGTGGGGGGCCAGGGGGCCCACACCATGTGTTGGCGCCACCAAGGGTCTGGCCGCGCCACCCCATGGTGTGCCTGACTGGTGGGTCCCCCTGGGGCCTCCCAGGTGTCTCTCTGCCTCATTTTTGACGTAAAAATTTATTATATTTTTTCTGGAATTTTTCAAGAAATTTTATTTTTGAGGTATTTTCAGAATTTTAATAATTAATAAAAACCTGGAAAACGAAAGTGAAAAGGTGGAAAACAAAACCAAAACCAGAACTACAGAGGTTCTATGACACTCTAATGGAAAATATCCAAAGAAAACAAAGGTGGTAGTGGTGAAAACAAAAGTATGGGTGGTGAGAACATGCATAACCACAGTAATCAAGGTGAAAACATCAGGAAAACATGAATATGGATGATGGAAAACATGATTGTACTCAAGTAGCAATGTGATAACAGAAGTAAACATGGTGAAAACATAATGGGGAAGGTGAAAACATATTAAAAACATTGTCCTCTTCATTCAAAATCATTTTGTTAACAAGGGTGATCAAGTCTTGTTACCAGAACAATTTTCATATGAAGCTTTGCTAATCACTAAATAATTATGTTACCTCAACCTTGATAGACATAGTCCCAATCATATTAATTTCATATTCTTTTGGTGTTACAGGAACGGGATAATAAAATTCTCCAATCTTGATGGTCTCAATAATTTCAATTGAATTTAAACCATATCTTCTACCAATCTTCTTGGGAAAATAAACAATATGCTCTTTATCATTAACATTAAAAGTTACTTTTCCTTGATTGCAATCAAAAACAGCCCCTACAGTGTTAATGTAACATCCCAAGTATGAAAAACCACCCCTAGCATGTTTGTTTCTTGTTTTATTAAAGTTTTGCATCATGTCATCATACTCATTTCTTCATTGTATTTGTTTCCTTCTTGTTTGCATATGTTTTTCTTTGTTTTCACAATTGAAATTCAAACTTTATTCAAACCTTTATTTCATACTTGCTCTGTTACAATATTTCCAATTAAAAGGTTCCATGAAAAATAAAAAGATCAACTATTAAATTGTTCTTTAATAATCCACTTAATTCCAACTTGCATTCAAAATTCAAATCAAATCACAAAAATCACCCAATTTGAAATTATGAAAATTACCAAAACAATTCTAATCTTTTTGTTCCATTTAAACAATAAGGTGCACCCTATTTAAAATCTTGTTTTCTATAATCACTTAAACTCAAATTGATTCAAATTTAAATCAAATTACAAATAGCAAGTTATTTTTGAACTTTTTTGAAAACAAAAGTTGGCAATTAGTTGCTGTGGTAATAACTAGCTTAACCAAATTTTTCTACATTTTTTCCTAACCCAAAAACCTAGCTATTTCTTCCTAATTCCATTTCAGAAAAGAAAAAAAAACTAACAGAAGAAAAAAAAAGAAAAAAAAACGCTCACAGCGGAGGGGAGCAAGCACGGCCCGGCCCACCTTACCTTCCCGCGCAGCCCGGTACCCCTTCGAGCCCCTCCTCTCCTTTCTTCTTCGCGTACGGCAGGCCATCGCGCCTATCCACGTCGCCGACAGCAGCAGTGGACGGTCGTGCGCAGCCCTAACCTCTATAAAAACCTACCCTAGGTCCCCGGAGAGCTAGCCCTAGCCACCTACTCCCTTTCTCCCTCGATCACCGCCGCCAATCCCTGTCTCTCTGCCCGGCGATCCCTCTCTGAACCTCACCTCTGAACCCACCGTCGCCACCGTGTCTGAATCCATGGAGCTCATCGACGTTGCCGTGCTCCTCCACCCGAGCTGACCGCGGGGATCAGACCGCCGTACTTCCCTCTCCCTCGACGACACTTCCACGACGCCCGAGACGGCCTGGATCCACGCCGCCGTCCTCGACCTCGTCGCTGTCGCCGCCGTCGTGCTGCCCCGAGCCTCTGCTCGACTACACCGAGGGTGATCACCTCCTCCTCACCCCTCTCCTCCTATCTCTCTGCCTCGCAAGCACGCACACCAGCAGCACACGCAACATGCGCACGGCCGCGAGCATCTGCGGCTCGCCGCCGGCCACCGTCCCTCTCTGTCAAGTACAGAACTTTGTCAGTTAAAAGTTCAGTTAAACTTAACTGAACTACAACCTCACCGCGCACCCCTATCTGACAGAAACGAACGCACACCGTAGTGGTAGCAGTGCAGCGCGCGCGCCCCCGAGCCCAGGGTTCGAGCCCTGGCGCTCACGAATAACCCCACTTTTTTCGCCAGCGCGCTGACAGGCAGGGGCCACCTGTCTGTGGCAGTGCTGCCACGCGTGCATCTATGCGGGCCACGCTGGCCCAGGGCCCCCTGTCAGTGGCTTGGGCTAGCCACTGCAGGGTAGGACAAGTTTCTGCCCAGTTTTGTTTTCAAAATAAGTCCTTTTTCCTTACAGATTAGTCCCTAGGTTTAAATTGCTAATAACTTTTATTTTATAAACCCAAATAATAAAAATAAAACATGTGCACTGCACCAAATTTAATTATCTATCTATTTAAACCATTTGTTTTATGTTTTGAATAATCCAAATGCACTCAAATTTCAAATTCAAACAATTCATTTGAAATTTGTATAATTGCATAACTAATTCATACTTAATCCAAATAATGAAAATAAAATATGTTTTCCATGCTATTTCAACCCACCTTTTCAAATATAAATTTTGTTTCATGTTTTGAATAATTAAAATTGCTTAAATAATTTAAACCTTGTTTAAATCATTTAAATTTGCTAAATTCATAACTTGCTCAAATTAAATTATTTTTGAACATGTAAAATATGTTTTCCAATCATAAAAATATAAACTTTTCAAATATGAATTTGAATTTATGTTTTGAACAAACAAAATTCAAATAATATTCATGCTTGAATTTAATTCATTTAAATCTTGTTGAAGTTGTTTAGTTCATAAATAATTCATCTTAATTCCTTTTTCAATAATTGAGACATGTATTCCACCTAAAATTTTGTGCTCTTTCCAAATATGAACTTTGTTATTTGTTTTGAACAATTTAAATTGGTGAAAACAACAAATACTTGTGTAACACCTCTAAGTAACCAAAATTCCCTAACTTAATAAATAAATTTCTATACTTGGTAAACCTTATTTTAAATTGTTTCTATTGTTGTTATTTTTCTGTTTTCCTCATCCATGCATCATAATAATCCACTTTCACCTGTTGATTAGTTGAAAAACAAATATTCCAACCTTAATTCATGGACCCTTCCATATGCAATCCAATTTTTGCATGTGGGTCCATTTAAACATGTTATGTCACCATGTCAACTAGGTTATTTCTATGCATCAATTAAATGGTCATGCATCATCCCATGATTGTGCATTATGCCATGTTATTGATTGTTTATCTCTCTGCGTTGTTTGTTTGCTTCTTCTCGAATAGACAACGACGTTGAGACAGACGATACTTACGACACCCCTTCTGAGGATCTAGCTCAGTAACAGGCTGCTGAGTTTGCAGGCAAGTATTCACTCACATGAACCATCGTGTTCCTTTCAACATTGGATACCGATACTTTCCGTTGTCTATTTATGCTAGCCCTATGAATCGTTGCTTCTGTTCGATCCTATCACATGTTATCCTTTAACCCTGATATAGCCTCACCTCCACACCTATAACCCCATTGCTTGTTGCCCGTGTCTTACTAGCATGCTTAGGGTTGTTTCTGCTCGAGTCTGTTACCCGTTACTCTCTGTTACTATTTCTATTATGTTCTGGGGCTCGATGTTAAACAACAACCTGTTTATTTTTGGTAATAATAACTTGCTGATAAGGCACCGGCAGGAGGCCCGGCGTGGTTTTTGAGGCCTGCTAGTGTCGACCCTAATTAGGAAAAGGGTCTTGTCTATTGATCCATGATGAGCGCACTAACCGCATGTGGGAAGCGTGTATGGGCGCCCCCCTCAATTTGATTCGATTCGCATCTGGTCCAAATCGCCAAACTTAGTTCGGGCTTTCCATTTGATGCACTCATATGCAGGTGCGAACCGGAGGCCAGGGTGGAACTTTTGTAGTCGGCATTTAGGGCGGCGTGGTCTTAGAGTGCTATGAGGGTCCCCTTTTCTTCGTGGGGCTCGATTAGCCGCGCACGCACAACACGTGGTTCTTTGGGCTTGACGCGAAGAAGAGTTGAGTTGTGTAGAGTGCCTCGCTTGGTGGGTTTGATTCCCGTCTGGCGGGATATTCTTACGTGTACGGCCAAATTGGTGCACCCCTGCAGGGATAAATCTTCTCGAGAAGCCGTGTTTTCCGCGGTTATGGTTAACTTGGTGAAAGTACTGGCTAACAAGTACTCAGAACAACTTACACCTAACTAATGATAACTTGACTAGTAATAGTCGTATTGTCACAAAAACTTGAACCATCATTAATCCAACTATGTGGGTTTATCCTCGGATTGCTTCTTTGGATAAGGGGCGAGATCCAGGATGGGTTTGTTTGGAGTTATTTATAGTTGGTTACGATACGCTATCTTATCTTCTTTCTGTTAGCCGGAAGTGGTAGCAACTCTGTAGTTGGTTAGAGCAGCCAGTTGCAGCATCTTTTGTATCCCCTTTCCTTCCGTTGAACCCAAGGCATCTGTGCTTGGTGTTGACGGGTTACACTTTGGTGAACTGTGAGTCTTGCTTGCCAGTACGTTGTTGTACTGACCACTTTGGGGCTGTGGTTTCCGCAGACTACGCTTACGAGGATCCCCGTGACGGCTACTACGTGGAGTTTGACGAGGCTGCTGACGAGTAGATAGCGGACCTAGGCAGGATCCGAGACATCGTGGATGGGCTCCGTTTTCCTTTCATTCCCGGCTTCTTAAGCCTATTTGGATTTGTCTGTACTCAGACCTTTTGAATGCTTCCGCTGAGATGTAATGATGTTATGTTGGGACATGTGTCCTCTGGATGATTGTATCTGCTATCTCTGCTCTAGTGAGAGCTATTTGCAACTTATTTCCATCTTTTGTGTCTTAGAGATATGTTGTGTTATCATTCTGTTAAACGCCGTTGACGTACCATGTGTGTATGGTATGAAGTACGTCAATGGTAGTATCCTGATTTCTACGGGATGATTTACGTAGACGATGAACAGTAGGGGTTGGTTGTCACACATACGTGTGTTGGCCTACTCGTAAGAGATGCGGGTGCCGGTAAGCCCCGTAATCCAATCAACTACTGTTCAACGGAACTGCAAGTATCCTCTAGAAGTCCGGGTGCGACAGTTAAGAAAAGGTCTCCCAAGAATAATAGACATACTATCATCTTCAGGCATTTCCAACATGTCGCACCCGGACTTCTAAAGGATACTCGCCATTCCGTTGAACAGTAGTAGATTGGATTACGGGGCTTACCGGCACCCGCGTCCTCTTACGAGTAGGCCAACACACGTATGTGTGACAACCAACCCCTATCTGTTCAGCGTCGACGTAAACTATCCCATAGAAATCAGGACACTTCCATTGACGTACTTCAAAACATACACACATGGTACGTCAACGGCGTTTGAACAAGTGATATCACAACAGATCTCTACGACACAAAAGATTGAAATAAGTTGCAAATGGCTCTCATTAGAGCAGAGATAGCAAATATAATCATCCAGAGGACACATGTCCCAACAATTCATCATTACATCACAGCGGAAGCATTCAACATGTCTGAGTACAGACAAGAACCAAATAGGCCTAAGAGGCCGGAAACGAAAAGACGGAGCCCATCCGTGAAGTCTCGGATCCTGCCCGGGTCCGCTATCTACTCGTCAGCAGTCTCGTCATACTCCACGTAGTAGCCACCATGTAGATCCTCGGAAACGTAGGTCTGCGGAAACCACAGCCCCAAAGGAGTCAGTACATAAACGTACTGGCAAGCAAGACTCACAGTTCACCAAAGTGTAACCCGTCAACACCAAGCACAGATGCTTTGGGTTCAACGGAAGGAAGGGGATAAAAAGATGCTGCAACTGGCTGCTCTAACCAACTACAGAACATACTACAACTTCCGGATATCAGAAAGGAGATAAGATCGTGTATCGTAACCACCTATAGCTAACCACCAAACAAACCCATCCTGGATCTCGCCCCTTATCCAAAGAAGCAATCCGAGGATAACTCACGCAGTTGAAATAATGATGGTTCAAATTATTGTGTCAATAAGCCTATTACTAGTCAAGTTGTTAATCATTGGGTGTAAGGTTGTTAATCATTAGGTTTAAGTTGTCCTGAGTACTTGTTAGCCAGTACTTTCACCAAGTAGTCCATAACCGCGGAAAACACGGCTTCTCGAGAAGATTATCCCTGCAGGGTTGCACCAATTTGGCCGTACACGTATGAATAACCCGCCAGACGGGGATCAAACCCACCAAGCGAGGTACTCAACACAACTCAACTCTTCTTCGCATCAAGCCCAAAGCACCTTGGGCGCACGGCTAATCGAGCCCAGAAGAAAATGGACCCTCATAGCACTCTAAGAACGTGTCCCCCTATATGCCGACTACGAAAGTTCCACCCGGGTACCAAGGGCTCGCAAGATCATGCATGCAGCAAATGGAAAACCCGAACTAAATGAGGCGATTTGGACGAGATGCGAATCGAGTCAAATTGAGGGGGGCGCCCATACTCGCTTCCCACATGCGGGTAGTGCGCTCATCATGGATCAGTAGACAAGACCCTTTTCCTATTAGGGTCGACACTAGCAGGCCTCAAAACCACAAAGGGCCTCCTGCCGGTGCCTTATCATCAAATTTATTATTGATAATAACATTAGCATGATTGATTGATTAAACATCGAGCCCCCAGAACATAATGGAATATAGTAACAGAAAGTAACGGGTAACAGACTCGAGCAAAACAACCTAAGCATGCTAGTAAGACACTGGCTCAATCAAAGGGGTGATAGGAGTGGAGGTGAGGCAATATCAAGGTTAAGGGATTCATGTGATGGGTTCGTAACAGAAACAACTACTACAAAGGCCAGCAGAAAAGAACAACGGAAAGTATCGGTAATCAATGTTGAAAGGAACACAGTGGTTCATGTGAGTGATAACTTGCCTGCAAACCCAGTAGCCTGGTACTGAGCTAACTCCTTAGAAGGGGTGTCGTAAGGATCGTCGGTCTCAACGTCGTCGTTTATCCGAGAAGAAGCAAACAGACAATGCAGAAAAGGTAGGCAATCAATAGCATGGCATAGTGCACAATCATGGGATGATGCATGTCAAGTTAATGGTTGCATCAAAATAAACTTGCTAACATGGTAACACAATTTAAATGGACCCATATGCAATTGGATTGCATATGGCAAGAGTCCATGAATTAAGTGGAAACAAATGATCTACAAGTTATTACCATGTGAGAGTTTGCTTAGCATGATGCATGCATGATGATAACAACAAAATAACAACAATAGATGCAAGCGGTAAAAGGATAAAACAAGTTTGGAAATTATTTATTAAGTTTGGAAATGTTTGGTTACTTAAACATGTCACACAAGCAATTGTTGTTTTCATCAAGTTAAAGTGTTCAAAACAATTAACAACATTTATATTTGAAAAGAACATCAAATTTTAGTTGGATTACATGTTTCAATTATTGAAATAGGAGTTAGGATGAATTTATTATGAATTAAACAATATTAAACAAGTTTTAAATGATTTAAAACAAGTTTGAATTTAATTGAAGTTTTATTTGTTCAAATCATAAATTCAAACTCACATTTGAAAAGTTCACACTTTGATGGTTTGAAAACATATTTTGCATGTTCAAAATATTTTATTTTGAGCAAGTTATGATTTTATCAAATTTAAATGAATTAAACAAGGATTAAATTGTTTAGGCAATTTTAATTATTCCAAACAGGAAACAAAAATTATATTTGAAAAGGTTATTCAAAATGGTATGGAAAACATATTTTTTTGCATTATTTGGATTAATAAAGAATTAGTTATGGATTTTAGCAAATTGCAATTGAATTATTCAAATTTGAAATTTAAATGCATTTGGAAATTTCAAAATAGTACACAAATGGATTAATTGGATAGACAATTTAATTTAGAACAACAAACATATTTGGAGTTTATTATTTGGAGTTATAGTTTAAAAGTTATTAAGGTTTTTGTTCTGAGGACTAAACTGCAATTTAAAGGACTAGTTTTTAAAAGGAAAAACGTGCTGGAACAACAATTGTTACCGCACTGGAACCTAACCGCAGCCATTGCCCGTGGGCCAAGCCCTGCTGGCGTCCACGCGGCGCGCGCGTGGGCTGGCGTGGCCACGACTGCCACTGACTGGTGGGGCCAGCAGATGGGCTAGCGCAGGGAAAAGAAATTGCGCCGGGGGGGTCAAACCCGCGCCATCCGGGCTGCGCGTGCGGTGCGATGCCACTGCTCTGTGGTGGTGTTGTGTTGACAGAAGGGGATAGGCGTGGGTTTTAAGGGATATTGCGGGACTAACTGAACTTGCAGTTCAGTTGATCTGAACTTCCGTCAGACAGAACGACTGCCGCCGGTGATCTGTGACTGCGGTGGCGATGGGGTTGCGGAGGGATCGCGACTGGGGCGTGCTCGTGAGCGTGATAGTGCGGCCGTGGACGTGTGGAGACGGTTAGCACGGAGCGGCAGGGGGAGAGGGGAGCGGGAGGAGTTACCTGCTGTAGGCGTGCAGCCGCGGCGGAGTGGTGTTTGCGGCGACGGCGCGGTCGCCGCGGTTGCTCCCAGCAACCGGCGAGGAGACGGGGTGGCTGAGGCAGTCGCCGTGGTTCCATTCCGGGCCACGGGGCTGCCTCGAGGGGGCCGTGGTGGCAGCGCGAAGAGGAGGCCAAGGAGGGTTGTGCTCGGGTGGGGTTTAGTAGCGGTGCTCTTCAGAGAGGTGAGGGAGGTGGTAGAGGGTGCGATCGGCGGCGAGGAGGGAGGTAGCTAGGGCAGATGGCTAGGGTTAGCAGGGGCTCGGGAGGTAGGTTAGTTTTATGGGGGAGAGGTGCTTGTACGGCGTGCCATCGGTGGAGGGGGAGGTGGAACAGAGGGTGGCGATGGAGTCGTACATCGTGACGTCGGGGGGAGGAAGAAAGGTACTGGGCCAGATGGGGTGGGCTGGATGATGGGCTGTGTTTTCTTCCCCCCTTGAACCGTTTTCTTTTATTATTTTTTTGGCTTTCTGTTTTTTTTTTTGTAGAAAAACAGAAATGGAAGAAGAAGATAGTATTAGAGTTGATAAAAAATCTGGAAAAATTCATGTGAGGTTGTTAGCCCAATATCTACCACTTTACAACTTAAGTTTTTGCAAAAATCAATTTTAGTTGCGGTTTTGCAAAATGGTTTGAATTGGAAGAATTTGTTAATTTATGAATTAATATTGAAAATAGGGTTTTTATTAGGGTGACCCCTATTATTAAGTGGAGTAAAACATTAGAATGGTTTGGTATTTTTATAATTTCTAAATGAGGTGTTGTTGATGATTTGCTTTGAATTTGAAACCAATTTGAAATTAATTTGATTAATATGGAAAACAAGGATTTTAATAGGGTAACCCTATGTTAATTTTGATTAGAGTAGTTGATTTGATTAGATACTGTTCATAAGTTCAAAGTGGTTCAGTTTGATGCATTTAATTTGAATTTGAAGGGGATTTGGAATTTAATTGATTGAATAAAACCAACAATTTGATAAGTGATTATTATGGAATAGAAGAAAACAATTCGGTTGTTTTTATTTGAAATAACATTTTGGAAATTGTAACATCACAAGGATGAAACAACAGGTTTGAATTTTGGTTTGAAATTCAAATAGAAAACAAAGGAAAACAGCAAAACAAATGCAATGAACATGATGCCATGATGCAAAACATAAAATAACAGAGATCAAACATTCTAATGGCTATTTTTTAGACTTGGGATGTTACAAAACGCCCCCCCTTGAAGGAATCGCGCCCCGAGATTCCTACTGAGAAAAGAAAAGGTCCGGATACTTCTTACGAAGATCCTCTTGAGCTGTGACACGTGAAACACATCGTGCACCTTGGATAGACGTCAGGGAATTTGCAAACCACCGGAACATTTTCAAGTAAAGGGAGATGTTTTGTATCGAGGGTGTATAGTTGGATAGAATTTGATTCATTTGGAGAATAGACTATCTGTAAATAAGGGTGGAACAGAGTTATTGACATCAATCCAATACTAAGAATGACATCGATGTCAGAATTGCCAAGCAGTATGAGAGAAGCAAGGAATATGTGGCCTCCAATTAGGATTGGATTGTCCTTACTTATGTTGGAAGTCAACATTTGAGATCCCGGAGAGTGAACGGTGATTTGATTGCTTAGTGGAACCAGAATTAGGTTGTATGTTGTGGAAAAGATCTTGACACAAAAGAATGTGATGCTCCGGTATCAAACAACACTTTTAGCTGGAATAGAGTTTAGCAGATGAACGGGGAAACTTTGATTAGACACCGGTAGAAGAATTGAAGTGGAAACAACAGCAAGATTTCAACGGACGAAGGTTTTTTTAAAAGAACAGGATATTGAAGCAGCATCGGGAAAACGATACCAAAAACCTGAGGTACTACGGAGAACCCAAAACACGTGAAATCCTAACTTGAAAGTTTAGATGAGAAGGGAAAAATCAACGTTGCACTTAATTACCAGAAAAAGGGAGGGAGGGTGGGGAAAAGAAGAAAAAGAACAGAATTCCTACTCTCACGTTTCATTTTTCCTATATAGCTACAAAATAGTTTCTAGACTCAACTGCGACCAGTAAAAAGGGATCCTACAGGCAGACAGGCTCTGATACCATTTGTCGCACCCGGACTTCTAAAGGATACTCGCCGTTCCGTTGAACAGTAGTAGATTGGATTACGGGGCTTACCGGCACCCGCGTCCTCTTACGAGTAGGCCAACACACGTATGTGTGACAACCAACCCCTATCTGTTCAGCGTCGACGTAAACTATCCCATAGAAATCAGGACACTTCCATTGACGTACTTCAAAACATACACACATGGTACGTCAACGACGTTTGAACAAGTGATATCACAACATATCTCTACGACACAAAAGATTGAAATAAGTTGCAAATGGCTCTCATTAGAGCAGAGATAGCAAATACAATCATCCAGAGGACACATGTCCCAACAATTCATCATTACATCACAGCGGAAGCATTCAACATGTCTGAGTACAGACAAGAACCAAATAGGCCTAAGAGGCCGGAAACGAAAAGACGGAGCCCATCCGCGAAGTCTCGGATCCTGCCCGGGTCCGCCATCTACTCGTCAGCAGTCTCGTCATACTCCACGTAGTAGCCACCATGTAGATCCTCGGAAACGTAGGTCTGCGGAAACCACAGCCCCAAAGGGGTCAGTACATAAACGTACTGGCAAGCAAGACTCACAGTTCACCAAAGTGTAACCCGTCAACACCAAGCACAGATGCTTTGGGTTCAACGGAAGGAAGGGGATAAAAAGATGCTACAACTGGCTGCTCTAACCAACTACAGAACATACTACAACTTCCGGATATCAGAAAGGAGATAAGATCGTGTATCGTAACCACCTATAGCTAACCACCAAACAAACCCATCCTGGATCTCGCCCCTTATCCAAAGAAGCAATCCGAGGATAACTCACACAGTTGAAATAATGATGGTTCAAATTATTGTGTCAATAAGCCTATTACTAGTCAAGTTGTTAATCATTGGGTGTAAGGTTGTTAATCATTAGGTTTAAGTTGTCCTGAGTACTTGTTAGCCAATACTTTCACCAAGTAGTCCATAACCGCGGAAAACACGGCTTCTCGAGAAGATTATCCCTGCAGGGTTGCACCAATTTGGCCGTACACGTATGAATAACCCGCCAGACGGGGATCAAACCCACCAAGCGAGGTACTCAACACAACTCAACTCTTCTTCGCATCAAGCCCAAAGCACCTTGGGCGCACGGCTAATCGAGCCCAGAAGAAAATGGACCCTCATAGCACTCTAAGAACGTGTCCGCCTATATGCCGACTACGAAAGTTCCACCCGGGTACCAAGGGCTCGCAAGATCATGCATGCAGCAAATGGAAAACCCGAACTAAATGAGGCGATTTGGAAGAGATGCGAATCGAGTCAAATTGAGGGGGGCGCCCATACTCGCTTCCCACATGCGGGTAGTGCGCTCATCATGGATCAGTAGACAAGACCCTTTTCCTATTAGGGTTGACACTAGCAGGCCTCAAAACCACAAAGGGCCTCCTGCCGGTGCCTTATCATCAAATTTATTATTGATAATAACATTAGCATGATTGATTTATTAAACATCGAGCCCCCAGAACATAATGGAATATAGTAACAGAAAGTAACGGGTAACAGACTCAAGCAAAACAACCTAAGCATGCTAGTAAGACACTGGCTCAATCAAAGGGGTGATAGGAGTGGAGGTGAGGCAATATCAAGGTTAAGGGATTCATGTGATGGGTTCGTAACAGAAACAACTACTACAAAGGCCAGCAGAAAAGAACAACGGAAAGTATCGGTAATCAATGTTGAAAGGAACACAGTGGTTCATGTGAGTGATAACTTGCCTGCAAACCCAGTAGCCTGGTACTGAGCTAACTCCTTAGAAGGGGTGTCGTAAGGATCGTCGGTCTCAACGTCGTCGTTTATCCGAGAAGAAGCAAACATACAATGCAGAAAAGGTAGGCAATCAATAGCATGGCATAGTGCACAATCATGGGATGATGCATGTCAAGTTAATGGTTGCATCAAAATAAACTTGCTAACTTGGTAACACAATTTAAATGGACCCATATGCAATTGGATTGCATATGGCAAGAGTCCATGAATTAAGTGGAAACAAATGATCTACAAGTTATTACCATGTGAGAGTTTGCTTAGCATGATGCATGCATGATGATAACAACAAAATAACAACAATAGATGGAAGTGGTAAAAGGATAAACCAAGTTTGGAAATTATTTATTAAGTTTGGAAATGTTTGGTTACTTAAACATGTCACACAAGCAATTGTTGTTTTCATCAAGTTAAAGTGTTCAAAACAATTAACAACATTTATATTTGAAAAGAACATCAAATTTTAGTTGGATTACATGTTTCAATTATTGAAATAGGAGTTAGGATGAATTTATTATGAATTAAACAATATTAAACAAGTTTTAAATGATTTAAAACAAGTTTGAATTTAATTGAAGTTTTATTTGTTCAAATCATAAATTCAAACTCACATTTGAAAAGTTCACACTTTGATGGTTTGAAAACATATTTTGCATGTTCAAAATATTTTATTTTGAGCAAGTTATGATTTTATCAAATTTAAATGAATTAAACAAGGATTAAATTGTTTAGGCAATTTTAATTATTCCAAACAGGAAACAAAAATTATATTTGAAAAGGTTATTCAAAATGGTATGGAAAACATATTTTATTTGCATTATTTGGATTAATAAAGAATTAGTTATGGATTTTAGCAAATTGCAATTGAATTATTCAAATTTGAAATTTAAATGCATTTGGAAATTTCAAAACAGTACACAAATGGATTAATTGGATAGACAATTTAATTTAGAACAACAAACATATTTGGAGTTTATTATTTGGAGTTATAGTTTAAAAGTTATTAAGGTTTTTGTTCTGAGGACTAAACTGCAATTTAAAGGACTAGTTTTTAAAAGGAAAAACGTGCTGGAACAACAATTGTTACCGCACTGGAACCTAACCGCAGCCACTGCCCGTGGGCCAAGCCCTGCTGGCGTCCACGCGGCGCGCGCGTGGGCTGGCGTGGCCACGGCTGCCACTGACTGGTGGGGCCAGCAGATGGGCTAGCGCAGGGAAAAGAAATTGCGCCGGGGGGGTCGAACCCGCGCCCTCCGGGCTGCGCGTGCGGTGCGATGCCACTGCTCTGTGGTGGTGTTGTGTTGACAGAAGGGGATAGGCGTGGGTTTTAAGGGATATTGCGGGACTAACTGAACTTGCAGTTCAGTTGATCTGAACTTCCGTCAGACAGAACGACTGCCGCCGGTGATCTGTGACTGCGGTGACGATGGGGTTGCGGAGGGATCGCGACTGGGGCGTGCTCGTGAGCGTGATAGTGCGGCCGTGGACGTGTGGAGACGGTTAGCACGGAGCGGCAGGGGGAGAGGGGAGCGGGAGGAGTTACCTGCTGTAGGCGTGCAGCCGCGGCGGGGTGGTGTTTGCGGCGACGGCGCGGTCGCCGCGGTTGCTCCCAGCAACCGGCGAGGAGACGGGGTGGCTGAGGCAGTCGCCGTGGTTCCATTCCGGGCCACGGGGCTGCCTCGAGGGGGCCGTGGTGGCAGCGCGAAGAGGAGGCCAAGGAGGGTTGTGCTCGGGTGGGGTTCAGTAGCGGTGCTCTTCAGAGAGGTGAGGGAGGTGGTAGAGGGTGCGATCGGCGGCGAGGAGGGAGGTAGCTAGGGCAGATGGCTAGGGTTAGCAGGGGCTCGGGAGGTAGGTTAGTTTTATGGGGGAGAGGTGCTTGTACGGCGTGCCATCGGTGGAGGGGGAGGTGGAACAGAGGGTGGTGATGGAGTCGTACATCGTGACGTCGGGGGGAGGAAGAAAGGTACTGGGCCAGATGGGGTGGGCTGGATGATGGGCTGTGTTTTCTTCCCCCCCCCTTGAACCGTTTTCTTTTATTATTTTTTTGGCTTTCTGTTTTTTTTTTGTAGCAAAACAGAAATGGAAGAAGAAGATAGTATTAGAGTTGATAAAAAATCTGGAAAAATTCATGTGAGGTTGTTAGCCCAATATCTACCACTTTACAACTTAAGTTTTTGCAAAAATCAATTTTAGTTGCGGTTTTGCAAAATGGTTTGAATTGGAAGAATTTGTTAATTTATGAATTAATATTGAAAATAGGGTTTTTATTAGGGTGACCCCTATTATTAAGTGGAGTAAAACATTAGAATGGTTTGGTATTTTTATAATTTCTAAATGAGGTGTTGTTGATGATTTGCTTTGAATTTGAAACCAATTTGAAATTAATTTGATTAATATGGAAAACAAGGATTTTAATAGGGTAACCCTATGTTAATTTTGATTAGAGTAGTTGATTTGATTAGATACTGTTCATAAGTTCAAAGTGGTCCAGTTTGATGCATTTAATTTGAATTTGAAGGGGATTTGGAATTTAATTGATTGAATAAAACCAACAATTTGATAAGTGATTATTATGGAATAGAAGAAAACAATTTGGTTGTTTTTATTTGAAATAACATTTTGGAAATTGTAACATCACAAGGATGAAACAACATGTTTGAATTTTGGTTTGAAATTCAAATAGAAAACAAAGGAAAACAAAGGAAAACAGCAAAACAAATGCAATGAACATGATGCCATGATGCAAAACATAAAATAACAGAGATCAAACATTCTAATGGCTATTTTTTAGACTTGGGATGTTACACAACACAACAAAGTCGGTTAATATCAAACAATTAGTAGCAACTTGCACAGGAACATTCTCACATATACCAACAGGAATAGCAGTAGATTTATCAGCCATTTGCAAAGATATATCAGTGTATATCAATTTTTCAAGAGAGGGTCTCTTATAAAGAGAGAAAGGCATAACACTAACTCCAGCTCCCAAGTCACATAAAGCAGTTCTAACATAATTATTTTTAATAGAACAAGGGATAGTAGGAATACCACGATCTCCAAGCTTCTCTGGAATCTTGCCATTGAAAGAGTAATTAGCAAGCATAGTGTAAATTTCCTCATTAGGAATTTTCCTTTTGTTGGAGACAATATCTTTCATATATTTAGAATAAGGAGGCAGTTTAATAGCATTAGTCAAAGGGATTTGCAAAAACATAGGTTTCATCCATTCACAAAACTTGTTATAATGTTCTTATTCCTTTGATTTGTGTTTCTTATTAGGAAAAGGCATTGCTTTTTGTACCCAAGGATCTCTTTCATTACCATGTTTATTAGCAATGAAATCCTCCTTAGTATACTTTGCAGTTTTAGTTTGCTTTTCAGGTTCAACTACAATTTCTTCTTTAGCAGAAGCATCACTTTTATCATTACCACTTTCAGTTTCAGCATCAGAAATAGATATACTATTAGGATCTTTAGCAGGTTCAGGAGTTTCTACAATATTTTTATGTCTCTTCTTCTTTTTCTTAGAAGGAGAACTATTGTTTTTAGGTTGCTGAGAATCTTGTTCAATTATTTTAGGATGTCCTTCAGGATACAAGGGGTCATGAGTAGAAACACCACTTCTAGTAATTATTTCACAAACATGTTTATCTCTAGAAGCATTAGCTAGCATGTCCTTTTTCACTTTAGTAAGTTGATCAATTTGAGTTTGAACCATTTGAAAATGTTTAACAAGCATTTTAACATCATTAGAGGTTCTTTCAATAATACCATGCAAATTATCAATAGATCTAGAGTTTTCCATAAGGTGATTTTGCACTCTCCTATTAAAGTTGTCTTGCTTAACAACATAATTATCAAATTCATCTAAGCATTGATCAGGTGGTTTAGAATAAGGGATATCTCTATATCAAAGTATTGGAGAGAGTGTACCTCAACAGTCCATGGATGAGGAATAGGCTTACATAATTCTTCTATAGGAGGTAAATTCTTCACATCTTCACATTTAATACCCCTCTCTTTAAGAGATTTCTTGGTTTCTTTCATCACTTTATCATTCAATTCAATCATCCCTCTCTTCTTGGGTGTTGGTATTGGTGTTGGCTCTGGTGTAGGTGTAAGCTCAGGTATATTCCAATCATCACTATTTTTGGCTATTTTAGCCATTAATTCCTCAGCTTCTTCTGGAGTTCTTTTCCTGAAAACACAACCAGCACAACTATCCAGGTATGTCCTAGATTCAACAGTTAGTCCATTATAAAATATATCTAGGAGCTCATTTTTAGGTAATGGGTATCAAGGGCTAGCTCTTATCAAAGAACAAAACCTTGTCCAAGATTCAGTCAATTTTTCTCCTTCAACTTGCTCAAAGATAAAGATGTCCTGCACAACATCATGTTGGGCACTAGCAGGAAAATATTTTTGAAAGAAAGCATTAACCAAATCCATAGGATCAGTAATACACCCAGGTGACATATTGTTAAACCAAATTTTAGCTTCATATTTCAATGAGAAAGGGAAGATCTTGGTAACAATATAAGTACGCAACTTAGTATCATCAGAAAATAAAATACTCAAAGATGAAAGCTCATTCATGTGTTCCATAGCACTTCTACTTTCAGTTCCACAAAAAAGGTTCCTTATCAACAAAATAGATATATAAGATAAATCTAAAGAGAAATCATAATCCTTGTCTATAATGTGTATGGGAGATGTGGCAAACTTAGCATCAAGAGAAGATTTATATTTCACAACATGTATTGCAAGAAGACTCTTAAGAGCACTTGCAACAGTAGTAGCACGAGCTTCTTCAATAAAATCATCACTCAGTTCAATATCGGTTTCATCAAGATCATCAATAAGCTCAGTTGAATTAATAGGTGTACCAATATTTTCAACAGAAATTTCAGCATTTTTAATTTGTTTGGATCAAGCAATAGTAGCATTTAGGAAAGGACTTAGAGAACCAGTATCATCAAGCATAGTAGAAGCATCATCAAAAGTATCAGAAACATTCTCAGACACAGCAAAAGTAACAGTACATGTAGCATGTGGTGGAGTAATAAGCTTACTCATAACACACGGTGAATCAAGAGCAACAAAGGTATACAGAGTTGTACCTCTCCTTGTAGTGGATGTTAATATAGGAAATTTTTCATCACGAGTCTTGCCCATGATGAATGTCTTGCAGCAAACAATATCACAATCAAGTGAGCAAATAAATAAAGCTATGCTCCCCGGCAACGGCGCCAGAAAATAGTCTTGATGACCCACAAGTATAGGGGATCGCAACAGTCTTCGAGGGAAGTAAACCCCAAATTTATTGATTCGACACAAGGGAGCCAAAGAATATTTATTAGCCTTAACAACTGAGTTTTCAATTCAGCTGCACCTGAAAGTAGACTTGCTCGCAACAATTTATCAGCTGTAACAGTTTTATAGCAGCAGTAGAAATAAAATAACAGCAGTGGTAAAATAGTAACAACAATAGCAATCACGGAAAAAGCAGTATGGAAAGTACCGTATGCATAGAGGGAATGGATGGACGGGCGTTGCATGGATAACATAGGTCATGTAATAATCTAACATGGGCATTGTAGATAATAATATAAAGCATCAAACATGTAGGCAAACCATAGGCATATGTTCGAATATAGTCATATGTGCTCGCAATGAGAAACTTGCACAACATCTTTTGTCCTACCAGCCCGTGGCAGCGGGGCCTCTAGGGAAACTACTGGTAATTAAGGTGCTCCTTTTAATAAAGCACCGGAGCAAAGCATTAACACTCCGTGAACACACGTGATCATCACATCACAACCATCCCCTCTGGTTGTCCCAATTTCTGTCAATTCGGGGCATCGGGTTCCGGACAATGACATGTGTAAAACAACTTTTAGATATGATCAAGAAACAACATTATACTCATTAAACAATAACATGTTCAGATCTGAGATCATGGCACTCGGCCCCTAGTGACAAGCATTAAGCATAACAAGTTGCAACAACGGTAGAAAACACTAACAATAGATACTAGGCACTATGCCCTAACAATCTGGCATTATTACATGATCGATCTCATCCAATCCCTTCATCTCTCTCAGCCTACAACGGTGTTTACTCACACATGGACGGGGGAATCATGGATGGTTGCTGGAGAAGAGGTGGCGGTGTCGATGGCGATGATCTTCTTCGAATCCCCGTCCCGGCAGGGCGCCAGAACAAGAACTTCTGATCCCCGAATCAAGGTTCAGGGTGGCGGCAACGCTCTGTTGTGTTTCTGGGGAATATGACGAACC
This sequence comes from Alopecurus myosuroides, assembly GCA_028641055.1. Classification (NCBI taxonomy): domain Eukaryota; kingdom Viridiplantae; phylum Streptophyta; class Magnoliopsida; order Poales; family Poaceae; genus Alopecurus; species Alopecurus myosuroides. The sequence continues at coordinate 74,721,753 of CM054060.1, read as the reverse complement.
CTCTCACGTTTTAGGTTTACAGGGCATATGTAGTCGAAAGGGGAGTCCGAGGGGGTCCCGGGGTGGCCCCCTCTTGGCCTCTCTCCTGGCCCCCTTCTGGCTCCCGGGGTCTTCTGGTGTTTTAAGACCAACTGGGTCTTTTCTGGGCATTGTCCCGAAAGTTGATTTTTCTGCACAAAAACGAGAAATCAAGGTAATTCTGCTGAAAACAGCGTTAGTCCGTGATAGTGGTATCCAAAACTCACAAGTTTAGAAAAAAACAATAGGAAAAGTGCTCGGAAAAAGAGATACGTTTTGGACGTATGAAGACCCCAAGAAGAAGGTTTGATGAGCACAACAACAAGTTTCCCTCAGAAAAGAAATCAAGGTTGAATCGACCAGTAGGAGGAAAAACCACTTCCGAAGGTTGATGCAGCTGAGATGGCATGGCGCACTACCGGTTCAGATGCAACGTGGAACCTACACAACACAATCAATTCACTTTGCCCCAACGAAGCAGTGAAGTTGTCAATCTCACCGGTTTTGCTGATAACAAAGAGGTTAAATGTATGGTGTGGAAAATAATATGAGAACAATGTGAAAACAACAGTAGCAGTGTGAAAATAATAACTGCAGTGGTTGTATTATCAGTATGAGGAAATGGATCGGGGTCCACAGTTCACTAGAGGTGTCTCTCCATAAAAGATAGCTAACAAGTGTGGTGAACAAATTACAGCTGGGCAATTGATAGATATGAAACATGCATGGCATGATGATCACTATGTGATCCATGCGGGCATTACAACAAGATACATAGACCGTCATCCAACTGCAACTATGACTAATAATCCACCCTCCGAATATCATCCGAACAAACGTTGGGTATTAAGTTGCAAGCAACAGATAATCACAGTAAGCAAAGTGTGTAATGTAAACAATGTAAACATCATTGTTTTCTCCCTAATGGCAACAACACATCCTCCATCCGTCACGTTTCTTTCACTCGAGCACAGATGCAAAGGATGCCTCCACCTAGTCGATCTTCAAAGAGCCGGTGGATAGAACATGTTTCATTGCGGTCATCATTGTACCCAACCGAGAATTCACCATCAGAGCGTATCATCGTGTCTTCCCGAGAGAATGAATCTGACTCCTGATCTGGATTCGGGCCTGTTCCTCCTACGAAGCCGACGAAAACGTGGATTCCACCGAAGGGGACTCTAAACCCTGATTCCACAAAAGCGAGCTCTGGACCCCACGTGTCATGGTTATAGTAGTTTCCACGCCGGCTCCTCCTGAGCCGGCCTATCGCGAGCTTCTCGATCCCAGGTAACGCTCCTTCCGAAAAGACGACGCTTCCGCGAGCAGGCCCCACTGTGGGCGCCAACTGTCGTGGTGTTTGCATGACAAGTGTCCTCATGTGAGAACTAGATTGTGAGGCCATTGCTACTAAGCAAAACTTTGAAAGGGTTAAGGCGGAAACGAGAGACGCGAGTTTACCTAGGTTTGGCCCCTCGATTGAGGGTAAAACCTACTCGTGCCTTCTTACTATTGGGAAACAAGGTCTCGATTACAAAGGGCGATTCCGGCTCTCGATGTCTCGAGTTACCTTGCTATTGACTTAGAACTTGTCTATCTACGTCCCAAGACCTCGCCTTACATAGTGGACGAGTGCCTCGGGTTACAAAGGGATCCGGGTTGTTCCCACCGTCGGAGTACTAAACTACTCCGGTTCCCAGACGTCCCGTCCGGTTTACTCCAAGACCCGGACGTTCCCATTCGGCCTTGGGCCGCTCCGCAGGTCTTGGTCCTCCGAATCTTCTAACCCGGACCATGGGCCGGTTCTTCCACCTTTTCCGGGTTACGCTTAAGGTAACCCAGATCTTCTTTTGTTGGCTGCATCTCTTGGCCAGCTTCTCCCGATATAAACCGGATCAAACAATATGAACCGACCAGAGAAGAATCCGGTTCATGTGGGTAGAAAATAAGCCCCCCTTACCCATTCCCCCAACACTAGTACTAGTTGATGCTCTTCATCGGCTAGTACCGGTTGATGCTTTAGCTTCGTGTTTCGTGCGATGGCTAGTACTAGTATTCGCCTCTGCGTGTGATTTGGGAAAGAAGACGACTGGACAAAAAAACATCAAATCGAATATTCCTTTTTACAGTTTATTTTTCGGTTGCTGCTCTGTATCGTGCGTTTTCAACCCGTAAAATGGGCAAAATTCGACCCGTATAACGCTTTTACGGGTCGGAAGGATAGGGGCTCTGCTAGAGATGCTCTAAGGTGGCCAAAGTGAAAATGAACCGAGGACATCTCCTACGGGACTGCCTACTTGGCCCGGACAGCCCCGTTTTGAGCAGCCCGACCGAAAAGCAGCCCCCTACGTGTTGGGAATATGCCCTAGAGGCAATCATAGATGATGTAATTCCCAATGTATTCATAAAGTTATTAAGTTGTCCTTTGGTTTGAACATCTGATATATGTCATTGAATATGTGATTCGATTGTGGAACTATGTATTCATGTTGTTCATACTAATTGTCCTTGGTCGTTAAGGTTGTGCTGGACACACACCCTAGACTAATGTGAGTGTTGGTTGATGACACGGTTCCACTTGTCATGGGCATGGTGATGCCATTCCAACGTTCACGGACTTGGCTAAAGAGTTTAGCAAGTCGGACTGACCCACATTGAGATGCAACGAGCAAGTCGTCATTTGCATGTCTCAATCAATGTAATCCTTAGACCTGAGGTTGTCGCACAATCCGAGTTGTGGATCACCGACTTAGGTTCTGTTAAACGATGCTCTATGACAAGGCAGTTATAAAGGCAGAGTTCGGGTCGAATGAGAAACAAGTTGCGTGATGTGGATAATCAAGATGGGATTTTGCCCCTCCGAATGGAGAGATATTCTCTGGGCCCTCTCGAGTGATATGATTCAGGAAGCATGGCCATGCGCGACTCAGTTAAGTGTTAACTGTGTTTGTTGACTAAGAGTTAGTCAGATGAATCACATATCACAGATGGAGAAGAGAGTCGAGCTATTTAAGGGATGACGATAAATCGCCTATAGTTCGACAAGGTATATCGTGAGGCAAAAGGGACTAATATGTAAATCACATTGGAAGGTATGTCGTCATGACTCAATGGGACTTGGGAGTCGGCATGTTCTGCTAGGAGCCGCCACCGATTAATCGATTGAGAGTCGGACTCTAATCGTGTCCAAGTCGCCATGAGCCTGCAGGGTCGCACACTTAAGAGCGGGAGCAATTGTATTGGTCGGGTTGGACCCGAACCGGAAATGGACTGATTTGTGAGTCGGACTCACAGAGGGAATGGGCCACAAGTGTTGTGAAACCCATTACCATTCGCTATATAAAGAGGGGCGCAGGTTGCCCAGCGGGCGCGTTACTCCTCTCCCATGCGTTGGGAACCCTAGCCCCACTCAGTCCAGCCGTCGCACCGGACCTAGCAGTCCGCCGTCGGAGCTCCTCCTCGTACGTGTGGATACCGGCAGAGGTGTTGTACGTTCATCACTTCGAAGTTCGCGGGATTGGATCGGCCGGATCGGATCGTGGGACTGCACTGCCCCGACGCGCTTCATCGATAATCCGCAACCGCGCGTCTAGTGGTAATCATCGTGGCCTTCTACCTCGGCTAGATCTTGGAAGTACCGCGTAGGAAAAGTTTTGTTTATCTCTACGCGTTCCAACAGTGGTATCAGAGCGGTAGCTTCTGGTATTAGGCCCGAGATCCGTACATATGTGATATGTAGTTGGCGTTAGATGTGATCTAATTGCTGTTTTGGTGGTCGGTCTATGAGATAGATCGGTTTTGTACAAGGTTGATTGGATCAATCGTACTCGGGGTTAATGGATGATCTGGTTTCCGTGAACATACTGCTAAGGTCGTGAAACAACTTACCCCTACCGGTCGGTTTCCGCCATCGGGGTATACCGTGACACATAAATCCAGTTGTGGTGATCGAAGATCAAAGAGTTTGATCGAATCGGAATACGGATCAGATTTGGGTAAAATCGTTTTATCCGATGAAGAAATCCATGATCGGAATGCAGATGAGATCTGCGTTTTCCAAAATCGGGACCGCCGGCTTCGCCCTGTCGTAGCGCCTTAGATGTCGTTACGAGTTTCACAACGCCGGTAGATATTGTATCTATACATAACTTGTTTTTGCAGAAAGTTGTGAATGGTATGGCTTATGTGCATGTGATGTGTGTAATCCATACATGATCTGCGTATCATGTTCTTGTCAGCCGGCTAGAGCCTAGGTGCTGTCATTTTTATTGTATAACGGCCTGCGTGTCGGATTCTCTATGTAATCTTTGATTTACTAGCTGGTGTAGCTTGTTGGAGAACCCGGTGACATGCAAGTCGATGTACAAGTCGTCTACATGGAGCGAGATGGCACGTGACAAGAGTTGGCACGAGTCGACTTGCAAGCTTCGTGGAGATGGAGATCACCATGAAGAGAGCCATACCATTTCACATTATAATTGCTTTATTTGTGTTATTGTTATGTCTCTATTTACCTCTATTTAGATAGTTGGTAGATTTTAATCCCTCAAAGAAGATCTAGTTGGTCGCCCCGCCAGTGCTGCACCATCACAAGTCGGACATTCTTGGTAGTGGGCTCATGAAATTGAGGTGCTACCAATTCTTTCCGATTAGGTGGGTTTGAGTCAGACTCTTACAAGCAGAATCACTTGGTAATCTAGACGAGTCCATCACAACGGTTGTGGGGCTCGGGGCTCGGTAGGTTGGGAGCCGGGGCATGTGATGCCACCCAACTAACAGGAGTCGTATTGGATACGATTGGCAAGGTGTTGCCTACCTAGATCACTTGACGACTAGCGGTGATGCTAAAGCTCACTAGTCGGCTTGCTTATTTAGGATCTTGAATCACTTAGCAACCATCGGAGGGGTGTTGGTTCTAGTGGGAGCATAAGTATTAAAACGTCTAATATGCCTGCTCTTTTATGAATACATGTCTTAAGTGTTTTGCATATTTTCTGTTGTAGATCAATGGCACCTAGCAACCTTCCTTAGTTGTCCACTTTTGCGTTGAGGTCAATCCTAGAGAAAGATAAGCTTAATGGAACTAATTTCACCAACTGGTACCGTAATCTGAGGATAGTCCTCAAGCATGACAAGAAAGAATATGTTCTAGAAACTCCACTTCCAGAAGAGCCAGATGACGATGCGACTGTCGCAGTCATGAATGCCTACCGTAAGACTAGAGATGAGTCTACGGAAATTAGCTGTCTTATGCTTGCACACATGGAACCGGACTTGCAGCAGCAGTTCGACAATGTTGAGGCCTACGATATGATCGAAAGCCTCAAAAGTATGTTCCAGGCTCAGGCAAAGACCGAGAGGTATCAAGTCTCTCAAGATTTGCTGGGCTGTAAGCTTAAAGATGGTGATCCACTGAGTCCGCATGTAATCAAGATGATTGGTTACATTCAGTCTCTGGATCGGCTGGGCGTTCCAATTAACGAAGAGTTCGCTACTGATATAATTCTGAACTCTCTTCCTAGTGCGTATGGTTCGTTCATCTCGAACTACCATATGCATGGTATGGATAAGAGTATCACTGAATTACATGGGATGCTCAAAACGGCAGAGGCTGATATCAAGAAAGGCGCCAGTCAAGTGTTGATGGTGCAGAATAAGGCTAAGTTCAAGAAGAGTTCTTGGACTAAGAAGAAGAAGGATAAGTCAGGAGGTAGCGCCCATGGCACTATCCAGAGTGCTTCCTCAAAGACTAAGCCATCTCCTACAGCCGGAGCCAATTGCTTCTATTGCAAGCAAGATGGCCACTGGAAGAGGAACTGCACCAAGTATTTGGCTGACAGAGCCAAGAGTGGAGGTGTGACTTCCAACTCAGGTACGCTTGTGTGCAATGTTATAGACATTTATCTTACTGACGCGCCTAATAGTTCTTGGGTATATGATACCGGATCAGTTATTCACATATGCAACTCGTTGCAGGGACTGGTAAGAACTAGGAGCGTGGCAAGAGGAGAGGTTGATATTCGGGTCGGCAACAAGGCGAGAGTCGCTGCGTTGGAGGTCGGCACGATGCAACTTCATTTACCTTCAGGATTTTTATTGGAACTGAATAATTGTTATTATGTTCCAGCGCTTAGTCGAAACATTATTTCCGCCTCATGTTTGATGAGACAAGATTATGAGTCGAACATTAAGAATAATGGTTGTTCTTTATATTTGAAAGATATGTTTCATGGCTTTGCACCCATTCAGAACGGGTTATTTATTTTAAATCTTGATGGTGAATCAGTCTATAACATAAATGTTAAAAGGTTGAAACCAAATGATCTGAATATGACTTACTTTTGGCATTGTCGGCTTGGTCATATAAGTTGGAAGCGCATGAAGAAGCTCCATGATGATGGACTTCTAACTTCGTTCGACTTAGAGTCGTTCGAGACATGTGAATCCTGCCTACTAGGCAAAATGACCAAGACACCTTTTGCAAGGAGTTGTGAAAGGGCGTCCGACTTGTTGGAACTAATACATAGTGATGTATGTGGTCCAATGAGCACGACAGCCAGAGGTGGTTATGAGTACTTCATTACCTTCACTGATAATTTGAGTAGGTATGGATATATCTATTTAATGAAACACAAGTCGGAAGCCTTTGAAAAGTTCAAGGAATTCCAGAGTGAGGTACAGAATCAGCTCGGCAAGAAAATAAAGTTTCTACGGTCGGACCGTGGAGGCGAGTACATGAGCCATGAGTTTGATGACCATCTAAAGAGTTGTGGAATAGTTCCTCAACTCACTCCGCCGGGTACACCGCAGAGAAACGATGTATCAGAACGGAGAAATCGGACCTTGTTGGACATGGTACGATCAATGATGAGTCGGACAGATCTACCTTTATCATTTTGGGGTTATTGTCTAGAAACTGCAACGTTCACACTAAACAGAGTACCATCAAAGTCAGTAGAGAATACACCACATGAGATGTGGACTGGCAAGAGGCCAAGTTTGTCTTTTCTTAAGATTTGGGGTTGTGAAGCATTTGTCAAGCGACTTCAGTCGGACAAGCTCACGCCCAAGTCGGATAAGTGTATTTTCGTGGGGTATCCGAGGGAAACCTTGGGGTACTACTTCTACAACCGGGAAGAGGGCAAAGTGTTTGTCGCTCGGAATGGTGTCTTCCTTGAGAAAGAGTTTCTCGGTCGGGAAGTCAGTGGGAGCACAGTGCAACTCGAAGAAATTCGAGAGGAACCGGCTAGGGGCGAGTCGGATAGCGCCTTGGAGGCTGAGCCGGTCGTGGTACCTACACCGGTAACAGCACCTGAACCACGGAGATCTGCCAGATTACAAAATGCTCGTGATGTTTTACTGTTAGACAGTAATGAGCCGGCAACTTATTCAGAAGCGATGGTGGCATCTGATTCCGAGTCATGGCTTGGAGCCATGAGATCCGAGTTAAAGTCCATGGATGAAAACCAAGGTTGGAATTTGGTTGATCTGCCTGACGGTGCAAGACCCGTCGAGTGCAAATGGATCTTTAAGAAGAAAACTGATATGGATGGAAATATTTCTTTCTATAAAGCACGACTGGTTGCGAAGGGGTTCCGACAGGTTCAAGGAGTTGACTACGACGAGACCTTCTCGCCCGTAGCGATGCTTAAATCAATTCGGATCATGTTAGCCATAGCAGCCTATTTCGACTATGAGATATGGCAGATGGATGTCAAGACGACTTTCCTTAATGGAAATTTAACCGAGGACGTGTATATGATACATCCCGAAGGTTTTGTCGATCCAGCTAACGCTGACAAGGTATGCAAACTTCAGAAATCCATTTATGGGTTGAAGCAAGCATCTCGGAGTTGGAAAATTCGTTTTGATGAGGTAGTCAAATCGTTTGGCTTCATCAAGAGCGATCATGATTCTTGTTTATACAAGAAGTTTAGTGGGAGCAAAGTAAATTTTCTAATCTTATATGGGGATGACATATTGCTGATTGGAAATGATGTCATGATGTTGCAAGAAACCAAAGAATCATTGGAAAGGAGTTTCTCAATGAAGGATTTGGGTGAGGCGACTTACATATTAGGAATCAGGATCTATAGAGATAGATCAAGGCGGCTCACTGGATTGAGTCAGAGTACATATCTGGACAAAGTTTTGAAGAAATTCAAAATGGAAGAGTCCAAGAAGGGATTCTTGCCGATGTCCCATGGCATAAAACTTAGCAAGACTCAGTGTCCTTCGACGACTGATGAGCGAAGTCGGATGAGTGTGATCCCGTATGCTTCGGCAATCGGATCCATCATGTATGCCATGATTTGTACTAGGCCAGATGTTTCCTATGCTCTAAGTGTTACGAGCAGATACCAGGCTGACCCTGGCGAAGCCCACTGGGCAGCGGTTAAAAACATCCTTAAGTACTTGAGAAGGACTAAGGAAATGTTCCTAGTTTATGGAGGTGATGATGAATTCAGTGTAAAGGGTTACACGGATGCGAGTTATCTCACCGACTCAGATGATTCTCGTTCGCAATCTGGATACGTGTTCGTAATGAACGAAGGAGCTGTGAGCTGGAAGAGTTCCAAGCAAGATACAGTGTCTGCATCTACAACAGAGGCTGAGTATATTGCTGCCTCAGAGGCGGCAAAGGAAGTTGTTTGGATCAGGAACCTCCTGATAGATCTTGGTGTGGTTCAGGGCGCGTCCAGTCCTTTGGACGTATATTGTGACAACAATGGTGCTATCGCACAAGCCAAGGAACCTAGACAACACCAGAAGAATAAACATATACTCATGCGGTACCACCTCATTCGCCAGTTTGTCGAACACGGTGATATCAAGTTATGCAAAGTACACACGGATGCAAACATTGCAGATCCGTTGACAAAGGCGCTACCACAGACTAAGCATGAGGCGCACACGAGAGGTATGGGCATTAGATGCCTAGGCATATGATGCCAGGATGATTGACTCTAGTGCAAGTGGGAGACTGTTGGGAATATGCCCTAGAGGCAATCATAGATGATATAATTCCCAATGTATTCATAAAGTTATTAAGTTGTCCTTTGGTTTGAACATCTGATATATGTCATTGAATATGTGATTCGATTGTGGAACTATGTATTCATGTTGTTCATACTAATTGTCCTTGGTCGTTAAGGTTGTGCTGGACACATACCCTAGACTAATGTGAGTGTTGGCTGATGACACGGTTCCACTTGTCATGGGCATGGTGATGCCATTCCAACGTTCACGGACTTGGCTAAAGAGTTTAGCAAGTCGGACTGACCCACATTGAGATGCAACGAGCAATTCGTCATTTTCATGTCTCAATCAATGTAATCCTTAGACCCGAGGTTGTCGCACAATCCGAGTTGTGGATCACCGACTTAGGTTCTGTTAAACGCTGCTCTATGACAAGGCAGTTATAAAGGCAGAGTTCGGGTCGAATGAGAAACAAGCTGCGTGATGTGGATAATCAAGATGGGATTTTGCCCCTCCGAATGGAGAGATATTCTCTGGGCCCTCTCGAGTGATATGATTCAGGAAGCATGGCCATGCGCGACTCAGTTAAGTGTTAACTGTGTTTGTTGACTAAGAGTTAGTCAGATGAATCACATATCACGGATGGATAAGAGAGTCGAGCTATTTAAGGGATGACGATAAAACTCCTATAGTTCGACAAGGTATATCGTGAGGCAAAAGGGACTAAGATGTAAATCACATTGGAAGGTATGTCATCATGACTCAATGGGACTTGGGAGTCGGCACATTCTGCTAGGAGCCGCTACCGATTGATCGATTGAGAGTCGGACTCTAATCGTGTCCAAGTCGCCATGAGCCTGCAGGGTCGCACACTTAAGAGCGGGAGCAATTGTATTGGTCGGGTTGGACCCGAACCGGAAATGGACTGATTTGTGAGTCGGACACACAGAGGGAATGGGCCACAAGTGTTGTGAAGCCCATTACCATTCGCTATATAAAGAGGGGCGCAGGTTGCCCAGCGGGCGCGTTACTCCTCTCCCATGCGTTGGGAACCCTAGCCCCACTCAGTCCAGCCGTTACACCGGACCTAGCAGTCCGCCGTCGGAGCTCCTCCTCGTACGTGTGGATACCGGCAGAGGTGCTGTACGTTCAGCACTTCGAAGTTCGCGGGATTGGATCGGCCGGATCGGATCGTGGGACTGCACTGCCCCGACGCGCTTCATCGATAATCCGCAACCGCGCGTCTAGTGGTAATCATCGTGGCCTTCTACCTCGGCTAGATCTTGGAAGTACCGCGTAGGAAAAGTTTTGTTTATCTCTACGCGTTCCAACACTATGGGGCTGCTCACCTCGCGGCCGAGTCTGTTTTTTGTCCGGGCCTGCTCAAATCCGGCCCAAACTTGCTCGGGATTTGAGCGGTCGCGGACGCCGCGCGGACGCGCTCTCGCCCCCGCGCGCGAGGCGGGGTGACCCACACGTCAGCGACACGACGATGGTTCGGTTGCCCTCCTGGCCTACTTAAGCGCCACACGCCCCCGAACCGTCCCCACGCGGCGCCCCCACTCCCCCGTCCTTCTCTCTCTTAACCTCGAAACCAAGTGCCGCCGCTTGCCGCAGCCATGCCCTGCCGCTGGTGGCTGGGGGGCACGACAATGAGGCGGGATCCTCGTCCTCCTCCTACCGCCGCGCCCGCTCCAACCCTCCTCCTCCCCCACCCCGTCCTCCTTTCCACATCAACCCGCCGTCCATCTCCTCCGACGAGGACGAGCGTGTGCGCCGCCGCCCGTACATCAACAAGTGCTAGTGGTACTGGGACAATGCGATCCCAGTACCCTGGCCCGACGACGTCATGCAGTGGGAGGGCCTGGGCACGGCCCTCCACGACTCGGCCATGGAGGACAAGGCGCGCCAGGAGAAGGAGGAGCGCGAGATGGCTGCGGCACTGGCGGCCGTGGCAGCGGCTCAGGCTGCGGAGGCGACGCAGCAAGCGCTGGCACGGGTGACGGCGGGGCGGGAGGCCAGAGCAACCAGGGAGGCGGCGGCTCTGGCGGCGGAGGAGGCCAGGGTCGCGGCCCAGGAGGAGGAGGAGCACGCGCTGGCGCTGCGCCGCTGCCCGCGGTGGTTCCGACCACTGGTCGGCATGCGATGGAAGTGGGAGGAGCCGCCGCCAGAGCTGTCGGAGGCGCCACCGGCCCCCGTCCAACCGGACACGCCGCCGCGCCCTACTGGCCTGCCCGACCACCTCTTCTAGGAGCCGGAGTATGTCATCCTCTCCGACGAGGACGACACGGACGATGAGTAGCTCCAGCGAGTGGCCGGTTGTAGTTAAGGCTAGTATTTTTTTTGCATGTAACCAGCCGTTTGTGGCCCCCACCCCCAAGTAAGCAGCCCGTAGGGCGCGTTCAAAATATTCGTGTCCTCCCCTACCGGACGGCTGCTCAAACGGACGGATTCATCTGTGTTATGTGTTTTGAGCAGGCTCGTAGGAGACGTCCCGAGGGTGTAGTCGCCGGGATGCGCGAGCGACGTGGCCCTAGTCCTGGGATCAGGCATTAAGATTCGTACACCAAGCCCCATAAGAAAAAAAAGATTTGTACACCAAGCCCACCAAGACAAGCAGATAAACCCCACATCATCCCCTTATCCTCGAGCCCAAACTGCCGGAAGCGCAGAACGCGAGCAGAGAGAGCGCAAACAGAGAGATGGCGACGATGTCCCTCGCCGCAGCCTCACCCCTCACCTCCACTCCTCGCGGCCTCGCCGTCTCCACGCCCCGCACGTCATTCATCGGCCTCCGCACTGCCGGCGCATCGGCGGCGCGGTTCCCGGGATTGGCTGCGGCGCCGCGGCCGTCGGGGAGGGGCGAGGCGGCGGTGGTGAGGATGGCGAAGAGGGAGCTGGAGCTGGAGGAGATACGGTCCATGGAGACTGAGAAGATCGAGCAGGAGGTGGTGGACCTGAAGGGGGAGCTCTTCCTGCTCCGCCTCAAGCGCTCCGCGCGCCAGGAGTTCAAGTCCAGCGAGTTCGGCCGCATGCGCAAGAGGGTATTGCCTCTTACTCACTGCGTTGTTGCTTGTGCATTCGTTATTCGTTGATTCGATGTCAACTGCGTGCGACATTAATGTCTCGTTTGGGAAACTAGCATCTGTAGTTCATGGAATGTTGTCTCATAATGCTGAACTGAACTTAGTCATTTACTGATAGTTTGTGCTGATGCTGGGACAACTCCTCCCGAAATCACCCCCCAACACCCATCCTATAAGTGGTTTGGAGAAAATGGCACTATGCCAGTGTTAGTCCTTGACCTTCGAAGGCTTCTATTTCATTCACACTATGTATAGGTTGAGAGTTGAAACCTTCATCTCAGTACGAGAACCTAGAACAAACAGTAAAACAGTCATGTTATAACATCAGATCAGATGAGGCGAGGCGCATGTATCAGTAGACCTATGACATTCAGAAATGAATCTTCTGAGTTAATCTATTGTTCTTTTACTTGCTCAATAGCAGCATGTCTCAAAACTGCTTGGTGACTTATGCTGTCATCTTTACAACAGGTTGCTCGTCTGCTGACAGTAAGAAGAGAAAGGGAAATTGAACAAGGAATCAACAAAAGACTGTCTAGGAAGCTTGACAGGAAATGGAAGCTGGGCATTGTGGTGGGACCACCACCATCTATGAGGGAGAAGAAGGAGGAAGAGGTGTAGAAAACAGCAAAACAGGCTATCTGCACAAGTAACTTCATGCATGTCTTGAAAGAAGGTTCCTTTCTCCCTGTAGTTTCATCCCTTGTGATGGTTTGTTTGTAATCCAGAGTAACAGTTTTCAAGTACTTCCTGTCAAAACCAGAACTTCTGTTACCAGTTCCTTCTGTAAATTTCAGTTCATTTGAAATTTCCGCTGCTCATCTCATTGTCACCATTTATGTTCTTATATTCTTTAATTCTTAACATATGAAAATGAAACTGTGAAACAAAGAGTTTTTCTGTTATTGAGACATCAAGACTAGGCAGCTCTGTGTACCTGGATTACATGCTTTCTCATTATGCTCAGTTGGATCATAGTATGTTATTTGATGACATCTAAACCTTGACTGTAGTGGAAAATTACGTGTTACCATTTAGTTCTGTGTTCTTATAACTAAAAGAACTGCCTAACAAGGTTGTCTACGGAGAGACATGGTTCATCATGAGGATGGAAGGAGTGAGCTGTTACATTGCCTTTATCATGGAGCTCTAGCAAATACATGAAACCACCTCTAGTTTTCTTGTAATTATGCTCAACTGCGCATTGCCCATTGTTTTAAATCTTTGCCATGGCATGGAAAATACGGAAACTCTAAACTTACGGACAAATTGCATACGGATCTTTCCTACGGACTGACGTGTCGGCTCCTAATTAGTCCCCCACCCTGGTACACCCCCTGAATTTCACTGGGGTCCCACCCACTGACCCACCCCACCTAATCCTGTAATAATTGTCCGTAAGACCCCTCCAGAAGTGTAGCATTGCTCTGGAAAATATGCGCACTTTTTGCAAATATATTTTGTTTTCAAAAGTAACAAGTAAATAATCATAGTAAGCGTGGAATCTTCAAATTTGTAAGAAATTGACCTTATGTTTATTCAGTCCACTTAAGTGTTGAAACTCCTTATTCCACTTACTCAACATTGTTTTGATGAGCATACCCTTGTGATAAAACGACCTGGACCACCTTTTGAAATAGCGATCACATCAGACACTGTCAGGACAGTTCACTTTACCTGACCCTGTCCCAGTGCCAGCGATAACTTATTTTACCTATTTGAAGAAGATGAATTAACATAGAGAAAACACATCATTCGACTCATATCTATAATAGATTTATTGGTTTTTGGTGCATTGTTTTGTTCAGTTTACTATTATGAAATATTTGGAAACTTTTGAATTTTTCTTGTGTAGGGCTCTCACTTTTATTGTTGTTGTACAGCTTTTAATATAGCTTCTAAAGTATGCTGCAAATGTTTCTGCATGGATTTTGCTAATCAAGCTAGGTCCATAATCAGTTCCATCATGAATAGGCCCAGATTGCCCAGCCCTTTAGCCCAAAATTGTAATGCCAATCTCCTTAATATCTTAACTTGAGATGGCGGAGAGGCTTCACCCACAAGACACTCTAGTCAAGCCCAACACTTGGTATTGTAACTGGGCTTTGATTGTTTGATATGTTGACAATGGAAGATACATTCATGCATTCTTTCGAAGAAAAAAGTTCATGCCTTGGACTCATTGTTCAGTAGTGACAAGGTGATGAATTGGTTGAGTTAGATAAGAAATGAAGGGGATATCAGCCCTAGTCACTAGGACAGTTTTGTTTCTACCACAGCCTTATCTGTTTTTGGTTTTGGGCTTTTGGCACTCAAAACAAAATAAGGGCACTACCTGCTGACTAGTGCAAATGTAATGGTTTTCCTTACTGTCAACAGTTAAAACACATAAAACCATAAAAGAATTTTGCTTGGTTTTCTGAGAGCACTCTGGGTTTGGTGTCAACACATAGCCCAATGCAGTTTCAAGTTGCTAGATACGCCCGAAACTCTACTAGCTAGGATTCATTGTCAACCAGCATTGTGTTATAGATTATGGCTGTGCCACTAGATGTACAACTGGCAAAATGCAAGTTGGTTAAGTATGAAACTGCTTTTGTCACACATGACTACAATATGATCACAGCTGCAAGAAATACTGTCACATTTCATAATTATCTAGTTTTTATCCGACACAAAGACCTGTCGATAAATCAGAAGATCACTATTCACAGAGATCACATCTATTTGAACAATAATTTTGTGATTCAACTCCACAGCTATGTGATCATAAGGAGACTTATTCAGCAAGAGTACTCCAATATTAAGCAAGGGTTGTCTACCTCTGTGTGTCTTCTATGCATTTTCCTTTCCCAGTTCCAACTACTCCAAATATGAATTTTCAATTAGTCTACCACCTATGTTCAGTGACATGGGAAGCTCAATGCAATATCCGACCTGTGGCATCATATGTACCACCTTGATTTGCTTCCTTTCCCAAATGTCCTTGGCTGTACCAAAATTAAACCACACTCTACTCACTCCTTTATATAAAAAAATCTGAAAACTGACACTTGTCAGTGTCAAATAAAGCCATGCTGTTATTGCTTGATTTAAATTGAGTTTATTAATGTTAGCCGTCAATGTCTTGAAGGAAAAGCCATCAACTATTACCTGCTCACAAGGCTCAAGAAAGCATACCCCATTTTAAAACAAAACTAAGATGTGAATGGTTTCAAGTTATAAGATGTTTGATCTCCGACAAGGACATGATGACAACTGACTATGGCGAAACACCAGCAGTGCTTCAGAAAAGCAGACGGCTCATGCATGATTAGTATAATTAAATATTAGTAGTGACAGCAGCATATGTTTTAGGTGCTTGGATGCTTCCTATCATTGCTACATGCTTTCTATTCTCTCCTTCGACACGGTAAGTTTTGGTCAACTTCCTGTAACTGCCTGGAAGACAAATTTCTTTCCAAATTCTTGCACTGCCAATAGTAGCATCTGGAAGGTTCCTTCTTTGAGCATCACTGTATCATTGTTCGATAAAGCATTTACACTTGTGACACAAGTTTTGCTTTTGAAAAGGTTACATAGCTTATCAGTTTCTTCTCTATATACTGTGGCTTAGTACTTATATGTTCTACAGTTCTGCAACTCTGCTTTGGTGCTAGTAAATCTTGATTCTCTGATATGTTGATTATTCAGTGAAATATTATTTAAAATATGCTACTCTACGATTATTTAGTGAAACTTAGTGTGCATACATCTCCAACTAATGCACGATGGCATTTAGAAAATGGTTAGTGTGGCACATGTAGTTGTATGCTATTCACAGGTTGCCATTCTTACAGAATTATATTAAACACAATAATATCATTTAGGATTTAGTGAGGAGGATTCCAGTCTCCCATGAATCAAATTAAACTAAATAGGAATATTCAACACAACAAGGCACATAAAACTCAAGGTGGAAAATTTATATAGGAGTAGATGTGTATGTACAAGTGATTTGGCGTCCACTGTATATGCATAGGAACATATGGTCTGCCAATGCATGTGTAAATCTATAGCGCAAAAGAAAATCCAACTGGAGCTATAGCGCTAAAATGGAGATCACATCACAAACAAGAGGTAAGATGTGAGAAGCTAAAGGAAAAGCAAACCAAAGAGTAGCTCACGGTTGCAGTCAGAACTCATGCAAAGTCGCTCATCAACTGGTCATAAAACGAGTCAGACCAAATAGGGAGCTGAGAGCTGTTGCCATCAGCATCGCAGCTTGAGGTGCTGCAAGCATCGCCGAGGTTGGAAATAGGGAAGTCGGCGAGCGGCGGAAGGGAGTTCTCTGACAGGAGCAGCGGTTTCTGGCTGCCATTCTCCCCGGCGCCGCTGTTTGCAGTATAATCTGAGTTCTCGTTGTTGGTACCATCGATTATTGTCTGTTCGAAGAATGAGCTACCAGGTATCTGGATGTCGGGCAGTACGAAGTCCTGGCCATTGATACCCTCCAGGATCCTTGGAGAGGACAGAGAAGACAAGGAAGACATCTGCGAGGGACTCAGGAGGCCGATCTGCTCCAGGTGAGTGGGGATGGTGTTGATGCTGCTGGAGCTGGGACTCGTTGCAATGGCCGCTGCGGACTGAAGCAGGCACTGCAGGTACTCGAGCTTCGCTGCCTGGACCGCATCAGCTTGCAGCTGCTGGCTGGAGGTTTGGTCTTCCCATGGGCGCTGATCGACGAGCTGGCGGAGGTTGGCGAGCGCGATGAGCTGTGGCAGCGCGGCGAAGAAGTCGGTCCTTGGGCGGTGGGTCATCGGGTCGAATCCCATCTGGATCAGCTTCTTCTTCAGGTGGGTGTTCCAGAAGTTCTTGATCTCGTTGTCGGTTCGTCCCGGAAGGTGCTTCGCGATGGCTGACCATCTGATTTGGTCAGAACAACAGTTTACGTGGGTTAGCAAGAAGTACGATTTTCTTGAAGATTATGCCAACATGTAGACAGTTGATAGATGGCAGGAATATATATGTGGAAGAGATTTGGTGCAGTACTTGTTGCCAAGGACGGAGTGGAGATGGAGAATGGTCTGTTCTTCCTCAGGGGTGAACTTGCCTCTCTTGATATCTGACCTCAGGTAGTTGGTCCATCTCAGCCTGCAGCTCTTGCCGCATCTGTTGAGCCCTGGTGACATGAGACGAGATGCATGAGCTACATTTCGGACGGCATTCGTGCCCGGCTCCGAGACAGAAACTATAGGCGTTAATTACCTGCAAGCTTGGGCAGCGCTCTCCAGCTGCCATGGCCGTGCTTCTGGATGTAGTCCGTGAGCTTCTGGTCTTCTTCAGTTGTCCAGGGGCCCTTCTTGAGGCCATTCTCGTCGCAGCAAGGAGACCTCCCCATTGAGATAGGATTGGGGTAGGATGGTGCAGTTGGCAAGGAGGGAGACAAGCTATCTGCTTCCCTAGCTTGGTCCTTGGGGTTTCCTCCTGTGCCAAGGATGTCTGCTCACCGGAACACGGCTTCCTCTATATAAAGGCCAGGAGATCGGGCCCGGTTTCCTAAACCAAGGTTTGACATAGTTTATTTGAGTGGAAATGACTAGTTTGCCCTCTGATCATTTGCGTGTGGGACGTGCATGTCAAGCGTCGGAGGGCAAAGAGTCTCGATGTCCACTCTAAATTAAGGGCCGTTGATCTCTGATGTGGACTGGGGTTATGGGTGTTTGCCAGGCTGCTAGCTACTACTACCTGGGTACGCAATCACATCGGTGTACTCTGTGTTCCATTATTAGCCTTCTTTTGATCAAGGTCTGTTGCTTAAGCCTTGTCTTGTTTTTGTTGTGTATGTCAACTTTGTAAGAAAATTGTGGCCTATGTTAACTTCGGAAGCGTGCCCCAGAAAAATCTTGTTTCTAACCACGCGAAGCCGCTCAATTATCCCAAACCAATGACTTTAGGAAGGAGGTATTTGATGCTAGCCTCCAATTGCGCCAAGTACGTCGCAGAAGATGCTGACTTATTAAGAGCTCGAGGGGGCTGGCTTCCACACAATGCAATCTGGGACGCACCGGAGAAGATGAATATCCTAGAGCTTAGACAAAAGGGAGAAAAACTCAGTGATGTCGAGCACCGTGATACCATTACCTCTATAAGGTTGATATTTGCCATCTAAAAATCGTGGCACAAAGCTTTGGAGACTGAGATGTTACGTGGAAAAAATTAGAAGGCGCAAGATCCTTTGGCTTTAGACCGTCAAGCCAAGGAGAGTGCCAAAATTTGGCGACAAGGAGATCTCTAATCATGATGGTGGTCGATGTGTAAAATAGATCCATATCGGTCACACCGCATGGCTCAGGTCCGTCCATTCAAGCCATGGACCAAAGACACAAGTCCCTACCTAGCTTCTCAAGATCGAGTATGACGAGGCCTAGGGATGTAAATGGTACATATAATTTTCGCTCCGAGTCTGCATCCACATCAGTTTTTGAGAATATATGGTATGCACTTTTAGAATCTGTCAGATATGGATGCCGGAGTGAATATTGGTCAAATAGATATCGGCCTAGCAAGTTAGTCCATCTACTTATTTCTACAGGCTAGTTCGCTCGCTTTGTAATTCTATTAGCATTATTAGTATTGTATATTTGCACTATTATTACTTATTGGTACAAATATAGCTTACTACTACCGTATTGGTTTGCCCGCATATGCTTGTGATGTTGTGCTAGCACGTATGTTGTCGTGTAGTGCGAGCAAAAACAGTTTTAACCAAAGTATAGTGTTAGACGATTGAATTTCTATTTTTTAACAATGCTAGTTTTCATATGTTTTATACACATATTTATTGGATCTGTTACCTGCTTTCGATTCGAGCCCGCTCTGAATCCATGATCCGATACAAAGCGCATTCGGATCCTATCATTATCCGCTTTGCTCTACTCCAACAAGAAAATACGGTAAATGATACGATACAGGAAGAGCATTACCCGATCCGTTAACATCACTACCAAGGTCCCCCACTAAGATTTTGGTGTACGCACCAAGTCCCATTTGATTATACATTTCTGGCCTGAAACCTTGTGCGAATCCGCCCACTGGAAAGGAGTCATATAGTAGTATGCCACCGTTTACTTCTTTTTAAAATCTAGCTAATTATAACAGTCTCCAAAACTTGCTGTACATACTATATTTTCTATTTGCTAATAGTAGCACTTGTTGGTACTAACTGTATTGTAACACACAGGCCGCAGCAAATACACCATTTGTGTTCATACATGCATGTCAGCATTTAATTTAGATAACAAAGTAGGTTTCTAGGAAACCAAGGCGCCGTATATTCTCTTGTCAACTGGACGAGAGACACAAGCAACGAAGTGGAGGAAGATCCATATTTGGAGTAATATCCTATATATATATTGTAGAGGTACTGTACGTGATCTAACGAGGAGCCTAAAAGAGAGAGAAAAAAGGATAATATGCTATATATTGTAGAGGTACGAAGTAACAGATTTAGCAGGTACAAATTTAGCAGGTGGAATGGCGTATGCAGAGATCTGACTCCGTACCTAGTCTTATTCTTGCACAGGCCCATTCGTGAAGCATACAAATGGCTGCTCTCACGCGTGATGCCATTTGCTTCATTTCTTACTGCAACTGACAACTTAGTATATGCTCCCAGTTGAGATCAGGCTGCAAGACAGCAAAAGTAGAAACCATGCATGTATGCGTGCATAGCTAGCTTCTTGTACAGGGGCGGAGCGTCATGGAGGCCATACCGGGCCTTGGCCCAGTCTTTGGAAGATGAAAAACACTAATTTTAGGTTAAATTACACATGTATTCACCCATAATTGGCCCAGTTTAATTCATATGGCCCAGTCTATAGAAGTTGCGATGGGCTCGGGCTCTGTTTGGCCCATCCTTTGTGTGCAGTCACGCTCCGCCAGTGTTCTTGTACTATATATCACGATCGAGTGGAGCCGCCATGGGAGCGGGTCGGTGCAGAAGACCATCACCATGATTGCGGTCTTATGGAATTAAAAGATAAAAGGCGCCATCTTTTGGTTGGCGTTTTTTCTTGTTTCTTGGACTGATCCCACGTCCAAATTGGCAGGATCGAATCGAAGTTATTGAGGGAGTAGCTAGCTAGGCACGAGAGAGATCGTATAGTGCGGCCTAATCATTTCACAAGTTGTTAAGTGAACCCGGCCAGCCTTCTGGTCCTGAGAAGTGCTACACCTATGGACCGTTACGGATGGGCTCATGGGACCCTCCGTCTCAAAATAACTGACTTGAATTTGTCAAAACATGGATGTGTATTAGTGTATAGATACATCCATATTTGAACAAAGTTGAGTCAATTATTTTGAGACGGAGAGAGTACATGAAGCTTACCAGGGCCAGTAGCGGAGCTTACTGTAGTTTAGAGGGGTCCACCGCCCCTCAGATTTGGACCAAATGTTTAAGATTTTTTTTGAGAGGTCTGAACTAAGAAGAAAAATAATATTTCGCCCTCCCCCAAATATCGATATTTTGCATTTCGCCCCCTGCAATTTCTGTCAAGCTCCACCACTTAGGGGGGTTAGTAAACTAATGCTTAATGAGGGATGGACACGTCCGTCCGTAACCGTAACAGTAGTCCGTAAGTTTTTGGTCCGCAGCTCTAGGATTTCCGGATCTGGATCTGTTTAGAGCACTTACATTTTGCATGGTGTAGATTATGTACAGGATGCAATTCAATTATCCAGCGGGGTCAGCTCAGATATACTCTTTGCTGAAACGTGCATGTCATTGACAAATTGCGAGCCGGGTCGCTGAACTGTAACCAAGCTGTATCCGGACCGGCGAAGGCTCCCGCGAAGCATTCGATCGCTCTCGTCACTCCAACATCAAGCAAACCAGAATCAACGGAGGCTCTAGACGTACAGAGGCTAGCAACGGAGTTACGGAGGCTAACTCTCGACTGGATCCATCAGGTCGCTCGTCCCCGTCCGCTATCTAGCTAGCGAGCTTTCCAGCGCGCGCCAAGGTTCTTGAGGTGGACGGATAAATTTCCATTCCACGTACCCCATGCATGCACGCAATACGGGGACGGAAAGCGGCCGTATGTCGTCGTCGTCACCCCGGTCGCCACCTTCCCCCGCGTGGCTCATAATTAAACAACCGCCAAGTTGATTACCACGTCGGCGAGCATCAGGGTCCCACGATGCGTACGTGTGCTTGTACCGGTTGCTTCGTCGATCGCGTACGTACCGCTGCTGAATTTGTTTTCGCCCGCGGAAGAAAGTCTAGATACATCTAGTTGAGAGCAGTGGCGGAGTTAGGATTTTCAAATTGGGTATGCGGAGGAGCGTAGCAATATGGTTCCCGGGCTCCAGGTAGCCCATTTTGAATATTTTTTACAAAAACTGAAAATTTAAAGCTTTGAAAAAATTTCAAAAGAATTCCAGGATGTACTTATTGATTTATTCTACTCGTTTGTAAATTCTCAATGCAAAAAAAAAACAAATATTCTGGGCTCAGAAAAAAAAAATCACAAATGTGTAGATCTAAGGGCTGAGCCGTTAAATTTTCGGATCTTCTAAAATTTGTCTGATTTTCCTTTTTGATGAGAAAAAAATATGAGGTATTTCTATTGAGAATTTACACACTCGTACCGTACATACTTGACTACATCCACATATTTTTCAGGAATTTTTTTCATCTTTCAAATCAGATTTTTTAAAAGATTCAAAAGAAATTCTTCCATATAGAACCCGGGCCCTATTTTTTATCCGGTATGCTGAGTGATATTTTTGTTATATGTGTAAAAAGGGAGCTACTATACACATACGTACATGCATATAAGGACATATAAACTAAAATTAGTTTGCAAAAAATATTGGGTATGCATTGCATACCCATGAATAGTTCAAGCTACGCCCATGGTTGAGAGTCATCTAATATGGAACGGAGGGAGTACGTGCGTGCGTGGGTCCGTCAGTGCGTGTTGTGTTTGACAAGGAGGGACTGGACTCACTATTATTTTAGGGGGGTTGATTCTTCTCGTGCACTGTATTTTGCAGGTCCCTGTGCACGCCCTAGCCTGGCATCCTTTTCTCAATCCTCCGATGTCATCGCATCTTTTTCCATCGTGGGATGAGCAATCCAGTTGCACCTACGTACCACTTTGTTTAATTCTGTATACGTATGAACCTGTCATGCGTGAGGTGACTGTCCTCGTATAATTTACTTTGTGGTCCGTATACAGGTACGATGGGAAATAAGTATTCCGTCCAGTCGTACGTTTGTCTTTGGCTACCCGGCCGGCCGGTCCCCTCTCCCGGCAGCATATATTAGGGCCTTATGAGTAGACAGTTATACACACTAGTACACAAAACCCCAACAATGACAATTCAGTTGCACCTGTTTCACATTTTTTCTTTCCTTTCCTATAATGTTTTTTTCCGGGACGTATGACGCTGGTACAACGCCATAAATGGCAACACACTCGCCCACTCAACATATTTCAGCTTACAACGAACTGATGAAATAGGCTTTCGTCCCGCTATATTAATATAGCAACCACCCGATACAAGTTTTGAGACCACTGCTGGGGCAAAACAGCACAGTCACGCCCAAAAGAAAAGAAAGAAAAACGAAAAGAAAACAAAGCCAATATAGGTGGATCAACGAAAACAAAGGTGACTCGCAACCGTTGCGCTCTCTCCGGCAAAGTCCCACCACTATCCTAGCACTCTGAAATGTCGCGTACCAAACAACACCTCCAAGAAGGAAAACAACGACGACGTTGCTACTGTCCGTACTGGTCCTATGATTTCTCTCGGTACGCTACGGGTAGTGGGGAAGAGGTACACCCGACACCCTTCAGGAAGGAAGGGCGACACTCAGAAGCACCACTGCGCCGGTGTCAAGAAAACAAGGATTTCTCCCGACCTCGAAAACCCACACCCCTGGACAATCCGACATGCTCCACCCATTTTGCCACCCACCAACAAACGCCACCACGGAATTGAAGTCCCCATTGTCGTATCACCAGGAGAGCACCACACGCCGGTCGAACCGAGAAGGACCAGCCGTAGAAAGAGCGGCAGTAGCACAACCATGTGGGAGGGATCGACCTCCACCGCCATAGACGGTAACCGACCGGACGCAACACGCAGGAGCACACCACGCCATATTGGAGCCGGAGGAAGGCTGCAGCACAGCCACCTGGAGGACTACCTCCACCGCCATCGGCGGGTGCCGACCGGACGCGGTAGCAGAGACACACCAGGCTGGGCAAGCCCGGCTGGTCCCTGAGAGGGTTCGTGAAGTCTCCGCCACCACGCTGCTGCACGTAGGCTGACGCCGTTGCTACCCTCATGATCGGCACCAAAGGCCCGGCCGGACCCATACGGGTCCGCGAAGCTCCCGGCGCCACGCTGCAGAAGACATGTTGTCGTCGCCACCGCCGCTCCGTCACAAGTATTCTCGTACCTCCGTCAAACCGGGTAGCCGGGTCGAGCTTGGGCCCGCACCAACCCAGATTGGGCCCATAGGGCCCAGATTTGGGCCTACAGGGCCCTGGCAGAACCCTAGCCACCCGCACCACCAACTGGCGGCGCCGCCGCTGCGCTCACCTCCGGCAGCCGATAAGAAGCAGTGAAGCTATGCCGTGTCCGCTGCCGCTGTGCCGTGTCCGCCGCCGCCACGCCGCCGACCGAGGAGCACCGACGCCAGATGGGCAGAGCCCCGCCTCCACCCATCCCGGCGCGGGGAGAGACAGGCCGCCGCCGTCGGCGCTGCACGGGTCGTGCCCGGTGGACTCTGCCGACGGCGGCGACGGGAGAGGGAGAAGGGAGGGACGGGGAAGGGGGGCCAGGGGGCGCGCGCCGCCGCCGCGTGGGGGGAACGTACACGCGCGAGAAGGGAGAGGGAGGGGGCTGGGGCGGGGCGCGCCGCCGCCGGCGGCCGGAACCCTAGGGTCGCGCGCGGGGGTCGCGCCTCAGGAACCGCATGGGCATGGTTATTAATGAATGAATGAAGAAAGAGTACAAGTTCGCTTACAATGAACTCCCCAACGAAAAACACGCCAAAAGCTCACCTTTTTTCAACCTCCAGCCATGAATGACGAGGAAGTAGGACACACATTCTGAAGACGATAAGGTGTGACGAACTATGTCGGACACCTCAATATCACGACTCTGGCTCTAGGATGGCACGGGTCAACACCAATAAGCGCCCAGAGGAGTCGCCGAGTGGATGCCATGACCCATAGACATGCGAAAGTGTCACCTAGAAAGCACCGGTGACAATTTACATTGTGCCCTGAAGGACCACACTCTGAGTAGCGGTCAACAAAGACTTCGTATTCCACCTTAGGGATGCCTATCGACCCAAGCAACACTACCTCCAAGAAGGGACTAACACCGTGGCACGACCGCGGTCTAAACTAGAGATCCAGATCTAAGGTTTCCCCTGGTGCATGAGGAGGGGAAGCACAATTAGGGCCATGACGACCCCTCCAAGAAGGATATGGCACATGTGGGTGTCGCCATTGTCAAGCAGTGATTTCTCCCGACCCTTCATCGTCAATCCACAAAGTGCGCCAGAGTAAAGGTAGACGAGAGCCATCTAGACCCACTACCACCGAGAGGCGAGACATGCATACGCCAATGAAGCAGGGAGACGCCGACCACCTCCAGATCTACGCCAACCATAGCCCCACCATTTTGCAGGGACGAGCCTCCACCCTGATGTTGACCACCACGAATTGATCTTGGAAGTGGAGGCTCCGATCTATCGCCACAGGTCATGACCACCTTGTCGTGAATCCCGGTCCGCTATGCTCCGTGACTAGCCAAGACCAACTAGACCACACCATCCAGCTACTTACCAAAGCCACACACACAAACACTACTTCCCTCAAGTAGAGCGGCCAAATTCACGTCGAGCGAAGGAAGACCACTGCACCACCTCTGCCAATGCAACCTCTACCATCATCCACCCTCACCGAGCCCATGGTGCACGCTAAAGGACGCCCGACGACCGCTGCCACATCGAGTCCCCAGCTCGAGGCCATGATGCCCGGAAGCCACATTCCCACCGCCACCGGATCTAAATAGGCTTTGCCCGGTAGGGGCCATCGGTGGCAGAGGGGGCGATAAGAAGGGGGAGAGGGAGGGCCTCTCCGTGGGAAGGCGCCACTCGACACGCCCTTGGGAGACACGACACGAGGGCCTTTACGGGAGGTGATCCTGACTTATCAAACTTAGGTATTACTGAACGTACCGTTCTTGGTCAGCTATGAGGAAAAGGTTATTAGCTTACATGGATTCCTATTCCGCTTTGATTCCTCTTTTTACCGTACTACCATAGGATGGGAAGTGCATGATTACCGTGTTAGTTTATTTTTGCATATTGTCCTTTCACTCCTACTATAGAAATCTTTATCACTGCCGACTTGAAACAGCCATAATAGACGGCTGGGAAAGCCGCACGTGTGTGGTGTGAAAATGAAATCCCATGGCTCCTTTAGAACCATGTATGATGCGAGGAAATAATCTCCAACCCACCCAATAGCCTTGACGAGCACCTTTATCACCATATTGTCGCCATGTGTGGAGTCAGCATCATTCGACTTCAGCTCCTCCTTGTCCGTTCACTCAAGAGAGGACACTCACGACCATTGGTCCTTTACAACTAATCGGGTCCTCAGAAAATTACTCGACAGAGTCAATGATGTTATAACTAGATAACACATGTGAAAAAGAGAAGTAGAGGGCGATGACATGGTGAAAGAGATGGTTCCCCCATGTATGGTTTTGGTAATTGATGACAATCACTATGGACTAATGGTTGCACTGAGTTATACTTATAGAGTTTTTCCATAGGCAATGTTTGATGTCCATGCATTGGATGATCAAGTGATGACCAATGTGTTATTCATGTGAATATCCGAAGTCTGGTCATGAGAGAGCCGAGCATTTCAAGTATGTGTTCAAGAAGAATATTGTGTGAACATTCATGTTTACCTTTAAGACATCATTATAATGGAAAGAGAAGAAAAGATACAAGGTTGATAAGGCAAAGTGCTAAGAGATGGTTAAAGTTGATCAACTCACAAAGCTAGAAGATGTATCATGTGGGATCATGGTATGGTAAGTAAGTGTGCATATAACTTTGTGAACTAACCCATGATATGTGTGTGTGGTATATCTATGTGGGGTTATCTATATTTCCATGGGCTTGCATAAAAAGGAAGATTTCATATAGCCCATAGTGGATGAGGTCAAGTGGTGATCGTCATCAAGATTGTGAAGTGCAAGTCGAAGAGAATCATATCAAAGAGATCACAGATTGCCACCCTTTTGGAGATAATGACCAAGTGAATATGTACTTAATAGAACCTCTGCCATAGTGGTGCATGAGGGAGCAATATATGAGTCTTCACCGAGCGAAGCACAATGAAGAAATATGGTCCAATTTGAGGTGATCAAGATCATAATTATCTAGCTCAAGTGAAAGTTTCAACGCAAAGGTATGGTTTGATAGGTTTTTTTTTATTTTACCGGCCTCATGACATAGTTGGGAGACCGGATTATAGGGTATATAACCATACTATCAAGAGGGGCTCTCATATTAGCATATTGATCATATCATTCAGAGAGAGCTAATTTTTTTGCATACTTGACATAATATTTCTTGGTTATTATTTGTGATTTTCTCCATGTGTGGTTTTAGAGATTGTCATGTTCTTCAAGACAAGCTCAAGTTCATCAAAAATAGATTACGCATGAAGAACTTATTGCGTTTTTTATAGGGGAGGTTTTACTGGTTGTTCCTTTATAGAGAGGTCAAACATTTCATTGTTTGGTTTTATCCTCACATGATGAACAATGAAGTTTCTCTGCATGATCTTATAGTGCTCATCGTTGCGATTCCAACGAGCCCAAAATTATAAAAAAACGGAGTCCAGAGATGAAAAATATCGCGTTTTTGGTGTTGGTATTTTTCTAGAAACAGGGAGGCCGGCCTGGCCGGCCTCGAGGCCGGGAACCAGCCGGGCGGCTCTGTTAGCTCGCCAGACTTTCATTAGACCCTCCCCCCCGAGGATGGGATACCAGGCCTGCCCTTTCCTCATGCTGGGCCCTAGGCCGGGACACCCAGTTTTCCCCAACAGGAATATTTTGTGGGGACCTATTTTAAGGGGTCTTCTTTTCCTACTTCTCAAGCAAGTTTCTCCCCTCCATATTATTGACCTCCTAGAGCTTTTTTTTTCTCTCTATTACTTCATGATTCTTGACTCTAATTGAAGGGAAAAGAGAGAGGAGATCTAGATCTATATTTCCACCAATCCATCTTTCCTTTTAGTGAGGGAACTGTCGAGTGTTCATAGTAAGGTTCATGGAAAGGGGTCCCATAAGCCTGATAGTAGATCGTGGGTGGTAACATAGGGGAGTTGCCAGAGGCGAGGACACAGTTTACCCAGTTTTAGTACGTCTCAACTAAGGCGGCGTTCTACTCCTACAATCTCAATAAATCAGGGCTAAAGACTGAAGTATACAAAGCACAATGTGAGTTTAGGGTTTCACTATCTCGGCGAGGTTGTGCTCTTGTCGATCTAACTTCTAGCTTCTGCCTTATGGCTGCTCCTGTCCAGTTTTATATAGATAGACGGACTAGGGCTTACAGGAAGGAAACCTTGAAGTCTATGGAAAGAATTCCTATTCTTGGAAAGTAAGACATCCGGCTTCTTCTCCAAGCCGGATTATGTGTTGGGCCGTAATCCGTGTTCTTCTAGAATCCGCCTTCCCGTGCGTCGGCTTACTGGGCCACTCAATGGACTTTGCTCCATTACCTACAGGACACACTGGCAATCCGGCCCTCTGCCAATGCCGGATATACCCCCATTTGGCATATATCTGACAATAGACCCCAAGGAGAATTAAGGCCTCCATTCTTCGTATTTTCCTGTAAATTGTGCATTTAGAAAAGTCAGCCTTCAGTCTTGAATCTTCTTTCCTCGTGCTTTGATGCCAAAGTCCGTCTTTTGGGGAATCCGACATTTCTTTGCAAGCTGCGCTCAGAAGGAACCTGTTAATCGTAACGTAGGCGCAAAAATCATGCCTACGTCACCGTCGTTCGGATTTGGTAAAAAACCCTAAGAACAAATCCCTGCTAGATTTTGGTGCGAGAAACGAGGAGATTAGACATCAATGTGCCAGCTCGCCATATCCCGGGTTTTTAGCGGGACCCGTGGCATGCATCCAACGGATAAATTAGCCGTTGGGTTAATATTGACACGAATAGTTATAAATACGATTCGACCGTTCTCGTTTCATCTTCTCCACTCCACTCACATCGACCTCCCCGAGATGAATCGCCCGAGAGCGCACAGGCACGATTACTAGTATGTTTATTAAAGGCCATATTCATGGCACTAGCATTGGGACTTTGATGCATGTAAAATGCATACATGAACTTTGCATGTTATTACTTGTTTTTCCTACATATTAGCAACTTATATTCATGTTTTATAATGATTTGGGGGATTTTCTAAACAACCCCCCTTCTTTTGGTTCTAACCCTGTTTTTCCAGAAAACGTATTTTTTAGTGTTCCAGACTTTCCGGGAGCTTCGGGACTCCAAAAAGGGCAAGGCCAAAGAGCACGGTTCAGAATTTTCGAGACGAAGACCATGGGACAAAGTAGAGGGCCAAAAGGCCAACCAGGTGGCAAAGATAACCCTCCACGCGGCCAGATTCCTTGGCCGCGTGAGAGGCCCCCTTTTTGCCCCCGTGGCTCCGATGCCGTCGATCTTTCTTCTCCCGAGTGTCTCGTGACTTAAAAATGACTATATAAAGGGTCCCCTGGCCTTTTCGAGGAGGAGGCGGCGCTGAGAGACGAAACCACAAAACAGAGAGACAGAAGGCTGCCGCTGGAGAAGATCAGAGGGGGGAAACGCCGCCGGGATCACCCTCGGAGGGCTCCACCCCCCTCCGGCGTGTTCATCATCAACATCTACAGCAAGATCAGCTCCATCTCTCCTGCGCAAGATCGAAAAAGTGAGAGAGAGAGAGAGAGAGAGATTTCCTCGCCGGCGGTCTTCCACCATCGGCGGCTCCAGCTCCCGACCGGCGAAGCTCTCCTCCATGATGGACACCAAAGACAACTCCCAGGCTCCCGCGACCGTCGGCAGCGCGCACCTGACTGCGCCCACCATGGATCTCATGGTATCGCCCGCATCTGCCTTTGCGGGAGCTCCATCGACGGAGGCGGATTCTTCCTCTACTCCAACGATTACTCCGGGCGCCTCCACGGCCGCGCCGGAGGTTTCTGCGGGCGCATCGGGGGGGGGGGGGGGCCTAGTGTCCCTATTGGGTCTTCAATGCATACTTCTTCTACCACTCCGCATCCTCCGGTCCCAGAATCGGGGGGGAGGAGCGAGGATAATGCTACTCGCGCCGACGAGGATGCAGAGGGCGACGCAGCCGCCAGAGGCAAGGAAGAAAAAGGAGCTGAGGCCGGAAATTAGAGCCTCTCCACCAATTCTATGGCTCTTCTTCAGAGCTTGGAGAAAGACAGATCTATCCTTAAGGATAAGTGGCGAATGGAATACGAGGACGAAGAGTCAAATCCCAAAGACGGAGAAAGAGTGCTGCTGGCTTCTCATATTCTCCGAGGTATGGGATTTCCACCTTCTGCCTTTTCCCTACAAGTCCTGAACCACTAAAGCGTCCAACCCCATAATCTTCCTCCAAACTCAATTCTCTACATGTCCGGCTTTTAGGCTTTGTTTGAGGGATACCTAGGGATATGGCCTAGGTTAGAATTTTTTTTGTACTGCTTCTATGTGAAGCGCAATAGTTTTGACGGCCTTCCACCCGTCTATGGAACCATATCTTTCGAACTGCACGGTGGCAGGGAAGAATGGTTCCCAAAAATCAAAATCAGTGAATCCGTCAAATTTTGGGCAGGTTCATTCTTTTATCATCAGGACGTCCTGTATCCCAAAAAAGATCCGGGAATTACGGCTTTCGAAAATTCCGCCGCCTCTCCCAGAGAGAACTGGGCTCTAGACGCCGTCCAGGTTCTGCCTCCAGATCTTCGGAGGATCAAAAGGTGGACTGCCAAGAAGGTCGCTTCCTCCCTACCTCTCACGGGGATGGACACTGTTTTATGCTGGCTCGGACGATAGATTCAGCCTCCCCCTTTCCGTTCCGGCTGCCTTATCTGCACTTACTCAGTCTCCGAAGATACTATGCAGGTGACCTAGAACAACATGTCGGAGAAAGTTTTCCGGAAGAAGGTGAACCACCTAGTTGCCACCCGCACTCAGTGCGTGGAAAGCTTCCCCATGTATACTGCAAAGAATTCTCCTCCCAAGGTAATGCATACTTTTGCCTTTTGAGAAGGTTATACTTTGCACATATGGATGTATACTAATTGTTATTCATGCTTTGCAGCTTGATACTCTTTCATAGGATCAACTAGCGTCAGCGAAGGAGGAAGCAACACCGAAAGCCCGATTTGCAGCGGTCGAAGGCAGGAAACGCAAGAAAATTGCTACCTCCGCCGAAGTCATAGGTCTGGACGGTGTTCCACTCTCAACTTCGAGGCATTTCACCTTTTCATGCTTTCCTTTTCCTTACACTAGTTTTTTCACCTCTTGTCTTAATCTCGTTTTTCTTTCTTTCAGTCTCTCTCCTGCTCCTCTAAAGGGGAAACACGGAAGAAACAAAAGGTGGTATCCCGTCGGGGGGCCGAAGCATTCCCCTGCCATACCGCCTGAAACTCCAACGACGGATGCTTTGGGAGAGCATTCCGCCCCTTTACAAGACGCGGACTTCCCCCCTTCCTAGCGAGTCCAGCCAGCCTGATACATCCCTTTCGGATGTGTAGGAAAGGGCGTCGTAACAAGAGAAAGGAGAGCCGTCTTTCGTCAACCTTGACGAAAGCGTTCCTTCTTTTGAAGATCTCTTCAAGGTAAAACTAGAAGCATGCTTTGACGAAGATGGTTACATGCACGAATGGGCAAAAAACAATTCGTCAAAGCCCCTCTAATCCTTCCTTGGCCACAAAGTGGTTTTATAATCCGGAATAACTACATCCTCTCCCCTCGGCAGGTAATACAAGACAACATCTTCCACTTGGGGATTTCCTTCACCGAATATAGCAAGGATTTCTCCGAAATGCTTTGGCCTCCAAAGGATGAACCAGGTATACTTCCATCCCCCAAGCATTAATACGTAGAATGTTGTTTTCTTCCTTTGGGTTTACCATCTTTTCCTTGTTTCTTTAGCAAACTTCCGAAAGCATTAACCTGGAAGTGCTCAACAAACCTACCGTGAAGAATAAGGAGGTGCGCTCACTCCTTAAAATCATGCAGGAGAAGGAATCCGAGATTGTGGAGCTTTGGAAGCAATTCAAGGAGAATGCCTTTAAGCATACATTTTTTTCCTTATTTGCCTTGGTCTTGCGAGTTTTTTAATACTTTCGCGCTAAACATCTTTTCTATCTTTTTAGCCTTACTTTCTGAAGCGAAGCAAATCTCTGCTGATGCCGGCAATGCTCAGCAACTCCACAACAAAAATTTGGGACTTCACAAGGAGAATGTGAAGATCCAAAAAGAGCTGACCGAGAGCCGAAAAGCTTTGGAGAAATCCGAAGCTCAACTCAAGGCTCAGAGCGAGAAGGATGCCTCCATAATCTGTGATTTGGAGTCCGCCCTTCACGGTCGCCTGAGGGAGACCGCGGAAATCAACAAAGACATCCTTTGTATGCTTTTTAGATTTCCCAGCCACACTTTCAGTTGTGAACTATTTGTTATTTTCTAAGTTATCTGCTCTTTCCTTCTTTACAGCCGATGACGGCTCTGCTTCTCGGATTGAGCACATCTGAGTTATCGGCGAATTTGTCGAAAGCATGAAGAAATCGGAGAGGAATCTTGTAAGCAAGCTTCTTCCGGATAAAAAGATTAGTATTCCGACATGGGACAACTCCCGGCTGCATTCGACGAAGTCATCGCCCAACGGGAAACATGGATAAAGTCTATCGTTCGTGGTGGAGTGAGAATGACCCTTGGGCTCATGAAAATGTACTATTCAACCGCCAAAGCTTGGCGCATCGCCACCGGCATTCCCCAGGGCTACACCGATGCTCAAAGGGTGGAAATATTCAATTCCGTCAAGGGGTTTGCCTCCAAGATTGCTCATATGGTCTCCACCACCACCTTCTACTCGGAAGAGGAAATTTCTCCACCTCCGGAGGATCCGAGTGACAGTCATGATGATGATGAAGAGATTGTGGACGCCAATTAGATCCCTATCCCGTGGATACAAGAATTTAGAAGAATGCATTACTGCTTATCTTATGTAAAATTCATCTATGTAATGCATTCTAAGTGCCTATTTTGTATAAATAATTATGCTTTTGCGAAAATTTATCCTTGCAAGAAAATATGTCTCCCATTACTTTAAGTTCTCTGGTTTGTATGCTTTAAATTTTCTTAGTATTTGAGAGATCCGTAAGTATGAAATCTCAAGCCAAGCAACTGGGTTAAAAAACCAATCAGTCTAAACTTGGAATCTTAGTCATATGCTTCCATCACACAAACAATCAAATAATACTTAGGCAGATGAGAAGCTAGAAAGCATGAACTTCAGACACGCAGGCAAAATTTGGTGTTATGTAACCTTTTAGGGTAAAACATTCAGTTTTCTTAACTCCGAGCACACATGCAAAATTCGGGTTAACATTGAAGAAAATTGAAAGATCATTGAGAAATAGAAAAGACGGAAGATGCTTACTGGTAAAAGACAGATTTTTTTTTGCATGCTTTTCCAACAAACTTTATTTATTGATCTCAA
Source organism: Alopecurus myosuroides (assembly GCA_028641055.1). NCBI lineage: Eukaryota > Viridiplantae > Streptophyta > Magnoliopsida > Poales > Poaceae > Alopecurus > Alopecurus myosuroides. The sequence continues at coordinate 74,688,842 of CM054060.1, read as the reverse complement.
TAATGTTTACATAGAAATGGACTAGGTATAGAAAAGTCGTAACTGCTGGATGCTCTAATGCCATTTTGTCTCTCCTAGATCTACATCTATGTGTCTTTTACTCTTGCGATTCTGATTTTTCGGATCTTCTTCATCATTCTGAATGTCTAACAGGTAGTATGTGAAAGTATAGTATGGGCACCTAGAGGTGGGGGTGAATAGGTGCTATGACCAATTTTAATTTTTCTTTCACAATTAGGCTTGACACAAAGGTAAATTCTCTAGATGATGCAACTACGGTGAATTTACCTATATGACAAGAACAAGCACAATAACAATACAAGCACGAGTAAAGGAGGAAGGGAACGAGGTAACCGATATGAAGCACACGGAGACACGATCTTTTCCCGAGTTCCTCCTTGTTAAGGGAGTACGTCTCGTTGGAGGGGTGTGAGCTCGCCACAACAGCCTACTCAACGCCACAAAGGCCTCACCCTATTCTCCGATGAACCCCGCTACAAAGGCCTAGTCCACCTTCCACTATTTATCCCCTTTGAGGCGGGAATCGAGTCCTTTACAAACAAGCTTGGGGCACACATCCATAACCAAATTGGGGGCTCCAAACAATCTCAAATCACTAACAAGTGTAGCAATGGAGTCTAGGTTTTCCACAAGGAAACCCTAGACTAGATCCCTCTAGAATATGAGGGGGAAATGAAGATCGGCTCGGTGAAGATGTAGATCGGGGTCTTCTCCTTCAATCCTCCAAGTATCAACGAGTTTGGGTGGAGGGATTGGGAGAAATCTAGCTTTTGGAGACTCAATAAATGCTTGTCTTCAATGCTGGTTCGAGCAAACTTTTGGAGAATAAGGGGATGGGGTATTTATAGCCCCCTCCCCAAACTAGCCATTTGAACCTTTATTGTGCCTAGTGGTACTACCGTTGGGGTCAGCGGTACTACCGCCACCTGGTAACGTGAGCGGTACTGAAGTGACCAAGTGACTGGGTGCAGGCAGTACCACCGCAGAAGTACCGTGGTACTCTAGCAGCGGCACTACTGCGAGTGCCCACCGGTACTACCGCTGGCCACTTCTTCGAAATAAATCAAAGTGGCTGGAGGTAGTACTAGGGCACTACCGCTCTAGTACCGTAAACGTTACTGCGAGCAAAAACTAGCTGGCAGTACTTTGACCGGTACTGCCAGCGGTACTACCGCTTCGTGGAAGCAGTGGTACTACGCCGTGCAAGGCTTTGCTCCTCAACCAAGTTGAACACATCGGTACTACCGAACCAGTACCGCCGAAGTACCGCTGGATGCAGTAGCCATTTTTACTTTGGCGGTACTGGTCGCGGTACTACCGCTTGCTATGCAGAGCGGTACTACCGCTGAGGCGCCCGATACTACCGCTGAATCAAGTTGATCTTGGTGGCTTTGTCTTTTAAAACTCTTCACCTTTTTGCGTCTAGATGATATTTCATGAAATAATTTGACGCACTGTTAGATACTTACTAGTGTTGTTATCAAGTCCAAAACCTAAGAGATATCAAAATGCAAATGCACTTTCAATCTCCCCCTTTTTGGAGATTGATGACAACACCACTAAGAGAGGTCTAAAAAATTTGGACGAGCACTTCTTGAGAGAGTGAAGCATCAAGAATATTTGCTTAATGAGGCAAACTTTGTTCTCTTTTAGAATGCGTGCCCCCCTAACTTTTAGAGACCTAGCAAGGATATATATGATATAACAATATGAATACTTGCCAAATAAGATATAACGATAACAACCACAAAATCCATATCACCAAATGGTTCAACACCAATAGCACACACCACACAAAAAATCAACAAAGTTTGACAACACAAACACAACCCAAGCAAATGAAGCGATCTTAAATAGAACTCTCTCCCCCTTTGGCATCAATACACCAAAAAGGGAAGAGGCAATGCTAACGTCCCTGGAGGTCACTGGCTGTGGCTAGAGGCACTGGCCGGGCTTCCGAGTCCACACTCATCTTCGGAGTTGACATCTTCTACCTCATCATCAGTCTCACCACGAGTCCAAGGCTCATGAGAAGTCGTAGCATCACCGAGAAGATCTGGATCAATCCACGTGTTGCCTTGCTTTGACTTCCACTGTCGCACCCTGGGTTTCTAGAGGATACTCTCCGCACGAACTGGAAGTCAGGTGCTTGGATTATGGGGCATACATGCTCCCACGTCCCAGCTTCCTGGTAGGCCTGCGCTTATGCGCGACAACACAAGCCCTGCTTCCACCGTCGAAGTAAACTATCCGCTAGGAACCTAAAGGCACTACTGTCGACGTACTTCATAACAAACACGCACGGTACGTCAACAGTTTGGTACGAATGATAGCACAGAATGTCTCTAAGACACAAAAGAATGAAATAAGTGCAACTGGCCTTCACTAAGGCAGAAAATATCGAATACAGTCATCCAGAGGACACATGTCCCAACATATCATCCATTACAACAGCGGAAGCAATCAAAGGGGTCTGAGTACAGACAAATCCATGGCTTAAGAAGCCGGAGAAAATAAAGAAAAGCGAAGCCCATCCACGTAGGTCTGGATCCTGCCCTGGTCCAGCTAACTACTCGTCTGCAGCGTCATCGAACTCCACAAAGTAGCCATCCTGGGAAGCATCGTAGTCGTAGCAGTACTCTGCGTAAACCACAGCCCCAACGGGGTCAGTACATCCAAGTACTGGCAAGCAAGACTCACAGTTCATCAAGGAGTTACCCGTCAACACAAGCATAGATGCTCGGGATCAACGGAAGAAAGGGTGATATAAAAGTTGCTGCTGGCTGCCCTAACCAACTACAGAATATAACTACAAATTCCGGCTAACAGAAAAGATAAGATCGAGGATTGTAACCAACTGAAAGATAACTTCAACCAAACCCATCCTGGATCTCGCCCCTTATCCAAAGAAGCAATCCGAGGATAACTCACACAGTTGTGATAAGGTGAATCAAGTTATTGTGTGAATAACCTATTACTAGTCAGATTATTAATCATTGGGTGAAACATGATTGAACATTATGTTGAAGTTGTCCTGAGTACTTGTTAGCCAGTACTTTCACCAAGTAATCCATAACCGCGGAAAACACGGCTTCTCGAGAAGATTATCCCTGCAGGGTTGCACCAATTTGGCCGTACACTCAAGAATAACCCGCCAGATGGGAAGCTAACCCACCAAGCGGGGTACTCTACACAACCAACCATTCTCCGCATCAAGCCCAAAGCACCTTGGGCGCACGGCTAATCGAGCCCAGAAGAAAATGGACCCTCATAGCACTCTAAGAACGTGTCCCCCTATATGCCGACTACAAAAGTTCCACCCTGCGCTGGGCTCGCAAAAACATGCATGCGGCAAATGGAAAACACGAACTAAATGAGGCGATTTGGACGAGATGCGAATCAGGTCAAGTTGAGGGGGGCGCCCATACTCGCTTCCCAAATGCGGGTAGTGCGCTCATCATGGATCAGTATACAAGACCCTTTTCCTATTAGGGTCGACACTAGCAGGCTCCAAAACCACTCATGGGCCTCCTGCCGGTGCCTTATCATCAAATTATTATTACCATTAGCAATTAACAGGATTGATTGATTAATAACGAGCCCCGGTACAAGAATAATAAGATAGTAACAGTAGTAACCGACAACAGACTCGAGTAAAAGCAACCCTAAGCATGCTAGATAATAACAGGCACAAGCAAAGGCTGTAGGTATGGAGGTGGTGGCAATATCATGGCTCAAGGTATCATGTGATGGGTTCGGAGAACAAGCAACGATACATAGGGCTAGCAATAGTAGACAAAAAGATAGTATCGACAACAAGTGTGGAAAGGAACTCAATGATTCATGTGAGTGATAACTTGCCTGGCAGCTCAGCCTCGTACTGGGCTAGGTCCTGAGTAGTGGTGTCGTAAGGCTCGTCGGTACCAACGTCGTCGTCTAATCGAGAAGAAGCAAAAACAACAACGAAGGAAGACGGGCAATCAATACATGGCATAAGTGCACAAACATTGGATGATGCATGTCATGTTTAATAGATGCAACAAAATAACTTGCTTGACATGAAACACAAGTTTAAATGGATTCCATATGCAAAAGGGTGCATATGGAAGCCCATGCTTGGAGTTGAATTAATTGTTCTATCACTAAGCATTAGGTGTAGTGAATTAGTATGATGCATGCATGATGAGGAACAATAAGATAACAAGCTAATTGCAATTGGAAAGGTAGCTAGTCATTTTAGAAAACATTAACAAGTTTGGAATTATTGGTACTTAGTGGTGTTGAACAAGTATTGATTGTTTTCAACAATTTAAAGTATGCAAAACCAATTACAAATTTTATATTTGAAAAGTTTATCAAATTTTAGTTGGATTACATGTTTCACAATTTGAAATTGGACCTTGGATTAATTAGTTATGAATTAAACAATTTTAAACAATTTTTAATTGATTTAAACAAGATTTAAATTGTTTAGGCAATTTAAATTGTTCAAACCAGAAAACAAAATTTATATTTGAGTAGAGCATTCAAAATGGTGTGAAAAACATATTTTATTTGAATTATTTGAAAACAGTATGAATTAGTTATGAATTATTTCAATTTGCATTTGAATTATTCAAATTTGAAATTTAAATGAATTTTGAATATTCAAAACAGAACACAAATTGCATATTTGGAAAGATTATGAAATTTAGATCAGATTACATATATAACTTTCATTTATCAGATGCATAGATTAAAAGTTATTGCATTTTATAGTTTTTAGGTTATTCTGCCCATTTAAAAGAATTGGAAAAAAAATAACAGATTTGCGTTTTTTTCTTTTGTTACCGTGAGGGGCAAAACCCGCTGCCACTGCTCTGCGGGTCCAGGCCAGCGTGGCAGCCACGCAGGCGCCAGCGTGGACAGGGAAGAAAAACCAGCAAAAAAAAGGGGGCTTGCGTCTCCGGGGGTTCGACCCCGAGACCTCCTGGCCCGCGCGCAAGGATCGCGCCAACTGCGCTGCGATCGAATCTTGACAGGAGTAGGGTGCGCGGAAGGTTAAGATTCAGAGTTCGTTAACTGAATTTCTAACGCTGTTCGCTAACTGAACCTGACGATGACTTGATCGAAAACAGGCGCGGTGGCTCGACGCCGGCGAGACAGCGGCTGCTCGCCGCGGCGGATCATTGCGAAGACTAGCCCGTGTGCTAGCGCTTCTGCGGGGTGGCCTAGGCGCGCTCGGTGCGAAGCAGAGAGGAAGAAAAGGGCGAGGAGGAGAGACGGTGAAGATCACCTGAACTGCAGGCGTTCGCCGGAGAATCGCGGACGGCGGCGAGGATCGGAGCCTCCTCGAGCTCAACCGCGATGTCGAACCGGAAGAGGGGAGGTAGGCGGTTCCATTCCCGGTGGCGGTGGCGCCTCGGGGTGAGCGTGTGGCCGGCGACGAGCGGAAGAGGTGGTGCACGGTGGCCGGTTTTCAGAGATCGGGGTGGATTTTCAGAGAAAGCAGAAAGCTTGGGGGGAAGAGGAAGGAAGTTGGCGGCGCAGAGGAGAAGGTGGCTAGGGTTTTCGGCGGCGGGAGGAGGCCGCGGGGTTACTTAAGGGCTCGAGTGGAGCTGTACGGCGGCGCATCGGGAGCTCCTGGAGGCGATCGACGATGGGCGTGCGGTCGTACAGGTGACGTCAGGCAGGAGGGGGGGACGACAGTGACGTGAGGGGGAGGTTATCGGGCCAGAGGGAAAGAAAACGGGCTGGGCCTAGCTCCTCTCCTCTCCTGGCTTTTATTTTTTTTTGTACACTGTTTTTTTTTTTGTAGTTGAGTGAATGGAAACAAAACAAAGGTTTTGTTTAAGAAAAATTTGGAATAAAAAAAAAATTAGGATAACTTCTTAGTGGAAAGCAACCTTTTGGCAATTTTTGTTTTTCAATAACTTTATTGTTTGTTTGTTTGTTTTAAAAAATTAACCAATTTAATTGGAATATGCAATATTAATTAATATTGGTAAAACAAAACATTTTCCATAGGGTTTTCCCCTAGGGTTTTTAAAGGGGTTTAAGAATTTCAATTAGTGGTGAATTGTTATGTTTTCAAAAGAGTGCTGATTTGAAACTTGGTTTGAAATGGAAAATGATTTAGGAGTTAATGATTTAATTAATTTGATAGTTGGTTTGATTAAAGCAACAATTTGAGAAGTGGAAAACAAGGAATAAAAGGGTTGTTTTTATTTGTTATTTTGGTTCCAATAGTTGTAACAGAGCAAGTATGAAACCATGTTTGAAAAAGGTTTGAATTTGAGTTGTGAAAACAGAATAAAACAGATGGAAAACAAATGCAAACAATAAGTAAACATGATGACATGATGCATTGCTTGAAATAAAACAAAGACCAAAGCATTCTAGGGGTATTTTCATACTTGGGATGTTACAAAACGCCCCCCCTTGAAGGAATCGCGCCCCGAGATTCCCTACTGAGAAATGAACAGGTCCGGATACTTCTTGCGAAGATCCTCCTCGGTCTCCCACGTTGCCTCTTTATCAGAATGATGCGACCATTGGACTTTCAAGAACTTGGTACTCTTGTTGCGAGTCTTACGCTCGGTCTCATCGAGAATACGAATAGGGTGCTCCTCATAAGATAGATCATCTTGCAGCTCAATGGAATCATGATCAACTGCACGATCTGGATCTTTGAAACACTTCTTGAGCTGTGACACGTGGAACACATCGTGCACTTTGGAAAGTTTTTCTGGAAGTTCAAGACGATAAGCATTCTCTGCACGTCTTGAGAGGATGTTGAAAGGGCCAATGTATCTTGGTGCAAGCTTTCCTTTCACACCAAAACGATGAGTGCCTCTGAGGGGAGTTACACGGAGATATGCCTTATCACCAGGTGCATAGACCATATCCCTGTGCTTGCTATCATAATAGCTCTTCTGACGAGACTGAGCAATCCTGAGATTGTCACGAATGATACGAACTTTCTCCTCGGCTTCCTTAACAATGTCAGGGCCTAAAAGTGAACGTTCACCAGCTCCAGACCAATTGATTGGACTCCTGCATCTGCGACCATACAGTGCCTCAAATGGTGCCATGCCTAGGCTTGCCTTGTAGCTGTTGTTGTAGGAGAATTCAGCATATGGAAGGCAATCCTCCCATTTCATGCCAAAGGAGAGACCACATGCTCTGAGCATATCCTCGAGAATCTGATTGACTCTTTCGACTTGCCCCTGAGACTGAGGGTGATAAGCTGTGCTGAACAGAAGTTTAGTGCCCAATGCTTCTTGAAAGCTCTTCCAGAAATGAGAAGTGAAGATACTTCCACGGTCTGAGCTTATTTCCAATGGAACACCATGAAGGGGAACAACCTTTGCTGTGTAGAGCTCTGCTAACTGGCTAGCTGAGATAGTTTCCTTTACAGCGAAGAAGTGAGCAACCTTAGTGAGACGATCAATAACAACGAAGATTGCATCGTTGCCCTTTTTGGACTTTGGAAACCCAGTAACGAAGTCCATTTCAATCATGTCCCACTTCCACTCAGGAATTTTCAGAGGTTGGAGTAGACCTGCTGTCTTCTGATGGACTGCCTTAACACGTTGACAAACGTCGCATTCAGAAACGTATTGAGCAATTTCACGTTTCATGCCAGGCCACCAATACAGAGTCTTGAGATCCTGGTACATCTTTGTACTTCCAGGGTGCATGGATAGAGGAGTTTCATGAGCCTCCTTGAGAATGATATCCTTGAGACTTTGAATCTGAGGGACTGCAATGCGTCCTTCGAAGAACACAGTTCCCTTGTCATCAATTGAGAAGGACTTGAATTTATCATTGCCCTCCTTGATGTGATCCACAATCTTCTTGATTTCATTATCACGAAGTTGTTCAGAACGAATCTTGTCCTCGAGAGTTGGGCTGGCTGTCAAGCTAGCAAGGTATCCTTCAGGAACAAGACCAAGGTTCAGCTTCTGGAATTCTTCATGAAGTGGAGGTTGGCTTTCCATGATCATGAGATTATTGCAATAGGATTTGCGACTGAGAGCATCGGCCATAACATTAGCCTTGCCTGGAGTGTAAGAAATGGTGAGATCAAAGTCTTTAATCTTCTCAATCCATCTCCTTTGCCTGAGGTTCAGATCTGGCTGAGTGAAGATGTATTTCAGACTCTTGTGATCGGAAAAGATTTCAGTTTTGTTGCCCAACAAGTATTGTCTCCATTTCTTGAGGGCAAACACAACTGCTGCAAGTTCAAGATCATGAGTGGGATAGTTTTGCTCATGTGGGTTCAACTGACGTGAAGCATAAGCGACAACTTGACGTTCTTGCATAAGAACTGCTCCTAGGCCTTGGAGAGATGCATCACAGAATATCTGGAAAGGTTTGGTAGTGTCGGGGCCAACTAGAACAGGTGTGGAAGTGAGTTTAGTCTTCAGGAGGTTGAAACTCTCATCACATTGTGGAGTCCAAACGAACTTTTTGTCCTTCTTTGTGAGATCAGTGAGAGGTTTAGCAATCTTGGAAAAGTTTTGGACGAAACGACGGCAATAGCTAGCCAAGCCAAGAAAGCTTCTAACTTGTTTCACCGTCTTAGGGGGTTTCCATTCAACAATTGCCTTAACCTTTTCAGGATCAATGGCAATGCCCTTGGCAGAGATGATATGACCAAGATATGCAACTTCTGGAATCCAGAACTCACATTTGGAAAACTTGGCATACAGACGATGCTCGCGAAGTTTCATGAGAGTGAGACGAAGGTGTTCTCCATGCTCTTCCTCGGATTTTGAGTAGACTAGAATGTCATCAAGATATACCACAACGAACTTGTCGAGGTATTCATGGAAGACAGAATTCATGAGTCTTGAGAAGGTCGCCGGTGCATTGGTGAGACCAAAGGACATGACGGTGTATTCATATAGACCGTACCGAGTGGTGAAAGCTGTCTTAGGAATATCTTCCTTTCTGATCTTTATCTGATGGTAACCCATCCTCAAGTCCAACTTTGAGAATATTGAGGCTCCAGCAAGTTGATCAAAAAGATCATCGATACGAGGAAGTGGATACTTGTTCTTGATGGTTTTCTCGTTGAGAGGACGATAGTCAACCACGAGTCTTTTTGTTTGATCCTTCTTGGCAACAAACAGAGTTGGGCAACCCCAAGCGGAGGAACTAGGCTGAATGAAACCTTTGTCCATATACATATCGATTTGCTCCTTCAACAATTTCAGTTCAGGAGGAGCTATCTTGTATGGATGCTTAGAGATTGGAGCAGTACCTGGCTCAAGCTCGATCACGAACTCAACTGCTCTGTCCGGAGGCATCCCTGGCAACTCTTCTGGAAAGACGTCAGGGAATTCACAAACCACCGGAACATTTTCAATTGCAGGAAGGGGTTTGGCATCGAGGCTGAACAGCTGAACAGAAGTTGATCCATATGGAGAATAGACTATCTGGCCTGAAGTGTGGGAGAGAGTTATTGACTTTTGAGCACAGTCAATTTTAGCTTTGTGGGTCTTGAACCAATCCATACCCAGAATGACATCAATGTCGGAATTTCCCAGCAACATGAGTGAAGCAAGGAATACACGACCTCCAATTAGGATCTCATTGTCCATGCTTATCTTGGAAGTCAACATTTGCGGTCCCGGAGAGTGAACAGTCATCTGATTGCTTAGCGGAACCAGAACTAGGTTGTATGCTTTTGCAAAAATCTTTGACACAAATGAATGCGATGCTCCAGTATCAAACAACACTTTAGCTGGAATAGAGTTTACGGGTAATATACCGAGAACGACGTCAGCAGCCTCTTCGGCTTTGTCGGCCTTGATATGGTTCACCCTCGCGTTCCTCCCGACAGGCCTATTGTTGGAGTTGAAGGCTTTAGCCGGAGGAGCACGAACCATAGCCTGGTTGGTGTTGGGGCGAGGAGGTAGGGGTAGCTGCTTCTGAGTGCACTTATCAGCATAATGTCCAGTATCCTTGCACTTGTAGCAAGTGACGATACGAGAAGGACCTGGCCTTGGCTGCCCCATCGGGAACCTCTGACCCTGCATCTGAGATGGGTTGGGTGGGCGGGGACCAAAGCCTGGAGAAGCTTGGGCATTTGGAGCCCGAGTGACAGCACCATTTGGCACCCAGATGCGGCGCTTCTGCGGAGGGGTGGTCATGTTGGAGGAGGAACCACCCTCACGCGAGTGCTTGCGCGACTCCTCGAACGCCTTGCGCCCATTCTCCTCATTGAGCGCGGTGTTCACGAGCTCCACGAAGTCCTTGCACTTGATGTTGGTGAGAGCGTACTTCAGTTCCGGGTTAAAACCTCGGCGGAACCTTGCCATCTTCTTGGCTTCGGTGGACACTTCGTCACCAGCGTACCGAGCGAGACGATTGAACTCGTTCTGGTAGCCGAGAACGTCCAGCTTGCCCTGTCTGAGAGAGCAGAATTCCTCACGCATCTTTTCCATGAGACCATCCGGGATGTGGTGCTTCAGGAAGGCATCCCTGAAACACCCCCAGTTGATAGGAAAGCCAGCCCTCATGGCCTGGTAGTTCTCCCACCAAGTAGCTGCCTGACCCTTCAGTAGGTAGGTGGCGTACTTGACCTTATCCTCTTCTGCAACATGAGCTATCTCCAGAGCTCTTGCTACGTCACGGATCCAGTCATCAGCATCCAGGGGCTCACGTGTTGCCACGAAAGCTTTTGGGCCCAAGCTGAGGAAGTCCTTGATGGTGACCCTTGGAGCATTCTGGTTGTGTTGCTGGTTAGCCTGGATCTGGGCCATCTGTGTCACCACTTGGGTCATCTGAGCCAACAGCTCCCCCATTGGTGGCGGAGGCGGGTTGTTCCTGGTTGGAGGCATCCTGACCAGAAAATTCATTTTAGCACAACAACAGAAAAGGGTAGACTTGGTAACCGAAAGACAGATTATTCCGACGCATGAATAGATAACCAACAGGTACATCATCACATGTTCAAATACATCAGAATATCCAACAGACCAACACATGGTTCGAAAACGAAAGGATAAACTAGACACAGCTAGTAATGGATACAACGGTACTCCCATGCTCATCACGCAGGACGGCGGTGAGTAGTACGACGAGAGATACGGTGAGGAGGAATCCCACGGAAGTAGGTATCACGACGATCCATGTAGATAGGAACTGCTCTGAGAGCAACTCTCGGTGTGGTGAAGTGGAAAGCGTCGTATCCCTGTGCTCCATAGCGGGGAATCCCTGTGTAACCAGCTCCGAGGTCGAGAAGTGGGCCTCTGATCGGCTCGTAACCTCCAGCATCTGGTAACGGAAGACCAGCTGGCTGAACGACACGTGCGAAGCGCTCGTCTCCAACGAAGTCTGTGGTGTACGTCGCCAGACGAGTGAGAGCAAGGTGGAGCTGCTCCCTGACTGAGGCTAACTCCTGAGAAAGTGCGGAAGCAACGGCATCACTGTGACTAGCGAACTGGGCAGTGACCTGGAGCCTGGAGCTATCAGTCTCGTAGGTATCCACGTCGCGGTGGATAGTGAAGTGAGCTCCTGCTGCCGTGATGTAACCACGGGGGATGTGACGAAAACTGGACTTATCAAACCCCCAGTAGTCAGCACGGAGAACGGTGATACTCACGTACGCTGCCTGCTGCACTGCCATATCCACTGTGGACCCTACTGCCTCGTACTGGTGTGCAATGCTCCTGCCATCATCCGACAGAATGTAGACGATAGCCCGGTAGCAAGTCTGGTCACACTCTCGCTGGTGCTCGTAGACCTGGTACTCTGGTGCCCAACGGAACCCCAGAAAGGTAACCATGTCTCTCAGCAACTCCGGAAAACCGGCGGTGCTCTCACAGCGAGTCATACGAACCACCTGCGGGTAGTAGTTGAGACCCATCTGCAGATTATTTGGAAGGTTTTGATTAGACTCCGGTAGAAGGAAAAGGATGTGGAAAACAACAACAAGGTTCAATGGACGAAAAGGATGTTGAAAAGAACATGATATTGAAGCAACATCGGGAAAACGAGACCAAAAATCCTGAGGTACTACAGAGAACCCAAAACACGTGAAATCCTAACTTGAAAGTTTAGGTGAGAACAGAAAACAACGTTTCACTTCCTTACCAGAAAAGGGTGGGTGGGTGGGGAAAGAAGAAAAATGGCAGAATTCCTACTCTCACGTTTCATTTTTCCTATATAGCTACAAAATAGTTTCTAGACTCAACTGCGACCAGTAAAAGGGATCCTACAGGCAGACAGGCTCTGATACCATTTGTCGCACCCTGGGTTTCTAGAGGATACTCTCCGCACGAACTGGAAGTCAGGTGCTTGGATTATGGGGCATACATGCTCCCACGTCCCAGCTTCCTGGTATGCCTGCGCTTATGCGCGACAATACAAGCCCTGCTTCCACCGTCGAAGTAAACTATCCGCTAGGAACCTAAAGGCACTACTGTCGACGTACTTCATAACAAACACGCACGGTACGTCAACAGTTTGGTACGAATGATAGCACAGAATGTCTCTAAGACACAAAAGAATGAAATAAGTGCAACTGGCCTTCACTAAGGCAGAAAATATCGAATACAGTCATCCAGAGGACACATGTCCCAACATATCATCCATTACAACAGCGGAAGCAATCAAAGGGGTCTGAGTACAGACAAATCCATGGCTTAAGAAGCCGGAGAAAATAAAGAAAAGCGAAGCCCATCCACGTAGGTCTGGATCCTGCCCTGGTCCAGCTAACTACTCGTCTGCAGCGTCATCGAACTCCACAAAGTAGCCATCCTGGGAAGCATCATAGTCGTAGCAGTACTCTGCGTAAACCACAGCCCCAACGGGGTCAGTACATCCAAGTACTGGCAAGCAAGACTCACAGTTCATCAAGGAGTTACCCGTCAACACAAGCATAGATGCTCGGGATCAACGGAAGAAAGGGTGATATAAAAGTTGCTGCTGGCTGCCCTAACCAACTACAGAATATAACTACAAATTCCGGCTAACAGAAAAGATAAGATCGAGGATTGTAACCAACTGAAAGATAACTTCAACCAAACCCATCCTGGATCTCGCCCCTTATCCAAAGAAGCAATCCGAGGATAACTCACACAGTTGTGATAAGGTGAATCAAGTTATTGTGTGAATAACCTATTACTAGTCAGATTATTAATCATTGGGTGAAACATGATTGAACATTATGTTGAAGTTGTCCTGAGTACTTGTTAGCCAGTACTTTCACCAAGTAATCCATAACCGCGGAAAACACGGCTTCTCGAGAAGATTATCCCTGCAGGGTTGCACCAATTTGGCCGTACACTCAAGAATAACCCGCCAGATGGGAAGCTAACCCACCAAGCGGGGTACTCTACACAACCAACCATTCTCCGCATCAAGCCCAAAGCACCTTGGGCGCACGGCTAATCGAGCCCAGAAGAAAATGGACCCTCATAGCACTCTAAGAACGTGTCCCCCTATATGCCGACTACAAAAGTTCCACCCTGCGCTGGGCTCGCAAAAACATGCATGCGGCAAATGGAAAACACGAACTAAATGAGGCGATTTGGACGAGATGCGAATCAGGTCAAGTTGAGGGGGGCGCCCATACTCGCTTCCCAAATGCGGGTAGTGCGCTCATCATGGATCAGTAGACAAGACCCTTTTCCTATTAGGGTCGACACTAGCAGGCTCCAAAACCACTCATGGGCCTCCTGCCGGTGCCTTATCATCAAATTATTATTACCATTAGCAATTAACAGGATTGATTGATTAATAACGAGCCCCGGTACAAGAATAATAAGATAGTAACAGTAGTAACCGACAACAGACTCGAGTAAAAGCAACCCTAAGCATGCTAGATAATAACAGGCACAAGCAAAGGCTGTAGGTATGGAGGTGGTGGCAATATCATGGCTCAAGGTATCATGTGATGGGTTCGGAGAACAAGCAACGATACATAGGGCTAGCAATAGTAGACAAAAAGATAGTATCGACAACAAGTGTGGAAAGGAACTCAATGATTCATGTGAGTGATAACTTGCCTGGCAGCTCAGCCTCGTACTGGGCTAGGTCCTGAGTAGTGGTGTCGTAAGGCTCGTCGGTACCAACGTCGTCGTCTAATCGAGAAGAAGAAAAAACAACAACGAAGGAAGACGGGCAATCAATACATGGCATAAGTGCACAAACATTGGATGATGCATGTCATGTTTAATAGATGCAACAAAATAACTTGCTTGACATGAAACACAAGTTTAAATGGATTCCATATGCAAAAGGGTGCATATGGAAGCCCATGCTTGGAGTTGAATTAATTGTTCTATCACTAAGCATTAGGTGTAGTGAATTAGTATGATGCATGCATGATGAGGAACAATAAGATAACAAGCTAATTGCAATTGGAAAGGTAGCTAGTCATTTTAGAAAACATTAACAAGTTTGGAATTATTGGTACTTAGTGGTGTTGAACAAGTATTGATTGTTTTCAACAATTTAAAGTATGCAAAACCAATTACAAATTTTATATTTGAAAAGTTTATCAAATTTTAGTTGGATTACATGTTTCACAATTTGAAATTGGACCTTGGATTAATTAGTTATGAATTAAACAATTTTAAACAATTTTTAATTGATTTAAACAAGATTTAAATTGTTTAGGCAATTTAAATTGTTCAAACCAGAAAACAAAATTTATATTTGAGTAGAGCATTCAAAATGGTGTGAAAAACATATTTTATTTGAATTATTTGAAAACAGTATGAATTAGTTATGAATTATTTCAATTTGCATTTGAATTATTCAAATTTGAAATTTAAATGAATTTTGAATATTCAAAACAGAACACAAATTGCATATTTGGAAAGATTATGAAATTTAGATCAGATTACATATATAACTTTCATTTATCAGATGCATAGATTAAAAGTTATTGCATTTTATAGTTTTTAGGTTATTCTGCCCATTTAAAAGAATTGGAAAAAAAATAACAGATTTGCGTTTTTTTCTTTTGTTACCGTGAGGGGCAAAACCCGCTGCCACTGCTCTGCGGGTCCAGGCCAGCGTGGCAGCCACGCAGGCGCCAGCGTGGACAGGGAAGAAAAACCAGCAAAAAAAAGGGGGCTTGCGTCTCCGGGGGTTCGACCCCGAGACCTCCTGGCCCGCGCGCAAGGATCGCGCCAACTGCGATGCGATCGAATCTTGACAGGAGTAGGGTGCGCGGAAGGTTAAGATTCAGAGTTCGTTAACTGAATTTCTAACGCTGTTCGCTAACTGAACCTGACGATGACTTGATCGGAAAACAGGCGCGGTGGCTCGACGCCGGCGAGACAGCGGCTGCTCGCCGCGGCGGATCATTGCGAAGACTAGCCCGTGTGCTAGCGCTTCTGCGGGGTGGCCTAGGCGCGCTCGGTGCGAAGCAGAGAGGAAGAAAAGGGCGAGGAGGAGAGACGGTGAAGATCACCTGAACTGCAGGCGTTCGCCGGAGAATCGCGGACGGCGGCGAGGATCGGAGCCTCCTCGAGCTCAACCGCGATGTCGAACCGGAAGAGGGGAGGTAGGCGGTTCCATTCCCGGTGGCGGTGGCGCCTCGGGGTGAGCGTGTGGCCGGCGACGAGCGGAAGAGGTGGTGCACGGTGGCCGGTTTTCAGAGATCGGGGTGGATTTTCAGAGAAAGCAGAAAGCTTGGGGGGAAGAGGAAGGAAGTTGGCGGCGCAGAGGAGAAGGTGGCTAGGGTTTTCGGCGGCGGGAGGAGGCCGCGGGGTTACTTAAGGGCTCGAGTGGAGCTGTACGGCGGCGCATCGGGAGCTCCTGGAGGCGATCGACGATGGGCGTGCGGTCGTACAGGTGACGTCAGGCAGGAGGGGGGGGACGACAGTGACGTGAGGGGGAGGTTATCGGGCCAGAGGGAAAGAAAACGGGCTGGGCCTAGCTCCTCTCCTCTCCTGGCTTTTATTTTTTTTTGTACACTGTTTTTTTTTTTTGTAGTTGAGTGAATGGAAACAAAACAAAGGTTTTGTTTAAGAAAAATTTGGAATAAAAAAAAATTAGGATAACTTCTTAGTGGAAAGCAACCTTTTGGCAATTTTTGTTTTTCAATAACTTTATTGTTTGTTTGTTTGTTTTAAAAAATTAACCAATTTAATTGGAATATGCAATATTAATTAATATTGGTAAAACAAAACATTTTCCATAGGGTTTTCCCCTAGGGTTTTTAAAGGGGTTTAAGAATTTCAATTAGTGGTGAATTGTTATGTTTTCAAAAGAGTGCTGATTTGAAACTTGGTTTGAAATGGAAAATGATTTAGGAGTTAATGATTTAATTAATTTGATAGTTGGTTTGATTAAAGCAACAATTTGAGAAGTGGAAAACAAGGAATAAAAGGGTTGTTTTTATTTGTTATTTTGGTTCCAATAGTTGTAACAGAGCAAGTATGAAACCATGTTTGAAAAAGGTTTGAATTTGAGTTGTGAAAACAGAATAAAACAGATGGAAAACAAATGCAAACAATAAGTAAACATGATGACATGATGCATTGCTTGAAATAAAACAAAGACCAAAGCATTCTAGGGGTATTTTCATACTTGGGATGTTACATCCACTCCTTGGAAGTGGTGATCCTGTCCTCAGAACCTGGACGAACAGGCACCCCAAGATGGGCAAACCTGTCAGGAGTAAGCTGACGCTCCTTCTTGCTACGCACATGAGCAAGATATGCCTTGTTCTCCATATCAATTTGGCGACATAACACTTTCTTCAAAGTTGAGGACATCCACTTGCGAAAGCTATTCTTATGAGCTCTCCCCTCCATCTTGAAATCCGAGTCACTAGAGCCATCAGTGTTCGAACCAAGATCCTCCGGACCTAGCAGGGGAGTGGCATGCTTCTTGACTCGAAGTTCCTTGATCCTGTGAGTAGTGAGCTCTTGGTCATTATCCAAGAGAGCATCAGAAAGCTTGGCATTTTGCCAAGTGGTGCCAATGAGCTTGAAGACTAAAGCAGCAAACACAGGGACTCTCCTTCTCATCACACAGTTATACATCTCATTCCAGGGAATATCCATCACATCAATCCTCAGGCCATCACCACGACGCCTATGAGTGTAAACCATCAAGTCAGTGAGTGATCCCTGGATTTGATCAAAGTTGCCAACACGTGGAGCCAACGTGTTCCTGAAGATCCTCTGGAGGATGTCATATACGGGAAGCAGGTTCTTGGACTGACCAACCACAACACGGCCAGGGATATAGAGATCATACATCTCAGTAGGGGCCATAGACTTCTCCGGGTAAGGAACCCGGAAGAAAGTAGAGTGAAAAGCAGCATCTGGAATCTCCCCAAAGTCCTGCAGACCTAGCATAGTAGCAAACTCATCCCATGAAGCAGAAAACTTTTGATTCTTGGTCATCCAAGTGATCCTCCTCTCATCATTATGGAAATATAGTGTGGCATAGAATTGGCCCACGAGGTGCTCATCATAGTCTTCATTAATCTCGATGAAATCCAGAAGGCCAAACTCCTCACAGACCTCCAATGCCTCACCAAAGTAGTCCATCTTTGATCTCATGAAAGGAACATTGATGGAGTATTGGGTCACTACCTCGTTCCTGTTCACCGGGTACTCCTCATAGAAAATCCTCACGTGAAAACGAGTCTAGAAGCACTCGTTGGCCCTAGCTTCCCTAGGCTTGTTTTAGGGTTTGGTCCTCCTTTCTCTGCGAAACTGCTCATCGGCATGTTGACAACTGATTTGTCTTTTGCTGCATGTGACTTCATAAGCACATACCTCTTTCTCCTTGTCAGATTACCCTGTGGCATGACCTCTGGAGTTTCATCTTCCTCGGGATTCTTCCGAGTCCTCTTAACCGCACGCTTGCGACCTCCACCCTTAGAGACACTAGCACCTGCTCCTAAGAAAGCATAGGGGGATGGCAAAGAGGTAAGGTTAACTTCAATCAAAATGATCTACGAGAAAATTCACACAAGAACTAGAAGTGCACAAACTCCAGGAAGCGGTAGTACCGCTGGGGGCCATGGTAGTACCGCTGTCTCCAGCAATTCCAGCCATAGCGGTAGTACCACTGTTGCCAGCGGTAGTACCGCTGCTGGCGGATTCTTCCATGGCACCCAAGGGAACAACCGAATCCAATCTAGAAGAAATGCACCAAAAGTTCTTAGGGAATTTACTCTACTAGGAATCACAGCGAACTAGTTCTAGACTAGGAGATCTCTAGAACCCTAAACATCATCTCACAAGATTTACTTGAGGGAGAGAGATATAAAGGGTTACCGGAGCTCATCATCGTGGAGAAGGAGTTGGGTGCGTTCCTGGGCGTCCTCCGGTGTGATTGGAGCACTCAATCACCGAAGATACCCCTCCCTGGCGGATGGAAGACTTGGCGGAGGCGAGATCGATGTGGGGAGAGGATGAGGGAGAGAAGAGGTAAATGGGTAACCCCCTTCTCCCAGATCCATATTTATCCCCACGTATTTTCACCGCAGCGGTAGTACCACTATGCTTAGTGGTAGTACCTCCCACTTGGGACTACTGGAGCCAGGAGGTAGTACCACTGCTGGGTCTATGCTGGGAACGAGCCCCTGCAGCGGTAGTACCGTGCGCTGGGTACTACTGTCAGTTACAACGGTAGTACCGCTGCAGCTGGCGGTAGTACCACTAGCCGGGTCTTCCTTCCACCAGGGGATCAAAGTGATTAAAGTTTTTGGAAGAGAAAATGTCTAAGGGGGGGAATATTTGGGCTTGGGATAAGAACTCAAACTGAGATGGTACTACACACTCCAACTTTTAAAAGGAAGACAAAAAATCGAATAAGGAAAAGAGAGAGTGTGTTTCCCAAACAACAACAACGACACACAAAACACAAAGAGAGAAGGAAAAAACAAAACGAATAACACCACAAAAAACAAATAAGAACCAACTCTTCAAGAGAAGAGGTTGGTGGCCTAAACCACCATGTAAGAGAATATGGTATGTCACCACGAAGATATATCTTGGGTACATTGCCAATTCTCGACATTGAAGCTCACAATTCAACATTAGAAAAAGAGAGATAACAATGATTTTTTTTTGCTTTGGGCATAATGGGGGGAGGGAGAACCCAATGTGTTAGGATAACACCCCCCTATGTCCATGCCTACACCTAAACCCAAACACGTTTCATCTATAGGGGTGTGTGCAAGATTCTCAAGTCAAATTCCTAGAATCAATGATATTTAGTTCATTCCTCAAGAACATGGACCTTGCATCGTCGAGTGGCTTCGTGAAGATACCCGCAAGATTGTCCTAGGTGGGCACATATGCGAGATCAATATTACCTTTTTCCACATGGTCACGGATGAAATGATGACGAATCTCTATATGCTTCGTTCTTGTGTGTTGCACGTGGTTGTAGGCGATCTTGATGACACTTTCATTGTCACACATGAGAGGCACCTTATCCAAATGAACACCATATTCCTTAAGAGTTTGCCTCATCCATAGCAATTGGGTGCAAGCACTTGCGGTGGCTACATATTCGGCTTCGGTGGTGGAGAGAGATATGCAATTTTGCTTCTTGGAAGACCAACTCACCAAAGACCTACCAAGAAATTGGCAAGCCCCAGAAGTGGACTTCCTATGATCTTGATCACCTGCCCAATAGGAATCCGTGTATCCCTTGAGAGAGAATTGTGCCCCCTTTGGGTACCACAAACCAAACCTTGAGGTATGAAGCAAATACCGAAAAATCCTATGGACCGCCACTAAGTGGCTTTCCTTAGGAGCCGCTTGATACCTTGCACACACACCTACACTCAAAAAGATATAGGGCCTAGATGCACAAAGATAAAGCAAAGAACCAATCATAGAACGATACAATTGTTGGTCCACATCTTTACCATCTGGGTTGCGCTTGAGGTGACACTTGACTTGCATAGGAGATGGCTTTATTTTTGCACCTTGGAAATTAAACCTCTTGAGCATGTCTTGGGTATACTTGGCTTGAGAAATGAAAGTCCCACGAGCCAATTACTTGATGTCAAAGCCAAGGAAGAATTTAAACTCTCCCATCATAGACATCTCGAACCTGCCAGTCATAAACTTTGAGAACTCATCATTCAAAAGTTGGTTAGTTGAGCCAAAGATAATATCGTCCACATAGAGTTGGCATATGAAAAGCTCTCCCTTTACTCTCTTTGCGAAGTGAGTGGGGTCGATCTTCCCAACTTCAAAACCATGGTCATCCAACAACTCTCTAAGGTGCTCATACCATGCACGTGGTGCTTGTTTAAGTCCATAGAGCGCCTTATCGAGCTTGTATACATGGTTAGGAAAGTTGAGGTTCTCGAACCCCGGAGGTTTCTTAACATATACCTCCTCTTTGAGTGGACCATTCAAGAAAACACTTTTGACATCCATTTGTTGCAATTTGAAATTATGCGAAGATGCATATGCAAGAAGGATACAGATGGACTCAAGGTGAGCCACGGGAGCATAGGTTTCGTCAAAGTCAATGCCTTCAACTTGAGTGTAACCTTGATCTACCAATCTTTCCTTGTTCCTTATAACAATGCCATGCTCATCTTGCTTGTTCTTGAATATCCACTTAGTGCCAATAACATTGTGGCAATCTTTGGGCGTATCAACTAATCTCCAAACCATGTTGCGCTCAAAGTTATTGAGCTCATGATGCATAGCTTCAACCCAATCAGAGTCCTCAAGAGCTTCAAACACTTTCTTTGGTTCCACCATAGATATGTGAGCTTGATGCTCACTAAAATGTGCCAATTGCCCTTCTTGTGGATCTTCTAGCTTGAATATCTTCCAAGACCTTGTTATCTTGGGCATCAATATGCTTCAAAGCTCTTCTTATCCCTTTAGCACGACGGGCTTCGATATCCTCTATGTTGCGAGGAGGGATCACTTGATCATCTTGATCATTTGGGTCCCCGTCTTGACCAACTTGTCCTTGATCATCATCATCATCATCATCATCAACAACAACTTCTTCAACACTAGCTTAAAATTTATGAGAGGAGGATGAGGATGGTTGATATTGGCCTTGATCTTGACTAGCATGAATGATAGGAGTGGTTGCATCTTGTGTAGTAACTTGATCAATAAGAGGAGGGTCTTCAACATGTTTTTGGGTAGGTGCAACACTTGGATCCTTGGCTTGTTCTTCTATTGTAGAGGAGGGATCCACTTGAGTAGAGCATAGTCCTTCTCGAGTTGCCATAAGGTGTCCCTCAATGGGGCGAAAAAATCCGACACCCATCATTCCTATGGCTTCTTGAGGCATTTCAACATCTACATTAGAAACATGAAATTGCGCCACTTGGGAGCCATCATTTTCCTCGAACACCACACTACAAGATTCTATGACAATCCGTGAGGCTTTGTCAAAGACTCTATAATTGTGGGATTCGGCACCGTAACCAACAAATATACCCTCAATAGTTTTGGATAGAAATTTAGACAACCTAACACCCTTGATCAAATAAAAGCACTTACAACCGAATACACGGAAGTAGGAGACGTTGGGCTTGTTGCCGGTGAGGATCTCATATGGAGTCTTGCCTAAACCCTTGCGGATGTAGAGGTGGTTGGAGGAGTGGCATGCGGTGGATATGGCCTCGGCCCATAAATATTGGGGAGAAGAATACTCCGCCAATATGGTCCTTGCCATATCCAAGAGAGTGCGATTCTTCCTTTCGGCAACACTATTTTGTTGAGGAGTGTAAGTGGCGGAGTATTGATGACAAATGCCCTCTTCACTAAGGAATTTATTCAAATTGTAGTTCTTGAACTCCGAACCATTTCCACTCCTAATAGCCATGATTTGCACATTGTGTTGACGTTGCAGTTGGTTGGAGAAGTCGATGATGGTTTGTTGAGTCTCACTCTTGCACTTGAAGAAATAAACCCAAGTGTATCTTGAATAATCATCGACAATCACCAAGCAATACTACTTGCCACCAAGACTTGCCTCGGGCACGACACCAAAGAGATCAACATGGAGAAGCTCCAAGATCCTCTTTGATGAAATAATAGTCTTGGCCTTGTGCGAGATATCATGCATCTTTCCTTCAACACACAACCTACAAACGTGATCTTTGGAAAAGGAAACATTTTCTTTTACTCCGACAATAAGGACACCTTTGTGAATACTTTGCAAAGTTCTCATGTTGACATCGGACAAGTGGCGATGCCACAACCATCCCACGTCCGCCTTTCCGAAAAGACACATTGATTGAGAGTTGGTAGTCTTTGAAAAGTCCACCACGAACAATTCATTTTCAACATGTCCCACGTATGCGACGTCAAGAGTCTTTCTCCTCAAAAGGACCACAATATCTTCATAAAAAAGACGGAGAAACCCATCTTTCCAAGAGAACGGATCAAAAGTAAATTGAAACCAAGGGATTCGACAAGCATGACGTTCACGATAGTGATATCGGGAGAAATCACAACCTTGCCGAACCCCGATACCTTAGACGAGGACGAGTCTCCATAAGTGACGGTTGCATGAATGTCATTTGGGCGCAACTCCGTCACAAGTTCTTTGCTTCCGGTTATATGACTAGTGCATCCACTATCAATTATCAATTTAGACCCACCGGAAGCATAGTCCTGCAAGAGATCATTGACTAGAGTTAGGACCCGAGGAGGGTCCCTTCATGTTAGCAACAAGGGTCTTTAGAACCCAAATGGTATAGTCAATGTAACCCTCAATAGGACCAACATATTTAGCTTGCACAACACCATAATAATCAACATATAAGAAATGGTGTGGATTGTTAGTTCCCGCGGAAAAGCTACGAGTAGTGTTGTCCCTCATGACACCACTACTTGAAGCAACATTGTTAGCTTGTGTGGGTGTGCTAGGAGTAGTGTTGTCTCTAATGGCGACACCACCCGAAGCACCATTGTTGGCCTTCCTCTTGCTCTTCTTCTTCTTCTTGGCAAACATAGCCAAGACCTTGTTTGCCCACTTTTAGCCTAGGAGCACTCAATTGTGTTCTAGCAACAACCACATGAGGGCTAGGGGTAACCACTTGTGGGGTAGAGGCCACAACCTTCTCAAATTGAGGGCCTTTGCCCTTGAGCCTTGCTAGCTCATCCTTCAACCTAGCATTTTCCTCAATAATATTTGCATGATCACAAGAAGAAGTAGAGGTCCCAGGGTTGTTAAGTTGATTAAGTTGAGTTTTAAGTTGTTCATGCAACTCTTTGAGGAAAGAATGTTGACTCTCCAAAGCTTTGTGAGCTTTGGTTAGTTTTTCAAACTCCTCGGTTAGTTTACCATGACCAACACCAAATTCAACTTATCCATTCTAGCCTTTTTATATTTAGCAGTTGCAAGGTCACGTTCCTTAGTGATATTAGAAACAACTTCATTATGTGACTCTTTAATAGATTCAAGTTCATCCTCAAGAGAAACTATCCCATCATGCTCTTCTTCAAGAGTCATAGAAAGGGATGCTATCTCATCCACATCCCTTATTTCGATCTCACCTTTCTTCTCAAGAGCTTCTTGGGCCTCTCCCAATTGGCTCATGAGATGATCAAAGTACTTCTTGGTATCCCCTTGTATGTTAGACATAAAATGTTCCAAAGAGAGAATTTCATCTTCTACTCTAAGACTAGCAAGATTTTCAAGTTCACTTGGGGTCTTAGAGTTGGGAGAAGGTGATACGTCCTAGGCCTTAGCCATGAAGCACTTGGAATTTGGGTGAGGATGATTCTCATTGGGGGATTCAAAGAGAGATGAGGATGATGGAGTAGAAGCAATAGCAAGAGCGGCCACTTCACTTGTGGTTTCTTCTTCTTCATCACTTACGGAATCATATTCCTCTTGAGTCACTAGCACAAACTTTGTGGGAGACTTCTTGTTGAATGGTTTCTTCTTGAAATGAGGTTTCTTGTAGTCAACCTTGGACTTGTCCTTGCGAATGAGCTTGCCACCATGGAGTTCTCTATTTTCATAGGGACACTCCGCAATGAAGTGGTGCTTATCTTGACAATTGAAGCAAGACCTCACTCGTTGATTCCCATCATTGCCATAGCGAGACTTGGTCTTCTTCTCAACATATGCCTTGGCCTTGGGAGGATTCCTCCAAAACTTTTGCACGGTGAGAGCAATGATATCCTTGAGCACGGGATCATATTCTTGATCCTTCAATGGAGCCAACTCCTCATGGCCCTCTTCTTCATACTCAACCTCTCTTGACATAACCTTGGCCTTCAAAGCAACCGATGCTCTTTTGTGCATTCCTATGGTCCTAGAACGATTGTCAAGAGCATTCTTGGATTGCACTTGATAGGAGCACATCTCTTGCATAACTTGGGTTGAGGTCAAAGAAGCAAAGTCATGTCTTCCTTGAATGCTCTTCAAGTCCGTGGGCTCAAATGGCATGAGAGCAATCATGTACTTCCTTTTGATCCAAGCATCATCAATGTACTTGGCACCAACAATGGAGAATACGGTGGCACGAGTCTTGAGCCTTCGGTACATGTCTTCATGGCTCTCTCCATCATGCATATAGAACCCTTCGGCCTCATTGCTCAAGGCATCATACCTATTCCTTTGCATCCTCTCATTGCCCACAAACATGACGACAAGAGCGTCCCATGTTTCCTTGGCGGTGGAATATTGTTGAAGATGCGGCATGTGGTTAGGACTCACGGCTTGTTGAAGAATTGACGAGGCGGTGTAGTTGAGTTGAAAATCCACGACTTCTCTTCTTGTCAAGTTATTGGGGTCATGAGGCTTGTATCCATCACGAGTGCCCCTCCAAAGTTCTATACAAGAAGAGTTCAAGTGAGTCTCCATGTAATATTGCCATTCACGAAAAGAAAACGTATCAATTTTAGGTGGATCTCCCCTAGGAATTATATGAGGATGTGGGATGGGAGGATCGGGATAATAACATCCTTTGACGGAGTGATATTCTTCCTCTCCTTCCGTACCCTTATCGGTGGAGTTTTCAGCGGAAGAATTTTTAGATGGATCACCACCATCCCCTTTCTTGGCGCCCTCCGGATTTTCATCCGGGGGATATGAGCCGGTGACCTCCGGTCATTTGGCTTTCAAGAGTTGCATCAAGACTTGACACAACTCATCTATTTTGGTCTCCATGGATGAGGTCAATGAATTTTTCAACTCATTGAGATCATTCATAGAGACCGGCGCCTCAAAACCGGCGGTCTCCGTCTCATCAACCATACTTAAACTCTCAGGCGGTTAAGCCCGATAGAAGAGCCGAGGCTTTGATACCAAGTGAAAGTATAGTATGGGCACCTAGAGGGGGGGGGGGGTGAATAGGTGCTACGACCAATTTTAATTTTTCTTTCACAATTAGGCTTGACACAAAGGTAAATTCTCTAGATGACGCAACTACGGTGAATCTACCTATATTACAAGAACAAACACAATAAAAATACAAGCACGAGTAAAGGAGGAAGGGAACAAGGTAACCGATATGAAGCACACAGAGACACGATGTATTCCCGAGTTCCTCCTTTTTAAGTGAGTACGTCTCGTTGGAGGGGTGTGAGTTCGCCACGAAGGCCTACTCAACGCCACAAAGGCCTCACCCTATTCTCCGATGAACCCCGCCACAAAGGCCTAGTCCACCTTGCACTATTAATCCCCTTTGAGGCGGGAATCGAGTCCTTTATAAACAAGCTTGGGGCACACACCCACAACCAAATTGGGGGCTCCCAACAATCTCAAATCACCAACAAGTGTAGCAATGGAGTCTAGGTTTTCCACAAGGAAACCCTAGACTAGATCCCTCTAGAATATGAGGGGGAAATGAAGATCGGCTCGGTGAAGATATAGATCGGGGTATTCTCCTTTAATCCTCCAAGTATCAACGAGTTTGGGTGGAGGGATTGTGAGAAATCTAGCGTTTGGAGGCTCAATAAATGCTTGTCTTCAATGCTGGTTCGAGCAACCTTTTGGAGAAGAAGGGGATGGGGTATTTATAGCCCCCTCCCCAAACTAGCCGTTTGACCCTTTTTCGTGCCTGGCGGTACTACCACTGGGGTTAGCGGTACTACCGCCACCTGGTAACGTGAGCGGTACTGCAGTGACCTAGTGACTGGGTGCGGGCGGTACCACCGCAGAAGTACCGTGGTACTCCAGCAACGGTACTACCGCGAGTACCCACCGGTACTACCGCTGGCCACTTCTTCCAAATAAATCGAAGTGGCTGGCGGTAGTAGTAGGGCACTACCGCTCTAGTACCGTAAACGTTACTGCAAGCAAAAACTAGCTGGCGGTACTTTGACCGGTACTGCCAGCGGTACTACCGCTTCCTGGAAGCAGCGGTACTACCGCCGTGCAAGGCTATGCTCCTCAACCAAATTGAACACAGCGGTACTACCAAACCAGTACCGCTGAAGTACCACTGGATGCAGTAGCCATTTTTACTCTAGCAGTATTGGGCGCGGTACCACCGCTTGCTGTGCAGAGCGGTACTACCGCTGAGGCGCCCGGTACTACCGCTGGATCAAGTTGATCTTGGTGGCTTTGTCTTTGAAAACTCTTCACCTTTTTGCGTCTAGATGATATTTCCTGAAATACTTTGACGCACTGTTAGATACTTACTAGTGTTGGTATCAACTCCAAAACCTAAGAGGGATCAAAATGCAAATGCACTTTCAGTATGACCCATTTTTCATAACTTTGCTAGTGACGAAAGGTCCCTCCCATACTGGGGCTAACTTGTGTTTTCGTTCCTGCGCCCTTTTTAGCACTAAGTCACCTTCTTTGAAAGAACGATGCTTGATTTTCCGGCTATGATATCGCCTTAAAACCTGCTGATAAATGGCGAATTTTTGTAGCACAAGTTCCCGCTCTTCTTCCAGAAGATCGACGACATCCTGTAGTGCAATTTCAGCATCCCCCTCAACGTATGACTGCACTCTAGGGCTATCCCGAATCATGTCCATTGGAAGCACTGCTTCTGCTCCATAAACTAGGAGAAAAGGCGTCTGCGCTATTGATCTGTTCGGTGTTGTGCGTATGCTCCAAAGCACGGGAGGTAACTCTTCTAGCCATGCTCCTGCTACTTTGTGAAGAGGAGATTCAAGTCTTGGGCGTATTCCTTGCAAGGCGGATTCCTGTTTGCTTGCAATATTTTGCCAGCTCTCCAATTACAAAGTTTGTCCCGTTGTTCGTAATTATGTTGCGTGGTATGCCTTATCTCATGACTATGTCTATGAAAAATTTTCTGGCCGTCGCACCGTCAAGTTTTTTGATGGGTTTAGTCTCCACCCACTTGGTATACTTATCTACCGTAACGAGTAAATGCGTAATTCTGCCTCTTGCAGTTTTGAATGGTCACATCATATCTAGTGCCCAGACCGCAAATGACCATGTAATTGGAATACTTTTGAGCTCTTGGGCCGGCATATTCGTCTGCTTGGCGTAATACTGGCATCCGACACATGTATTAACTATGTGCTCCGCGTCTTTCTTAGCTGCAAGCCAGAAAAACCCTACACGGAATGCTTCATGAACAATGCTTTTGGATTGAGAATGATGTCCGCAATCTAGACGTACTTCTTCCGATGAAATACAACGCTGGAAAATTCTAGACGTACTGCGTTTATACAAGTAACCGTTGATTACTGTGTATCCTTTGTATCGACGCTTTATCTTCCCTTGCAAGACTTCATCTGCTCCCTCCGGAAATTTTTGGTCAACTAAGAAATTCAGGTATGCCACCATCCAATCCGGGATTACGAACAGTACTGCAATTGACTCAGAAATTAGGGGATAGTCTACATGTCCGCCTTTGATGGATGGTTCGAACAAATATTGAACGAATACACCCGGTGGTAAGGTTTGTACACTTTCAGAGCCTATTCAGGGTAAATCATCTGCGTTCCAGTTTTCTTTCCGCTTTACATGATTTATCTCAAATCCTAGGAAGCATATGGCGAACTCGTCTAAAGTTCTTCGATATTCTGCCATTATGGGGCTTTTAGCATCCCATGTATGGTTAAGCTGGTGATGTACTAGATCCGAGTCTCAATAACATATGCGTTTGATGTCTATTTCCTTTGCAATATGCAATCCATGAAGTAGTGCTTCATACTCTGCCACGTTGTTGCTGGCATTGAAGTGAATCTGTAGCACATACTCCATTTCGTCGCCTTTTGGAGATTTTAACACCACACCCGCACCAGCGCCTTCCTTCATTTTGGATCCGTCACCAACATTCCGATTCCGGCATTGGCGTGGTTTCCATGGCTTCTGTCCAATCAGCAATGAAATCTGTCAACACCTGGGATTTAATTGCCGTCCGTGGTTGATACTTAATATCAAACGTGGAAAGCTCAATGCCCCATTTGGCGACTCTACCTGTTGCGTCCGCATTGTTTATAATATCCCCTAATGGTGCTTTTCTTACCACTGTTATGGAATGTCCTTGGAAGTAATGACGGAGTTGTTGTGATGCGAAAAATAGGCCATATGCTAGCTTTTGATAATGTGGATACCTTTGCTTAGATTTCGATAAAACTTCACGTATGTAGTATACTGGATACTGGTCGAGAATTCTTTGTTCATCTTTCTTCCTTTCCACAATTATCACCGCGGTGACAACCCTATTTCTTGCTGTTAGATATAGTAACATTGGTTCTTTCTCCTTTGGGGATGCCAAAGTCGGGGCTTTCATTAAAGTTTCCTTTAGCTGAACTAACACTTTGTCTGCTTCTTCCGTCCACACAAATTTTTCCGATTTCTTCAACAATTTGTATAATGGCAGAGTTTTATCGCCTAGCCGGCTTATGAATATGCTTACAGTGGCTGCAGAACCCGTTAGTGTTTGAACGTCTTTTAAGCACACGGGCCTTTTGATGTTCAGAATTACTTTGATCTTTTCCGGGTTTACTTCGATTCCTCTGTGTCAAACGATGAAAAGTTTTCCTGATGGAACACCAAATACACACTTTAATGGATTTAACTTCATCTTGTAAGTGCGCAAATTATCGAAGGTTTCTCATAAATCTTCAAGGAGTATATGCTTTTTCTTGGAAACGACGGCAATGTCATCCACGTAAACAGGGACGTTTCTTCCTATTTGATCGTGCAAGCATCTTTGCAATCAACACTGGTATGTGGCTCCGGCGTTCTTCAAGCCAAAAGACATGGTTTTGTAGTAATATGTTCCATAGGGAGTTGTGAAAGCGGTTTTAATTTGGTCCTCTTCCTTCAAGAGTATTCGATGATATCCGAAATAAGCATCCAAAAAGCATAAATGCTCAGAGCAAGCAGTGATATCTATTATTTGATCGATTCGCGATAACGCGAGCCTATCTTTTAGACACAATTTGTTCAGGACGGTATAATATATACACATCCTAAGGGCAGTTGTGTCTTTCTTTTTAACTAATACCGGATTGGCAGATCAATCAATATGAATAACTTACTGGATAAAGTCAGCTGCTAAAATCCGGATTATTTCCTTTCCTATAGCCGTTCGTCTTCTTCCGTCGAATTGCTGGAGACCTTGTTTGACGAGTCTTGATCCTGGAATAATCTTCAATTGGTGCTCAGCAGGCTCCCCGGGTACACCTGGCATGTCAGTAGAACACAAGGGGAAAATGTCCTTGTTCTTACAGAGGAACTTGATGAGCTCGCTTTCCTATTTGTCAGTCATTCTGGTTCCCACAACGACATATTTAGTCGGATCGTTGGAGTCCAGGATAACTTTCTTTGTATTCTCTGATGCCTTGAAGCTATCAGCCGTCTTTCTGGTTTCTTTTCCTGCCGGCATTTCTATCTACGATACCTCTTTTGCCACCTCTTTTAGCTCCTCCTTTGCAATGACCTGCTCAGCACAAAGGGCGTTTCCTAGCTCTAACTCATTTGCAAGCGCGAAATCCCCTTCAGTGGTGATTACTCCACATTTTGGCCCTGACATCTTAAGCTTGCTGTAGATGTAGCGTGACCTAGCCATGAATTTGGCGAAAGCCGGCCGTACGAGTATTGCATGGTATACACTTTCGAACGGTACTACCTCAAACGAAATCGTCTCCTTGCCGGAAGTATTCCGGCTTTCCGAAGGTAACTTCTAGGGAAATTTATCCTAGGGAAGGTGCTTGATTGCCAGGAATAATGACGCGTACATTGCTATGCTTGAGCTGGGTTTGTGATAGGTGCAATTTCTCCAGAGTGCTCAAGTACACGATATTGATGCTGGATCCTCCGTCCATTAGCACTCTTCTGAGCCTAGTGTTTTGCACAATAGGGCTTACTATCAGGGCATGCGCGCCAGGTTCTGGGATATTGCCAGGATGATCAGGCTGATCCCAGGTAATTGGGTTTTTATTGCATACTTGAGATACTTTTGAGTTGGTGGAACGACGGCATTAATTTCTCGCCATGACTGCTTCACTTTTTTGTCTGATGGTGTCACCGGGAAGATTAGATTGCATTCTCCCTCGACCCTTGGGAACTTGGGTTCGTCTTTCCGCTGCTGCTCCTGAATCCAATCGCCAGTGTTGGACTCGCTTTCGTTGTTTTCAGCTTCCGTCTTTTGTTTGTTGAATTTCCTCTCGGAACTCTTCCCTTTGCTCCCAGCACCAGTGTTGCTTTTCATGTACTTATTAAGCCGGTATTGCTGGTTTGTATGGTTTGCCTTCCCAAACTACGCGTGATGCACGTAAGGTTCCCCTATAATTTTTTCTCACTCTTCCTTAGAGTAAGACATGGGTTCCCCCTTTCGCGCTTTTGCCTTTCCATTTGCTGGAATTTGCTTTTCCAAAGGCGGCATTTCTTGTGCATCTGGAGTGGCCTTCTTCTCAGAGTGAGATGTCTTTTTTAGCTTGAACAAGCGTATCTATATTTCCGCCTCTTCCATAATGTAGTCTTCGACCGCTGCATGCTCATTGGCTGTGATCCCACCATGAACGGTACAAGCCCGGGTTTGAGGCCATTGACGAAAGCATGCATTGCTTGAACGTCACTTACTCAAGAGCAGATGTTCTTCATTGCTGCCCATCTTAAAATAAAGTCGACATACAACTCGTTTTCATACTGGGTGCAACAGTTTAGCTGGTTAATACTCTTGGGGCGCTTGTATGGGCCTTGGAAATGTTGATAAAAAACTCTAGCCATGTCTTCTCAGTTATCCACCGTTCTTGACGGTAGTCCATTAATCCAGTCACGCGCTCCGTCCAGTAACGTTAAAGGCAGGAATATTACGGCTTCCAAATCTATCCCTTTGTTGATCAGGACGACAGTATAATAATCTGAGAGCCATGTATCTGGGTTTGTACTTCCAGTATACTTTTGGTAGGTTGGCCCGACTTTGGCAAAGCCAGCATGTAGGTTGATATTTTGGATCCTGTTAGTGAAACACTTTGGTGCAAAATACAAATCATCTCTTTCTACTACATCAGTGTGCGCGGAATACCTTCCGACTGAGTGGACTGAGGGGGATCTACTTCTCCTTAGCCCACTGTTGCGTGAATACGCTCGTATTGGTTCATCCTTGTGTCCTTCGGCATCCCTGCCTATGGAATAAGACGGAGTTCTACCTCTTACTCGTTCCTTATACATTGGTGGGGTTCGGGATCTCTCACGTCTGTGAGGGTGTTTGTATCTTCCGTCTTTGTCGTCCGGGTTCCTCGGAGGCGGCATTGGTTTTCCGTCTTTATCTGCTTGGGATTGATGGCGAGCATTATTATTTTGTTTCCGGTTTTTGTCTTCCCGATCGTCGTTGAAACGGGGTTTTGCATTATTTTGCCTTTCGGCGGATGAGACCCTTTCCTGGATGCTGCATCCCTATCATGTGGAACTTTCTTGTCCTTCTTGGGGCCTTCATTCTTTCCCTTTGAGCTTCCTGAATCTCCAGGTTTGCTCGGATCGGGTGCAGCTGTGGCTATGCACGTGACAGTTTTGCGCAAGGTCGATCTGTCATGCAATTTGCCGGAACGCACTTGGCCTCGCTACTGCTGTTGTAATGCCTTTCCTAGGAAAGCATACACTCCCTGAAGCTTTTCGTCTTTGGAGTAAAGGTCGTCACTGAGGATGACGAACACGGATTTTGCGTTGTCGGTAGCAGTTTTGTAGATGCGTTCTCCCTTAGCATTTGTGCTGTTAACATGCCTTTGCCAAGACGGGTTTTCAAATCGCCTTTTGGCTAACAGTTTTTCCGGCTTTGCAATTCCGGGTAACCTTGAACGTTTGAATCCGGATCTGTTTTAGCGTTCAAATTCCTCGATTTTTTCCTGCTGCGCTTTGACATCAGCTTGGGTTTTCAATAAGCTTTCTCAAGACCAAAAAAAGATGTTGCTGTTGCCGCATTATTTCTTTGCCTCCTGGCTTCCAGCACTTCCGGTGGTTCGTTTATTCATATCGGGATTTGTATCAGATCGAGTTCATCCTGTTCCGACAGCTGAGGAACTGGCACTACATCGCTCTGCTTCTTTTTCTTCTCAGCTGTTTTCACGCCACTACCTCCACCGAATTCCAGGTTTTGGTTGGCTATGTCAGCCAATTTGTCCAATTTCTTCTTCTGGGTTTTGGCGAATAACTTCTTGGCGGCTTTCTTCTTTTTCTTGGAGGACGTTTTTTTTAGGTTCATGTTCCGTTAATTCCCGAACATCATGGTATTCCGGGTTATCCTCGACCTCTACTTTTCCGTTCTCTTTATCGCCTGGTGTAGATGTTTTGGGATCTGCTTCCTCTTCTTCCTCGGAGTCCGACTTTTCGGTCGGTTCATCCATGAGTACTTTGTGATAGCTTCCTTGCATGGATTTGATATTTCTCTCGAAAGCATCACCATCGTCATCGGAATCTGTGTCACGAGATGCAGATCTGGATTCCGAATCCATCTTTGCTTCAATTGCCGCTAGAATAGATTCGGCTTCCGAGCTTGTCTCCTGTTTGGCGGATTCCGGGTCATCCACCTTTTCTGTGAGTTTGTCGTTTTCTTCCTTTTCCACGGTATTTTTGTCTTCCGTGTTTTCAGTGATCTCTGGTTGCACCATGCCTACGAGGTGCGATATGGGAATAGACATCTCCTGAGAGGCAGTAAACCCATTCATGCTTTGGCGATATGCAGATAATAAATCTTGGTCTGCCCCAATGTATGGATGAGGCAGATCCGTTCCAAATGCGGCGTCAAAGCCGTCTTCTACTAGGCATAGGGCGGGTGGGATAAATTTACATCCACCACGGAAACCCATTGCACCCGTCATTAAACGTATGAACCAGGGTTAAAGCCTGAAGTATACAAAGTACAATATGATTCTAGGGTTTCGCTATCTCGGCGAGGTTGTGCTCTCGTCGATCTAACTTCTAGCTTCTGCCTTGTGGCTTCTCCCATCCGACTTTATATAGATAGGCGGACTAGGGCATACAGGAAGGAAACCTTGAAGTCTACAGAAAGTATTCCTATTCTTGGAAAGTAAGACGTCCGGCATCTTCTCCAAGACGGATTACGTGTTGGGGCCTAATCCGGGTTCTTCTAGAATCTGCCTTCCTATGCATAGGCTTACTGGGCCACCCAATGGACTTTGCTCCATTACCTGCGGGCCATCCTATTCATCCGGCCCTCTGCCAATGCCGGATATACCCCCATTTGGCATATATCCGACAGGAACGCCGTTGGATCTAGACCTTATAAATTTCTTATCCCCCATATCATTTGTTGCTTTGGTGGGATTTGAGATTGGAGAACTTGAGCACTTCTTGTGTTCTTTCCATTGCATAGGTTGCATAGGTTTTGAGTTCTCTACGAGGATTCGGTGGAGTCTAAGTTAAGAAGTTTGTTACTTTTTGGCACTTGGATTGCCATAAAGCTTGTTCCTCTTGGGTACTTGGAGTTTCCAAGATGGTTGTTGTTTTCTCTGAGCTTTGGAAGCTTTCAGAACCTTGTTGCTATCTCGAAGCTTTGATAGATCGCGGGATATTTTTGGGAGTCTCCAAGTGAGTTTTGGAGATTGCCCCAACCTTGTACGGAATCGGTAACCACCCTCAAAGGCCCCATAGTGGATCGTGACGCTCTGCATTGCTGGAGGCATGAGGAGAATAAGGTGAGACATTGTGACACTTGGAATAATTGCGACTCCACACCTCTCCAATGGAGAGTAGCTTCCATTGGGTAGTGAACTTCGGGATAAACAATCACCTCCATGTGTCTCGGTTATTTCTATACCTGATCTCCATACTTATGCAATTTACTTTGTGATATTCATCGAGTTTGAAGTTACATATCTTGCTATCACATAGTTTCCTATATTTTTTAGCATAAGTTAGTGCACAT
This sequence comes from Alopecurus myosuroides, assembly GCA_028641055.1. Lineage (NCBI taxonomy): Eukaryota > Viridiplantae > Streptophyta > Magnoliopsida > Poales > Poaceae > Alopecurus > Alopecurus myosuroides. The sequence goes on along the minus strand of CM054060.1, from coordinate 74,654,578 downwards.
GGGTGAAACTAGCTTTATTAGGGTTTGGCTTGATAAATTAAACATGAATTTTATCCCGCATTTATTTAAGCCTTAACCGTAATTATTTTAAAACTCCTATTCACCCCCTTTAGGCGACATCCGTGTCCTTTCACATGGGTATGAGACAGTGAACAGATGAAGCGGCTAGTGGACACGTAAATGGCTGGCAATAGGGGGGGTGTGAAGAGGCTGATCGGGAGAGGTGTGAGTGAATCAGGAGGGGCGAGGAGGGCCATGTGTCTTGCTAGGGTTAGAGAATTAACGTGGGTGGCTTGTTGGTCTTGGGGGGTCGGTCCATATATCACAAACGTCATTTCCAAAAACTTCTCTACTGCATGGACTTCTAGAAACCATCTATGTTTTCAAGAACTCCACCCTATACATTTTCGTCTCATGAATATGATTACAAGTCTTTCATGGGGATTTAGGTGTTTGTGTTTGCACATGCATCATAAACAAAAAGTAATAGGGCATGCGATCATCTTTACCCTAGAAAGATAGTATTTTGTCATACAACATATTAGGGTATGTACAATGGGGATATCTTAGTAGTGCCACGTAGGATAAACTCTGAGGTGTAGGAAAGAGAAAGTTCAAATAAAAGGGTTTGTCTTCTCTTAATTAAGAGATGCTCTCTTAGCAACATTTTTTTTTTGACTGTAACTACGGCGGGCCACGGCCAGCCTGAACTTTATATATGAACAATCAAAGAGTTTTTACATAGTCAACGGCAAGAGCAGGCAGAGGGGGAGAAAAACAACAGACAGAGGTAGTTCACGGGGGCTCAAATAAATTACACCAGGTTTGAAGGAGAATTTTTGTAGATGGATCACGGCAACGATGGGTCTAGAGCCTCACGTTTTCAATGCAGAGTCTGGCGGTAGTAGCGGGGGGCAAGTCTTGATTGTTGAAGACTAGCGAGTTTCAGTGCTTCCAAATGTTCCAGAGGGCCGCAGCGAGAATGGTACGGGCGGCGGTGCTTCGAGGAGGGGGGGTGGACCTCCAAAGATCTTCGATCGGAAGATGCAGTGGGGAAGGCGCGACGGGCGGGAGGGCAGCCCAGACCTCGGTGGCACGGTGACATCGAAGGAGGAGGTGATCGACGTCTTCATCTTTAGAGCAGGAGGGACACGAGGGCGAGGCAGCTGTTAAGTGGCGAATGTTGGTGGAGATGCGGCTGCAACGGAGAAGCCAGTTGAAAACCCTACATTTGTTAGGGGCGACATTGAGCCAAACCACACCTGCAAACTCGTCATTTGGCAAGTGCCTACAGAAATTGGCATAAGAATCTCCGTTAGTGGCAGGCTTATTCGTGAAACGGTTTAGCCGAACGTCCGAGTTGAGGTCGGTGGTGAGGCTAGAGAGCAGCACGCGGACAGCGGAAAGCTTGGAGGCCGCAACGTGAGAAAGCCGAGGAGTGAGGAAGGAAGATATGTAGGAAGCGAGAGCGAGGGCAACAGAGACATTTGGGAGGGAGGCGTGGGAGGCGATGACCAGGAATTGCTCAGCAAGTGTGGTCGTGACAATCCAGCGATCGTGCCATAAAGAGGGCAACATTCTCTCTCACCACATATATAGAAATATCTGGTTGCTAGAGCTAAGACTAAAAAATAATCCATTATACATCATGTTTTATTTTTTATTGTTATATCTAGGTTACGTAGAATGTTAAGATAAGCCGATTTTTTTTAGATGAGATAAGGCGATCTTATTAACCATTCTCTTGCAACAGGACGTTGCGTGCAACCGAACTGTCAGTTCTTGTAATCAACTTTCTATCTTCTATAAGAATACGGTACACAGTTGCGTACTCTCGATTTTTTTTCCATCTATGGTTATCCAAATGCATTTTCCTAAATACTTTCCTACCTGGAGGACGAGTTGAATTTCCAATATTAGAAGAATATACTAGCTAGAACATTGGGAGGAAGGGCTTCACATGTGCTAATTAGTTTCATTTGCATGCAACATGCATGTAGGAAGTTCCATTAGCACCGTTGTAACTACTATTATCCAAACTAAATGACAGCAGCCATGCATAGACGTATGCCTCTAATTTGGTTCGTGTCGGATGAAGATTCTTGGATCTTGCATGAGTCATGCATGGTCCAACACACAAAGGACAGAGATGCACAAATTGTCAACAACTCGTTCTATCAGTGGCCACATAATTTAATAAACCCATATGATCTGCCAGGATCTTCGCTGATGCTGGATATCGAACTCGCTAATAGATAAATTCATCCATGCAGTGCTTAGAAAAACAGGAAATAGTACAAGCCAACGTATCGAAAAGATTGTTCATTCGTGCATCGGATATGAAATTCTCCGGGGGCATGAATTATTGCTGCAATACATATGATGTATAGGATCTAGGAGATAAACTAACAAGCTAGGTCGGGTAGTTAAATGAGACCTGGGCCCTGATTACGAAAGATGATGAGCTTTGTGGATGCAGACTAAAGATATTTCTTCAGAGTTTCAGTCTTCTAGATCATAGCCTTGACAAATTTCAGAAACAGAAATTATGCAACTTTGCACCAGTGGCATATATGCGAGTGAAAGGCGTTGGAGATCTCAAAACTATCGAGGGCGCGCTTGGTTGGCAGTTTTGCTGGGCAAAACCTCCGTATAACTAACGTGCGGGTATTATTTCCGAGTCCTTACTTGGTTGGTCGTTAATTTACTTCTCGCTGGGTAGCCATATTGTGGAGCTCCGAATAATCTCACGGACCTGGGTCGGTCCGGTTAGAATACAGGGGCACAACGATACACGGCTGTAAATATTCACGGGCCGGAAAATGAAACGGGTTCCAAGCGGCGCCTGAGGGTTTTCAAGTAAGTTTTAACTCTACAAAAGTGAGTATTTGGATCCTAAAATACTTGAAGTCCTTCAACCCGGATCCTAACCCATCCCAGCTCGCATGGCTTTGCAAAAAAAAAAAAAAAAAATAAGAAGGCGCATATGGCAATATTGCGAGCTGGTCAGTGGTGACTCTTGGACCTGTGCAAAGTACTTCCTTCCATGGTGGAGATTCGTCCATGGTGACCCTTCGGTTCACATTAAGTTAAGGTGTGCGCGTCCTACTAGTACATCAGTCAAGTAGTTTCATCACTTGCTTTGAGTATATAGTTGCATCAACCCAAAGCCAGTGGTGACTGAGAGCAATGTAGCCTTGAACAAAGGCTTGGAATACACACCTGTTTCATGGCGGTGGAAAGGGAAATACAAGACAGGTCCATTCCATATATAAACTAAGACAAGCAAGTGACACGCGCACCCTCTTTGACATATGTGCAGCCACCAACCCAAGAACTTCTCCCAAGTTCTGTTTCCTTCAAATATTCCATCCATGCATCCGGCCGGGACACATGCATGCAGCGTTTTTCCGGATGACGATCTTTGCCCGATTCAACACTCTTTCAAGCGCCCCGTCCGTCATCGTCAGAAAAGGCCAAATGCTTCGTACCATGCTCATCTTGAGGTTTAACCACAGTGAACATGCATCCAAAAGTGCACAGCAATTGGTGGCCTTGGTTGATATATATTGTTAGAGACACATGCACCAACCTGGCCTTTATTAAAGCTTGGAGAGTCTTGTCCTTCCCTTGGGCATCTGCTGCTCATGTCGACTAACATTGTCAGTTTCTGCTGCAAGCCATCTGCATGAATTAAGGATCCAGTGCTTATGACTATTAGTTATTTCAGAGAAAGATGCATGCTCTGCCGGTGCATATACACGTACATGTTGGGACATTTTGCATGCTCTTCCACACATCTGCAAAATAAGATTAGTCCATGCATAAAGACTGCCAGCTGCTAGGTATAAAAGTAGCCACACACAGGTCCCATCTGGTGCAACAGAGAAAGATGGAACCAATGGAAGAGGACAAACGCAAGGAGATGTAGGATTCTTGGTCCCTAATCTTTCTCACCCGATGTGTCCTGTCCGACTTTTCTCCTTCGTTTATCTGTACACAATTGCGTCACTTTCCATTGACAACAAGTTAAGCAATAGTAAGATAAAGTTGCTCTTGCTCCGTGATAGCTTTAATTTGGTCCTCCTGCTCCACAGTAGAGAGGCCGCTGTCTTCCTCGTTGAAGGTTCCAACTACCACTCTCAATTTCTAACCGTTAACAAATGTATGTATGAATGTTTATGTGTGTGTCATGAGTCCACGGCGATGGTTCCTTCCGGACATGGGTTTCTAACTGCGCCGGTCTACCACCCTATGCTTCCTCCCAAACTAAGTCTCCGACATCTCCATGCACGTACTATGTCCAGATCAGAGATGGTTCCTTCCGGACAAGGGTTTCTAACTGCGCCATATATAGGTTATTGCAATCAGAACAAATCCACTGTTTTTTTCTCCTGCTCATCGAGAGCAGTACTCTATATATGGTACTACTACTAATTTTCTGCATTATTTTCCCACTCCTTAATCAAGTACTACTGGTTCGTTATTAGTTCGTTGCGCGGTCGGTCACTCTCAGACGTCGACTGTGAAAATACGGTGTCTCCTAACGAGTCTGACCGAATGGTATAATACATGCGCGTATGTATCCAAATCAAGTTCGCCTCCATACTAGTATTAGCTAGTTAATTCAACGGAGCTGTCGTAGGCTGGATGCATGAATGCATGATTAGGTCAACTCCTGCTTCGGTTCCACGTACGGCGGTGGTTGTGACTTTGAGCCGTCGTCGATCGCTGTCGCCGGTGGAGTCCTGGGCACGAGTCCATGCCCTGCATGCATCAAGCATCACTGTGTTGTAACTGACAAGGGGACGGAGACGCGCGCTGATGATCACAACGACGGAGCCACACGGTCCATGTCCTAGCTAACTCCTTTGATTAGGTTCAGTAGTTCTCTAATGGAGCTGCTATAACACATTTCGAGATAGCTGTAAACCAGCTTTTCTACTGTATTCTCTAGTCTTGCATGCCTTCTCCTGCATGCTCGAAAATAATCTCTGATCGATTATATATGCAGAGGAATGCAGTAGAGCACATAAACCCCTGGCTGTTAGCACGTTGCTTTCCAGGTCGCGAGGAATGCATGCTGATATAGCCTGATTTTTTTTTTTTTTTTGATAAAGGGAAGTATATTAATATCGTGGAGATACAAATTACACCCGGCCTCTGCAACAACGCAATGGATGCACACAGCCGAAAGACAATAAAAAGAAGAAATAAAAAGAAAAGTCCCGCTACAGAGTTACAGTCCTCGCGGTATCCGCACAACCACCACCTAAACAACAGCTGATGTCCATCTCTTCGAAAACAACGTCTCCAAGAAGAACGGTGCCAGGCACAACCAATTAAGGCCAGACCTTGGGTTTTCACCCTGAAGATAATCCTCGCTTTCAAAACAATGGCTCCAAGAAGACCAGTGCCAGGCACAACCAATTAAGGCCAGACCTTGGGCTTTCACCCTGAAAGGTAGGACTTTGGACTTCACGCATGTTGTCGCCCCCTCTTACATACGGCTGCCACGGATCTTGTAACTCGAAGCCAGTTCCCCATCAATGCAAAGACTTCGAATACCGTTGATAGTCCTCCAATCTCGCCTTCGATGACTGAGCATTGTGACCGAATTCCACCGATCCAGCAATCTCCAGGCGTCGCCCATGGGAGTTGCCGGCGGAGCCTTTCGGGTCGACACCCCGGCTTGATCAAAGAGAATCGACATCAGCATCTTCATCTTCGCGCGATGGGAAACCCAAGGACCACCTCCTTTATTCTGATGTCTCGCAGCCCCGACGCCGCGAAACGACTCCCAGCAGGGAATTTGCGGGAGTTCCGCATCTGCCGCCACCGGGAGCCCTGCCGCCGATGGTCCCTAGCACCACCGCCTCCCGCCGCCAAAGACAGAGGAGGCCGCCGCCCGGGAGCCAAGCCGATGGCGGCGCCGCTGCACGCGGCCGCCGCACCATGGCCGAGCCACCCCAGATCCCATCGGCGGCGCCACCACCCGGCCAGCGCCGGCTGCCCACGCAGACCCAGCCGCTAGCCGCCGCCAGAAGAACCAGGGCCGCCGCCCCGGCGTCCGTGCTCCGCCGTCCGCGCAAGCCGTCCAGGGCCGACCAACGCATCTGGCCGGAGGCCTCCCGCCGCGTTTGTGCTGAGGAGGCGAGGACCCGCCGGCCGCCGTCCACCACGCAGAGGGTTGTGCCCCCGGTGGCTTCCTCCGGCGGCGGCGGGTGGATGGGGAGGAGGGGGTGTGGGGGCGGCGGCGGCTAGGGTTTCGCCCGTGCCGCCCCCTGGAAGCGACGCGAGCGAACAGAGAATTGGTCGATATAGCCTGATAGGCCCGTCGTAGTAAGTAATCCGTAGCATCCAGGGACGGATCGATGTTTTTCCCAACTGTTACAACTTTGTAGGAACGGAAAGCTCACACCTTTATTTTTTCCTGATCAGACCGCTAGCTACTACTAGCCGATCGTGTCCCTCGCTGCAGAAGCTGGCAAATATATTCAGTCGCTGTCCCTTGCCACTTGCTGCAGGTGACTGCTGACACTTCGAGCGTACGTAGTGGACGTGTGGCTGCACCTAGCTACCATCGACTTTGCTTCTCTCGTCATTGAATTTTCTTCTATCCCACTCACTGACGGCCCTCGGTCACCACCTGCACACCACAGAGAAAGCTCAGTGAATCTATCCCTGACATAGAGAAAGTTCAGTGCATGTATCCTAAGTATTTCTGTATGCATCATTGCCGAATTCAGCTGGGTAAATACGTCGTACGTTGGTGTCAATTCTCTAAATACATTGCACATTGCTTCGCGTATTTCTTCATTTGACACCATTGAGGATTAATTAGCAACAAGTGTCATTTGAGACCGTTGGCTATATACTAGCTCCGCCCCTGGTATGGATGAAGATATTCTTATACCGTTATACGCGTATCAGACGCGACAGTCGCGGTTCAACTGGTCTATAGTAAAATGCACTCGCGTTGCTTTCGGGTATTCATTCAACTCCTGTCACAATTCAGCTTAATTTTCTTTGTGGATTGTAGACAACTACTTCCTCACTAAAAAGGCTGGCCTAGTTTGGCACCTCAGTATTTCCAAAAACAGAGTATTGCAAAACCATAGTATTTTGTTGCCAGGCAAAGCAATACTTCAGTTTTGGAAAATACTTCATTTTAGAAAAAAGGGGTGAGACCTCTTTCTCTAATACTTAAAAAAAAACTGCATTTTTGGAGCATACTTCAGTATTAAAACCACATTATTTGGGAAAGGACCAGACGCTCTCCTCCCGTGTCGCCCCCGCTCGGGCGGCACCGGAGGGAAACCCTAGGCGCCGCCGGGCAGCGCCCCTCCTCCTCTCCTCCCTCCGCCTCCGCCGGAGGACGCGGCCGGGCAAAGCTCACGCCGCCGACGGCGGAGGCGGGGATCTCTCTCGCCCGCGTGCCTCGTCGTGAGGGCCGGCGGCCAGGGCGGCGGTGGCGGCCCAGGACGGCGTGGTGGCGAGCGGCGGCGCAGGGAGGGCGCGTGGTGGCGGTGTGAGGGCCGCGGTGGTCGTTGCGGAGCACGTCCTGCCGCCTCGATCTGGTGGTCACCCATGGCAGCAGGGCCCGATCTGGGCCTTGGCGGGCCTGTGCGGGCCACGGCTGCAGGGCGCGGTGTCCGTGCGTGGAAGGCTCTGTGCTTCGGCTCTGGTGCGGTGGCGCAGCAGCGTTGGTGGCCGGCTGCCATGGGGGGCCTCCTCCTCCGAACTCATGGATGTTGGCAGTGGAGCCGGTGGTGATGCGCATTCTTCCTCGACGGTGAGACCGGCGGTGCCCTCTCCTTCCTGGGTGACGTCTCAAGCCGTCACCTTTTTTTCTCGGTCCCCAACTCCAGTCAAGCAAGCTGTCGGAGGCACGATCTATGGTCGGGTGAAAGCTCAGCTCGGCGATGGCCGACGCTGGCCACAACGACGTCTGCGGGCGCCGTTACCTCCTTGGGGGTGTGGTCAAGACCTCGGATCGGGCCTCCCTCTACTCGGGGGTCGGGGGAAACCCTAGGTTTGGTTCACCGGATCGGGCGGCGGCGGCGCCACGGCGCCGTGGTCTTCTTGAAGACGTCGTCAAGGCAACCCGGAGTGAGGCTGATGTGATTGGAGATGGGTCGGGAAGAAGTGGTCGTCGGTGTTGGTCGGTCCTCAGGACATGAGCCTCCGGGGCGCAATGTACATCATGGTGGGCGCCTCTTCCTCGACGTCTTCCTCAAGTTCGGTTGGATCCTGCCATCTCCTCGCCGACTCCCTCTAGGCGTACGAGGAATGGTACGTTGATCGAGGCTGCCTTGGAGTCGGGGTCGTGCGGTGGTTGTGTTTCACGTTGATTGTGACACGGTCCGGTTGCTTAGTGCCTCATCTCCTCACCTTTGGTAGGAGGTTGGGCAAGGCGAGTTCACTCCTTGGGTCATTGTAGAGTGTGTTGTTTATCGACCCGGCGTGGTGTTTGTGGTGTGCGTTTGTATCGGGGTTGCCATGCTTTGGCGTTGTACCGGCCGTCGGCCTCTTCTTCTATGAAATCGATGCACCTTCCAGGGTGTATCCTTGAAAAAAAACCACATTGTTTATTATATCCAAACATGTTAAAGTATTCAATACTTTAGTATTTTCAGAAACCGAAGTATTCCATGTATACTTCAAAAATACTTTGATGCCAAACGGAGCCTTACATTTTGGAACGAAGGTAATACCATACATTTATACGGTCGAGCTGCCGGTTTGTTAAATAGAAATCATTCGTAAAAAAAGTCTGTTAAATAGAAAGAATAATTAACTTGTCACAGCCATGTTAAGTAGAAATAATAATTAAGAACTACCATACATCCATGGCGTCGGGTCACAGCCATGTAGAAATCATCTAAGCTAGTACTCACTCCGTCCCAAAATATTTGACTTTCATTTGTCCATATATGGATGTCACTAGTACAAAATCCGAGAGTACACGGTTTTCGCGGGCAGAACCGGTTTCCGTCAACCGGCTTCAAGCCTGGGTCTCTAATAATATGCTCAATAGAGCCGGTTTTAAACCGAATCTAACGACCAAATCGCTCAGGCGGCTGAAAATAAAAACCGTCTCAAAAAATAGAATTACAGGGACGGGCGATTTTAAAATGCCGTCTCTAAAAGTATGCTTATGAGAGATGGCTTCTACCCGTGGCCATCGCTAGTTTCGGACCATCCGAATTTTCTCTCCGGCATGAACACACCCTATATTGGCGATAACCGTGTCTTTCGGAAAAATATCCAGGGTGTCCCATTTTATGTTACTTCACCGCACCACAGAAGAAATCCTACCCCAGCGATTGCATCTAGCAATATACATGTAGAAGATCACATATATTTAACCAACATCAGCTAGAGCATATATAATTACTACATCCTTCACTCTTAACATCAAGTTGTGCAAACAAAGTAAGACAAAAGATAAATGTTTCACCGGACAAGACACCCTTATATAGACAAATTTAGCTAGCTCTAATTATTTCTAAATGAGCTGCATATCAAAGACGACCTCCACGTTGGGGTTATTAAACTTCCTCGGAATGATCAGAACAAGTTGATCAACTTGAAGATTCTTGCCTTTGACGAGCGTTTTCCACCTCAGCATGGCGATGATAATACGGCCACCGGGTGTCCTGTTGTATGTAATGCTGGTGACGGACGCTCCTGTTTCTCCAAGTCCGCATCCATGGCTCCGTATGCCAACATTTTCCACTGTCTTCTTAGATAGTTTCTGCGCATGAAACATGTACATACATACGGTTCATGTTCACTAAATACTAAGGAAAATATCATAAATGATAAGGGTTATTATAATTACATACCATATCATGTATGTTCAGATTTGTGATCGTCAAGCGAGTCACAAACAGAATCCCAACATAGGATCCAATGTGTAGAAACTGAGTGGGGCAGTCCTTCTCATCGTTATACAGAGTAACTCTTTGGGCGACAATGATTGTGTCATCTTCGTCAATCTCATCATCAGAATTGATTGTGCAGTTATGGTTGCATACATGGCATGTCATCTCCTTTTTAGTTAGGTTAAAAAAGAAGCATTTAGAAATTATGCAAACAAACTACTAACTAAGCTAAAAGTAAGAGCATTGTCTTATCCTTTCAACTAAGATAAAATTAAGAAGTATAAATTACAAGCAAACAAGAACATGCCTTATCCTTTCAACTAAGTTAAAACTACGAAGTATAAATTACAAGCAAACCGAGTAATTTGTTATAAAAAATGATTATTCCCTATTGTAAATCTATTATTATGGATACACTACATCTTCTAAATTGGTTAACTAGTTCATCCACAAGACAGCTAGCCCAAGATCTATCAATTTATAAGGATTAAATAGTCTAACTTTGATAAGAGGCAAATATAGTCCAAATTCTGATTTCACAACAATAACTTGGCAACGCGCAAACGGAGAGGGGGGTGGGGGGCTCGTACCAGCGACATGGGGACCGGCCGAGAGAAGAGGCAAACGACGTGCCAGGATTTGGAGGGTTCACGCACGGCGATGCTACGGATTTGGGGGAGAGGGTGTGTCGGATATATACCAAATAGGGGTATATCGGATGGTAGTCTAAAGTGTCGGATTACCCGGGTGGCCCGAATGGTAGTGGGCTACGGTCCATTGGGCGGCCCAGTAAGCTGACGCACAGAAGCCGGATTCTAGAAGAACCCGGATCACGGCCCACGTGATCTGGCTTGGAGTAGAAGGCGGATTCCTTACTTTCCAAGTTAATAGTTGCCGTAGTCTTCTAGGTTTTCTACTCTGTATGCCCTAACCCGGCTATTATATAAAGCCGGACGGAGATATGATAGAGAGAAAAGAAGCTACAGGCTAACTCGCCGGGAAGTTGATCCTCTGCGAATAGCTAAACAGAACCTCACGTTGTACTTGTATACACAGGCTTTAGCCCTGATTAGTGAGATTGCAGGAGTAGGAACGCCGCATTATTGCGTCATGCCGAACCTGGGTAGCCCACTACCATTCGGGCCACCCGGGTAATCCGGCACTTTAGACTACCATCCGATATACCCCTATTTGGTATATATCCGACAGTAGCCCCCAAGAAGGATCGAGAATCCATTTTCGCCGTCTTTCGTCAAATACATCCTTCCGAGAAATACTGGCCTGCAGTCTTGATTCTTCTTTTCTTCCTTTAAAGGAGCTGGTAACGTAAAACTCGGAATCCAGAAAATCCGGCTTTTCTCACACGATCCTTCGCAGAGAAGGAACTTCCTACGTCAGCGCTTAAAACTTGCTGACGCAAGAGACGTTTGGGTTACAGGCGAGAAAACCCAGCAACATCGTTCTGACAGATTCTCGCGGAAAACGAGGAGATAACCATAATCATCCTGTCGATTCATTTCCCTGATTTTCCGGCGAGTGACACGCGTTGGACATCCAACGGTCAAAAGAGCCGTTAGCACGCATCCTGACGGATTTTCGGCTATAAATAGCCTTCTTCGTCCACCGTGACAATCTTCTGCTCTGACTTCGCACGCCATTACTAGCGCCAAGCCCTCACAGAGCCCTTTCCCGAACGCACGACCGCACCCAGGATCTCACCGGAATAATCGAGCACCGCCAAACCGATGGTATCTCCGTCGACCTCCCCGACCCACGCCGTCTCCGGCGATGAGTCGACAAAGTCCACGGGTGCTGCGGCGGGCGAAGAAAACCTTTCCGCCGCCGCAGATCTTGCGGGATCTTCCTCCGCGCCTGCCCCGCCGTTTGCGCCCAAAACAGTGAAGGGAAAAAACGCACCCATCAGCGACAAGCTTGCGACCGCGGAGAACGCAGCGTCCGCCGCCGCCGGAGCCGAAGAAGAGACAGAAACTGCTGGAAATTGGAGTCCGAGCAGTATCACACCATCCCTCCTTCCGACGATGGAGCAGGAGGGGCTTTTGGTTAAAGGCAAATGGCGGAGCCCGGAAGACGAATCCGAGCCCATGCCAGAAGACGGAGAACGTGTCCTCCTTACTTCTCATATTGCGAGAGGTATGGGCTTACCACCTTCCGCCTTTTTCTTGGACGTCCTTAACCATTACGGAATTCAGCCACACAATCTTCCACCGAACTCCATTCTTTACCTAGATGGCTTCCAAGCCCTTTTTGAAGGGTATTTAGGAATAGCTCCCAGACTAGATTTTTGGCAATATTGCTTTGGAGTGAAACGTAACCCCATAGAGGGCGTTCTTCCCACCTGCGGGACTATTTCTTTCACTCTTCGGAGATTCAGGGAAGATTGGTACCCAAAGGTAAAAACGTGGGAATCCGTCAAATTTTGGACGGGTTCCTTCTTTTACCATCATGACATCCCGTTTCCCGGGAAAAAAAACGGGGTTCCTCCATTCGTCAATTCTGCCGCTGTTCCTCAAGAGAGTTGGGCAGTCGAAGCAGTGCAGACTTTGCCGGAAGACCTGATAAGATAAAACGGCATATCGCCAAACTCACCTCTTCTCAGCCTCCCCTAACTGGGACAAACACTTTTTTGTGCTGGTTCGGCCGCCGTATTCAACCTCTCTCTTTTCGTTCACGACTCCTTTGCGACTACGAAGGGCCATAAGATGGAATGAGAGGGACGGACAAAGCCTTCTCCAAAAGGGACTTCAAAAAACGAGTCAACCAATTGGTTGCTACTCGCGCCCAATACACGGAAAGTTTGGAAATGTATCACGAGGAAAACCCAGTCCCTAAGGTATTTATACTTTCCTTGCTTTTGGGTTTCTCTCGGATTATCCCTTTTTCCTGACCTAATCGAGTACTTTGTCTTCTCCATAGTTCGACGAACTTCAGGGAGCTGATCTTGCATCCGACGCCGAGCTTGACGAATTACATGCCAGATTTTATGGTGGTCGGAAACGCAAGAGGCAAGTGACCTTTGAAGAAGTGATAAATCTTGACGGAACTCCCATCGCCGCCTCCGGGTATTTTCCTGGAGCTTTATATTTATCATTCCCATCCAGTTGTTTTGAGATATTTATTTCTCGGACGTTTCCCTTCTCAGCCTTGCTCCAGTTCCTTTAAAAGAAAAGAAATTGAAGAAACATAAGGCTACAGTCAAAGGAGAACCATCTTCCGCTGCAGTTTCTCCCCCTTCAGCTGTATTCAGCGGGGAAGAGAAAACCACAAACCCGGGCGCAGAATTTCAGCGGTCCAGCCAGCCTATTGCATCCAACATGGTTGCGAGGGAAATGGCGGGACCAGAGATGGATAGAAATCGTCGAGCATCTGGGGAGGACGAACCCCTTCCCGCTTTTAACAGGAATTTCGAGGTAAAGGAAGAACCATTCGATGAACTCGGATATATTCGCCCAGAAGCTAGAAAATTCTTCGCTCCTGCCCCTCTAATCCGTCCTTGGCCACAAGGCGGGATAATTGTCCGCAATGACTTCGTATTTTCACCTCGTCAGGTCATTCAGGATGGCCTTTACCACGTTGGAATCCTTTTCTCTGAGTATGTAAAGGATTTCAACGAAACCTTGTCAAATTTGCAGGAAATGAGCCAGGTAATAACTCTAGCCCCCAAGCAATAAGTCGAAAGCATGCTCTCCACTTACTGCTTCTTATTACGCTTGTTTTTAACTTAAGCGTCTTACGTTCATTTCCGCGTTTCAGCATACTGCTGATAAGATAAACTTGGAAATTTTTAACAAGTTTAACATCAAGAATGAAGAGGTGAAAACCCTTCTATCTATTATTGATGTTAAGAAAGCGGAGCTGGCATCATCTCAGCTGAAGCTGTCGGAAACAACAGGTATGCTTTATTCTCTGAAGTTTCTTTATCCAATTTTTGGTCTAAGTAATTTCTCGAATTTTTCTAAACTCGGAATTTTTTACTTGCTTTCCAGCTGCTTTGGCTAAGGCCAAGGAAATAGGTGAAGATTCCGGCAATGCCGAGTTTCTCCGAAAGGATAATTTGGACCTTCATAAGGATCTTATGAAGGCTCAAAAAGATCTGGAAGTCAGCAATCTGGCCCTTGGAATTGCTCACTCCAAGGCTTCCGAACAGGCGGAAAAGGACAAGTCCACTATCCAGGACTTGGAAAGTGCCTTAAACCTTCGCCTGGAGGAAGGCTCCGAAATCGACAAGATTCTCGGTAAGTTTATTTCCATTTACCGGTTTTTCCATGTCTTGCTTTCTTTCTCTGCTTTTTCTCTTAACCTTTTGGTTGTTTGTCTGAAAAAACAGGAGATAACCCAGACCTTACTCGGATTGAGAGAATCCGAGCCTTTGGGAAGGTGTGGACTGCGATCAGAGCTGCTGACATGCAGCTGTTCAACAAGTTCCTTCCCACAAGGACTAGGGATTTCTCGGAAGTTGAAAAACTTCCGGGAGCTATCCTGGAGGTGGCGGAATCCAAGGATTCCACCTTGCGCTCCGCAGCACGGGGTGGTGCACGCATGGCTCTCGGCCTTATGCGTATGCATTACCCTGGTGCCAAATCTTGGCGTGTGGCATCCGGTATCCCTCAAGGATACACGGAAACCCAGCGAACCACCATCTTTGACGAGATCAAGGGTCACGCCACCAAGATTGCCTCCATGGTGAACATCTACATCACCTATCCAGAAGAGGAGATCCCCGAAGCCCCCGAGAACGACAGCAGCGAAGAAGACTCGGATGCTTGAAGGGCTGCCCTTAACCTAGATGATGGAGTTAGAAAATAGGAGCATTACTGCACTTTACAATGTAAACTTTATATTGTAATGCTTCTATTCATTTGTATAAACAAGTACTCCGCCTTTTGCAGTTTAATTATAAAGTCCTTTGCAAGTTTTCCGGTTTTTTTATATTCCTTTATCTTCTAAGTTCTCTGGCTTATGTGTTTTAACTGTCCTTAGTGTTTGAAATGGCTCAATAGTATTGTGAATCGTCATGCCGAGTTACTGGGTGAAACCAATCAGTTCAAACTCGGAAACATGGATCATACTAAGGGCATTTTTACTAACTAGCTCCAGTGACCCAACACACAAACAATCAGATAATGCTTAGAGAACAGTAAGGAATTTTTTGAATGAAACTTGGGCACGCAGGCACAATCCGAGTTTCCTTTAGCCTTTGGCAGGCTGAAAATCATTCAGTTTTAAACGCCGAGCACGCAGGCACAATTCGGGTTAATATTGAGTATTTTGTAAGATCATTGGGAAATAGATAAGGTGGAATCATGTTTTGAACTATAGTAAACTTGTAAAAAACATGGATATAAGAATTCCGACAACTTTATTTCATGATCTCAAAGATGTTTACATAGAATTGAACTAAGTATAGAATGGACGTAACTGCTGGATACTCCAGGGCCTCTTTGTCTCTCCTAGCTCATCATCTATCTTTCTCTTTCTTTTGCGATTCGGCTTCTCGGGATCATCTTTCGTATCGCGAATGTCAACAAGATAATATGATCCATTCTTCATGGCTTTACTGATGACAAATGGTCCTTCCCATACTGGGGCCAGTTTGTGCTTTCTTTGCTGCACCAATCTTAGCACTAGGTCACCTTCTTTAAAAGAACGATGCCTGATTTTCCGACTATGATAACGTCGTAAACCTTGCTGATAGATGGCGGATCTTTGGAGCACAAGTTCTCGTTCCTCTTCCAAGAGATCGACGGCATCCTGTCGTGCTTTTTCGGCATCCGAGTCATCGAAATCTTGCACTCTTGGGCTATCATGGATCATGTCCGTTGGAAGGATTGCCTCCGCACCATAAACTAGGAAAAACGGGGTTTGCCCTGTTGACCTGTTCGGTGTTGTTCGAATACTCCAAAGCACGGAAGGTAGCTCTTCTACCCATGCTCCAGCTGCTCTATGAAGAGGAGATTCGAGTCTTGGACGTATTCCTTGCAGGATTGAGCTATTCATTCTTTCAACCTGTCCGTTGGATTGCGGGTGTGCCACAGATGCGAGATCTAGGCGAATTCTCGTTTGCCGGCAATATTTTGCCAACTCTCCAATGGAAAAGTTTGTCCCATTGTCGGTTATTATGCTGTGTGGAACGCCATATCTCATGACTATGTCAATGATGAAATTTCTGGCAGTTACACCGTCAAGTTTTTTGATGGGTTTAGCCTCCACCCACTTGGTATATTTGTCCACAGCTACAAGTAGATGTGTAAGTCCGTCTCGTGCAGTTTTGAATGGTCCCATCATATCTAGCCCCCAGACCGCAAAGGGCCATGTAATGGGAATAGTTTTGAGTGCTTGGGCTGGCATATTAGTCTGCTTGGCGTAATACTGACATCCTTCACATGTATTTACTATGTACTCAGCGTCTGTCTTGGCTGTTAGCCAGAAAAACCCGGCACGAAATGCTTTTTTGACTATGCTTTTTGATTGAGCATGATGTCCGCAATCTCCGGCATGGATTTCTTGCAGGATTTCTCGTCCTTCTTCTGGTGAAATACATCGCAGAAAAATTCCGGAAGTACTGCGTTTATACAGGCAATTGTTAATTACCGTGTATCCTTTGCATCGACGCTGGATTTGTCTTTGCAAGACTTCATCTGCTCCTTCCGGGTACTTCTGATTAACTAAGAAGTTTATATATGGGATTGTCCAATCCGGGTTAACGAGCATGACTTCAATTGACTCGGAAGCCAGAGGATAATCAACATCTCCACCTTTTATCGATGGTTCGTACAAATGTTGGACGAAAACACCTGGTGGTAGGATTTTTACCCTTTCTGATCCCATGCGGGCTAACGCATCCGCGTTCCAATTCTCCTCTCGTTTAACGTGGAGTACTTTGAATCCGAAGAAACAAATGGCGAACTCGTCCACCGTTCTCCGATATTCGGCCATTATAGGGCCTTTTGCGTCCCAAGTTTGGTTGAGCTGATGCTGTACCAAATCTGAATCGCCATAGCACAAAATACGCTTGACCCCTATTTCTTTTGCAATATGCAAGCCATGAAGCAAAGCTTCATATTCTGCCACGTTGTTGCTGGCGTTGAAGTGTATTTCTAATAATACTCCATTGTGTCTCCTTTAGGGGATTTTAAAACTACACCAGCTCCAGCGTCCTCCTTCATCTTGGATCCATCAAAATGCATGATACAGTATTCGGACTCCGGCATTGGTGTTTTCTCCATTGCTTCCGTCCAGTCGGCAACAAAATCTGCCAAAACCTGGGATTTTATTGCCGTCCTGGGCTGATACTTAATGTCGAAGGCTGCTAACTCGATGCCCCATTTGGCTACTCGGCCAGTCGCCTCCGCATTGTTTATTATATCCCCTAGTGGTGCTTTACATACCACCGTATGGAATGTCCTTGGAAGTAATGGCGAAGTTTTCTGGATGTGAAAAATACGCCATATGCCAGTTTTTGATAGTGTGGGTACCTTTGTTTGGACTCGGAGAAAACTTCGCTTATATAATATACCGGATGCTGGTCTGGTATGCTCTGTTCGTCTTTCTTCCGTTCCACAACAATTACTGCACTGATATCCCGGTTTGTAGCCATAAGGTTCAATAACATAGGTTCTTCGTCTTTTGGCGATGCCAAAATCGGAGCTTTCATCAAAGTTTCCTTTAACTGGGTTAACGCCGCATCTGCCTCTTCTGTCCACTCGAATTTGTCGGATTTTTTCAGCAACTTGTAGAGTGGTAAAGCTTTGTCCCCCAACCGACTAATAAATCTGCTGATGGCTGCGGCGGAACCCGTCAATCTTTGGACATCTTTTACACATGTAGGCTTGGAGATGTTTAAGATTGCTCTGATCTTTTCTGGGTTAACTTCTATTCCTCTATGAGAAACGATGAAACCCAGAAGTTTTCCTGAGGGAACCCCGAATACGCATTTTAATGGATTTAACTTCATCTTGTAAGTGCGCAAATTTTCGAAGGTTTCTCGTAAATCCTCAAGGAGTGTATCTCTTTCCTTGGTTACGACAGCAATGTCGTCCACGTAAACATGGACATTTTTGCCAATCTGACTATGAAACGACGTTGCATGCAACGCTGGTAGGTGGCATCTATTATTTGATCGATTCGCGGTAACGCAAACCTATCTTTTGGACACAGTTTGTTTAAACCGGTGTAATCTATACACATTCTAAGGGCAGTGGTATCTTTCTTCGGTACTAACACCGGATTTACGGACCAATCGGTGTGTATAACTTCCTCGATAAAGTCTGCTGCTAAAAGCCGGATAATTTCCTTGCCGATAGCCTTCCGTCTTCTTCCGTCAAATCGACGGAGACCTTGTTTGACGGGTTTGGAGCCTGGAATCACCTTAAGTTGATGCTCAACAAGTTCCCTGGGTACGCCTGGCATGTCAGCTGGACACCAGGCAAAAATATCCCAGTTCTCACGGAGGAACTTGATGAGCTCGCTTTCCTATTTGTCGGTCATCCCAGTTCCCACTACGACAAATTTTGTCGGATCTTTGGGATCTAGGATTACCTGTCTTGTGTTCTCGGAGGCCTTGAAGCTATCTGCTGGCTTCCGGGTTTCTTTTCCTGCCGGCATTTCTGCCGGCGATACCTCTTTGGCCAGCTCGTTCAATTCTTCCTTTGCTATGATTTTCTCGGCGCAAAGGGCGTTTTCTTTTTCCAGCTTGTTTGCCAACTTGAAGTCTCCTGATATGGTGATTCTCCTTTTGGCCCTGGCACCTTCAGCTTGTTATATATTAGATATAACATGATCTTGCCATAAATTTGGCGAAAGCTGGACGTCCGAGTATCGCGTGGTACACGCTTTCGAACGACACCACTTCGAAGGATAGTTTTTCCTGACGGAAGTGATCTTTTTCTCCGAAAGTGACATCTAGGGAAATTTCTCCTAGGGATCTTGCTTGCCTGCCAGGAACAATGCCGTGAAAACGTATGTTGCTATGGTTGAGCTGGGTCTCGGAGATTTTCAGATGCCTCAGCGTATTCAGGTACATTATATTAATGCTGGATCCTCCATCCATCAGCACTCTTCTTAGCCTAGTGTTCTGGACAATAGGGCTTACAACAAGGGCTTGCGTGCCGGGTTCAGGGATATTCCCGGGATGATCAGACTGATCCCAGGTAATTGGTGTATTTGAATACTTTAAGAATTTCGGGGTTGCCGGAACAACCGCGTTTATTTCTCGAAGCGTTCTTTTTGCCACCTTTGCTGACGGAGTTGCCAGGAAAGTTAGGGCACATTCTCCATCAACTCTCGGAAACTTGGGTTCGCCTTTTCGCTGATATTCCTGGATTTTTTCGTCAGTGTCCGATTCATTGTCTTCTTTCTCAGCTTCTGGCTTTTGCTTGGAAAACTTCCTTTTGGAATTCTTCCCCTTGTTTCCGGATCCTGCACTGCCTTTCATATGCTTGTTCAGCCGGCATTGTGCGTTCGTATGGGTGGGTTTCCCAAATTGCGAATGGTGGACGCATGGTTCGGACTTAATCTTTTCCCATTCTTCTTTGGTGTAATTGATTGGTTCCGAACTGCGTCCTTTCCACCTATTCTCTTTTTCACTTCCAAAGGCTATGTTAACTTCTTTGGGCTTATGTGTTGCGTCTGGAGCTCCTTTTTTATCAGGGCGAGGATTCTTTTTGGCCTGTATCAGTGTGTCGATACTACCTCCTCTAGCTCTGATGTCATCTTCGGCTGCAGCATGTTCATTGGCGGTTGTAAGCATAGATCCGAGATCTTTGTGTTGTTTGAAACCAACCATGAACGGTACAAGTCCGGGTTTTAGGCCATTGACGAAAGCATGCATTGCTTGAAATCTTCATTGCAGTCCATCTTGAGATAAAATCCACATATGGTTCGTCTTCAAATTGGGTGCAACGGTTTAACTGGTTGATGCTATTCGGGCGTTTGTAGGTTCCCCGGAAATGTTGAGTGAATACTCGAGCCATATCATCCCAGTTGTCGACAGTTCTGGAAGGTAATCCGTTAATCCAATCTCTGGCTCCATCCAGTAACATTAAAGGGAAGAAACTTTACAACTTCCACGTCTGTCCCATTGTTAATCTGGACGGCTGTATAGTAGTCTGAGAGCCAGGTATCCGGGTTTGTACTTGATGGAGGGATGATAACCCGGTAGGCTAACGCCAAGGAGTAACTCGGCCCAAAGAGAGCTGCGCAAGACCCGGTTTAAGGAAAAGGAGTTTCTAGAAGGCCCAAGAGTGTAGGCCTCGCAACCCGGAATGTGGGTTTCGATAAGGAAGCTTAGGGTTTGTAAGCAGTGCCCGGGTAGGACTCCGAGTCTGCCTTGGACAGGAAGCCAGGGGGTCCGGATATTATATAAGCCGGCTCCTAGGGTTAGATTAGACACGTACGAGTTTTGTTAGCTATTCGAGTATCCCTTGTAACATCAGAGTTGAGATAATAAGATCTAGATCGGAGACTCGGCGACTTGATTGCCGGCTACCAGATCGTTTCATCACCATGATTTCCCCTGAGCAAAACCCTCTCCCAAACACCAGAGTCGATTTACCCCGAGATAAGTTACCCCTGGTAACGTCTGCCGTGATTATTGTAACACCCGGGGGATTTCCCTCAAATAGAATTGCTTGTTTTCTTTTTTTTGCATGCATTGCATCATGTCATCATAATGCACTCATGTGTGGAATTTCAAATTTCAAATAAATTCAACTCATTATGTTTCACACTTGGTCTGTTACAACTTTTTCAAATAAAATATTCAAATCAAACAATTTAATTGTTTTCCATTAACTTGATCTTCCAAATAAGTGACTTGGGTAATTTTTCAAATAATTCAATTATTGCAAAC
This sequence comes from Alopecurus myosuroides, assembly GCA_028641055.1. Lineage (NCBI taxonomy): Eukaryota > Viridiplantae > Streptophyta > Magnoliopsida > Poales > Poaceae > Alopecurus > Alopecurus myosuroides. The sequence continues at coordinate 74,633,821 of CM054060.1, read as the reverse complement.
ATTCAAGCAAATTCATTTAAATTTCAAACAGCAACAAATATTCAAAATTTTGAAAAACAAAAGTTGGTGCAACTGGGCTTTTTCAATCAGGAACTTATAAAAAATTATCACCACAATTTTGGATCTCAAAAACCCCTTCTATTTTCTTTCTTATTCCTTTTCTACAAAAAAAAAGGAAAGAAAAAGAATTAAAATAAAACTGCTGGGGGAGGCAGGCCGTTTGGACCACCTACCACCCCAAGAGGCCCAGCCCACACGGCCTCACGGCCCCTCCTCCCCTTCTTCTCCATCGTACGGAGACACAGAGCAGGGAGGGCTCCCCCACCTGCAGCTCCTCCCCACCTGCTCCCCTCCTCCATAAAGCCGCCTCCTAGCCCCTCCCCAACCCTAGCCTCTCCCTCCTCCTTCATCTCCAGCCGCCGCCATCCACCTCTATTCCTCCCCTGGTCCTTTTCTCCTATGAATTTTTACTGAACCGGTGAAACGGAGCTTCCATGGCCGGAACTTCGCGGCCATGGCGCCACCGTTCTTCTAGCTGCCGTGCCGTGCAACCAACGGGAATGGAACCAGGAGGGTTGCATCTCCGCCTTTGCCGAAGGAACCACGGCCGGAGGACGACTACACCGACGACGCCACCGACTCTTCTTCCCCGGCGTGCAACTATCATCCCCGCCGTCTCCGTCAGGCCATGGCTGCCTTCCCCGAGCGTGTACGACTCATCCAGGCCTTCCCCAAGGTGAGCCACGCCTCTGGGATGTCTCCCCCACCCTCCTCAGTCTCTGGTAGCGGCGAATTCGAGCGCAGCCCGCATCAGGTCGTCGTCGTTCATGTTTGGTCCGTCACCGTTGCGTGCAGTCGGTGATCTTCAGTTTCGTCAGGAAACAAGCCGTTCAGTTTACCTCATAAAGCGTCGGATCTGGTTCCTATCACAAGTCCGCACCTAGCCCAGTGGCTCTGCTCTCTGGGACTCGGCGAGAGATCCTGGGATCGAATCCCGGACGAGGCAAAGCCTCCTTAATTTGTTCCTTTTCCGCATGAGTGCTGGGTCCACCTGTAAATGGCCCTGGAAGCCACTCTGGTTGCACACTCGCCTCGTCAGCGCCGCGTGGACGCCGGTCCCGCTAGTCATCCTCTTGGGCTAGCGAGATGCTAGGTGAAAGTCGCTCCAGATCCAGATCTGGATCCGGAATCTTGCACCCAGGCACCTAGCCTTCTACTTTTTGTACCGGAGCCCTTCCACACACGGTTTCCACCACCAATAGGTCCCTGTAATCTTTAAAACTTTCTGAAAATCACAGATAGACCCCTAATTTTCAAATTCAAATATCTTTAACATATTAAATCCAAATTTAATAAATAAAATATGTTTTCCATTCAAAATTTCCTAAACTTTTCAAATATGCAATTTGTTTAATGTTGTGACCAATTAAAATTTGTGCAATTTTCTGTACTTTATTTAGTTCATTTAAAAATTGCATAAATCATAACTAATTCAAATTAAATTCAAATTTAATATGTAAAATATGTTTTCCAATCAAAATTCTCTGTACTTTTCAAATATACAATTTGTTTACTGTTTTTCCTAATTAAAAGTGGTGCAATAATTCAATGCTTTAATTAAACCTTTTAAATTGTAAAAATTCATTACTAAAAATTTAAAATTCCAAATTTGGCAAATGAGATATCACATTGAAGCTAATGTTGTATACATTATGTTTTCATCATCCACCATGCCATTTAATCACTTCAACCTAATGTTGCTTGTAATTCACTTAAATAACTATGCATGCACCTGGGATTTTTCCAAATGCAACCTTATCTTTGCATTTGGGCCCATTTAAAATGTTTCATCATGTCTTGTATCTATTTTGATGGACCCTTTAACTTGTCATGCATATAAAATAGGATCATGCTGGATTTTTTGCCGTATTAGTAATTGTTGCATCCGGTGTTTGTTCTAGTTCGTTGCTTCTTCGCGGATAGGACGTTGAGATGAAGTGAGCCACGACAAGTTTGGATGTACCTCTACTTGATGGATCTCAGGCAAGTATACTCACTTGCTACCTATGTTGCCTTTCCTCACTTGTTACCGATTCTTTCCTTTGTCTTTATGCTAGCCTGGTATTTTCGATTCTTGTGTCTCGATCCTATCATATGTTTACCTTGCAGCCATGATATAGCCTTCCTTCCACTTCCTATCAACTATTGCTTGTTTACCTTGTTGGCCCTCGTGTCGTAGTTGCATGCTTAGTGTTGTTTGCGCTCGAGTCTTGTTGTCCTTTTCATATCACCTGTTTAGTTTGATAGTCGGGTTTCAATTTAATCAACAACATGTTAATGTTTGGGGTAATAATAATTTGATGATAAGGCACCGGCAGGAGGCCCGGCGCGGTTTTGGAGCCTGCTAGTGTCGAAACTAGGAAAAGGGTCTTGTCCATTGATCCATGATGAGCGCGCTAACCGCATCCGGGAGGTAGTATGGGACCCCCCTCGACTTAGACCTAATTTGCAGCTTGTCCGAAGAGCCACACTTAGTTCGGGTGTTCCATTTGCTCATACGCATGAATGGGTGGGCCCCCATGGTTACTATTGATGATGATGATGATGCATATAGGGCGAGGCCTGTATTGCCGGGGTGTTGCGTCCTGCGGGAGTTTTGCACACTTGCGCTGAGTATTCGGCTGCGTGGCTGGGACCTTATAGCTCCGTGGCTCCTAAGACAGGTTGTAGAGACGGTTTGGGTCGTGTCGAGCCAACCTGGGTTTTAGTTGGTGGCTTGAGTGTGTACGGGTACTGTAGCGCACCCTGCAGGGATGAATCTTCTCGAGAAGCCGTGTTGTCCGCGGTTATGTGGCGACTTGGTGAAAGTGCTGGCTAACAAGTACTCAGACAACTTACACCTAATGATAATAACTTGACTAGTAATATAGTATTATCTTCACCATAAAAATGAATGTCACCTTAATCAACAGTGTGAGTTTCCTTGGGGTTGCTTCCTTAGTAGGGGGTAACACTGGATGGGTATTGTTTGGTGAGTAGTTGTAGTTGGTTCTGATACGCTCTCTTATCCCTTTCTATTAGCCGAAAATTGTAGCGCGTCTCTTTAGTTGTTAGTGCTGCCCGCTGCCGCTTCTTTGCATGATTGGCTACGCTGGTATCTTGTGAGTATGGTTTATCCACTTGCCAGTACTTAATAGTACTGACCCACGAATCCATTTCGTGGCTGCATATTCCACATTGCAGTCAACAGATTTGAAGTCTGACGACGTTAGCTTGGGAATCCCTCCGGCTTGGCCTGGGCAGGGATTGGACGCCATCGGTTATCTTCAGGACTCTTAGTCCAATTTGTATCTTGTCCGTAGTCGGACACTATGTTGTTTCTTCCGCTGTCATTTGGATCTTTGTATTGTATCAGTTGTATCCTTGACTCGTTTGAGTCGTCTTGTATATACCTCCTCTGTTGTTGTTGTGGATTATTCGTGAACTGTTGTAATGTTATCATAAATGGCAACCCAAAATCGGTTATTATGCGGATTTGGGTGGAAATGCCGAAATCTGCATAGTGCCCGATCCGCGGGGCGTCACAAATGGTATCAGAGCATGGTTACGATTCCCAATGTTGTTTCGATACGAATGGTTATCGAAGCAACGGGTCCGCAAAGACTGTAGGATAACCTCGCTAACAGTCGTTGTTTCTAGAGTGTCAAAAACTATTTCTGCTAAACTATTTTGGAAACATCTCAATAGGATTCTTGTTTTCTCCTTATCTCTATTCTATTTCTCCTCTCATCTTATTTGTTTTGGAGTCTCTCTTCCTCTCAATCATCCAAAGTTTTAGGATCCTACGTGGGTGGACGTTTTCTGAGCCTTTAACCTAATAGGTTCGATCATCGGAAGATTCCTGGTGGAAGAACATCGCCATCAATCCGAGCAAGAATCTTTTGTTAGTGGTGTCGAGAAGAAGAGATCCGCCCACTGACCTGGGAAATTAACCGCAGCACGAAGACTCCGTAGTTGACACCTCTCTTCCCCTTGCCTTGGGTGGATTGCGAGGGCGCAATCCCTTGTTAGTGGTGTCGGCTGTAACACCCGGGGGATTTCCCTCAAATAGAATTGCTTGTTTTCTTTTTTTGCATGCATTGCATCATGTCATCATAATGCACTCATGTGTGGAATTTCAAATTTCAAATAAATTCAACTCATTATGTTTCACACTTGGTCTGTTACAATATTTTCAAATAAAATATTCAAATCAAACAATTTAATTGTTTTCCATAAACTTGATCTTCCAAATAAGTGACTTGGGTAATTTTTCAAATAATTCAATTATTGCAAACATTCAAGCAAATTCATTTAAATTTCAAACAGCAACAAATATTCAAAATTTTGAAAAACAAAAGTTGGTGCAACTGGGCTTTTTCAATCAGGAACTTATAAAAAATTATCACCATAATTTTGGATCTCAAAAACCCCTTCTATTTTCTTTCTTATTCCTTTTCTACAAAAAAAAGGAAAGAAAAAGAATTAAAATAAAACTGCTGGGGGAGGCAGGCCGTTTGGCCCACCTACCACCCCAGGAGGCCCAGCCACACGGCCTCACGGCCCCTCCTCCCCTTCTTCTCCATCGTACGGAGACACAGAGCAGGGAGGGCTCCCCCACCTGCAGCTCCTCCCCACCTGCTCCCCTCCTCCATAAAGCCGCCTCCTAGCCCCTCCCCAACCCTAGCCTCTCCCTCCTCCTTCCTCTCCAGCCGCCGCCATCCACCTCTATTCCTCCCCTGCTCCTTTTCTCCTCTGAATTTTTACTGAACCGGTGAAACGGAGCTTCCATGGCCGGAACTTCGCGGCCATGGCGCCGCCGTTCTTCTAGCTGCCGTGCCGCGCAACCAACGGGAATGGAACCAGGAGGGTTCCATCTCCGCCTTTGCCGAAGGAACCACGGCCGGAGGACGACTACACAGACGACGCCATCGACTCTTCTTCCCCGGCGTGCAACTGTCATCCCCGCCGTCTCCGTCAGGCCATGGCTGCCTTCCCCGAGCGTGTACGACTCATCCAGGCCTTCCCCAAGGTGAGCCACGCCTCTGGGATGTCTCCCCCACCCTCCTCAGTCTCTGGTAGCGGCGAATTCGAGCGCAGCCCACATTAGGTCGTCGTCGTTCATGTTTGGTCCGTCACCGTTGCGTGCAGTCGGTGATCTTCAGTTTCGTCAGGAAACAAGCCGTTCAGTTTACCTCATAAAGCGTCGGATCTGGTTCCTATCACAAGTCCGCACCTAGCCCAGTGGCTCTGCTCTCTGGGACTCGGCGAGAGATCCTGGGATCGAATCCCGGACGAGGCAAAGCCTCCTTAATTTGTTCCTTTTCCGCATGGGTGCTGGGTCCACCTGTAAATGGCCCTGGAAGCCACTCTGGTTGCACACTCGCCTCGTCAGCGCCGCGTGGACGCCGGTCCCGCTAGTCATCCTCTCGGGCTAGCGAGATGCTAGGTGAAAGTCGCTCCAGATCCAGATCTGGATCCGGAATCTTGCACCCAGGCACCTAGCCTTCTACTTTTTGTACCGGAGCCCTTCCACACACGGTTTCCACCACCAATAGGTCCCTGTAATCTTTAAAACTTTCTGAAAATCACAGATTGACCCCTAATTTTCAAATTCAAATATCTTTAACATATTAAATCCAAATTTAATAAATAAAATAATTTTCCATTCAAAATTTCCTAAACTTTTCAAATATGAAATTTGTTTAATGTTGTGACCAATTAAAATTTGTGCAATTTTCTGTACTTTATTTAGTTCATTTAAAAATTGCATAAATCATAACTAATTCAAATTAAATTCAAATTTAATGTGTAAAATATGTTTTCCAATCAAAATTCTCTGTACTTTTCAAATATACAATTTTTTTACTGTTTTTCCTAATTAAAAGTGGTGCAATAATTCAATGCTTTAATTAAACCTTTTAAATTGCAAAAATTCATAACTAAATATTTAAAATTCCAAATTTGGCAAATGAGATATCACATTGAAGCTAATGTTGTATACATTCTGTTTTCATCATCCACCTTGCCATTTAATCACTTCAACCTAATGTTTGCTTGTAATTCACTTAAATAACTATGCATGCACCTCGGATTTTTCCAAATGCAACCTTATCTTTGCATTTGGGCCCATTTAAAATGTTTCATCATGTCTTGTTTCTATTTTGATGCACCCTTTAACTTGTCATGCATATAAAATAGGATCATGCTGGATCTTTTGCCGTATTAGTAATTGTTGCATCCGGTGTTTGTTCTAGTTCGTTGCTTCTTCGCGGATAGGACGTTGAGATGATGTGAGCCACGACAAGTTCGGATGTACCTCTACTTGCTGGATCTCAGGCAAGTATACTCACTTGCTACCTATGTTGCCTTTCCTCACTTGTTACCGATTCTTTCCTTTGTCTTTATGCTAGCCTGGTATTTTCGATGCTTGTGTCTCGATCCTATCATATGTTTATCTTGCAGCCATGATATAGTCTTACTTCCACTTCCTATCAACTGTTGCTTGTTTACCTTGTTGGCCCTCGTGTCGTAGTTGCATGCTTAGTGTTGTTTGCGCTCGAGTCTTGTTGTCCTTTTCATATCACCTGTTTGGTTTGATAGTCGGGTTTCAATTTAATCAACAACATGTTAATGTTTGGGGTAATAATAATTTGATGACAAGGCACCGGTAGGAGGCCCGGCGTGGTTTTGGAGCCTGCTAGTGTCGAAACTAGGAAAAGGGTCTTGTCCATTGATCCATGATGAGCGCGCTAACCGCATCCGGGAGGTAGTATGGGACCCCCCTCGACTTAGACCTGATTTGCAGCTTGTCCGAAGAGCCACACTTAGTTCGGGTGTTCCATTTGCTCATACGCATGAATGGGTGGGCCCCCCATGGTTACTGTTGATGATGATGATGATGCATATAGGGCGAGGCCTGTATTGCCGGGGTGTTGCGTCCTGCGGGAGTTTTGCACACTTGCGCTGAGTATTCGGCTGCGTGGCTGGGACCTTATAGCTCCGTGGCTCCTAGGACAGGTTGTAGAGACGGTTTGGGTCGTGTCGAGCCAACCTGAGTTTTAGTTGGTGGCTTGAGTGTGTACGGGTACTGTAGCGCACCCTGCAGGGATGAATCTTCTCGAGAAGCCGTGTTGTCCGCGGTTATGTGGCGACTTGGTGAAAGTGCTGGCTAACAAGTACTCAGACAACTTACACCTAATGATAATAACTTGACTAGTAATATAGTATTAGCTTCACCATAAAAATGAATGTCACCTTAATCAACAGTGTGAGTTTCCTTGGGGTTGCTTCCTTAGTAGGGGTAACACTGGATGGGTATTGTTTGGTGAGTAGTTGTAGTTGGTTCTGATACGCTCTCTTATCCCTTTCTATTAGCCGAAAGTTGTAGCGCGTCTCTTTAGTTGTTAGTGCTGCCCACTGACGCTTCTTTGCAATAATCCCTTCCTTTCCGTTGTACCCAAAGTATTTGTATCTTGTGATGATTGGTTACGCTGGTATCTTGTGAGTATGGTTTATCCACTTGCCAGTACTTAATAGTACTGACCCACGAATCCATTTCGTGGCTGCATATTCCACATTGCAGTCAACAGGTTTGAAGTCTGACGACGTTAGCTTGGGAATCCCTCCGGCTTGGCCTGGGCAGGGATTGGACGCCATCGGTTATCTTCAGGACTCTTAGTCCAATTTGTATCTTGTCCGTAGTCGGACACTATGTTGTTTCTTCCGCTGTCATTTGGATCTTCGTATTGTATCAATTGTATCATTGACTCGTTTGAGTCGTCTTGTATATACCTCCTCTGTTGTTGTTGTGGATTATTCGTGAACTGTTGTAATGTTATCATAAATGGCAACCCGAAATCGGTTATTATGTGGATTTGGGTGGAAATGCCGAAATCTTCATAGTGCCCGATCCGCGGGGCGTCACAATTATCCCACGACAGTTGGCGCCCACCGTGGGGCCTACGTCCAAGGGTGTTTACATCACGGGAGAAGCTCGGGAGAACATGAAGAACCGCGTCATCGGCGAGATCTACACCAACCCCGAAGGAGAGAAGATGGTGGACGTTTTGGCTGGGGGCCAGAGTCGGATCTGCTCGAATCCGGATCTGTCGTCACGATCGGCCGGGTCAACATCTTCATCGGCATGGTACGTACGTCCGGTTCAATCCCTCATGATTTCGATTATGATTCTGTGTCAGGAGAAGCAACCTGCGTACAGTCGGATGGAGAAGAATCGGTCGGAACGGTGGACCCAATAGAAGAGCCCACCACGAAGAGGGAACAGCCGGAGGAGACGGCATGGACCCCGCGTGGCCGGGTTATGAGAGAAGATGATACCGAATCTATCCTGCACTTGCTGGAGGACCGGTACGAGGAGGACAGTTGTGATGAGGAGGAATATGAGTCTTCACCAGGCATCGTGCGCCAGGTCGCGGTCTACACGGCCCCTGCGACCAATCTCAATCAGGGGGACGTGACTACGGCCGCGGTCGGAGCGGCGCGAGTGCTGGCCCAGCAGCAAAATCCGGCTGACGGAAATCCGGTTCTAACCCGGGTTGACGGAGAGTCGGCTTCAGTCACTAGCCGAGCGGCGAATAGCGAGTTGCAGGAGAATATGTTTGGGTTCATGGCGAACAGGACGCCAGGGGCGGGTCCTTCGAATCCACAACACCCGGCCCTGTTCAGTAATAACTTGATCCTGGATCCCACTGTGCTAGCTACGGTGATAACCCCGGAAAACGCAGCGGCACGGGCTAGGGATCTGGATGTAGCACGCCGTGCATTAGAGCAACAAAGGAGAGATGTGGAAGCAGAAAAGCAAGGGATAGCCACACGCCAACGTGAGCTGGATGCATTGGAGAACCGGCTCCGGGTTGAGACAACCAGGGCGCATCAAAGATACCAAACGAGATTACCGGCAACGGGTGGAGTCCTAAACCCGGCCACGCTGTTCATCACACCCCAAGATCAACCAATTCCGGCTGTGAATCAGGAAACTATACACCAGCCCGCAACCGGTGGGGGACAGCCGGCCAACGTACAAACAGGGTTACCCACGTTGCAGACAGGGGTTGCCGTTGGCAATACAGCAACACCACCACCACCATCACGATTTCGTACGCCACTAGGTCACTTCAACAACCCCATGGACAATGTATACGCAGCAACATTGGCATTGGATCGAATCCCCGTAAGAGAGTCGCCCCACGCGGAGGAGACCCGGCGGGCGATATATTTATTGTGTACGGCGGTGGCTCAGCAAGTCAATTACCCGGATAATAGGAGTGGAATGCATGGAACACCGTATATAAGCCGGCATAATGGAAACACCGGTAATATTCAGACAAGCTCAGCGCGGCGGAGGGCAGAGCAGCAGCAAATGCCGCCTCCTCCCCGTAGACCAGCAACACCTGCGGTATCAGCCGCACAAGCTATCGTGGACAGTTCTCGAGCCAGGCGTGCAGTAGCCGGGTCTACGGTACGAGGGCCGGTAGCAGTTGCACCCCCCGCCGCACCCGTCGCCGGGTCGCACGTTTCCCGGGTGAGGCCAGCACCGACAATTTTAGCCGGGCCTAAGTGTTTATCGGACGTCATCCTTACCCGGATAAGTTCAAGGAACCGGGTAAAGTGGTGAACTACGAGCCGACTATGGATCTAGAAACCTGGTTGAGCAGCTATGAGATGGCCATGTCGATTCGCAACGCATCTGAAAATCTTCAAGCCAAGTTCATGTACTTAATGATGTCAGAGGGAGCAGCAAAGTTGTGGTTCAACAATCTACCCAAAGGATCTATCAAGTCATGGAGTGAGCTGAAGGTTGCATTTATCAAGCACTTCCATGGGACGTGCAGGAAATTATTCACAATTGATGATCTAGAACGATGTGTCCAGAAGAAGGGAGAGTCGGCGCGCAGTTGGGTGCGCCGGGTTATGGAAATACTTCACTCATCTATAGATATTCAGCCAAAGGATGCGCTACAGGCCATGGCTAAAACGTGCAAGTACATACCCCTAGTGCAAAAGCTAACACGCATGAAATCTAGTCGGAATGCTTCGGAGGTTACTATGGGAGAACTGATGGACGCATGTAACAAGCACGCTGCTACGGATACCACAGAAGAGGACGTCGATGACAAGAAAGCAAAAGCAAACACGAGTAATAATGGAAGAACCGGCAATGGGTCTGCGCCGGGTAATAATGGAGGAAACAATAGAAACAACCAAAACAAGCGTTCATACGAGGGAAGTTCTGAGTTTTTCGCCAATACGGAAGCCGGGTTTACGAGACCTAGAGCAGAAGGAAATTTCAACGGTGGAAACTTTAATGGAGGAAATTACCAAGGGCCGCCAAGGCCGGCTAATCACATAGAGGCCTTCAGGATGCCCTGTCCTCGCCATAGCAGGAACGGCAGGCCGGCCAATCATTCTCTGGAACAGTGCGTGGATTTACAGAGATGGAAAAATGAGGAAATACAGAAAGCAATGCGAGGTGCAGGTCAGGGAGCAGGGCCGGGTCTAGGTGGTAACCCGGGCAATGGCCCACCCCGGCAGGCAACCCAGGAGGTGGTAACACGGGTAACAATCAGGGAGGAGCTGGAGGCTTCCAGGCCAATCCCAAGCAATTGGGCCAGTACCACGTTCACACCACGGGAACTTCAAACAAGGATAGAAAGATACTGAAAAAGGTAGTAAACTCGGTTTCCTTGGCTGTCCCGAGGTACCTGAGGTGGTCGGAGCAAGATGTAACATGGAGCAGAAGAGATCACCCGAAAAGGATAGAACACCCGGGAGTCCTAGCATTAGTGGTTGCGCCACAGGTTAATGGTTATGAGCTGAAAAAGGTCTTAATGGACGGCGGAAGCAGCATCAACATCTTATATTGGGAAACTTTCTTGCGCATGGGCCTCAAGGAGTCTCAGCTACAGAAAAGTTCAACAGTTTTTTCACGGGATTGTGCCGGGTCACTCGGCGTGTCCTGAGGGGAAGATTACCTTGGAGGTTGCTTTTGAAGAATCAAACGATAATTTCCGGGTGGAGTGGCTCACGTTTGAGGTGGTAAAGTTGCGCAGCCCCTATCACGCGCTATTCGGAAGGCCGGCTTACGCCAAGTTCATGGCCAGGCCGTGTTACGTGTACCTACAGCTAAAAATCCCGGGTCCCAAGCAGACCATCACTATCCATGGGAGCCGGGATATAGCGGCTGAGTGTGACGAAGGAGACGCGGCAATGGCAGAACAAGCCTGTAGAAAGGAGGAGCTCAAGTATTATCGGTCTCAAGTAGTAGACCCGGATGACAGGACAGCGTTAAAAAGGCCAAATACGGAGGATGAGAGAGCGAAATTCAAGGCAGCACAGGATACCAAGATGGTGGCCTTTGTCGAAGGTGATCCCTCCAAGCAATTTGCTATAGGATCTAACCTGGACAATGAGCAGGAAAAAGCACTCGTGGAGTTTATTCGTTCAAATCAAGATGTTTTTGCTTGGACGCCCAGCGATATGCCGGGTATCTCTACAGAGTTAGCGGAACATAGCTTGCACGTTGATCCCAAGTCTAGGCCCGTGAAGTAGGGCCTGAGAAAAATGAATGAGGAAAGAAGAAGGGCTATTGGGGAAGAAATCGCTCGGCTGTTGACAGCCGGCTTTATCATGGAAGTATTTCACCCGGACTGGTTGGCAAATCCGGTTCTCGTGATGAAAAAGAGTAATGAGTGGAGGATGTGCATAGATTATACGAGTCTCAATAAGCATTGCCCAAAGGATCCATTTGCCCTTCCAAGGATAGATCAGATCATAGACGCAGTGGCTGGAAGTGACCTATTATGTTTCCTGGATGCATATTCCGGGTATCATCAGATCAAGCTCAAGAAGGAAGACTGGGAGAAAACATCGTTCATAACCCCTTTTGGGGCCTTCTGTTACAAAACCATGACTTTTGGGCTAAAGAATATTGGCGCAACTTATCAGAGATGCATACAGAAGTGCTTTGAGGACCAGATTCGGCGCAACGTTCACGCCTACGTGGATGATGTGGTGATCAAGACCAAGAAGGCGGAAAGTTCATTGATGATCTAAAGGAAACATTCAAGAATTTGAGAAGGTATCAGATGAAACTCAACCCTACAAAGTGCGTGTTTGGAGTTCCAGCAGGAAAGTTACTCGGGTTCATTGTTTCTGAGAGAGGAATCGAGGCAAACCCGGACAAAATCAAAGCTATCCAGGGTCTGAAAAAGCCGGAAACCTGAAGCATGTCCAGAAGCTCACAGGGTGCGTGGCAGCATTGAGCCGGTTTATATCCAGACTCGGAGAGAAGGCAATTCCATTATGCCGGCTCTTGAGGAAATCTGATAAGTTTGTTTGGGACCAAGAGGCGGATGAGGCGTTCGAGGCACTAAAGAAGCAGTTATCTGAGGCACCAGTTTTGGCAGCCCTGGGTCCCAAAGAGCCCATGCTACTGTACATTGCGGCTGGGCCCCGGGCGGTTAGCGCAGTGGTTGTTGTCGAGCGCAAAGAGGATGGAAAAGATCACCCGGTCCAGAGGCCGGTTTATTACGTCAGCGAAGTGTTATCAGAAGCAAAGCAGCGCTACCCACATTGGCAGAAGTTGGTTTTCGGAGTCTTCATGGCCAGCCGGAAATTGAAGCCCTATTTTCAGGAACACCCAATAACAGTGGTTAGCTCTATACCAATGTCGGATATCATCAGAAACTCTGACGCAACAGGTAGAATAGCCAAGTGGGCTATCGAGATGGGAGATTATCATATCAACTACGAGCCCAGGTCAGCAATCAAGTCTCAAGCTTTAGTTGATTTCATTAACGATTGGACCCACACTGATTATACAAAAGGAGTGTTGCAGGAGTATTTTTGTGCTGCGTAGCACCAGAAGAAGGCCGACAGATCCTGAAAGAGATCCACGAAGGCGACTGTGGGCATCACGCATCCACAAGATCCCTTGTGGCCAAAGCATATAGGCACGGTTTTTTCTGGCTCACAGCCTTAGCAGACGCAGAGCGCTTGGTGGCAAGGTGCGATGGATGTCAAAGGTATGCCCGCCAAATCCATGTGCCGGCTATGGATTTGCAAACAATTCCTTTAACCTGGCCGTTTGCCGTTTGGGGGTATGGACATGGTTGGCCCCTTTCACATGTCACCTTGTAAAAAGACACATCTCTTGGTGGCTATTGACAAATTTACCAAGTGGGTTGAAGTTATGCCAGTTACCAATTGTGAAGCAATTACGGCAGTCAAGTTCCTGAAAAGGATTATCTACCGGTTTGGGTATCCTCACAGCATAATTACGGACAATGGAACCAACATGTCCTTAGGCGAGATGGAAAAATTCTGTGGGAACAATGGAATCCGGCTTGACATAGCTTCAGTAGCCCATCCACAAGCTAATGAACAAGTGGAAAGGGCAAATCAGGAGTTGCTTCGTGGATTAAAACCACGGCTGCGAGTCCCATGCATCAGAGCTGCTGGCTCATGGGTTGAGGAGTTACCGTCAGTGGTTTGGGGAATTAACACCACACCTAACAGATCTACTCAGATGACACCGTTTTTTATGGTTTATGGTGCAGAGACAGTATTGCCGAGTGATATCATTCATGATTCGCCTCGAGTATCGGCTTACGTCGAGGTGGAGAACGAGAAGACCCGGCAGGACGCCGTGGATATGTTAGAAGAACACAGGGAACAAGCTTTGGAAAGATCAGCCATATACCAGCAAGACCTGAGGAGATATCATAGCCGGCGAGTCAAAACCCGGGTCTTCCAGGAAGGGGACCTGGTCCTGCGCCTGGTACAGTCAAAGGAAGGAAAACACAAGTTATCCCCACCGTGGGAAGGATCGTTCATTATAAGCCGGAATCTACACAATGGATCATATTACTTGGTAGATGCAAGAGAAGAGTCGGCTACTGTCAATGACACCGCTCATACAACTTCATCTATGCAAGAAAGAGAAAGACCATGGAACGTGGCTCAGCTGCGTCCCTACTACACTTAGAATAGACTAGATTCACAAGTGGAATTACACGATGTAACAGGCAGCAGGTTTCAGACGCACTCGTTTCCTATCTAGGGTACCTAAGGGGACTGGAGGGTTTTTAATGAGGCGGCTTGCTGACCTAACTTTTCTCATATCAATAAAGAGATGGTTGAACAAAATATTCCTTTCTATGTGTTTTTTTTGTCAAGTTTTTATTTCTGTTATTTTCTATTTCTTTTCCAGGTAAGTATTATTTACTGTTCTTTTTATGTTAGTTTTTCTAGTAAATTGCATACATCTAGGTCTTGGGGGCTGATTGCTTGAATAGCACAGTTGCAAACTCAAAGACCCGGCCATGATGCCATTGGGTTATAAGGGCCGATTGCTTGTAATAAGTATGGCTGCAAGCTTATAACCGGACAATAGAGCCAAATTTTCTTGACTTTTTTTGCTTAAGCTTGATGCGACTCGCACCAGAGTGGCATGCTTTGCTAGCGTATGATTACAATCAGTCATGATGCCCAATGGGACTTGCTTGACCCTGTCTTTGTACAGCTATAGCAACATTGATTATCCACGCGAAAGCCGGCTTATAGTAGAAGAAGGTCAAAAGGGTCATCTAAACCACAAGTTATGCAGAGCACAAGGTTAACAGCCGGATACTCAAAGTATATTAAGCATAGCTTCAAACCTATGTTAACATAGGTGCGTGGTGGAACTTCTGTCTATTGGCTGGAGGAAGAAGATGACAAAACCAATTTTTCGAAAACCCCCGTGGAATTACAGGAACTGCGAAAAGGTCCCTGCACCTTTTAAAACTGCAGCTTAAAAGAATGATTTGAGGGCTTTTCTGCAATTAGTAAAAATTGGCAAAAACCATTTTTGAGATCATTGCAATATGAGCAACCTCAACACATTTTTGGTTTGCAAAAATTGCACCATTTTAAAGCATCAATTAAAATTGGCACTTTTTAGTGGTTTTAATAAACTTCGTTATTAAATTTCAATGCACTTGTTTTAAAACCAACCAGAGGTTCAAAATGCATGCATGACATGACATGATCACAAGCACAAACACACAAACTTTATTACAGAAAGGTGGATGTTACAAGTCTACTCCCCTTACAAGAATCTCGTCCCGAGATTCCTAGGTTTTAGCAAAGAAGGACGGGTACTCAGATCGTAAACGATCTTCTCGTTCCCAGGTTGCTTCAGCTTCAGAATGATGAGACCACTGAACTTTGAGGCACTTGATGCTTCGGCATCGAATCTTTCGTTCAGCTGCCTCGAGGATACAGACATGACATTCTCGGTAGGTCAGATCATCCTTAAGATCAATGGTTTCATGATCAACACCACGGTTGGAATCTTTGAAGCGATGATGGAGTTGTGAGACATGGAATATAGTATGAACCTGTGGGAACGTTGAAGGTAGGTGAAGACGATAAGCAAAATTCCCACTTTTTGCAAGAACAGGGAAAGGACCAACATAGCGAGGCGGTAATTTTCCCTTCATGACATCACGATGGACACCCTTCAAAGGTGTGACTCGAAGATAGGCTTGTCCACCAACATCATAACGAATATCTTGTTGATGGTCACCATAACTCTTCTAACGAGACTGAGCCGCTTTCAGATGTTCACGGATGATACGAACTGTTTCTTCAGTCTCATTGATCAGATTCTTCGGTCCAAAGAACTGACTTTCACCGGTTTCTGACCAATTTAACGGAATTGAACAGTTTCTGTTGTAGAGAACTTCAAACGGAGCTTTGGCTAAGATAACTTGGAAGCAGTTGTTATAAACGAACTCGGCAGATGGAAGACACTTCTCCCAATCATTACCGAAGGAAACAACACAAGCTCGAAGCATGTATTCAAGTGTTTGATTCAGACTCCCGAGGTGATCATTACGGGATGATTGATAAACTATGGTGAAATGTATACGACTTCCCATAGCTTGCTTGAAACTTGCCCAGCCCTTGGAAGTAAACAGATTTCCATGATCGAAAAGGATCTTCTTAGGAACACCATGAAGAGGTATTATCTGAGAGACATATAAATCTGCCAGTTGTTTAGCATTGATGCCCTGGTGGATAGGAACGAAATGAGCAACCTTTGACAGACGATCAATCACTACCCAGATAGGGTGTGTCCCTGATCATTTCTTGGAAGACCAACAATTAAAGTCATTTCCACTTCATCCCACTTCCAAACAGGAATAGGTGTGGGGTAGAGAGTAGCGGCTGGTCTTTGATGTTCAGCTTTAGCATGACGACAAACATCGCATTCAGCCACAAATTGAGCGATATCTCGCTTCATATTGGTCCACCAGAACCTTTGACGTAGATCACGGTACATTTTGGTGCTACCAGGATGAATAGAGAGAGGTGACTCATGAGCTTCACGGAGGATCAGTTGTTTTAGACTCCGTTTCTTCGGTACAACAAGACGTTCACCAAAATAAACGGTACCTTGATCATCAACAGAAAAACATGTAGGAATTCCACGAGAAACCTTTCTCTTGACCAACGTAATGCTTAGATCCCGCTTTTGGGCATCTTCGATTTGATGTTCAAACGATGGTTTCACTTCCGGATTAACCAGATAACCAGAGGGAACAACCTCAAGATTGAGCTTGGAGAACTCTTTGTTGAGAGAAGGTTGATCTTGCTGTATCATCAAGCTGTTACAGTAAGACTTCTAGATTGTCATGTCAGCCACGACTTTACCTTTATCGGTTTGACAATTGACCTCCACATTGGGTTCTTTGACTAGTTCCAACCATCTCTTTTGTCTGAGACTCAGATCTGGTTGGGTGAAAAGATATCTGAAGCTCTGCTGGTGGAAGTAGAACTCGCAGTAATTTCCCTAGCAGATGATGACGCCATTGTTTCAAGCCATATACAACAGCTGCTAACTCAAGAGCATGAGTTGGATATTTGAGCTCATGTGGTTTCAATTGTCGAGAAGCATAAGAAACCACACGACCACCTTGCAAAAGACCGCAATCGATACCTTGACGAGAGGCATCAATGAAGATTATGAAGTCCTTGCGCGTGTCCGGAAGGACAAGCATGGGAGCATTAGCGAGCTTGGTTTTCAACAACCGGAAACTCTCTTCTGCCATTCTTGACCATACAAACTGTTTATCTTTCTTAAGAAGATCAGTCATTGGTTTGGCAGTTTTGGAGAAACCTTCAATAGAGCGGTGATAACAACCGATAAGTTCGAGGAAATTTCGAACCTCTTTGATGGACTTAGGTGACTCCCAGTCCAATATGGCTTGAACTTTGTTAGGGGACACTGCAACTCCTTCAGCAGATAGGACATAGCCTAGGAATATGAGCTCTTTCAACCAGAATTCACATCTGGAGAAGGTGGCATAGAGACGATGCTCACGAAGCTTTGTCAAAGCTAGCCGAAGATGTTCAGCATGCTCTTCTTTGGACTTGGAGTAGATTATAACATTGTCGAGATAAACCACAACGAACTTGTCAATATATTCCATGAAAATGGATTTCATAAACCCCATCAACATGGTTGGAGCGTTGGAGAGTTCGTGAAACATAATAGTGTACTCGTAAAGACCATAACGAGTTTTTACAATCGCTTTAGAAGCATTCCCGGTCCTGGTCTGAAGTTGATGATAACCCAGACTTAAGTGTATCTTGGAGAAAATAGTGGCGTCAATCAGACGGTCAAACAAATCATTTGTCTGAGGAAGAGAACACTTGTGCTTTATTGCCACATCATTGAACGGACAACATGCACTGGCCAGCTGGGAAACTGTGGTATCCTTCTTCATGACGAAGAGCGTAGGACACCCACAAGAAGATGTGTTGGCATGAGGGAAACATTTCCCTTCTGACTCCTCTATTTTCTTCTTCAACTCAACCAACTCTTCTAGAGACATACGGTATGGTCTTTCAGAAGTAGGAGCCACTCCAGGAATTAGTTCAACAACAAACTCCACTGAATAATCATGATACATACCAGGAAGCTCTTCCGGGAAGACATCCGGAAACTTACACACCACTGGTACCTCATGAACCTCGGGAGATGGTCGAACTTCGACTGCATTGAGCTGAGGACGTGGCTGTGGTTGAACTGTCCCACAAGGAAACAACAACCGAGTGGCCTGACCATACGGATGAATCAGGGTAACAAACTTAGCTGCACAGTCAATCATAGCATGATGTGTTGACAACCAGTCCATGCCCAGTATGACATTGATATTAGTTTGGTCCATGATGGCAAGTGTAGAAAGAAACACCAAACCTCCAATTTCAATTGGGACACCAGGGCAACACTGATTAGTCCAGCAGAAGGACCCTGGGGTGGAAATTATCAACAGAGGAACCATACTCGCAAGAGGTATGTCATGCAACAGCACAAAAGCTCTTGACACACATGAGTGTGACGCTTCGGAATCAAACAGAATGGAGGCTGGAGCTAGGTTAACACGAAGCATTCCCAACACGACATCAGGTGCTTTCTGAGCTTCTTCAATCAGAACATGGTTCAAACGACCACGGTTAACAACACGTGTAGGAACAAGCTGAGGTGCAGGAGATATCCTCTGAGGACATTTGTCGGAGTAATGGCCAAGTTCGTCACATACATGACATGTCACCAGCCGTTTCTTACCACCAACAATTCTGGATTGCCCACCAAGGTGACCTTGTTGAACAACTGATGGATATGGAATGGCACTGTACGGAACGAACACACGACGCTTCTTGGAACCGGAAGGAGACGCATGTGACTCTTCAGAAATCTGCTTCAAAGAAATTTCCATTTCCTTTTTGCCACGCTCCAAGGTAAGAGCATGATTATAAAAGTCCTAAAAGGTTGGGAACTTGAAAGACAATAGCTCATAGCGAAATCCGGAATCCAGACCCTTGCGGAACAATTCTTGCTTATCCGCATCATCTGCAACATCTCGGGGTGCATAACGAGCCAAACGGGTGAATTCACGCCCGTAAGTTTCAACATCCATCTGTCCCTGGGTCAGATCCAGGAACTCTTTTCTTTTGGAGTCCATAACTGCCTCAGGAACATGGGCAGCACTGAACTCTTTACGGAACTCCTCCCAAGTAACCTTATGTCCCGGCGATTGCAACGTCAAGAAACCTTCCCACCATGAACCAGCTTCACCCTCTAGCTGATAGGCGGCGAAGTTCACACGGTCACTTTCTGAAACATGGAGAGCGTTAAATTTGCGCTCGATAGTACGAAGCCAATCATCAGCATCGATGGGTTCGTTGAGATTGCTGAAAGATGGAAGCTTAGCATGAGCTAAATCCCCGAATGTGACACATTCGTCATGACGACGTTCAGTGTTTTGCGCCACACGCTCAAGGAGATGTTCATTTCTCAGGCGGTTAGTCTCGATATCCTGAAGAACTTGCGTCATTAAGGAAGATGACGACTCTCCCTCGACATGACCACTTTCCACGGAATCTTGAATACTCCCGGACATCCTGAGTACAAAGAAACAGAACCATGAGAAACACTCCCATGGAAAAGAATGCAATAGAAAGATTCATGACTTGATATGGACCAATTGAAGTCAAAAGGAATCAACGATTTAGACCAAAGGAGGTAACTTGGAAACTCTGAGAACATTAGCAACCTGACACGGAGTACTAGGAAAAACACCCAACGATTTTGCTCCTAACTTTGAAGTTAACAGGTGAGAGGTAAAACATTTCAAATCAAATGAGATACGGTGACTCAGAGTTAGAGCGATACCAGGTAAGGAGTAAAAAGAATCCTAAGAAGGTTTTCATAACTCATTTGTCATTTCGAAAATAGTTTTCACAAACTCTAGACTCAACATCGACCAATAGCAAGGGTTTTCCTACAGGCAGTCCTGCTCTGATACCAACTTTTGTCAGATCCCGGACCCAGAGATATACACACTGTTATGTGCTCCTAGCCATGAACTCACAAGGGCTTCAGGGTTACCAGCCCCGGCCGCAACAAACAACGGCAGACATACCGGATTCATCGGCACGTAGTCCGGATCCCCAGTCTACTACTCCTTGTGTCCATGCTAGTCATAACCAATTATGCATATCCAAGTTTCCACGAGTCGGATGAAACTGAAGGAACGGGACCAAAGTTATACAGAGCTGCTATGTGTCCAGAAAGTGCAACAACAATCGAGGGTTACTGGGGTTACCTCGCCCCAGGCCGATCACATCGACAGGCGGGCTCGGACATGGATCATCGGCTCCACAACCCCTCGACTGCGACAACTATGCAGGCATAGCCAAAACTGTATGACAATGAGCTCGAAACCAACAATCGATCAAAGCATCACTCTAGACATGAAGCTTTCTTAAGCAAGTAATACTAGAGTAAGCTTACAAACAGAGGTCACACGACCCAACATTACATCAGACAACGGAAAGCAAATTATGTTGCTATTCAACAAGAACCAAAAAGGCCTAAGAGGCCGCAACATGAGGCGACGTCCCAGCCCATAGATTCCAGGATGCTACCTGGGAAACCCCAAACTATTCGTCGATGTCCACGCTGGAACACCACCGAAGGTATGGAACTCCACCTGAACCAAATTGAAGCAAACATGAGTACGGGAGGTACTCAGCAAGACTTAGCTAACCTATTATATATCTGCTTGTTCAAAAAGGGTTTAGGAAGGTTGTTTTGCGTAAAGCCAACTTTGTTTCGAATAGAGGGAGACTGAGAAGCTTTTCACAAATCTTTTAAAAGAACACCCTTTCCTCGGGTATTGCCTTCAAAACCTTCGAAGCATCATCTTCAGCACATGATAACCGGGACCACCTCTTGAAACTAAACATTCATTATCAACATCTTTTACGTCATGTTCAAGTTATCTATGATCTCAGGATCCGTCACCAAGTTGTCCTTAACCGCGGACACGGCTTTTCGAAAAGATTAAACCCTGCAGGGGTGCACAACTTTACCCACACGTATCAAACGACTCTTAATGCCAAGCTATTGGCACAATTCCGACGATGTGCCGGCAAAGGGTGGCTGACCACGATCTTTCCCTTGCTTCGCCTATTCCATGAGTCGCTCCGAGTAGAGATGGACCGCCAATAGGGAGTGACCATCTCCTGCCGGGTCTCTATCGTTGTGCGCAATGCTCGACGGTTACCTACCCGCAGAGCGCCGATACACCACCACGTCCTAGTTTTGAAAACGTTTTAATATCCCCATCAAATCCAAATGGAACGCCCGAACTAGGCAACTCATGGAACAAACTAGACAAGTTGAAACCGAGGGGAATCCAATCCCCGTGTGGTTGCACGATCAGTCTTGGCTTCAAAGGCGAGAACTCGCTCCTAGGGGCATGAACGAGGCAAAACACCACATTCCATGTGGCAACTCATCCAAGCCTTTAATCATATAAAACACACATCTCGAATCTTACCACGTCATCCTTTCATACTAGATTCATTTCGTAACTCTGATTCATCAACCGGATGGAGCAGAGATAAACAAACATGTATGACTAAGCATGGCATATTTGAGGCTCTGGCGATACACACAAACAAATCCTATGTCTTCTAGGAGCATTGAATCATGATATCTGGTTTATGCAAATAAATAGGATAACTCTATCTATTGACTCAAGATACTTTGTAAAGCATGCATTGTACGAGAAGGAAAACACTTCGAAAACATATATGGGCAGATAAGAGGTTATGCTTGCTTTGCTTCAAGAAAACCAGAGAAAGCTTTAGGAATAAATGCTTGACTTGGTTGTTTAGACCAAGTATTTGGCAACAGGGGTGTCGAACTTCTCTCCGGATTCGAGGTCTACCGATAAGAGCAAACACCGGAAAGAAAGAGAACAACACTCAAAACAGGCATCGATGCAATGCTCAATATGTATGCATGAACATTTTAATGCATTAAAGATAAGCCCTAAACATGGTTCATGGGTTGCTAGGGTTCATATGTTAAGAAAACAACTTTAGTGAATTTAGTCCCGAAATGGACCTCGGAGGCCGATTCGGGCAACATGAAAGTGACACTAATTTAATTGCTCAAAAGGGGTTGAAAACACCATAACTAGGTTGCACTTGTCATTCTAAGCATTTTGACATATAACTTGCAATTTTCTAATTTCCTTGAATAAAAACTTATTTTCTTTATTTAAAATGATTTAAATAATGCTCAAAATTCAACTTGGTCAAAAATGTGTGCAAATTACATGAACATGTAGATTACATTTTTCTGAACAAAATGGTATATTGAACACATTTTTCTGAGTTATGAATTAAAAGTTATTGCATTTATAAAATTTATCATTTTTCTGTAATTTAAATTACAGGTGGGGTCCACGTGTCAGTACCATTTCAGTTAAACGAATTTAAACAGAAAAAGGGCCTTATGACGCGTGCATGACGTCGTGGTGACGTCACCCGTGCCCAAAATCTCTCTGCTCCGATGCAATCCGTTGATTTGGAGCTCGATTCTCGAATTCGTCTACACCATGAGGAAGAGGGGGACGCGGGAAGCCTAGGGGTGGTCTCGGCTCGCCGGAAGATGGCCGGAAAGCCCGCCGGCGAGCTCGAGCGGCGGCGGCGGACCTCGGCATCGGCGCGGGAATTGACCAGAGGGGGAGGGAGGAGGATGAGGGCAGCAGGGGGTTTGGGAGCTCACCCAGAACGTGTTGGCGAGGTCGGGGCGGCGAGGCGGGGTGCCAATCGCCGGCGGCGAGGGAATTCCGGCGGCGGCCGTGGAACCCGTCCGGCGCGAAATTGGAGGGCTCCCGGGCTCCTTGGGGGCTGCTAGAGCTCGAGGCGAGCGAGGGGGAGACCGCGGTGATGAAGGAGAGCTCGGCGGGGCGCGGGGGCGTCCGTAACGCCGGCGGCGAGCGGCGGACGGCGCCGGTGAGGGTTAGGGTTTGGTCTGGTTTCTGGACGACAGAGATACAGAGAAAAGGAGCTTCGATGCGAGGAGGAGGAGAGGAAAACGGGGCTCTTCTCCTCGCCCTTATCCTCGCAGAGGGGAAGCAGGAGGTGGCGGGGGAAGGCGTGGTGGAACTTTTGTCTATTGGCTGGAGGAAGAAGATGACAAAACCAATTTTTCGAAAACCCCCCTGGAATTACAGGAACTGCGAAAAGGTCCCTGCACCTTTTAAAACTGCAGCTTAAAAGAATGATTTGAGGGCTTTTCTGCAATTAGTAAAAATTGGCAAAAACCATTTTTGAGATCCTTGCAACATGAGCAACCTCAACACATTTTTGGTTTGCAAAAATTGCACCATTTTAAAGCATCAATTTAAATTGGCACTTTTTAGTGGTTTTAATAAACTTCGTTATTAAATTTCAATGTACTTGTTTTAAAACCAACCAGAGGTTCAAAATGCATGCATGACATGACATGATCACAAGCACAAACACACAAACTTTATTACAGAAAGGTGGATGTTACATTTTTCTTGTCTTTTCTTGGATCCGTTTTCCTCTCATTTGGATCTCTTGGTTCCTCCGATCCGGGTGCTCCAGCGGCGCAAGTAGCTGTTTTGCATAGGGCGGAGTCGTCATGCAGCCTCCCTGATCGCTCTTGCCCCCGGTGTTGTTGCTGCAACGCCTTTCCGAGGAAAGCATACACCCCTTAAAGTTTTTCACCGTTTGAGTACATATCGTTGTTGAGGATGGCGAACGCTGCTTCCGCGTTTTCTGTTGCGGTTTTGTATATTGGTTCGCCTATGGCATCTTTGCCGTTTACCTGCTTTTGCCAAGATGGGTTGTGAAATCTTTCTTTTGGCGGCAGTACTTCCGGTCTTACGATTCCGGGTAACCTTGTAGGTTTAATGCCAGATCTATTCCTTTTCTCGTATTCCTCGATTTCTTCCTTCATGACCTTGATGTCATCCTGGGTTTTTTGGAGGTGTTCACGAGTTCTGAATAAATGTTGCTGTTGCCTTTGGTGAGCTTGTCTCCTGGCTTCTAGCACGTCAGGGAGTTCATGCAATCCCACTGGTGTTTGTAGTAACTCCTGTTCTTCTTGTTCTGTCATTGGCGGAACAAGGATTTCTTTTGTTTTCTTCTCCGCAAGTTTTGTTCCGCTTGCATCTCCTACTTCCGGGCTTTCATCAGCTGGATCAGCCAATTTCTTCTTCTGGAGTTTGTATTGGAGTTTTTTAGTGGCCTTGTTCTTTTTCTTGGAAGAGGGAGGCTTTTTAGCAGGTTCATCCTCTGTCAATTCTTTGACATTGGGAAATATTGGAGAAGTTTCTCCGTCTTCTCTCTCTTCCTCTGGCGGAGGAGTTCTAGGGCTTTCCTGACTGCCGGCGTCCATGTTTTCAGCCGGTTTCGCCATTAGTACTTCATGGAATCCCTCCTGAAAAGATTTAACTTTTCTTTCGAAGGCGTCCACGTCTTCGTCTTTGGAATTAAAGTCATCTGATCCGGTTTCTGACTCTAATCTCGCCTCAATGGCGGCTAGCACAGAGTCAGCTTCCGAGTTCATCGCTGGATTGGCGGATGTCGGATCTTCCACTTCTGTAGTGGGTTTGCTGTTTTCTGCCTCTTGCACGGGATTACTTTCATCCGTGTTTTCGGCGACCTCGGATTGCACCATACCGATAAAGTGTGAATCACTTTTTTGTCGGCGATCTGAGCAAAACCCGGTATCATAGTCGTCTTCGACTGGGTATAGTTGCTTCCACCGCAAAACCCCATGGCCTCTGCAGTTAGTCCGATAAAGATATTTGTAGATCCAATTGGTAACACGCAGGCACTTACCAGGTGATTTTGCGCCGGTATGTAAGATCCATTGTCGAGGAAGCGTCCAACATCGTCGTCGAACTCCTGGCTTCCGACGGTTATGGAACTGCCGATTCCGCCAAGTATCCCAGATCGAAATTTAACGCCTGACGCCGTCGGCCCCACGGTGGGCGCCAATTGTCGAGACATCGTAGTAGTTTTCATAGACGGGGGTGCCATGAGACTACGGGTAGAGACGTGGGGAGACGTGGTTGTGCGAAGGACAAAAACACAGGGTTTACCCAGGTTCGGCACGACGCAATAATGCGGCGTTCCTACTCCTGCAATCTCACTAATCAGGGCTAAAGCCTGTGTATACAAGTACAACGTGAGGTTCTGTTTAGCTATTCGCAGAGGATCAACTTCCCGGCGAGTTAGCCTGTAGCTTCTTGTCTATCTATCATATCTCCCGTCCGGCTTTATATAATAGCCGGGTTAGGGCATACAGAGTAGGAAACCTAGAAGACTACGGCAACTATTAATTTGGAAAGTAAGGAATCCGCCTTCTACTCCAAGACAGATCACGTGGGCCGTGATCCGGGTTCTTCTAGAATCCGGCTTCTGTGCGTCAGCTTACTGGGCCGCCCAATGGACCGTAGCCCACTACCATTCGGCCCACCCGGGTAATCCGGCACTTTAGACTACCATCCGATATACCCCTATTTGGTATATATCCGACAGATTTGTAGGGGAGAGCTCGGCAAATGGTAAACAATACCCCTCCAGTCTGTTTATAATTTTCTCCAATTCTTTTTTTTTACTTTGCCGCCAAACGTTCAGTGCTCGGACCGTCCGAGCATGCTCGTGCCCTCCGCCAAACCCGTCTGGTCCAAGAGCCTTATTATGCTCCATCTGAAAATAGCATCATATACTTCTTTGTGTGTGAAGTCCGCAACCAAAATGCTATTTTCTTCCGGAGACAACCGGGGAATGGCACTTGTCTGACTCTCATCAAGACTAAAATAACTTGGAGACGCGGCTCCAAACAGATGCTGGTAATAGTATGTAATACACAATTTTAAATTCTCTTGGCTCACAATAGTCCCTTCATCTTGCTCAAGTGGAATAATCTTTTTCTTTTGGTGTTTACCATTCTCAATAAAGTGGAAATATTTCTTATTGTTTCCACCTTCTTGCGCATATTTCACTTTTTTCTCTCTGCGCCCCTTTAGATTCGTCATCCCTCCTAAGCTTGACCAAATCATTAGATTCTCTATTTTAAAAAAATCTAATTCAGTTACATTGAGAGGGTTTGTTTCAGCCTTAATATCCAACTCATCGATAATACGGCAACGCCTCTCTTTCTCTTTTTCTATACTCCCCACTAAGGTTCTTAGCCCGTCCATAGAGGAAGCGACGAATGTGCCTTAACTTGTTTAAATAAATCGTCATCGGATCATTCCCGGTATTAACCGGGTCTTAACCAAGAGACCAAGGTTAGGCGTACATAATTTATTTGAGTGGAAATGAATAGTTTTCCCTTTGATCATTTGAGTGTGTGACGTGCATGTCGAGCATCATAGGGCAAAGGGTCTAGGTGTCCACTCTAAAAGGGATGTTGGTCTATGTTGTTGACTCGGGATATGGGTCTTTCCCGGTCTGCTAGCTACTACTCCACCAGGGTACGCAGTCACATCGATATACTTTGTGTTACAGTAGCCTTCTTTTGAATAAGGTGTTTTGCTTTGTCTTGTTTTTCTTCCTTTTTTTGGTGAATGCCAACTTTGTAAGCGAACTGAGGTCTATGTTTACTTTGCAAGCGTGCCCTAGAAACCGCGGGACCCTTTTTTGGGTGTCCTTTCACCTTACAAAGTTGGCTCATGGTTAAAAGATTGACTTGGTCTTCACGAACTTCTCCATTTGAGCTGGATTGACTTTGCTAAGGTTAAAGATTGGTGGACGGCGATGGTCTCGCCTAAGGGCCATAGTCGAAAGGCGACAGTCTCGCCTAATGGCCATAGTGGGAAGGCGATGTTCTCGTTGATTATGCTCACCCGTAGGTAATTTGGAAGGAAATAACACTTGCGTTTTTGGAAAACAAAAAAAATCATCTACTACCATCATGATTTTCTACATATCAACAACGAGGAGAAGTTATGAGAAACTGGCCACTTCTAAGCACTTGTGGTTTATTTTTCTGTGAGAGTAATAATGTTCTGCATCCGATGTCCACTGGCTTATTTTTGTTACTAACTGTGTGAACTCTCATTTCTAAATGACACGAGGGAAACATTTTTCATCCATTTCAAACAAAAAAAATTCTTATTTCAAACCACGCAAAGGCGCTCGATTATTCCCAACTACTAGCTTCATGAAGGAGGTATTTGAACCTGGCCTTCAATTGAGCCAAGCACGTCAAAGAATATGCGGAGTAAGAGCTCAAGTGCGTTAGCTTCCACACAATGCAATCTAGGACACTTTGGAGAAGATGAATATCATGGAGCTTGGACAGAAGGGAGAGAAACTCAGTGATGTGGAGCACCGTGATACCATACCGCCATTAATATTGATATTTGCACCTGAAAGGGAATGCTTCTCGTGCATCCAAACCTTGAGCCAAAACCAATGTCATTTGTGTCCACCATATCTATCTATATGTGGTATTTCAACGCCACTCCAAGTAAATTGCTTGTGTGCTACCTTTAAAACCTTCAAAACTATTAAACATGTTTTGTGCTCCTGTTTTAGCTCATGAGGAAGTAGTTTAAAGTTTATTATGTCTTATGTGAAGCAAATTTCTTCCCCCTCTTTCACTCGATGAGTATGGAATCTGTACTTATCTTAATATTGCCGAGAGCTGGTGCCAAATATTATGAACTTAAATAATAAATAAAAGGCACTTCCCCATGGATTGATGATTGATTGGTCGGCACCCGAGGATTCAGTTAGCCATGGTTTGTGTAAAAAAAGGTGGGGGGAAGTGCCAACAATAAGGAAAAGAGGAAAGTGTCAATGGAAACCTCTCTCAAAAGTCTAAAAACCTTGCATGTCATGAGTTATGATAAGTTTTTCATTACCATTCGTTGCCATTAGGCGGCCCAGTAATCCGACGCACAGAACCCGGATTCTAGAAGAACCCGGATCACGACCCATGTGATCTGGCTTGGAGGAGAAGACGGATTCCTTGCTTTCCAAGTCACAAGTTACCGTAGTCTTCTAGGTTTCCTATTCTGTAAGCCCTAATCCGGCTATTATATAAAGCCGGACGGGAGATAGATAGATAACAGAGGAATAACAGAGAAGCTCTACGCCAACTCGCCGAGAAGCTCATCCCCGTCGAGTAGCTTAGATCTAAACCCTCACATTGTAATCCTGCTTACGGGCTTTAGTCCCAATTAGTGAGAAGTGCAGGAGTAGGCACGTCGTACTGTCGCGACGTACCGAACCTGGGTAAAATCCTGTGTTCTGTGTTACTACGCTATCCCGTTACCCCACGTCTCTACCGTAGCCTCATGCCCCCCCCCCCCCCCCCCCCGTCTATGAAAACTACTACGATGTCTCGACAGTTAGCGCCCACCGTGGGGCAAACGACGTCAGGCGTAAAATTCCGATCTGGGATACTTGGCGGAATTGGAAGATCAATCACTGTCGGAAGCTTGGAGTTCGACAACGATGTCGGGCGCTTCCTCGACAACGGATCCTACATACCGGCGCAAAACCACCTGGTAAGTGCCTGCGTGTTACCGATAGGATCTGCTAACATCTTTATCAGACTAACTGCAGAAGCAATGGGGTTTTGCGGTGGAAGCAAATTTATCCCACCCGCCCTATACCCAGTCGAAGATGACTATGATGCCGGATTCTGCTCAGATCGCCGACAAAAAAGTGATACACACTTTATCGGCATGGTGCAATCCGAAATCGCCGAAAACACGGATGACGGAAACCCCGTGCAAAAGGCAGACAACAACGCACCCGTCATGGAGACGGAAGATGAGACACCTGTCACAGAGGCGGAAGATCCGACATCCGTCAACAAGACGATGAACTCGGAAGAAGAATCCGTGCTTGCCGCCATTGAGGCGAGGTTGGAGTCGGAAACCGGATCGGATAACTTCGACTCCGAAGACGAAGATGAGGACGCCTTCGTAAGAAAGGTTAAGTCCTTTCAAGAGGGATTCCATGAAGTTCTAATGGCGAAACCGGCTGATACCACGGGCGCCGGCAGCCAGGAAAGCCCTAAAACCCCTCCGCCAGAGGAAGAGAGAGAATACGGAGAAACTTCTCCGGTATTCCCCAATGTCAAGGAGATGACAGAGGATGAGCCTGTCAAAAAACCTCCCTCTTCCAAGAAAAAGCAACGTGCTGCTAAAAAACTCCAATACAAAATCCGGAAGAAAAAATCAGCTGATCTCGCTGATGAAAACCTGGAAGTTGGAGATGTTAGCGGAACAAAGCCCGCGGAGAAGAAATCCAAAGAAATCACTGCTCCGCCAATGACGGAACAGGAAGAGCAAGAGATATTGCAAACACCAGTGGGACCAGATGAACCCCCTGAGATGCTGGAAGCCAGGAGACAAGCTTTCCAACGGCAACAACAACATCTACTCAGATCTCGGCAACATCTCCAACAAACCCATAATGACATCAAGGTCATGAATGAAGAAATAGAGGAGTACGAGAGAAAGAATAGATCCGCGTTAAAACCTACTAGGTTACCCGGAATCGCAAGACCGGAAGAACTGCCGCCAAAAGAAAGGTTCCATAACCCATCTTGGCAAAAGCAGGTAAACGGCAAAGATGCCAAGGGCGAACCAATATACAAGACCGCAGCAGAAAACGCGGAAGCAGCGTTCGCGATTCTTAACAACAATCTGTATTCCAACGGGGAAAAACTCCAAGGGGTGTATGCTTTCCTAGGAAAAGCATTGCAACAACAACAGCGCGCCCAAGAGCGATCAGGGAGGCTGCATGATAACTCCGCCCTATGCAAGACAGCTACTTGCGCTGCTGGAGCACCTGGACCGGAAGAACCCGGGGATTCAGACAACTCAAAAGATAAAAAAGAGGATCCGAGAAAAGACAAGAAAAACCCCGACAACCGGGATGCAGCGTCTAGGACCGGATCCCATCTCCCGAAAGATGGACATAAACCCCATGATCGGGAAGACAAACACCGGAAGGACGTCAAAATAATGCCACCTCCGAGAAACCCAGCTGAGAAAGCTGGAAGATACGATATACCTCACAGGCGTGAGAGATCCCGGACACCTCCTAAGGACAAAGAAAGGCACAGGAGTAGAACTCCGCCTAATCCAAAAGGGCGTGATCACGGAAGAGATAGAAACAATCCCGGAAAAGCGCGTTCGCGCAACAATGGAAGAGAAAGGAGCAGATCCCGTTCCGTCCATTCAGCCGGAAGATATTCTGCACACATTGACAGAGCAGAAAAGGATGATCTATACTTTGGTCCTAAGTGTTTTACTGACAGGATCCGAAGAATAACGCTGCATTCTGGCTTTGCCAAGGTCGGTCCAACGTACCAGAAATACACCGGCAGCACAAACCCGGATACCTGGCTCTCGGATTACTACACAGCCGTCCAGATCAACAATGGGACAGACTTGGAAGCTGTCAAGTTTCTTCCCCTAATGCTGCTGGACGGAGCCAGAGATTGGATCAATGGACTACCATCAAGAACAGTCGACAGCTGGGATGATATGGCTAGAGTATTCACTCAGCATTTCCGGGGAACGTACAAACGCCCGAACAGCATCAACCAGCTAAACCATTGCACGCAATTTGAGGATGAACCATACGTGGATTTCATCTCCAGATGGACAGCAATGAAGAATAGTTGCTCTGGAGTAACTGACGTACAAGCAATGCATGCTTTTGTCAATGGCCTAAAACCCGGACTCGTACCGTTCATGGTTGGTTCCAAAAAGCACAAAGATCTCGGATCTATGCTTACAACCGCCAATGAGCACGCTGCAGCCGAAGATGACATCAGAGCAAGAGGAGGCAATATCGAATCGCTGATACTTGCCAAGAAAACCCCTCGTTCTGACAAGAAAGGAACTCCAGAAACAACGACGAAACCCAAAGAGGTCAACATAGCCTTTGGAGGAGAAAAGGGAAACAAGTGGAAAGGACGCAACCCAGATCCAATCAACTACACTCCAGAGGAGTGGGAAAGGATTAAGTCGGAACCTTGTGTTCACCACTCGCAATTTGGGAAACCCACCCATACAAACGCGCAATGCCGGCTGAATAAGCACATGAAAGGCAGTGCAGGAGCTGGAAGTAAGGGGAAGGGTTCCAAAAGGAAACCCGCCAAACAAAAGCCAGAAGCTGACAAAGAAGACAGTGAATCGGACACTGACGAAAAAATCCAGGAACAACATCGTAAAGGCGAACCCAAGTTTCCGAGAGTTGATGGAGAAGCAATGCTAACTTTCTTAGCAACCCCGTCAGCAAAGGTGGCCAAAAGAACACTTCGAGAAATAAACGCGGTTGTTCCGGCAACCCCGAAATTCTTGAAGTACTCCAACACACCGATAATCTGGGATCAGTCTGATCATCCCGGAAATATCCCTGAACCCGGCACACAAGCTCTTGTTGTAAGCCCTATTGTTCAAAATACTAGGCTAAGAAGAGTGCTGATGGATGGAGGATCCAGCATTAATATAATGTACTTGGATACACTAAAGCATCTGAAGATTTCCGAGTCTCAGCTCAACTACAGCAACATACGCTTCCATGGTATTGTCCCTGGCAGGCAAGCACGATCCCTAGGAGAAATTTCCCTAGATGTCACCTTCGGAGATAAAGATCACTTCCGGCAGGAAAAAGTATCCTTCGAAGTAGTGCCGTTCGAAAGCGTGTATCACGCAATACTCGGACGTCCAGCTTTCGCCAAATTCATGGCAAGATCCTGTTATATTTATAACAAGCTGAAGATGCCAGGACCCAAGGGAGGAGTAATCACTATAGCTGGTGATTTCAAGCTGGAAAACGAGTTGGAGAAAGAAAACGCCCTTTGCGCTCAGAGAGTCATAGCAAAGGAAGAACTGAAGGAATTAGCCAAGGAGGTATCGCCGTCAGAAATGCCGGCAGGAAAAGAAACTCGAAAGCCAACAGACAGCTTCAAGGCATCCGAGAATACAAGACAGGTAATCCTAGATCCCAAAGATCCGACAAAATTTGTCGTCGTAGGGACTGGGATGACTGACAAATAGGAAGGCGAGCTCATCAAGTTCCTCCGTGAGAACTGGGATATTTTTGCCTGGTGTCCAGCTGACATGCCAGGTGTACCCAGGGAACTTGCTGAGCACCAACTCAAGGTTATTCCTGGATCAAAACCCGTCAAACAAGGACTCCGTCGATTTGACGGAAGAAGACGGAAGGCTATTGGCAAGGAAATTATCCGGCTTTTAGCAGCGGATTTCATCAAGGAAGTAATCCATACTGACTGGTCCGAAAACCCGGTATTAGTACCGAAGAAAGACACTACTGCTCTTAGAATGTGTATAGATTACACAGGCTTGAACAAATTGTGTCCGAAAGATAGGTTTGCATTACCGCGAATCGATCAAATAATAGATGCCACCGCAGGCTCTGAGCTTTTGTGATTTTTGGATGCATACTCCGGGTACCACCAAATACGCATGAAAAAGGAAGATCAAATTAAGACTTCTTTCATAACCCCATACGGGACGTATTACTACGTAACCATGCCGTTTGGCTTGAAGAACGCAGGTGCAACCTACCAGCGTTGCATGCAACGTTGTTTGCATAGTCAGATTGGAAAAAAATGTCCATGTTTATGTGGACGATATTGCTGTCGTAACCAAGGAAAAAGATACACTCCTTGAGGATTTGCGAGAAACTTTCGAAAACTTACGCACCTACAAGATGAAGTTGAATCCATCTAAGTGCGTATTCGGGGTTCCCTCAGGAAAACTTCTGGGTTTCATCGTTTCTCACAGAGGAATAGAAGTTAACCCGGAAAAGATCAAGGCAATCTTGAACATCACAAAACCTACCTGCGTCAAAGATGTCCAAAGGTTGACGGGTTCCGCAGCTGCCGTTAGCAGATTTATTAGTCGGCTGGGGGATAAAGCCCTACCACTCTATAAGCTGCTGAAAAAATCCGACAAGTTCGAATGGACAGAAGAGGCCGATGCGGCGCTGACCCAGTTGAAGGAAACCTTGATGAAAGCTCCGATTTTGGCATCGCCAAAAGACGAAGAACCCATGTTATTATACCTTACGGCTACAAATCGGGTTATTAGTGCGGTAATCGTTGTGGAACGGATAAAGGAAGAACAAAGCACACCAGATCAACATCCGGTATATTACATAAGCGAAGTTTTTTCCGAGTCAAAACAAAGGTACCCACATTACCAGAAACTGGCGTATGGTGTATTTTTCGCATCTAGAAAACTGCGCCATTACTTCCAAGGGCATTCCATAACAGTGGTTAGTAAAGCACCACTAGGAGACATTATAAACAATGCAGAGGCAACCGGCCGAGTAGCCAAATGGGGCATTGAGCTGGCAGCCTTCGACATTAAATACCAGCCAAGGACGGCCATAAAATCCCAAGTTTTGGCAGATTTTGTTGCCGACTGGACGGAAGCAATGGAAAAAACACTAATGCCGGAGGCCGAGTAATGGATCATGCACTTTGACGGATCCAAGATGAAGGAAGGAGCTGGGGCTGGCGTAGTCTTAAAATCTCCTAAGGGAGACACGATGGAGTACGTGTTGCAAATACACTTCAACGCCAGTAATAACGTGGCAGAATACGAAGCTCTGCTTCATGGCTTGCATATTGCAAAAGAAATAGGAGTAAAGCGCATGTTGTGCTATGGCGACTCGGATTTGGTGCAGCATCAGCTCAACCAAACCTGGGACGCAAAAAGCCCTATAATGGACGAATATCGGAGAACGGTAGACGAGTTCGCCATTTGTTTCTTTGGATTCGAGGTCCTCCACATCAAAAGGGAGGAAAACTGGAACGCGGATGCGCTAGCCCGCATGGGATCAGAAAGGGTAAAAACCTTACCACCAGGAGTATTCGTTCAGCACTTACACGAGCCGTCCATAAAAGGTGGAGACGTTGATTACCCTCTGGCGTCTGAATCAATCGAAGTCATGATCGTTAAGCCGGACTGGACAATTCCGTACTTAAACTTCTTAGTCAATCAGAAGTACCCGGAAGGAGCAGACGAAGTCTTGCAAAGACAAATACAGCGTCGATGCAAAGGATACGCGGTAATTGACGGCTGCCTATATAAACGCAGTACTTCTGGAATTTTTCAGCGGTGCATCTCACCAGAAGAAGGAAGAGAAATACTGGAAGAAATCCATGCTGGCGATTGCGGACATCATGCTCAATCAAAAAGCATAGTCAAAAAAGCATTCCGCGCGGGGTTTTTCTGGCTAACAGCCAAGACAGATGCCGAGCATATAGTTAACACGTGTGCAGGGTGTCAATATTACGCTAAGCAGACCAATTTGCCGGCCCAAGCACTTAAAACTATCCCCATTACGTGGCCGTTTGCGGTCTGGGGGCTAGATATGATGGGACCGTTCAAAACTGCAAGAGGTGGACTTACTCATTGCTAGTAGCAGTGGATAAGTACACCAAATGGGTGGAGGCCAAACCCATCAAAAAACTGGATGGTGCAACTGCTAGAAATTTCATCATCGACTTGGTGATGAGATACGGTGTGCCACACAGCATAATAACCGACAACGGGACAAATTTCTCCATCGGAGAGTTGGCAAGATATTGCCGACAAACGGGAATTCGCCTAGATCTAGCATCTGTGGCACACCCGCAATCCAATGGACAGGTTGAGCGAATGAATAGCTCAATCCTGCAAGGAATACGCCCAAGACTCGAAACTCCTCTTCACAGAGCAGCCGGAGCATGGGTAGAAGAGCTACCTTCCGTGATTTGGAGTACAAGAACAACGCCAAATAGGTCGACTGGGCAAACCCCGTTTTTCCTAGTTTACGGCGCGGAAGCTATTCTCCCAACAGATATGATCCATGATAGCCCAAGGGTGCAAGATTTCGACGAATTAGATGCCGAAGAGGCACGACAGGATGCCGTTGATCTCCTAGAAGAGGAAAGAGAACTTGTGCTTCAAAGATCCGCCATTTACCAGCAGGGTTTGCGACGTTACCATAGTCGGAAAATCAGGCATCGCTCTTTTAAAGAAGGTGACCTAGTGCTGAGGTTGGTGCAGCAAAGGAAGCACAAATTAGCCCCAGTATGGGAAGGGCCATTTGTCATAAGTAAAGCCATGAAAAATGGATCGTACTATCTTGTCGACATTCGAGATACGAAAGACGATCCCGAGAAACCGAATCGCAAAAGAAAGAGAAAGATAGATGATGAGCTAGGAGAGACAAAAAGGCCTTGGAGCATCCAGCAGTTACGCCCCTTCTATACTTAGTTCAATATTTATGTAAACATCTTTTGAGATCATGAAATAAAGTCATTGGAATTCTGATATCCATGTTTTCACAAGTTCACTATAGTACAAAGCATGATTCCACTTTATCTATTTCCCAATGATCTTACAAAATACTCAATGTTAACCCGAATTGTGCATGCGTGCTCGGCG